>OV121045.1:6260000-7510000 GCA_921293045.1 Aplocera efformata
TTTAAATAAGGAGGTAGCGAATTCTTTAAAGAAATGGTTAGTTCGCTCCCATTAAGGACCGAGAGACATATATATAAAAATGATGGAAGAACACAGAGTAACACAATAGTGGTACAACACAACAGTAAATAGGATATATTTCATGGATTCAAATTAAAAAACCACTCATACTTAACGACAGTGACAATTTTTTATACAGAAACCCTTGAAATTCATTGTTTGAATTATTTCTATAAGGCCTTCAAGTAAAAAAGTACTTCAATGAAGTTTGTCACCCTCATTAATTCAGTGGCTACACCCAATATCGATTTCCAGTCAACTTGCCCCCGCCTCCGCCTGTGTTCGAGGCCACATTCCCGAAGATCCCTGTTGGATGGGACTCTCCCGTTTCGCCATAAATCTTGGGACCCTCGACCGCCACCCGGATTCTCGCCGAAAATATCTATAAATACCCTCCTACATACATATTTCAAATATTAACAGGGAGGTGTGGTGAAGTTAGAAGCCGACGTATTCCTAGTTAGGACACAGAGCTGTTTCCCGTTTTCCAGACAGTGTCCAATCTACATTCATGAGCGACAGAAGTTTGACCGGTATCAAATCAATACGGCCTCCATTTTATCGAGCATTGTGAAAATCATCTTCACGTTCACATTTGAGCGTAAATAAAGTCATAGATATTTCACATAACGTCATCTACTGATAGAACACTTATTACTGATACTGATAGATACTTTTTTTATATATAAATAATAAAAATATATTATTATTCGTGTTACCGAGATATTTACCATGATTTGTGAGTTTTGTTGACTCCCGATATTTCGACGCAGTTACATGCGTCATGGTCCCGGGCAAACAGAAGTCTGAAAAAAAAAATTAATAAAAAATATTCATTGACATTTCACGCAGTGCCATCTAGCCCCTAAGCATAGCTATACTAGCTATAGTATGGGAACTGGATAACTAATATAATACTTTATATAATATATTTATTGTAAATACGTACATAATATTACATATTAACATCCAGAAAAGATTGCGACAACCTCTGTACTGCACCGATTTTGTGACTATACTATGACTATAACATGAAAACAAGAAAAACAATGTAAACAAGAAAATCACGATCGCTTCGCGTGATTTTCTTCCGTAGGTGTACTCACCTACATGTGTTCCTATACGTGTCCACTGGGTGGTGCTAAAGGAGCAACCCAAATTAGCCGTAGAACTTGTACGTGCAAAGTTGCGCAACACATCTAGTAATCTGCCGCCAAGCAGTGGTACACCCGCTTTGCTGTGTTCCAGTGGAAGGGTCAACTAACCAGTGCATGAGACGTTAAATCCCCGTCTTAGGGTTACGGATCTTCTCATACTTCTGAGAGGGAACCGGAGTCGTTATATTGATTATGGATAGCAGTAACCTCTTAACAGCTGGACTAGCCACATCGGCCAGTCGATCCAGTCACATAAAAAAAAATATCTAGTAAAATTTAAGACTATGATGTCTTAATCAAGCACTAAGTGATAGTCTGTGGTCACCACAGACTATCTATCAGTGCTCAGTCTACATGCAGTTTAGCAAACTTATCGATTCTTAAACTAAACATTTACCTTGAAGTATGTCTCCCTATGCATATGTCCTTCCGCCCTTAACATAATCGATCGTCTTTGTTTCAACTGCGACCTTCGATTCTTCGTATCCCCTGTTTATGTAGCACCTTTTTATGTAGCAGAAAATACACAATTTAGACTTAAAACTTTTTTTGCTTCATTTTAAGAGACTGCAGTTTCTAAAAGGTGGTTCAGAGTGTCGTAATTTAGAATATAGTTGTGATTGCCCAAAATATTCTCTATATTACTGAAACTACTATTGTATAATATCAGAAAATTCTGTGCCAAAACAAATACTAATTTGAAGATCAAGAGCATGCTATCCAAGTTGTATGCAACCTAACTTTCAATCAGAAGTTCCGTTGTTCTGATCCAAACATGCTTATGGTGCTAGAACATGGTGATTTTATGACTACATGACACCGTACCACTGCACCGGCCTACTCTCGATAATTGAGAGTGAATGGGCTCTGATCTACCACGAGAGCCCAACCTGGATTGGTAGATGTCACATGTCATCGAATTTTTGGTTCTAAGACATGCCGGTTTCCTCACGATGTTTTCCGTCACCGTTTCGAGAACGTGGAATTGCGCACATAAATTTTTCAAGTGAAAAAACTCATTGGTGCACTTGTGGGTTTGAACCAGCAACCTTCAGATTGTCAGCACCTTTTTTTTTTATTAATGTATAGCCAAGCGTTTGGCCGCCATCTCACCTGTGCCCCTCGGCCACCACGCTCTCTACATGACACGCTTACGCGGAATCGAATCCGCAACTATCGTTTCCTTTACCTCCCTCTTAGCGAAGAGTAAGTAAAGTATTACCAAATAAATAAGAAAATAATTACAAGTAACAACATACATCAAAATAACAAACATACATGGTTGCAATACATTTAGTTACATCCAAATAATTATAATATTTTGTTATTAAAATTTATAAACGAATAATAAATAAAGGAAAATCAATCTACAACAAAATGTTTTGATCATGCCATGGACACGGTTTACATTTCCGAACTGAACGGCTCAAGACAAGTCTTTGTGAGGAATGAGCCAGCTTTCTTATCATCTTGTTACTGGCATCACATATAAAGATGGCGGCCCATAGTAATTTTTTTAAAAGTAATTTCCGCTCAACTGTCAGTGAAACTGAACAATCAATAACGAAATAAAGATGGCGCTCAGGTGCTCGATCCATATCACAGCCTTGATTCTATTCTGCGACGGTCGCGCTGACACGGTTACTCTCGACTCGCAATGATTCAATTCGTCACGTGACGAAAGCACCATCCTTGATACAATATCACATTCGTGTTTATCGACGTATGTAGTAATTATAGCTGGAAATCTACAATCGCAGATGCAGTGAGCGCTGTTTTAATCTATTTTAAACTTAACGTTGTTTATGTGTGCCTGCTTTAAATACTTCTAACAGAAATTCTTGATTTGCTTGGAGCTGTCATAACTGGCACTAGCCGATGTGAACTGGTACAGCTACCTCACCCAAATTGCTGGGGTTTTTCCGAGGCGAAAATCAGGGAATATCTTTATTATGATACTTCAGTTACATGATACTTTGTTATCATAACAATTATTACGAAAATATCAGATTCGTAGGTACAAAACAGAAAACAAACAGACGTTGAAAGCTTAGTAATATTATTTTCAGAAACTTCTTAACTATTGACCTTAATAGGCGGTTCCGTAGCTTAGTTGAAAGTATACCTCCTTTCGAAGCGAGGGGTCCCGGGATTGTAATTCCCCGACACTTTGTATGGTGAGCACTAAGTTAGTTCTCAGGTCTTTGGTGTTTATGTTTTCTGATTGTATAAATATAGACTGACGTTTGATAGTAATGAATAATTAATAATACAAGTTAAAATAAAACAAGTGGGTTATGAAGGGTATTATAGATTCAATTATGCGACCGTGAAAACAAAGGTGATCTATGCGCTTAGCTACGAGTATGTAGGTATTGTAAACAAAGGTGTCATGGCGGTTGAATGACCTATTAATTATAATCCATCATTATATTTAATATTGTATATCTTTATTAAATTGGTAGCAAATAACATATATCAGAGCTGTGAGGTCAGTCATAGCAGTAATTTACCTATTTTGCCGTTCCTTTTTTTAATTACATAGTTTTGACGGGATGAGAGAGAAAATAATGAGTTATCTATACTATAAATTAGGTTTAAAAATACCTAAAAATACTTACCTAACATGGGCATAACATTTGACTGGCTTCACAGCGCAGTTAGTTGTGGTAGTAGGTTTGATTCTCACCCAGCACAAACAGTAGTGCGTCAGTCATACATGTTTATTGTGCCTAGTATTGCTATTACACTATTATAAGTATTGTTTTTTATTTTTTATTTCATATAGTATGTAGTGACGGGACGTGTCTATTCTGCGTTCTTACTGTAGTATGAGCGCAAAGTTTGTCTTCGGGTTTTGTACATTTCAATAGTCAATAACTTGTATACATTGCATGTACACGCCACCTGCAATATGTTAATGAGTTATTACTTTTATACCCTACTTAAGTAAAGAAAAAAAAACATATTGTATTGTATTATAAATTTCACTCCTTTACGTTTCATATGCAATTTCACCGGCACCCACATCCTTCAACCCCAGGTACAACGAATACGGCAGTGTATCGTATGATGTAATACTGCTTGGTGGCAGAAGTGACTATGGTTCTATTGCAACAAACGTAATATGTGTTTTATAAATAAATTTTCTATTTCTTTTTTTACATACCTACTCTAGTTTGAAATACCAACGTCATGCGGTTTCTTATCAGAAACACTGATAAGACAAATTAAACTGGCGATAAGGGAAACAATCAATAATACAACTATGCCAATATCGCGACCAAATTACCGCAAAACATTTATATAATTACATTATATTAATTATAATTATGCATGTAAACTTAAACAGCAAAACCCTATGTAAACACAAAATTTCATCCAAAGCTTTAAAGCCATTAAACATACAACGTTAACACACTCATACCTCTGCACTAGGATTCCCTGTATCGCAGATGGCATGGACGAACACAGAAACACAAGACAAACACCCAAGACCCGAGAACAAACTCATGCTCACCACACAAAGTGTGCCCCGGCCGGGAATCGAACCCGGGACCCCTCGCTTCGAAGGCAGGGCTACTACCAACTACGCCACGGAGCCGTCATTTTCGAGATACTCAAAATAAATAAATATACAAGAATTGCTCCTTACTTATTCTCTATTTCCTCGTTCAAGTATTATGTGCCGTATCTTTCTTTTAATACATCAATGAGAATTGATGGAAACTTCAAACTCAAAAAAGTATAGATACAACATTTGAATTTGAAAAAAAAAACATGGATTCTTGCAACAGCACAACTGCAGTATGCAAATTAAAAATATGGTAATTTTGATTTCCCCTAGCATCATTCACAAGCAGCATTACTCATGCACAGGGATAAACGCAATTTTTCCCAAATGAGTCATTGAGTTACATAGAATGATCGACATTCCGGATCATGTGATTAGAATTAATCATTGTAATTTTTAGAGTTTCCTTTACTAACATTACAAAATCATGCAGGGACACAGGGAATCCTATTGTGGGGGTAAGAGTGTATAAGCATTTTTTTTAATGCTATATAAATAACTGGGCTACCTTAAATCCCACGAGATGTTAAATGGTCACCTCCGCCTACAAGAACAGCGATACAACTTAGGTCCTCCCCAACCGAAGTACCAAGAGGTCCAAATCGCACCCCTTTGCGCCCGTCAAGATGGGGATGTAACGTCTAATGCGCCACTGATTTTACGTTTTCATTCAAATCTTATCACAAAACAAATGTTTGTTTTGTTATAAGATTTGAACATACATACTGCCCTAGAAGCCGTAGGCATAGACACTACGCAAACAGTCAAGACCCGAGAACAAAGATTATGTCAGCAATGTTAACCCCAAATTGGGGTTGAAAACACCTGGAAAGGCATGTAAGCAATTTAGCTACGGAGGCGACAACTATTATCTCCGTTTATGCAATGAAACAGTAATCTAATTCCAATCAATGTTTCAATTACTTGATAAACAGGAACCTCAGATTGTCAATTCGCGTGATGTGTGTCTTCCTGTCGAGATGCTTATAATCAGGGCCTGATCCCTTATTACACTCGGATAATTTCATTACCACGCACAAACCACATAATTTTTCTATAAATAACTGAATAGACAATTCCCAGAAGCAAAATAAATCCTTCATATGAACAATTAGAATGAGTGATCGTGTTTCGAATTTCGACTTAAAATTGAACAACACGGTGAATATGTCACACGATTGATTATATAATGTCGATAAACTCTGTCATAGATCTTCAAGGCTGTCTCGAAAGTTATAAGAAAGCGTGATTTCGTGAATGTTTTATTTATTTTAAAGTTCAAAGGTAGTCAATATGTTTCGCTTAACTTTGCCCCACTAGTTTTATAATTAACTACTTAAATTATCAGAATGCACATAAATAATGCATATCAAAGGCCGTATTTTGTAAAATTTGACTGTATTTGACGTGTCCAAATGACACTAGAGAGCTAAAGGAATAAATGAGTTTGACTGTGACTTTGACTTAGAAATGATATAAGATTTAAAATTAAAAATATCTAGCAGAATTTGTCACCGTTTGCTATTCGAGCTATCTAAAATGCTAACAATAAAGAAAAGGAGTGAATTCAAAACATAGTGAATAAGGGCCCTAGTAAGATTACTTCTCATCAGATACCCGTCCTACCTGTTTTGATTATAATCATACAGTAGAAAATCATCTTGCAAACAGATAATGTGATTTAGTTCGCTTAATAAAAAGAACGGTCTGATGAAAGCTAGTGTAATTGAAAACTTAAGTTCTGATGATTTCATTGGACATTCTACCATTATTTGTTAAGAGATGGTGAATCGGAACGAGTGAAAAAGTAGCTTGAAGAAAATTAAAGATTGAACTCCGTTTCGTGCCCTGACAGATGCCACTATCCAACAAGGACAATATAGTGATAAAGAAAATGTTTTTTTTTTTTTTGAAATTTTCAATGATTCCACCAATGTACACTACGTATTTGTAGTAAATCACAGCCGCATAAGACGTGCATCATCATCACGGGCTGTACCCAAGTCACTACTTGGGTTTTCTGATACTTACGTCGAAAAGAACCTATATATTATTGTTATTTTGGGCGGAGATAACAACATAACATCGGGTGGGCCTTCAGCTCGTCCCGTCACTTTCGTAAGATAAAAAATTCCGTGTTAGCTTAAAAAAATCTTCCAAGCAGGCGGCTATTTCCAGACTGCTTAATATCAAGATCACAATTTTAAAAGCGTGGTGCAATAGTTCATAGTTCATAGTTTAGTTATTTTGTATACATTAAACAGTGATTTCGTATACAATGCGCACGTTAAATTAGGAATCAAAAGAGTAGGTATTGAATATAGTAGCTAATCATGCGTTTTGTTATTTATATTTATGAGTGGTCTGTTTTACTGATCATTATAGTATAGTATAGTATAGTGAAATGCCCAGTATTTCACACAGCGCCATCTAGCCCCATACTAAGCAAAGCTTGTATTGTGCAATACATGTCAATGACACAATACTTATTCTTTTGTAAATACATATTAACACTCAGAAACAGAACGAGTGATCTACGTACGTCAAATAAATGCTTGCCCCGAGTGGAAATCGAACCCATGACCTGCATCACTGAAAGCAACTACCAACAGTTTTGTACCCAGTCAAATACCTATTATTTTTTAAAATTTATACAAATATCCCCCTCCTAAGAGGTAACGTAAGACTTCTTATCACCGATGACTGTCACCGGAAGTGATCTCGACTCGACACCGGAAGGATCGCAGGTCATGGAACCAGAGACGTGTTACGAAGACATCATTTGTAAGTCACCTCGATAAGCCACGCCCGATGAATAAGTAAGTAACGATTGTTTGCGATCTATATTCGTAAATCGATTATTTTGATCGTAAATTATAGATGTGGGCCTGAGAGTTGATGGAAAATCTCATGACTACTTAGGCCGAGTCACATGTGCTTTACTTGCTGCTAAGTACTACGCTGCATGCTTTGTGACATGCTCTAGCGAACCAATGCATGGTACGTTGCATGACTAATTAGTTCTTTAATTAATCTCAGAGTGAAACAAGCGCTCGTAGCTCTGCACAATTTCTGTGTTGATTTGTCAAAGCTAGAGGTTTATAAAAGAGTTACTAATTTACCATTTGACACATCAAGACCCTTCCGCTTTGAGGGCCTTCCACTCTCACCAAAAGCCCGCCTAGTTGTCGTTGCAATCTGTGGGCATAAACGTAAAGTCCAGTAAAAAAAAAATGTGACCCATGCAAACGAACAGGATATAATATTGTTTACGGAAAAGCAGACAACAGAATTTGGTCATCCATAATTTTGCCTACACAGAGGTTTCTGTTTCACAATCATGGAAACACTATCTGAAGGTGTCACCGATGAATTTTAGTGTTAGGTAATAAATCTTGGTGGTTTACAGTGCAATAAAACAAAAGCCTTAGAATCAAATGAGGTGTGATAGACAGAAGGGCAGGTATCGGCTTACACAGTGAAAGTCCACTTTCTTGGCTCGTTTCTGTGACCGAAGAAATTATGGTAACTCCATGGAAGTGGCACGAATACTTAGAATTACTTCTTTTGTTTTGTTTATTTGGAAAGTAAGTAATTCATACTTTAAATTATGTTTTTGTATTAAACACTTGCATGTAGTGAATATATGGGACCAATCATGAACTTCAGAACAAGAGAATAGGTTACAAATCTTCAAATTATGGGTTTTACATAATAATAAAAACTTGATTGACTGCCCGAATTGATTCTTATTTATTCCAGACCTCTATACTATACCTGTCTCTAATGACGCCGGTCTACTCTCAAAAAGCGAGAGGGAATGGAATTTTATCTACCAAAGAAATCCAATCGATTTGCTAGATGTCAAATGTCTTCGAATTTCTGATTTTAGGACAATCCGTTTCCTCTTCATTACTCCTCTTCCTTCAAACATGAGTTTTTAAATTTTACGCGGCTGTACATTATCAACCAGCTACATTTGGATTCAAAGCCGGTGTTTGTGCTTTTAAGCCACTATACTCTTAAATAGTATACATTTAATTTCATTACCGGCAAATGAGAATTTGAAACGAATTCTTGTAAAAACAAGGACATTTTAAATTTACTCACCTGGTACTTCAATATCTTTATATCATCGTTCCAATATTGTACAAAACCTGTGTGACATTTTCCCTACAGTAAAGAGAAGGTTAATGCATTCCCACTTTCTTACCTCGTCCACTGAATTGGTAATTGCACGATTGTTAACCCACTAATTTAAATCCATCCGTTTTAAGTCTAATTCTCATTTGCCAAGAACATTCAGTTTCACTCGCATGACTTGTGTTTAAATTAAACGGTGATGACGAAAGTATATACCTACAACTTTTCAATTTAGGTATTGTTATTGAAAAGATTTCTGGAAAATGTTAATAAACTTTAGGTCATTGACTCTTCAGTCCAGAAAGAAGATTTTGGAAATATTATAATGACTTTTCAAGTTTCAAAAAGTTTAGTCAAAGTTTTCTGTGTCATTGTGTGAAAATGGACAAAGCTTTTCTTGTCTAGAAGTAACTCGGAGTTCTACTTTTAAGTAACATTATTAGTTAAACTTTTAGAAGTACCGAATGTCTTTAACACTTTCTTAATTACTTCTTATTGATTTCTCTGATGAACCTATTCGAAAAAGTCAATGATTGTACCATTTATATGTCATCTGTTGTTGTGCCACATAACTGATAGTAATGATCAATACAACAGTAGCATTGGTAAACAAATTTCGAAACACACTATTAGGTATTCGGGGGAAACTTCTACGTTTTCTCATGATTTTCTCTTCAATGGTTTTTTCTTACAAATATTAATGCAGTTTTCTCATATACCCCCAAACCAAGCAAGGGAATCAGATCACTAATGCCATAATTATACAGTACTTCTTTATACATGTTTATAATAAATTGATATTAACATCCTGACACAGAATAAGCACATATCTATGTTTGTCATACAAAGGCTTGTCCTGGGTTGGAATCGAACCCACTATCAACTACGAACTAATCTGAGGGGCAAGTCAAATTCCGAGCTGCTTTCTCTTCAAATTAAGTGATTGTTTTTTTATTGCGTAATAAAAGTGGTGGGACGCGCTACAGGCATAGCTGATGTTAAATGATTACCTTCGCTCATAACATGATTGAGTAGATAACAAAGACATTTTGGGTCACCGATTATAGTTTATTTCATTGGTATGCTGTAACAATTGGTAAAAAAAAATCTGTTACGTTCAACTGATGATAATATTAATCACGTGGACTAGAATCAAGCAATCAAGTTCAAATTTCTATTTAGCTCAGCGTCACTATGAGTTTTTTTTATGTAACTTAGGTGTTGAAACGTGCTGAAGCCATACCTGTTGTTAAGTAGCTACGTCCGCCTATAACAACAATAGTACGACTTAGGTCCTCCCCGACGCAAGTATGAAGACCAAAGTCGCATTGCGGATGTAACATCTCATGCACGTGTGATTTCACCGGCACCCACACCCTTTCACCGGAACACCAGATCGGAATTCAGAGATCCAAGACAATCCCAGTGTACGGGTGTGAATTAGTATTTTATTTTTATTTGAGACATCAGCTTGCACCAGATCAGACGCCCTTCCCCGAAATAGCAGTGATCCGGTAAATTCTTTAAATAATAAATTTGCTAACTGTTTTCGATCGAAGTCCAACACTTATTGGCAAGTATTCAAGTACGCACAATGCACTAAATATTTACCTGTCTGAGTGTTGTTTGATGTCAGGCAGAGTATACTTTTCCAATGACTTTATTGTTCATGGAAATTTAAAAAAAAATATTCAATCCATTTTCAAAACACATTCCATTAATGTTATAATTTTGGAGATTTTGATTGAAATCTAGTATCAATTTTTACTCTAAGGTTAACCTACTAAGCTACAACGTTTGTCTGCCTGTCCAACCTTTAAAAGGCTGTGTCTTTTAAACCATGAGTCGTAGCAAGTTGATAACATATGTTACTGAGCTGGATGTCTCAAAAATAATCAAATATATATTTCTTTTTAAATCTGAATTTGATTTATTTTTCTTTGCAAAGTATTTTTACACGCCACTAGCTGCCATTTAGATTTTGTCTTTCAAATTATTTCTGGTTGATATACTCTAAGTCCTTTTCTGTATTGCTGACAACGAGTGTATAAAATTTAATGATTATCGGTTAAGTAGTAAAGGCGTGAAAGGTTAACAAACAAATTAAATCTTTGGTAACATAGTTAGGATTCGAATAAGAAAGAAAGACCGACCAAAAGGTTTTTATTTATGCAACTAAAGACGGGGCGAGGTGACAGCCCACCTGTCCCTAAAGAATGAGAAGACGGCAGCAGTAATCACTTAACATCACGCCTGGGTCAAAGTCGCATCGTAGTACGCCCATGATTCTGAGATGGGGATGTAATAACTCAATCGGCTATAAAAATCAAAATCAAAATGAGCCTCCTGGCGATTTTAGAAATAGAAAACATCTTTTATGGGAATAGATTATGTAAGATATCAAAGAAACAATCGACTGGAAAGTGAAGAACATCATTTAACTTTTCACACGATCAAGAATCCAATTGACAAGTGAAGTTATTATCTGCTAAATGCTGTGTGAGAAGTAGGAATGTAACAATGTCAATAGTTTGCAGAATGATGACATTTCACTTATTATTGTTACAATTTTCATGAGTTGATAGATGACATGAGAAGTTTAGGTGACCTCGGGGTCGCCTTAGTTGGTAGTAGCTTGACCTTCGAAGCGAGGGGTCCCGGGTGAGATTCCCGGGCGGTACACACTTCGTGTGATTAGCATGAAGTTTGTTATCGGGTCGTGGATGCTTCTAATGTGTTTCTGTGTTTTTCCATGCCATCTTTTGGCCATTAAGTTAACTACATGGAATTGGCTAAAGGAATCGAACTGCTTTCTTCGAGTTAGTGGCTTACCCAGTTGTGGAAGTTTTCAAGCCACAGAAGTACGGAAGCGCTCGGTCAAATGCCAATAAGTGGTTAACCATCAAAATACTGATTCAATGATGAGTCAAGAACATTTAGCCACGCTACGAGCATTTCACAAAGGAATCAATGTTGGTTAATGATAGCTCGATAGTTGATACAAAGAGTGTGGATTTGAACCAGCGACCTTCAGATTAAAAATTGACGTTTTTGATCTCGATCATGGTAAATATCGCGGTAACTGTAATAACAAAGTTTAAATACTTGATTCGTTCTTGATTCTAAATGGGACGGATTGAAGGAATCGATGTTGGACAATGAGGTTACGGCCCGTGGGCCGGCACAAGAGCTGTAATAAGGTCGGGGACGCGGCCGAGCGGCGCCGGTCGACGCCCTCCCTAACTGAGTTATATCGTTTACTGCCGCGATTGTTTTCACTGAAAGTAGGTAAACAGTATTCAAATTATCGACATTTGAGGGTTAACTCGTAGAGTGATATGGTAATCTTCATTACATTTTAAATAACGTTATTGCATTTGATTCATATTAGTAGAAGAAGTAGAAACACCACGAAAAATGGAGGCTGACAGAACACAAAGTGTATATTATTATTCGTGTTACCGAGATATTTACTATGATTTGTGAGGTTTGGTAGACCGATATGTCTGCCAATGATTTGCACACTCCACTTCGCAAAGACTTCAGTTTGCCCGGGACCATGACGCATGTAACTGCGTCGAAATATCGAGAGTCAACAAAACTCACAAATCATGGTAAATATCTCGGTAACACGAATAATAATGTTCATAACCATGATAGTTTTAAAATTTACAAAGTGTATAATTTCTAGACTCGTCTTATTTATCCTCTGACTACATGAGCAGACCTCGTGCCAATGATTCGACCTCGTCAATTGATTTCCACGAGTGAGATATGCCTACGCGAATTTCCGACTAATCGAGTCATATTCCGACAATACCATCACAGATTATCATGTCTTGAAACTACGTCTTTATTATTTAAACAAAGTATCTTTGACGTATTTCCCAATGTTTGGGAATTTTGTAGGCATCTTATAATAGGAGACGCGAGCGTATCTCTACATAGAGTAAATATATAGCGTACCTCTACATAAAACAAAGTCACTTTCGCGTCTGTCTGTCCATTTATCCGCTAACTCCTCCTAAACCATGCAACGGATTATGATACGATTTTCACTATCATACAGAGAATTTTTTCCGGGAGATTTATATGTATAATACATGCATAAATATTATAGTATAAAAATGCCGAGAATTTCAACATATATTAATAATTGGGCGCATACATTGCTAATGCTAGCTAAATCTTCCGAGATAGATAAAACTGATGTATTACGGAATTGTATTACGACCTACGTCACACACTCTGTGACACGTGTGAAGCCGGGGCAGGTCGCTACTTAAATATAATATAATAGACGAGATCAGTCCGCCATCCTGTGGCCACGCAGTAAATAACCCGGCTAAGTGCAATTAGAAATCACATCATGATTTGAGCTGAAGAGAATCAGGTCTTATTTCTCACCTTAAGGGGGTACACCTGACCGTTTTAAAAAAGAAACATCCAAATCAATGGAGAAAGAAAAAATTAACAGGAAAGCAAAACATGCAATTTCGATTGCTTCGATGACATATCTTTTCTAGTTATTTTGATATAACTACCAAATTATTGAACCAATTGTACAAAAAATTCTATGTTACAAATCTGAAAGCATATTCTATCAAATAAAAAAAAAACTTTCCAAATCAGTCAGTAAATGACGGAGTATGAAGGAAATAAATATTAAAAAAAAAAACCGAAATGATAACACCTAGAAGTCAGCTGAAGAAAAATTATTATGCATTTATAGCATTTTTCTTTCATTCAGCATTCATCTGAAATAAGGGTATATTAGTAGGCATTTTGACCCACAAAAACGACTTTAAAGCCAACGCAGAGCGTAAACATTGAACCGATGCGTTTTCACTGTTGTCGATATAACGCAATCTAATTCGAAAGCGATACGCCTTTCACCTTCAGACGGCGTGCGTTATGCTAAGCGAATTGCTACTATACTGCGTACTGAGTTACTGTTTTGATCTATTTGAGTGGAAATCGCAAAGAAAGTTGACTGTCCTGCATTCAGTGTGCTGGAACTGAGTTCTTTAAAGACTTGCTCTTCATGTTCTTCATCTAGATTCTGTTATATAGATTCTGTCTCAAAAACATAGCTGTTTCTAAAAATATACAGCGAAGGAACAGTCAGGATATTATAGTTATTGAAGTACGGTTATTCATTTTATTCCTATCTTCTAGTACCGAAAGGGCCGTTTGATATGATGAAAGTAATTTTCCGGAAAGGTCCATAAAGCTAGAATATTAAGTTCCTTTTTATTGCTCACATGTCGCCACGCAAACTGGACAGAGAAATAACTCTATCTTCGGCATCCTCTTGAAGTTACTATTGCAGGTGGCAATAGTGACTTGGCTGGCAGGATTCTCAGCTGTTCCTTAGTTCCTTGTCGATACATATTTCTGTGATCAAAATAAATAAGTGTATTGTCTAGCTAGATGTTCATATCTATTAGAAAAAGTACTGTATGTATTCTGTTAATCTAGTTCCCAGAGTACAAGCTATTTTAACTACGAGTATAAAGAAAGCTAGTTAACTACTTCAAAAAAATCCTACTACAAGATTCCTACTAAACAAAGTAAGCTTAATTATTATTAAGCTTACCTTGACCATTACAGCGCGGAACCATGAAAAATACTTCCTAAACTATGTAGGTACCTATATATTATTCAATGCTTCTACACTCGCAACCTTATTACATAAATAGCTGATAACGACAAAGGCAACTGTTATCAAAGCCACAAGAACGTCTAATGCATTAATACCAAGACTAGAATTTAAAAAAAAGTACATACGTACTTACAACAAATTTGATAATAAATAACCCCGCCTGGCCTAAAAAATTTCTAATTTCTGAATAAATTGAGTATAACATAAATTTAAAACGTCCTCCTATCTAATAATTTTATATTACGGGCAAAAGCTAGTGTGTTCATTATTCAGTCAAGAACTACAGGATATTAAAAATAGCAAGACTTAAGAGATACTTATAACTTAGGTAAGATAAAATGAGATCTCGTAACCCTCACAATAAATACAAATGTATTCAATATTCAATTGTTACATTAAATTTTATATGAAAACTTGATAAAATGATGGTTCTTTTTTTGTAAATACATATGACACCCAGAAGAAACATCTATATTAGTCATACAAAATGCTTGTCGTGAATGAGAATTGAACTCACGACTAACATCTCAGAAGGCAGAGCTACAACCAACAGCTGCGAGGTCAATCACACAGTCAATCGTAGTGCGGTACACGTATCGTTGAATAATCTTGATTTTACTATCTAGAACGCACATTATCTCGAAACGTAGGTAGGTACATTACCGTACGTCGGCACATATATGCTTCGTATGATATTGCAACGCATCGCTGTCTAATAAGGCAAGGCAAGCCTATTTGATAGCTGTAAACCTTAGCCTACATTTACTAGCTACGAACCTAGTTAATACTAATAACTGTGCGAAACTGATCTAATATTAGTTCTTTGACTAGCATTCACCAAAGACAAGATTGTGTGGAAAATTTAGAAGCCCTGTAGACAACCTGGCTTATGGTGAAATTGTCCACCAACGTCTGTTAAAATATTGACATATTTTATTAGTTATTAGTTGTTTAGATGACATTTGAGACGGTTGTAATATAACAAGAAGACAACTCAATAACAATAACTTTATCTCTGTTGAAATCGCAGTAATGACAGAAGTCATAAACTTTTCTACCATTATGCAATCATCTTTTCGGGCCTCCAATCCAAGTATCTTACTAGGTAGCATTTCCTTTATACTAGAAAAGTGACGGGAAAAACTGAATGTCCATTTAATTTAACCTGCTACCTCCACCCACAACAATTGCAATACGACTTAAGTCGTCCTTGACTGAAGTATGATAAAACCGAACATGCACCCTATGCGCCTGAACATTTATGAATTATTAATTATTTTTTTAGTAATTATTCTTTAGGGGAAAAACCGAGTTGTATTTAAGTTATTTATGAGCGGTGGTAACCATTTAACATCAAGTAGGCTGCCTGCTTGACGATTTATTTGGTGACCTAGGGCAAAGACGCCGACTTTCAATCTGAAGGTCGCTGGTTCAAACCAAGACGTGCACCAATGAGTTTTTCATCTGAAAAATTGATTTGCGCAATACCACGTTCTCCAAACGGTGACGGAAAACATCGCGAGGAAACCGACATGTCTTAGAACCAAAAAATTCGATGACATCTGACATCTACCAATGCAGTATTTATACGTATGAAATATGTATTGTATGACAGGTAATTTCCGAAGTTCTCAATGTTGGCACAAACTACAGTTTCCGCATATTCGTCGAACGGTACATGCGTCCAGCAATGATCTCCTTACGCGCAATATGTGTAAGCTTTGTCGTTAAACTATAACTGGTCTAAATGGAAGAACAACAGAATATGGAGGAGGTAATTTCATAGAAAAATCGGCAATAGCAAACCTGCTATTAACGTCTACACCACACCTAGATCCTAACCAGAGATTCTAATCAAAATCACAAAATGTGTGTTTTTTCAATCTTATTTTTGTTGAGAATAATTTGACTACTGATTTTTTTATTCAATCTAAAATATTTGATATTACTTATAGTACCAGTGAATGTGTGTGTGTGTGTATGTTTGCTCCTCCTTCACGTTCAAACGGCTGAAATTCACAGAGTTGATAAAAATGTGATACAATGTTATATGTGACCTTGAATTATTAAATGTGACAGGAATGCAGGTAACTCCCGATAAGTATGAGTGAAATAATAACGTTGATTACATGTATATTTGCCACATCCAATTAAAAATGATTCTCGCTATTCATCCTTCTGTGAACGACGCGTTGGCACGCCGCTTCAAAATAATCATAAATTTATTTCAGATGACCAAACAGTCGCTAGCTGCGCATTTTCTCATTGCCACGCTCTTTGTACAATGGAATTGTACTTGCTTAAAGCTGATGGCCCGTGTACATTTTTTGCAGTGTTCGCTAGTTAAGGTGATCAAAAAAGGGGTATCACCCCTTTAAGTACTAAGTATCACACCGTTTTTCAACCTGTAATGTAAGCAAAGGATCGCAGGGAATGAACTATATGTGAAATGGAAATACTCAACAATGATGTTGCTTTGCAGAAACTCATACCTAAACTAACTTTCAGATAATGATAACATGAGCAGTATAACAACAGCAATACGACATAGGCCCTCCTCAACCAAAGTATGATAAAACCCACGCCCGTTGCGCCCGTCAACCGAGACGGGGATGTTACGTCTCATCCACAGGCACACTTCACCAGCTCCCTTCGACCGGAATACAGCAATGCGAGTGCACCACTGCTTGGCGGCAGATTACCAGGCAATACTTCTCCGGACGAACGGGGCACAAGTTCTACTGCTACTTTTAGTTGCTCCTTTGGCACCACCCAGGGGGTTCGTATACGGATACCAGAGGGTTCTTACTTACAGACGCGAGCAACTGGTTTTCAGATCTTCCGATAAAACTACTTCAACTAAATAAGAACGCGTATCCGTTTATATTTTTAAGAATTCAACGAAAATAAAAATAAAATCCGTGATGCGTAGAGGAAAGGGAGGCTAGTACTAAGAAACTAAAAGTAAACAATAAAATAAAAGACAAATTCTATTACCTAGAGTATACCTACATTCGATATATATAATATGTGGCTAAATTTCTTGTTACGCCAGGAGCAATATCCCGCCAGCAAGCCAGACACTGCGTCATATCGATGTTCTATAGCTTAGTTACTGCGCGTCTCGAACTAACCGGGGTTATTTTCCATGTAGCTTGCATGTACCTACTCCAGCTCGCTTTATAATTCGAGAAATGAATCTATTTCGTTCGTTCCAGCACTTTATCGTAGGTAACGTTGATTCTAGATTTCATGATCTCAGTCTTTTGGCCCTTGAGCCCGCTTTTCTCTGTATGACAGCTATAACTAAGTAAGTTTGTAATTAGCCTGCTTTGGAAGAGGAAAGGTCTTGGAATTGATCTCGGAGTTGATTCTCGGGTCTTAGACGCGATGATGATGCGATAGATGTCTCACATCAAAAACATGCCGATTCAATTGAGGACTTCCTCCTAATTTGAAGTCGATTGAAAAAGGGAATGTTCTACTACTTGGTATGTGAAAAATACTATTTATCTCCTATTTATATCGCAATATGAGCCACGGGAGCCCAATCCGGATTGGTAGATGTCACATGTCGTCGAATTTTTGGTTCTAAGAAATGCCAGTTTCCTCACGATGTTTTCCGTCACCGTTTCGAGAACGTGGTATTGCACACATAAATTTTTTCAAGTGATAAAACTCATTGGTGCACGTGTGGGTTTGAACCAGCAACCTTCAGATTGAAAGTTGACGTCTATGTCCCTGGGCCACCACGCTCTCAGATCAAAGCCCATTCACTCTCAATTATCGACAGTAGACCGGTGTCCCTGCAGTGGGAACATTAGAGGCTGGTACATCAAACATCACATTTATTTACCGTACCGCTCTCTGGGCCACATTTATTTATATAGATACATTAACCACAATGACAGGTATTAGCATTTCGTAGGCACCGTTTACATAAGTTACCAAACAGGACGAGTGCGGTGTGCCATAGACGTCCTTGTACAACTTACCACCGATAACAGAGCATACTGATAACAAATTGGAATTTACGTTAGGTTACTGTTTGTTTATGTTTTGTAACAATGGAGATATCATAATACCTACAAACATTTCGGTAACTTTTTTTTTTATGTCAATGAGTGACGGAACGAGCTGAGGGCCCACCTGATGGTAAGTGGTGACCCTCGCCCATGACAACAGTAATGCGCGCGACTCAGTATGAGATCCTAATCTTTACTGAGTCGCATTCATCCTGCTGCGTCCATCACTCGAGACGGGGATGATACGTCTCATGCGCATGTGATTTCACCGGCAGCCACAAACTTCCACCGGAACACATTAATGTAACCACTACTGCTTGGCGGCAGATTTCAGATGTGCTGGCAGTACCTCTCCGGACGACCTACTTTTGGTTGCTCCTTTAGCACCACCCAGGGGGAACGTTTAGGGAATCAAAGGGTACACCTACGGACGCGAGCAACTGGACTGGAACTTTCTCATATAAAACATTCATCAGTTAGACTTTCAGTTTTTCGTACAGTTAAATACCTTCTGAGTTTTACGTGGTAGCATACCTACCTAAAAATACATAGGTTTTGAAGGACCATGTTGCTTGCGTCAGTAGGTGAATACTCTCAGTCCTTGCAAAAATTTCTCGGGTGATGAGATTGGAGGAACCCAAAGTTGCAGTAGAACTTGGGCCAAGTTCGTCCGGAGAAGTACTGCAGAACACTTTAAACCTCCGCCAAACATTGGTGCCCTCGCATTTCTGGGTTCCGGTGGAATGGTATGAACTACAGGCATTTGAGGTGATTCCCCGTCTCATTGTGAAGTAAGATAGCTTTATAATAACCTAAGACATCAGTATCAGAATGGTGCGATATGTAAAAATGTGATTTAAATAATTAGATCCAAACTCGATAGGTATGATTTTCATAAATTTTTGATCTTAATTACTACACAATTAAATAGTATACAATTGTCTCCTAATACATGTGTATGCAAAATTTTGCACTTTACATTCAAACTACTTACAAAGCGAGTTAAATAAATACAGATGATTGTATAATAACAATCGAAAACTCATTGTGTAATTAAATCGAATACGAAAACTACGCGAATAAAATTATATCGTTCTAAATTCAAATTGAAACGGTCGAGATCATCGACGCTGCGCGGGCGCGTGGCACCAAGACAGTCGGACACTCGGCGCGCCAATTAACGCGGCGCGTTCACACGGCTAGCCGGTCCAGCGATACCCTTCCCACACGCCAGCTTACCCTGCGTTAACTTGTCCAGCAACTTGCTACCCGCCCAGCGGGGAAGACGTGAACGCGCGCGTTTGATCCGCATCTTGCTAGGACTACAGCCGACTCGATTTGAAAATAGAGAAACTCAAACATTTGCCCGATTATCGGGATCGCTGTCGATGGTCGGTCAGTGCGCTCCACTCGCCTCGCACTATTTATATCGAAAAGAGAGAACCGCGTTTCGACACTTTATGTATGTGTATGTACCTTTATTTTATTACCATTTGTAGCCGGTTTTAACCTGCAACGATTAGTAAGCGTGGTATATTTTATTGTATGTGATGCGCCTCTTGGAATTTAGATATTTGTATGGCGTAACATACTCATATGATACTATGAAGTACGTTGCAAAACTGGCTGCAGTTGAACGCAGGCAGTAATTATTTGTGGGTGTTTCCGTTACATGCAATATAGTCAAGAAGTCCAGTCAAGGAATAAGACTATTCCGACGATTATTAGTATCTAAACAGTGCGCCAATTAATGAATTTAAAATCTCAATTTTGGCGTTTGAACGTCTTCTAAGACATTGCGATTCCTTTACGACAATTTTGTGAATTGCCTATTTTGTTATGGACCCGTCATTTGAAGAGAGTGTAAGGACGCTGAAAAACAGAACAAAAAAGAAGAGAACCCATTGAAAAAAATATTCTCAGTTACTGAACGTTAGATGTAAGAATAGGTGAATCAAGTCAAAATCTCTATTGTAGCTTCAATTATCATTCGAGAAAAAAAATTGTATAAATACTGAACACATACCTACATATAAAGTAATACAAAAAAAGATGTGAGCTCTTTAAACACACGGGATATTTTAAAATACTGTCGTGGGAGCATCTTGTGGTACTTTGATGGTTGCCGACACGGAGCCGACGAGTAAGACATTTTTTTACAACCTACCTGCTCCCTTTATACAAAAATTAAAACTTTATAGACGAGTGTGGGATTCATCAAAGACACCGCTTTTCATCGAACTAGGTATTTGTGGATGTTTCGGTTATATGTATTAATATATTTGGCAACTTTTACGACTTAGGTGGAATAACAATTGATAAATTCAGTGTTTAGTCATGATTGAGCAGCGAATTATTTGCCAATTAATAATATTTGACGGGAAAAATCGTACTTTTTGAAGAAAAAATAATAACCAATACAAGTTACACAAGAACCAATTTGGGGCCCGAGTTATTATCCAGAAAATCATTGCTATAATAGACTGGAATAGAATTGTTTAAAAACAATTTATCTATCATTTTGCCAAATTAAAAGCTTCTACGTTTGCTTGTTTTTATTAAATACTAGCGACCCGCCCCGGCTTCGCACGGTTAGCAAAGCATCAGTGTCGTATCAGAAACTACCCGTGCGAAGCCGGGGTGACTTGCTAGTGTATTATACATATAAACCTTCCTCTTGAATCACTCTATCTATTAATAAAAACCGCATCAAAATCCGTTGCGTAGTTTTAAAGATTTAAGCATACATAGGGATATAGGGACAGAGAAAGCGACTTTGTTTTATACTATGTAGTGATTTTTGATAGATGGTCACGTCATTGATATTTTAATAAATTCGATCTCATTTTCAGGTACGGAACTTTTACCTTAAAAAGTTGCTATTTTTTTACCAAAACACGAAAAGATGCAATCTTTTTCATAACTATTATAAATTCCTGTTAACTACTTAATAATCTAAAATCATCTATACATCTATTAAAAAAAAATTAGGTTTTTTACTCAATTTACTGTGCACAAAATTACCACTAGATGGCGCTAAACTATTCCAAACAAAGAAAAATATATTGTCTGTCCAGTCGGTGGACCACACAGGCTGCGTGGGCGCAGGTATTGATTCGCGCCTTTAACTAGACATAACTCGCGGTCTCGTGGATTTTCTATTCAAAATAAGATTAATTACCTACGCGCAGTTTAGATTTGGTTATTGCTTAAAGAAACATACCTACATTTTTGTATGTTCCGCATTTTTCATGAACACCTCTTTGTGCAACACTTAAATTTAAAACAAAATGCTAAATAATAAGCCACTAAAATGATTTAACCTACAAAGCTCCATTGCCGTGGTTAAATCTCGATCAACAGTCTGTTATATCTTCTATGACATGTATTTTGTTAATAAATAACAAAAAACATGACGACACAACAATAATTTATGATAATTACGCGATTATTATTCAATTAGCTCCAATGGTGACATATAAAGATATATTTAGTGTCCAAAAGTCAATATAAATCTGATTATAAGGAAGCACCTGTGCTGTCTGATTCAATAATATGTTTATAGATTCATATATTTTGTTTTGATTCCTTATGTTTGAATTGGTAAACAAGATGCAGCGAACAATAATAGATCACCATCTAAACTGGCATTTTGCAGCCTGTATCGGGTTTTACGTAATTATTCAACTCCAGGGGGAAACTAAAAATACGGGTAAAGCCTTCTGTTTAAAAATAGTCCGCAACGATACCACTTGATCTGAATGTAAAGTTCACTATTTACAATAGATCAAGTAGTATATTTTATAGGACCATGTTATTTATAGCTAAGCACTTGTCGCTTAGTGACTTGGTACTTGACGAAACGGAATAAGCACTGGCACTCGCACTTTCACTAAGTGGCTTAGTTGGGAGTATCCCTGCCTTCGAAACGAGGGGTCCCGGACATGAATTTTGATCTCGGGTCTTGGGTGTTTGTTTTTTGGTTTTGCAAGGGAGTGGAATGCTTTACCTAAGTCTGTGTTCCCTGACCATTACAACCTAGGAGTCTTCAAGAGTAGAGTGAAT
Organism: Aplocera efformata; assembly: GCA_921293045.1. NCBI lineage: Eukaryota > Metazoa > Arthropoda > Insecta > Lepidoptera > Geometridae > Aplocera > Aplocera efformata. The sequence goes on from OV121045.1 coordinate 6,282,690, forward strand.
AGGTTTATCCTAGACAAGCGTGCTCCATCGTCGGCCGCATCTTCACTTTCCATCAGGTGAGATGGCGACCAAACGCTAGGCTATACATCAATAAAAAAAAAGTCTATGCCATCTGTGACACAGGGAATCATAGTGCAGAGGTATGAGTGTGTTAACGTTTATTTATTATAATTCTTCGTCTCAAATGCCTGTGATATAACCGGTACTATACCGTTCCACCAGAACACAGCAATGTGAGTGCACCACGCACCTCTGCTTGGCGGCAGATTACCAGATGTGTTGACAGTACTTCTTCTGGATGACAAAATAACTACATAGAAGGAGCTGCGGTTTTTATAGGCAGAAGATACCTCTTGACATGAGACGAGGATATCTTCTTTTTATGTGGCTAAAGTCAAGGGAACAGCTGACAGCCCACCTCATATTAAGTGGTTGCTGCCACCTATAGAAAACAGCGATACGATTTCGGTCCGACGACGGTTCCGACGTAGATGTAACGTTTAATGTAATTTCACCATCACCCACACCCTTCCGGAACACATCAATGCGAGTGCACCATTGCTTGGCGATGTGAAATCGATTCGTTCTTAAAATCGCAAAAAACCGTATTACAGCGCGCGTAGCTCATTGCCAAAAAAACATTTTTTTATTATTATTGTAAGTTTTTCTAACAAATATAAAAATGTGTTAATTTATTTTTGTTGTAAGTTTATTTTTTTTTTAACAAGACTAGCCTTTTTTTTTGTAGTCTGCCTTCTACGTAGGTAGTATAATAGTTTCGATTACCATCCAGGAAAAACGTTTGTGTAACGAACTTGTGTACTATATAATAGTATATATTTTATATACACTAGCGACCAGCCCCGGCTTTGCGCGGGTCCTATACAAGAATATCATCCAAATTCCCAACTTCTAACGTTATTTTCCAAAAAAAATCGAATATTTTTTATTTATCTGAATGTTTGTTAGATGAAGTGACTGTTCTCAATAACAAAGTTTTCGAATAACCTTCGGAATGGTAACTGAGAGCCCAATGATAAATTTCAGCCGAAATTACACAATGAGCATAATACTGGTAATAGGTACCTACCCAAAACCTTCCTCTTAAACGACGCAAATGATTGTATCATAGATAATAGAGCTCTATATTTAGCACCAAACACAGTTTTGAATGCCACGCACGCGGCAGGATGTTTAAAGACATTTGCATAATACCTAACTGTGTTTCCTATAGGTTAGGTTAGCACCGAGGGACTTGGAACGTAGTGGAGCCTGTGCGGTATGGGTCCATGTAACTCAATACAAGTGTCCCCCGGGTGGTGCGAAAGGACCCACACATACTTGTAGTAGCAGAATTTGAGCCAAGTTCGTTTGGGGAAGTATTGTGATTACATATAGTTATCCGTCACCAACCAGTGCACTACACTGACTCATAGCTCAACGAGCTGACTCATAGCTCAACGAGCTGACTCATAGCTCAACGAGCTGACTCATAGCTCAACGAGCTGACTCATAGCTAGTAAGCTCTTCTTACTGTCCTGTAGGTTGTGGGTTCGATTCCCACTCAGGACAAGCATTTGTGTTACGCACATAAATGTTTTTTCTGTGTCAGGGTGGTAACACAGTATGCATTATTGTATAATATGTTTATTTCTAAAATCTCCCATCTCGGGCACAAGACGATGCGAGTTGGGCCTTCTCATACTTCGGTAAGGAAGAAACAGTTGTTTTGTTGTTTATGGGTTGCAATAGCCACTTAATATCAGACGGGCTGTCAGCGCTTCCCGTCATTAAAATAATAATATAAAATCCATCTAAAGTATAATTAAAACTAACACAGTTTATAGACGATAACTTTACGTATCTTGAAATAATTATCAGACGATAGGAGTTGTAGAAATATAATTTTATATAATGTAATATAGTAATAGTAATTAATTGATTATACTTGAACAATTAATTAAATGTTCCAGCTTGTTTAGAAATCGTACTAATCACGAAAATTTCTCAAAGACATTTCTCAACACGTAAGGTTCAAAAAGTGATTGTGTTTTCAAATACTTCCACTTCTAAATCTGGATACGTTCGTGACTGCGATGTATTCTGATTATATATTCTGTGACGATACTCAAAATGATATCATACCGGTACCATACGATTACGTACATAGTTAATCAACCTGTACACTCAAGATGTTCATCGCATATCCGTAATCAATCGCTTAACTCAACGACCACTGCGTAGCTAAACCGTTGCATAGTATTAAAGATTGAACAAAAGCAGCGTTGGAACGTGAAATGGTGCCTATTATAGTTGAAGTGGTACGTAACTGTTACGGGATCGTAGTCTATTGCTAATTGTTGTCTAAATATTTACCGTTTCACGAGTAAGTAGAAGCTCACTAGTCTCCAAATACAATTTTCGACCTTAATTTTAACGGAATAATGTTAACTGTGTACTTAATTGGGTGATTTTACGTTTTAACGCTTATTAATTAATATCGATGACTGTTGTATTGTTATTAAACCCACAACAGTTTCGGGATTTCTTCCACTACAATTTATTTTGTTGCAGGTATGATGGAGAAACAGTCACTCAATACCCAAGAATAAATTTACTCTCGTTAAAAGGCTTTACAGCTCAGATGGTAGTAGCTTTCGCTGTAGGTAGTTTGATTTCCACCCAGGACAAACATTTGGTGTGACGAGCACAGATATTTTTCTGTATTAACACCCAGTTTGAATCAGAAATTTTTATAAAAAAAAAAGTTAGCCTTCACGGCATAAAAGAGCGCCGTGCCCTTTACCGTCACGTTATACGAATCAGTTCTACTGCCACGTTATCACACTCATACCCCTACTAGAATTCTCTGTGTCGCAGATGGCATGAACAAACACAAGGCAAACCCAAGATCCGAAAACAAACTTGATGTTCACCACACAAAATGTGTCCCGGCCGGGAATGGAACCCCTCGCTTCGAAGGCAGAGCTACTACAAACTAAACCGTCAAAGTATGATCTTAACCCCCAAATCAATAAGAAGATTTTGAAAAAAAAAAAAAGAAAAAAACCCGACTGCGTGAAAAATTCCAAATTACATTTAAACATATAAGTTGTATATATTTTTGTACAGAGCGTGACAAACAAACATACATACAATCGAGAAACATAACCCAACTTCTGGCGCAGTAACAAAGGCAATCTTTATACAGTTTCCTCACCCTGTATACATTTCCACAAATGTTCCATTCAATCTATCATAGGTACATTTGTCACGCGACAAATATTATTAACTTATAATAAACTATGGTTTTACTTCCTATTTAGGTGAGACCAGAACTATTATCGATGAGCACGTGTATAAAGCTATGTACACACATAATACGACGATGTCGGATGACCTGATGATCGAATAAAATAAATGTCAAGTTAAATAATTATGTAGTCAGTTGCCTGAAAGAGATCGCTTCTTACTAAGTCGCATAAAGTCAAAGTCAAACTCATTTATTCCTTTAGATCTCAAGTATCATTTGGACACGTAAAATTTTATACAGACATGTACACACATGTACACATTTTATACATACATGTTTTTTATTTTTTACTGTAGTAGTAAATATTATTAGTACTATACTAATGTTATATTTGACGTGTCTAAGTGCATTTTTATGTCAAAAGATAAATAAATAAATGAATGAATGAACACATATTCGTGAATTAAAAAAAACGTGTTTCGAATGTGACGGTTAAAACCGTTCCGTCACATTCGAACATATAGAAAATTTGAAGTGAATACATAGCTTAATGGTCACGTGTCTGCATTTGCACATGTCACGTTACTCTTTACCATAGTCAAGTACCTAATTGAAGGTTAAAAAAATTACATCTCTTTGATTTGCCATTGTGTTTTAAGTTACATAACTCATTTCCTTGAGTGAAGTAAATAAATAACCCGTGTATTTTACGCAACTTTTTGTAACGAGATAAAAACAACAATTTTGAGTAAGTATTATATAATTAACTAAGAGCCTAATTTGCAGTATTTTAACGGTTATACAATTCATGAATCGTTTAAAGTCAATGTCACTTTATTTCCGTTGAATACTTAAACAATTGGAAACCTCACGTCAAGTATATATGTACGTACAAGATCATGCGTTCTTATTACTAAGTTTAGCGCTTATTCGGTCCTCCATGGGAAGAACGAACAAGAAACCCATTAGGGAAGGATTACTTTCATTTCGCGAGCATGATTCTGTTCACAAACAATATAGTTATGTTCCTTATTTATGTCTACGTATACATCTTGTTAGTCATTATTGAAATGTTAATTATTACAAGTTATTTTTCGTGTCGTAGAGCATTGATACTACAGGCCATGGCGTTTTACCAGTAATATAATAATTAACAGTGTAGTACCTACCCACGCCTTAAGTATGTCTATGTTTTTATAATTATAGGAAGGGTTGCCATCTGTAAACTTTGAAATCCTGGATTTGAATATAGAAATGTCAGGACATTTCGGTTTTAAAACAGGACTATACATAATGCAGTACCTAATTGTTATATGTACTGTATTAAAAAGAGTCATGACCTTCGCACGCGCGGCGCGGGCCCAATGAGTGACAAAACATTTGATGGCGCGCGAAATTTAAAGCATTGATCCTTAAAGGACTCTTTAAAACTCAGGGCGATACTTATAAACTATCCAGGATAGCCCAGGTCACCCCAAGAAGCAGCATCTCCTGGGAAAACAGGACGGTTAGCAACCCTAGTTTGAGTATATTGACCCAGGGGTTAAGACGCCGATTTTCAATCTGAAGATCGCTGGTTCAAATACACAGGTGCGGTGAACCAATGAACTTTTGAAAACATTATTTGCATCATACCACGTTCTCGAAACCAAAATTCGGAAACAGGTGGCTAGTAAGCAATAAACGGTGAAGGAAAACATCGTGAGGAAACCGGCATGTCTTAGAACCATAAGTTCGAAGACATCTACGAATCCGGATTGGGCTCCCGTGGTAGATCAAAGCCCATTCACTTTCAATTATCGAGAGTAGGCCGGTGTGCCTGCAGTGGGAACATTAGAGGCTGATACGGAAGCAATAAATAAGATAAAAATATATACTTACAGCAAGAATAAGAACACGCAAAAAGTTCATCTGCCCGAAATGTGTGCCACAGCAACTGCAATCATAAGAATGAAATTAATGAATCCGAAAATACTTTAAACGGCATGTTCTCGATTTTTTCCCGAGATGCAGATGGAAACAAATCGTATTACCGAAGGTTTCTCCTGAGGTCACCTACATACCGCCGGTCATGGCCACGCGAGACCTCATATCCGCTGCCTTCATGCACGATCCATAAACAATGAGAATCTTCAAGATTCCATTATTACCTACTTAGTCAAAAATGGCAAATATAGATAAATTACTTTAAGCTCATTTTTAATATTATATTTTTTTTCGTGTATTAATAGATTATTTATTATATTATACACTGATGGACATTCCACACAGTGCCATCCTGCCCCAAACTATAGCTAGTTAGTACTATGGCATAGCTAGTACTATGAGAACCAGATTACTTAATTATTTTATGTTTAACATTTACACACTCTACCCAACACTAGGATTCCCATAAAAAGATACTTATAAAGTATAATTAATAATACATATTATAACCCAAATACAGAACTAACATCTGTCTATAGTCCTAGGTGGGCATTGAATCTCAGTTGGTACAAACTCTTCGCTGAAAGTCATGGGTTCGATTCCCACCCAGGACAGACTTTTGTGACGAAACTAGATGATTGTTCTGTGTTTGGGTGTAAGTAAGTGTCATATGAATGTACTAGCTATGCCTGCGACTTCGTTCGCGCTTGCCGACTTGTCAGACTAACTATTCGCACTGTAAAACTTGGTAAATTTATTTTATTTACAACAAAAATAAACCCAGCTGACGTACCTACAACTAATTCAACGCAAATAATGGTAACTGACAGACAAAAATTAAAAAAATACAGTACTCAAACAGTTCTGGTTCCAATACGCTTAGTTTTGTGCTAGATAGTGTTGTTTGAAATGTCCCTGAAAGTATTTTTTTATTTATTGAATACCCAATGTCTCGCATTACACCATTCTAAAGACACGAAAGACAGGCATGTAACCTTGTCTGGCACGAAAGTATGTAGAAACAATCTAATTGATTGTTCAAACATCGGCCGGTGTCAAAGACCGATACGTTCAAGTTGTTCAATTAGTAAACGAAAAGGCGAAAAGGCACCCTAGTATAATAACATTATAGCTCATGGGAAAAGAGCTCGTTCACTCTACAATTCCAGTGTTAGACATTTTATAGTACTGAATTTGCGCAACTCACGACCATCGCAAGATCGCGCTGTATTTGGTAGTGCGCCGTGCAATTACAGCTTAAATTTTGTATAATAATGTTATAATAATTTACATGAACTTTTTTTATAGTTTTCTCACCACTCTATTTGGAAAGATACATGTTTATGAGATCGAGCTACCTACCCACAGTGCTGCATAGCTGAAGTCTGAAACACAAAACAATTACAAGATCTGCTATTTGGAATGTTGTCTAGCTACATAACTATTACTTATAATAAAAAGGAATTCCTCTAGTATTCCAGCATTCGGAAACAAATAGGAAAAAAATCTTATTTCAATGATTGTTTCAATAATACCCACGTTATTAATACGTTATATTACTCACGTTACACCATTCTAAACACGAAGACAGGCTGATGACCTTGTCTTGTTCGAAAGTATGTAGAAAACATCGAATTGATTGTAGGTATTGATTGCTCAAACATAGGTACTGTTAAGAAATTGATTAATCCATTAATGAAATACTTCGCTAAATTAATTTCTGTCTTAGTCTGCGATTTATTATTCTTTTGCTATAATTTCAATGAATTAACCCAGCTGTCCCGTCTACAAGCTACATTACGTTGACGAAGAAGCGTAGGCGATAAGACCTGCATATTGGCCATTTAATTCAGACCCATTGCTGTACCGATTTGAGTATAGATGACGTAGAAATCGCGCGGGCCGAGTGTACTGGTGTGATAAAAACGTAGGCGAATTTAGTTAGTGATGGACATGTCAATGAAGATGGCAAAAATATTTGCTTTTAAGAATCTTCGCGCCATCAGATTATTCCACAATTAAATTATACTTCAGTCGATAATTCGATAATATATGATATGATTCGTGAAACTGATATCGTCTATCAAACCAATAGGCACTGCGATTTGTAAATTTGGGTTATACAATATTTTATTAAAAATATATATATATTATATATATATATACAATATATATTAATCTTAAACAATTTATTGATCTATTTGTACATGAGATGTATTGCTTTTATTGTTGTGATTACTCTTATCTCTGAAGGGTGCCGGTGAAACCATCTTAAAATATAGTTTTTTATATGCACTCCTCCTTGGGCGTTACTTTCAGATTGGGTACTTTTCTTAGGTAAGTAGAAAGGTTTATGAAGCAATACCTATACTCGCAATGAAAGTAAATAACTAAACTCCGTATATAGCTTAAAAAAACTAACAAAAGGTTATTAGGAAATTCTGTGCAATTTTATTAAAATTATCCAATATAATTCCTTTTCAAAAGATGTTTAAAAGGATTTAATTTTGTTTAATTTTATTGTTTTATAGATATTTTATTGACATGGTTACGTTATGATGTATCGGCATGATACAGCGTAATTGCTCGACTCATTATACTTTGCCATTATCTTCTTTGAAATAAATGTAGTAATCAATTTTAATTTGTAATGTTTTGTTTTAAATTTTTCTGTTTTTTTTTAGTGTGTGCATAATTGATTTTATTTTATTATTATTATCATTATTTTTTATTTATTAATTATTTAATGGACGTTATGTATAAAATAAATAAATTAATATGATTATTAATTTATTTATTTATAATAATATTATAATATATTATTTAAATAATAATATTAATTTATAAATAAATTAATATTATTATTAATGTGTCATTTATTTAATAGAAACTTTAAGGTACGTAACCGATAAATACTTGTTATCCTAAGGTTTGAAAAAGTATATGAATACGAATGCCACCAAGAACAGCAAAGTTAAGCCGTGTCAAAAACATAGAACTAAAAGAAAATTCCCTGTTTAAAAATAGTAAAAATAAATACCACAAGATTTGAGTTACTAACAGGACATTAGATCAAGGGTCTTAAAGACATTATTATGTCATTTAAAAACTAGTTTAGGAAGTGTACGAATAAAGAGGAACATAGAATAGCTGAAGCTAAAAATAGCATTGTTGGTACAACAATGAGAATGCATTGATTATAATTCATTTATCTCCAACACAATTAGGACGGCGCATGCGCCCTCCAAACAATTGATTCACCACAATCAACTATGACCTCATGTGCGGGCGCACTAGAAACGTGCAGTTCTCACGCACAACTCCGCTCCCACAGTTCCCTGACCCTTATTAAGCAGAGTATAAGGTTCAAAATCACAAGTGAATCATGCTGATTGATTGTAACGGGTCTGTTTAATACAAATACTGTGAGACCATTGGTCTTTTTCTTCACATTTGTTAATTGAATTAGGAGATGTCCCAAATGCTCAAATACCAGCTATTGCCCGCAGTTTTATTCAACATACACAAATCAAAATAAGATTTTTTTTATGCTAAAGGGACGGACTGATCTGCTATCCCACCTGGTGATAATAAGTGCCTACCGCCACCCATAAGTAAGCAATATGACCCAGGTCCGCCCATACCGAAGTAAGAGAAGACCAAGTCTAATCGTGTAACAACCCGTTCCTCTGAGACGGGATGTAACGTCTTTAGCGCCTGTAATTGCACCAATATTACAAATAATTCTAAATTCGTATACACACTTCCTGTCTTACATAGTTAACAAGAAGCTTTACAACAAAATCATTACATATTCTAATCCAATAAAATGTAAAATAACCAAGTGCTTGGTTGCCTGATTCATTAAAATTGTACTCCGATATGCATGTCCTGAATCGCACGAACGTTACGTTATGTGTTTAAGAGAATTAACAGCGTGATCCATATTTGTAGACAAATGTAACAATATATTTCATGTATGTTCATGATTCAAAAATATTACTTCATAATAATGGCTTCCACGGTACTTCTTCAGTCTTATAATTTCAGTGATATCCATCAATGTATGACCAGGATAAATTTAGATTTAGATTATGTGATAATAAGGTTACTTTTTGTAATACAGAGGCATGTAAATTTTTTTATTTTCAGACCTAAGATGCCATTGAGAGACAAAAGCCAATCAAACATCTTCTTTGATGCAATTCTGTAGATATGGTATCTCGACATCGATTTTATGAGTTGGATCAGTTGAAATAAGTATCAATAGACCGTTTTGGCGGAATTTAGATAGCTCAATCGGGCGAAGAAAGAAAATATATTGATTACCATATATTTCAATACTTTCAATAGACGCTCTTGTTTTATGTTCGAATTTATTTGGTGAGATCAACGATGCATTAGATGTTACATCCCCGTTTCGGGTGACGGGTGCAACTGGTCTGACTTGAGTCTTCTCATACTTATGTAAAGAAGGACTTGGAAAGTGTTATAGCTTTTAGTATGGGCTGAGGTGATCACTTAACATCAGGGAGACCTTCAGTTTGACGAATAAAAAACGTTTATTTTGCTTTTGTTTTACTTTTATAAAGTCCCAGACTTTGGAGTAGGCAAGGAATAATTTGCGCCGTGGATAATGTTATGTTCTATTATGTTGTGAAACTGTCATACACTCGTCATCACCAATTAGCGGTTCACTCGGACCCACAAGGCTGAACCAACCACGAGGCACCTTGGCGGCTTATAATTTCAAATGATCTTCACGCGCATAGTTTTGTTTCCCACGTCTTATCTGGACGTCGTGTTTGGAGTTGTAGCGATATCACGTATATTTGATTTCGAAACAAATTTCAATAACATTTTATCACTAGCATCAATTTTCATTAATCTTAAGACAAGGGAAAAAGAACAAGAACTATGCTCATAATACAGCTCTTTTTTACTACCAAATTAGCTATGCATCCATCTTCTTTTTCACACTTGCACAATTTCAAATACTTCAATTGTATTTGGAATTGGAATACTTATGATATATCAACATTATGTCAATATGAAAAAACATATGTCATTTTGTCAAATTTTTTCAGCATGCATCATGTTCTGCAAAATTATATATTTTGTATTGCAAACATCTATAAGCTACGGCAACTGTCACCATCATAGTTTGTGAGCTCAGTTGCCATCTTGGTCGTCAGAACAGAACAGTCCTCTGACTCACACGCAAAGAATACTTTTCTCGAATGAAATTGGATGCAATGTGGCGCTATGTAGGAACATACAGTAGTAGTATTGACTGTGCATCTTAGGTTGCAATCAAAATAAAGTTTTACAGATTGCTATGACATGAAATCGCGATCAAACGCACTACACCCTTAGCACTGAACCAAGCAAATACGTTAAATTAATTTCTACTCTATTGTAACTGGCTGGGTGGTCCGAACCCGCTTCCTAAACATGACTTGTTGCAATGCACTAATATAGAGCAGTGAAAGTTGTTTATAACTTGAAGATAGTTCAAACTTTTCGTATTATTTGTGGAAGGTATTATAATTCTAAATGTGATCGAGTTGACTTGTGAGTGGACCCTTTGAAAAAATTAAACAAAAAAGTGGAAGGGTTCGATTAATTGACATCGATCTATGAGGTGCGGGTCGATTCTGCACTAGCGAAAAAATATTAGCATCTTGTCATCGTGTCTATCAGGCCAGCTAAGCATTGCGTTTCCGCCAAGTATTTTGTGTGAATCCTAGTAATCCCATATAATAAAATTTGTGTTACATGACATATATTAATTTGACTTCTACGTGCTCGCTTATTGCGAGACGCCTATGCTGATAACAATGCTTATCAATTAATCGATGCGCTGAAATCCGGTTGATAGATTACCGATGAAAAGTTGATATTATTATTCGAGTGTTCGAGGGAAATATACATTTATCATGACTTTGTAAACGCGGGCCAGATGTCGCTAGCCTACAGTCGATTATAATTAAAATAAATACAGGGATACATAGCCTTTTAATCCTCGGAAAAAAAGTTTGTACTGTGTGTCTGTCTATGACAGCTTCCGAACGAATGGATCAATTATGATGCAGTTTTTTTCAGCTTGAAATACTTGAATGAGACTTGGAGATGTGCCGTCTCATGGATGTTATTGAAATTACAGTTTCAACAACATCCACACCCTTGCACTGGAACACAGCAAGGTAGTACTGCTTAGCAGTACTTGTTTGAACGAACCTGACAGGTCGTAGTACTATTACTTTGGGTTGCTGCTTTTGCACCACTTGGGAACCTGAGTATGGACTCCGAGGAACTCTACAGACGTGAGTGACATGGACTTAATCATTAGTGCTTTTTCTAATAAATTATACAATCAATAAGTTTCACAAGAACAATTAAAAATTAAAAAGTATTTTAGTACTGTTGCTTCCTGCCTAATTATTTTCAAGTTCCGTTATCAACTTTGACGTCACTGCGCATCACTGCAGACGGCAGCCGTGACGTCACAGCTACGTCAAAAGTCACCATACGTTACCCAAGTAATGTATACTCGTGAATTATAAATAAAGACGCTCTAACCTCCTAACCTGACCTGATAATTCTTTATGTCCTTCACACAAATGTCTGCTTCTACTAGAAGATAGACGTTGTAGTTTACTACGTCATATATTGTTAAATAAGTTTCCCTTTAGTATTTGGGATCAGATTTCTATAAAGTAAAGATTGTACTGAAATTACATAAGCACGGGACGTTACCAAAACCTTTGTAGCTTGATGGAATTGACCCAATTTAATTTTAAATATATTTAAATAAATATTCATAGACATAACACAAAGCGCCATCTAAACACAGCTTGTAGTATCGTCTATGTCGCATAAATATTTGCCTTAAGTAGGAATCAAACCCACAAACTACAGCGCAGAAGTCAAAACTACTTCCGACTGAGCTATAGAACCAGTCATTAATCATTAAACAGTAAAATGCCCAAAAGAAGTAGCTACAAAACTCATTCAAAAAAATGTTGGTCAACTCTGCAGCATTTCTTTTGCTGGAGTCTAAGTGGAGACAAAAGAATAGTAACAATGATAGGTGCATCAATTGCGTTATCGGGACAACCTTGTGAACTGGCACACGTAGTAATTACCTGCCCCACGACTCCCTGACCTATTTCCCCATTTCGAATGAGAGCATCATTCATTGCCGTTTATGAGGATTGTTTTTGTTTTTTTTGCTTTATTTATCGTGTGGTTTATTATGGTGGCGTCACAAAATTGAATATATACCAACCAGCCTTCATATTTGAAAAAACATGTTTAGTCAAATTTTACACACACAAGTCAACATATTCGTGAGCATATATCGTGTCACAGGACCTGCTTAATCACATTACATGCACACAGATAATAATATGTCAAATTACAGTCACTTTTTTTACAGTCATATTTTAGCTAGTTTTTTATTTGTGAAGTTTATGACTGTTCCTACCCTGACTTTAGGTAGCAACACTATATAAGTAGCAGTAGAAGACATCTCTGAAGCCTAGTTGGTAACCCTGAAGCAAAGCGTCCCATGTTTTATCCGTGGCCAAGCAAAATTTGTATGAGCGTTCAGTTTTCCTCTAGTGTTAATCAAGAGTGTATTGTGTTTTACGTGATAAATTTACGTGCATAGAATAACAATTTCAAAATCAAATATTTGATTAGAATATTTTAACATTAACTATTTCTCAACCAAAGACGCTTTGTCAGTTAAAAGTTATATCTTTGAACAATTTTGTGAAGTATTGGGCAATTTCATTCAAAGATATTCATATCCAAATTGATGAGATGTAACTACGACATATAGGAATTTATTGAACGACTGCTATGTCCATCCATCCACTATTTGACATTATGCAAAACATTCTTGTAAACCTACTTACCTGTGTGTCCTTTAAACAAATTACTGGTAGCCTTTTGTTCATACTTACTTTGTAACTACCCATCTTTAATATTTCGGCCTCATCACAAAAGGTCGACCGGTTGAAATCTTTACAACGGCAGAGACATTCTCCTTCATAGAGGTACTTGTTAATATAATTCATATCGTATTAACCTTTAGTCAGTGGAATTACTTTATATTGTATGTGTATGAAGAATTTGTTTATATTCACCGCGGACTGTTTACGAAATCTGTGGTGTGGGATGCGTACGTGCGATAGATCTCATACGCAATAAATGCTTTTAGAATGCAGCAAAATATTTGATTAGAACCAGTATAGCCGCAATATTTAAATTTTTGAACCATACTAACACCGTTTCTGAAAAAATCTAAAGTCTAGTCTACCTCATCTGTTCTACTGCTGGAAGTCTACTTTTGGTAAGCGAGAGTGTATGGCTTTGATTTTCAAGTTCCGTGCCTGAAAGTTATAATGCAATCCTATTACTAAGCCTAACATCAACCTATTAGTTTGTCTGTCTGACAAAAAGAAGGGTTGAAGTATTCAGAAACTGTATTTGGCGGATGTGTAAACAAATAATTAAAAATACAATGAGTGATACAAAACCCAGTTGTACTTACATAGGATGATTTCATCCATCTTGAGATTAAATATTTACGTGAAGCTTATTATCACAAGACTCTAATTAGATCTTCAAGTCTAAATTATCCAGTGTCTGGATACTGAAATGTATGACTTACTCGTAATCGTTTCTTCTGTGGCTATTGTAATTAGCTATTTAACTTCATACACGTATAAGTATGATGTAACTCAAACACTGCATAATGTTACGAGTATGTTTACCATTATATGGATTATTTTTCCCACAGATTTCATATTTTAGGGTAAGTAATAGCAGAATTGCTGTGGTTTCCTTCATTTTAAAATCATAGTATGTAGATACAAGTTTTTTTTTTAAATTTAATATTAATATTTTAGTAAATACATAATACCTACATATAATATTATTACTCAGACCGAACAAATACTTATGTTTGTCAACCAAATGCTTGTCCCGGGTCGGAATCGAACTTCCGGCCTGCAGCGCAGAAGGCAGAGCTGAGGCCAGTCAAAAATTCGACTTGGTCTTCTCATACTTCAGTAGAAGGTCTGCGTGAGTTCTTGTTGTTTATGTGCGACGGCAGCCATTTAACATCAGCTGGGCCATCAATTAATGCTGTCACTGTAGTTGCAAATGTATTGCAATTCTAGTCTACATTCACAAGATGCGTTGAACACTTAAATTAGTAGTAGCATTTTGTAAACTTAGCTTAAGATTATGACTAATTGTTTACCTCGAAGCTCAATAAAAGGGACTGACAGTTGCAAAATCAAGTGCTCAAGGTACTCAAATTGCACCAACTTTAGTGAATGGACAGATGCCGTGACATACCGCCTCGCAAACATTTTTCTATGTAGTTCACAGCGGCATTAAAACACATTCAGTTTTCATTGCGTAGTAATTCACGCAGCGCTAATAACTTGTAATGGGTAAGCAGTAATGTAAATTGACCGAGTGTAAAAAAACGATTAGAGGGTGTGAGTGGCACCTGGTTGAGATTATGGCGTAAGCGTTCGATTCTCGATGAACATTCTACTGTCCTTTCGTCTCATTTTTAATTGATGTGTTTCATAAACTTTACTTCATAAGTAACAACATGCGAACTTGATAAATGTTCCACTTCACTTAGATGCCGAACAAACTCTATTATTTTTTATACTACTAAAGCGATGGGACTAACTGAAGGACCACCGGATGTTAAGTGGTTACCTCCGCCCATAACAGCAGCAGTTATAATACTTTGACGTATTTTTGACTTTTTTTTACTTGGGTACTTTATGCCCAATTCGCATCTCATATTCCTGTGGCCCACATCCTTCCACCGGAACACAGAATACGAGTGCATCACTCGTAGTCTCGAATGTAGATTACCAGGTGTGGAGGCAGTACTTCTCCGGATGAATTTGGTACAAGTTCTTCTGTTACTATTAGCTGCTTCTTTCGCACCACCCAGAGGGCACATGCGGATACTAAAGGGTTCTTACGGACGCGAACAACTGGACCCCCTAAAAACTAAACAAGCTTTCATTGTATCGTTTAATAAAGGAAACATTTAACTAACAAACCTGTATTTTTCTTTGTATTGTTGTTCTTTGTCAAGTAATAAGGTAGATTTTATTTTATAGAGACACAGATTACACATTACATTAGGTAGATTTAACATCGACACCAAGATGTAATTTAAAAATGTAAGAAACCTTCTTCAATCATTTCGTCCTCTATTTCTCGCTGTGAGGTGACTTTATTCCATGAAATTTCTACGAGACCATCTCGAAGGTATGCGAATAGCTATCCCCATCAATTAAAAAGGGTCACAATTGGCGAAAGTCATGCATAATAAACATATAGTAGAATCGAGAATTCTCCTTTATCCTTTATAAGACGGGTTAAAAATAATCTAACGACACACCTAAAGGCGAAAATTTGTATGTATGTATATCTGTGTGTATATTTGTTATTATTGTTACTCTTTCAAGCTCAACGGATTTGGATGAAATTTTTTACCAAGATAGCTTATGACCTGTATTAACACATAGGTTACTTACTTTCCATCCCGTAAAACAGATAACCGCGGGGCGCAGATAGTTAAGTTATAATTCGCGCGAATGTTAAGATTTGTCAAAAATTACGAACGTTCGTTTCACGGCATCATCACAACCGGTTGCGTGTACGCATTAACTGAGTTTCGGTGTGGCGATCATTACCTCGAATACATCAGGTGATGTTTCAAATTGATAAAAAAAACAATTCGGAAATAACACTTGCTCAATCTAATGCTGGCAACTAATCACTGCCAATTATTATGTCAATCGACTTTGCACCATTACGGATCACGCTTATTAACTTGCCAGATTTCTCATCATCATCCGCTTACCCTTTTTCCATATAATTTAGGATCGGCGCAGTATGTTTCTCACTTCCACACTCGTATCAGCCGTTATGGAATTCACTCTTTTTTTCTTTCACCATCCATCTTTTCTTTGGTCTTCCTCTTTCATCCAACAACATTCCAACTTCGTAGGAGTTTGTCAATTCGGCTGTATTTTTTTATGTTTAATTATGCATCTCAGTTATTTATGAATTTGAAAATTCTTATTTTTTCAAAGGGATTTGAATAGTTTTGTTGTTAAATCAAAATAACTGGGAACAATTTATCATCCAAATAAACGAAATTGTATGTTTTTATTTCCTGCGATTTTTTTTCTTCGCACATTGTATACCGGTTTGGATGATTTTAATAGTATGGTATACCCCCTAAGAGCGAGAAATAAGAGATGTAAGAATTGAAGCTTTTTTTTTTCGATTTTTAAATCGTCACTTTTTGTTTCATCATCACATGTTCATACCAACCTAAACGATTCCCTTTCATCTTTTCTGTCACTGGTGCTACTTTCAAGCTTCTTCATACTCATTTCCTACATTATCCATCCGTGTACTAACCAGATTTATTTAATAATTGATTTCTAAATGTATAAGAATGTTTATCTACTTGACCTGAGTGCATTGTAGTGGATTTCATAAAGGGCGTTCCCCTCCGGAGCACGCAATCTTTTGAGGCACAAGTGAATGGCGGATAGAAACCGAGTTTGTTCCGTGCAAGATGTCTCGCGTACAATACAGGAGCTAGAGCAATTTAGCGACAATCTCGCGTTGATACTATTGTAATCTAAGGGACTTCTTTGTTGGGACGGACTATAGACCACTTATCTGCCGATTGGTTTATTGGTCTTGGTAATTTTATTTTCATACGTTAGTCAGATTAACGGCAAGGTATTCTTTGACATGGTTACTTTTGAGTCTGTCTGATTTTAATGATTTATGATATTATAATAAAAATATAATATAACAGCGATATTGCATGATCAATAACGATCATAATAATTGTTATAATAAACTACACTTTATGGATATTTACTTATGTGCTAATTTTTTATTTATTCTATAATGTCTTTCCATTTTCAAGAAACATAAATTAAAGCTAAGGTGCGCATTAATGAACCAAAAAATGAAACTGATAGTAAAGTGAACAATGAGTACTAAATCACATTTTGGGGAAACCATGTAATAAAGACACAATTAAGACCCGAGAACAAACTTCATACTTAATACACATAGTTATCCCCTGCGGGAATCGAATCCGCTTCGAAAGAAAGGTTACCATAAACTTGTACTATCCTGTTTCATTAAACTACTGCCTATTTTCCGTGAAACCAATAGGCAGTTTACTATTATATATTGTTCCATTTTTATTTTTATTCGTAAGTATTTGAGACACATTATACCAGGAAAATAATAGATATAGGAATAGGGATTTTTTATACTATTGTAATACCCTGATTTTCAATGGTTATATCCTCCCATAACAACAGCAATACGACTTAAGTCCTACCTGAGCCCAATGACTTATTTTGAATCCCGTTGCGCCACCCGATGTTACGTATTATGCACCTGTGATTTAACTGGCGCCCACACTACCAGAACAAGTGCATCACTGCTTGGCGGCAGATAAACAGGTGTGGAGACTGTTCCGGACGAACTTAGAATAAGTTCTACTGCTATTTTGAGCTGCTTTTTTCGCACGTCTATGGATACTAAACGATTCTGACGTAACTGTATCCCCCCAAGAAACAGCGCGCAGTCGTCACAGAACCCATACAAATCGCTTCAACTCTATATTCGAGCCAAACAAACATCGCGACGTAACAATTACATAAAAATGGAGTTCACATCGGGCCGCCGCGCCGCAGTCCGCGTTTCCTCGTCGATCGTGTAAACTTTCACGAAATCAAACAAAGAAATAGCGAAGGCTCATTTGCATTGTTCCCACGCGGACAAAAGAATGACCTAATCTGTTTGGCAACTACAAATGTGCTGCCCGAAATCCTATGGACACGGTGCAGTGGCCCTTAAAGGTTTCAAAATGTGGGAGGCACTGTGAACTACATGAATGACTTATCCATCTGGGCCGTGTGCATTTCGATCCCATTTAAGATCGATGTACCCTGACTAATTTTCGCAATTTTCGTTCCCTGTAGTCGATCAACGCTAAATTACTTATACATATTGGTTATCATTCTATTATATGTGTTTCAAAGAGTTCTGTAAAATTAAAAAAAACGTGTGTATCTCCTGGTTATTTCCGTAAACAACACATGCGAAAAGGCATGATATAGCTATTAAAGCGTAATACCCTAATCGAACATTACCACAAAGATACTTATAAAATGAACAAAAATATTAGTAAATTCTTTCATTTTACTATAACTTTTTAGGTAGTTACATGTGTAATAATTAATAGTTATCAACTAATTATTTATATGTAGCCAATAACAATGTATTTTCGTCATAAGATCAAAACAGGAATAGCAAGGAATTCTAAAATCATATAATAACAAAGCATATTTTACATAACTCGTTCGGTTTATGACAGAACAAACAAATTGAATATTAAAACACAGTCTTTAATAAAGCCTTTTTATTTCATTGTTTCCCATAGTTTAAACAATCTTCGCAAACAAGGGCGTATGGATGGTCATCTAGTTTTTGTATTAAATTGCTTTTTTGTCAGACGAAACAATACTAAGTAAAAACAGACTCGTCGTTACCGCTGACTTGCTTTTTTTGACAATGGATCATGAAATCATAACCATTACAATGTTTTGCATGAATCACATATTGTTTTTGTTGTTTTACTTAATACAGTGAATACATACGCTACAATTGAATAGGTACATAACCACACAACCTGATTGTAAGAAACATGTAGGTATAAACACCGTTTTCAGAATGATAAATGAACAGGTTGTTTATGTATGTTTCTTATCATCTGATTGTTTTAACACAAACATCACCCCTCATCTAAGAGTGGGAACTCTTACGGCTCATAGAGAAAGCCTTTGACCTCCTTCTACAGGGCATGCTTACTTGAACCGTAGCTTAGAGCATGGTCAATCCAGCTTAATCTGCATTCATTTGTATTCATACACGTATTGTTCTTAAAAATGCCCCTACTAGTTGGTAATATAATTAATTGCATTGGTAAATGTTTTATCCTAATTCTCACGTTACTATGGAATGATTAATTTTACTGATAGAAAGTGTAACTTGGTGACTTATTCGTGGGAAAACAATGGCGGCAATGAATTCATCACATGTCTTGTCTACGTTTCAAAGATAGTGTAAGTCACATGGTAAAAAATTTGGCTTATTTAGGCTTTGTTTAAACATTAATACAGAAGATATATCGATAAAGAACTTGATGTAGATTTTTCAAACAATAACAAACTGTGTGATATTTATTTAAATGATAAAACATATAATATCAAAGAGAACTTCACCTAGTTTTTTTTTAAGTTTTAAAAGCCAGTCACATTAACATATTTCATAAGCAAGAAAACTCAATTTACAATATCCAGGATATACGAGATCACTTCGCTAACTTTTGTGTAGATAAACTGATCACAACTTCAGATTGAAATTCAGTGATGACTCCTAAGTAGGTAATTTACACAATTTATCGTGCATTTTATGAGTTTATTATGTTTGTTGAATGACCTTTCTATATTTATTTATTGACAAATCCTAAGGTTCCAATATCTTGAGTTTCAGGAGGGTCACATCTATGTTTAAATATTTATGTCAATAAATACAAATTAAATAGGTTGGTGGGACGAGGCACTGAAAAAGGCTTCATAGGTATCTAATTTACACACAAGACAAGAAAAGAAACCTAACGTCTTTGATAACTGATGTGGAGGAATAAACTAAATTAGCATTTTTTTAATGGACAGTTTATTTACAATGTTATTTACAAAAAAAAGTACTGTGTAAATATTACCAGTTCTCTTCTTTCTATAGAATAAACTATGCTTAGTTTGGTACTAGATGGCTCTGTGTGAAATTACCATAAATATTTTTTTATTCATTTAAAATACTTACCAAATTATACTATCATTAAAATGGGGAATATTGCAAAGCAACTTAATATTTTAAAGCTTAAAAGCATACATAGGCTCTGAATCGAATCCAGTGCTAGCACAGATTTCCAGCAATTCTAAATTCAAAGTGTAACTAAACAGGCGTACGATCCCGTTGTGCGCGGGAGTCGGGTCGGAGTAACGGACGCGGGCTAATGAGAACGATGCCGCTCAGTTATGCAGATGCCAACGCCAAAGGTTGTGAGCTAAACTGAATACTTTGAACTGTTATTTGTTCAACTCGCGAGTTTGTGATCTGTGGGGAATTATAAATCTGATGCCATGCACTTAACGGTGGTCCGCGCAGCCACACCAGGAAGTTAGTTCGAAATCGAGGTCTTACGCAATCGGCTACGTAGTCTTTTGACATCTTCCCGTACTTAAGTTAGGGCAGTGTTGGTATTCCAACAGACGCCAACTTTCATTCCAATAGACGCTCAGATCCAGATGTTACATCAGATTTGCGCATGAGACATCTATGTGCGCAATAGCTCGTTGTAAACGGTGAAGGAAAACATCTTTAACAAATCGACATGTCCAAGAAACAAAAATACAAAAAGGTACGTTTGTCATCTACCCTTCCATCTATTCGTTGGTTGGGCTGCCGTGATAGATTTTACCACCTACTCTCACTTGTCGATAGTAGACAGGTATCATAACTGTGGGAAAATTAGAGATTGATTTACTAATATTGACAACCATATCATAATATATGTGAAAACGAGTATTTTATCGAATCAATCATTGAAATATCACTTCAGGATAATATGTGAAACTGGTTAGATTTAAATCGTATTGTAAGTGATCTAAATGTTGAACTGTAGCTGCGTGGTCAGTCGATTAGTCACTGGAGGCATTCCTCGAATGCCGGTGCAGTACCGAAGTGCCGAACTGAGAGTTACTTGCTAAATGGGTGGGGTTTGTTGGTATTTGATTCTGATTCTGCGACCAGTTGTTGTAGAACTAATAGGATAGGATATCTAGGATAATACTCTTATACTTATAATACTCTTATACTTATACTCCGTGGCTTAGTTGGTAGTAGCCCTGCATCGGAGCGAGGGGCCCTAGGTTCGAACATTAAGTTTGTTCTCGGGTCTTGGGTGTTTGTCTTGTGTTTCTTTCTGTGTTTGTCCATGTCATTTGCGACACAGGAATCCTAGTTCAGATGTATCACTGAAGATAAGTAATTCTTTCTATTGCAAAAATGTGAAAAAGAATGTAGCTAGGCCACAAAATTGCTCATCTGTATGTGTATACATTTTTTATTTGTCTGTAGATTAGTTTATAAAATCAGGGAGCTCTACATTTTTTTCTAGCCGTCGGTGTCACGTATGTTTTAAATTTATTTTTATATGTGTAATGTTACGGAACGTACACACCACATATTAAGGGGTTACCTTCGCCCTTAGCAATAGAGCAATACGACTAAGACTCGACCTTTCCCCAGTCGCATCCCGTTGCGCCCATCACCCGAGATAGGGGTGTAACGTCTCATGCACTTGTGATTTCACCACACCGGAACAATACTTCTCGGATAATCTTGAAAATGTGATTTTTTTGAGTGTTGGTTTTACTCGAGGTAAGGAAAATATATTGTATTTTGGCAAAGAACTCTCCACAATGTCACGTCTATATCTCCACGATTGTGAAATGATGTCTGGCTACAACATTTACATGCATTTTAGTATAGTTCATATCAATTTCATATAAAGCAGGATTTCTAGTCTCTGTTAAAATTGTTTAATAGAGCAACTCTTTGCTTGTTATGTGCTATTTTCTTTACTACAATATCTCTGAGGAATAAAATACTTGCGATTTTATTGATAAGATGTCGTAATAAAATTCAAGGTCGTCCAATAATAACCAAGATAAAATATTTCAATACTTAATGCGTAATTCTGTGGCTGCATTTTCTTCATCCAAGCTGGCCACTGGACTAGACAATTTCTGCTTCTGAAATGATTCTGATGAGGAAGAACTTGGCAATTAAACTGGACAGTTGAACTACGTGCTGGGTTTATAAATTTTAAGCTATCATGGTAACGAATATTAGTTCAGCAGCGACGCGGTCGACCCTAAAAACGAATGCGCAAGAGGGTAAACCGATATTTCTGCCAATGATATGTACACCCCACCGCTCAAAGACTTTGTCAAATTAAACTTCATTCATATAATATCGAAACTCAATAAAACTCACAAATCAAGGTAAATTTCTCGATACCTCAATAATATACCAAAAAAAAAACATTCAGTCGGTTAAAGTAAATAGATTTACACATACTAATACATTCTGTTTAACGAACTATGCCACTACAAAATGACCCTTTAGTAAAAGCTTTTTAATGAAACAACAATACCAAGGTTCCTATTACCATACCATGGCTCGGAGTGTGGTAATTGTCTATTGCACCGATCGAATAATGCAAGCAACAATAGTTCGCGGGAGATAATCCAATCGTTACACAATAGAAGTTAACTACCAAATAACAACAAACTGTAACTAAACTGTAACAATGAAAAATATGGTGTTAAAAGCTTAGGGAGATAGTACTTTCTCATCATCAAACATTCATCTTGAAGTTCTTATTAGACAATTAACAGGAAAAAAGTTCAGAATAGTGATGGGTATTTTGGCTATAACAACTAAATAGCTTACCCAATTACATTGTGTTGCGCCTATTGAGACATGAGGGTAGAACATCTTGTTGCCCTGTAATTATGCTGGCAACAACACCTTTTTACAAGTAAGTTAACCACCGATTCTCGAAGGTTGAAAGGTTTACTGTCAGAGTTTATCGTCCCGGACGAACCTGGAACATGTTTGAAAAAATTTAGTTCCAATATCATATTTTTTTTATGTGATTATAATGACGGGATTAGCTGATTAACTACCAGATGCTAAGTGGTTACTGCATACAGCGATATGACCCCGATCCTCTCGTACGTATGAGAGAACCCAAGTCGTATCGCGTTGCGCCCATCACGTTGAGACGGGGATGTTACGTGTCATCCGCTTTCAATTTCATCAGCACCCATACCCTTCCAATGAAACAGCAATACGAGCGCACCAATGCTTGGCGGTGGATTACCAGGTGTGGCGGCAGTATTTCTCTGCACGATGTTGGCACAAGTTCTATTGCTACTTTGGGTTGCTCCTTTCGCACCACCCAGGGGACACGTTTAAAGATTCTAAGGGTATTCACCTACGGATGCAAAATGGTCCCTCCAACTATACTTTTCGAAATTTGTTCCAAGTTATGCGTTTTATATGTATTCGTTCCTAGATAATATGTAAATACGAATACATACAAGTGTTTAAACCGGGAACATGAAGTTACCATACCACTTACATTCTCGTATATTACCTAAACATTGAACAAATCTGTTCCTACTTCGTCAGGTGAAACTAGTCGGTTAATTTACCATTCAACTAAAATTATTACTTTGTTCCACGTGGAAATAGGAAATAGTGCGGATCGTACGTAGAAATAATAATAATGTGTAACTTTCTCCGTCTGTTTTGATATAAGCGCTTGCGCATTCACAATGACACGCGTTACTGGCTAGATGAGCCATTTGTACATCGCTAATAATAATACTAGCGACCCGCCTCGGCTTCGCACGGTTATGGAGGTTTTAATATAAAACCGTAGTACATCATTTTGATCTATCTCGTAAGGTTTAGGCAGCATTAGCAATGTAAGCAGCCAAAAATATGTTTTTAAAGACATCATTACAAAAATTAAAATTATCAGCTTTTTTCTACTATAGCATATACATATAATAATTATCTAAATGACGGTAAAAACCGCATTCAAATCCGTTGCATGATTTAGGAGTTAGCGGGTAAACAGACAGACACGGAACATACGTACATGTTGTTGAAATGAAAAATGTTATTGGGAATCATTGAAGCCGCTAGCAACTTTGAACTGAAACACTATTTTTCAAGAATGAAACTGTGAAATACTGGTTGATACCTGTTTGTTTCAGTAATAACAGTCGGAATATTCTGCATACTGCAGAACAAGTCTGTAAAATATCAAGTTGTACTTGAAATTTCATGACTCGAAATCAGAGAGTAGCTTATATCCTGGATTAACGCATAGGCATTTGATCCCGGAAAATTGAAGAATTTCATAGGATGGTAACAACGCGGGCACAGCTAGTAGTAGCATATAAAGACATCGTGTTGTCATATATTGTATTATATTTTTTAAGGTTGATGGCATATGAATAGATGTATCCAACTTTTTGCTTGTTGCTAAAAGCTAGGCCATCAATCTAATAATTCATACAAGTCAGGAGACTACAAAGCCTCAATTCCTCAATATGAAACAGAAGAAGTGTTTCAAGACCATTTATCATCCCGGAACAAAACAACGAATGCAGTACCGAACCGAGTAACCGTTACGTAAACTGTACGTCTGTCGAAATGTCGCAAGCGCAGATCACGTAGGCACTCCTTGGGCGCTTTCCTACTGCCGGATACCGGGACGTTACCGACATGTCGGATCATGTCGATCTGTATGTCGGATATCAACCAGATCGACGACTATTTTTGTACCGTACCGTATCAGCGTCTTATGTTCTCACTACTGTGACGGCTTCTCTCGACATGGCAGTATCCTTAGAAGGGTAGGTAGTAAGTTTACCCAATTTAATGAGTTTGAAATAAAACATTACAGTTGTTAAGATAATTTTTCATAGTTACATAAAAAAGTTGTACATCTAACATTCACGCACAAGTCGTATCGTTATTAGTTACGATTCGTGTCGGACAATGTAAGGTTCCATTTTTTGGACGCAACCGACAAATCGCTGGGAAAAGCGCCTCGGTTCCGACAATCACACGGGAATCCGAAGTATTCGATGCGAAATCACTGTAAATGTTCGACCAATTTCATAGATCAATTGCGGTGTTGCATTTTATTAAGAACATGCCTTGGATTATGCTAGTTATAGTTCCAAGTAACCAAATAGCTTTTATTTTGAAACCGTTATTATATAAATAACAGTTTGAATGGACGATAATGATCTATGAAAATTATAGTGACATTTTGACAATGCACAGGTTAAACCACTATAGTAATAATCCCGGTTTAAAAGATTATTACAAAAATAATCTGATTGTTATTACAATAATAAGTTGGTTGGTCACAGTGACTGATGAATTGGAAGAAAGTGAGTGTGCTCCAATTTGACAATACCATCTTTGCAACACTCGCAGTTCAAAAAACATTCGTGCATGGCTTACAATTTACTCGATCTGAATTACGACTTGGCAGAGACTTATCCAAAACTCGCTATCGTCCGCGTGGAATTTATTTTTTTCTTTGTACGTTACCCTAATTCTTTTTTCGTTTTCTTAAATAAATCCTCAATTACTTCTTATAACATCTGCTATCAGCTAGTGTAAGTCCCGTCAAAATCTGTCGTTTTCACTCTGAAAACTTTCCAGCTTTCTCTAACTGTTCCCACTGCTGGGACACCAGTCTACTCTTGACAAGCTGGAGTCAATAGGCTATATAGTCTATTATTAAGAGAGCCGTATCCGAATTGGTAGATATCATTCTTTAAATGTTTTATTCTAAGACATCCCACTTTCCTTCACGATTTTGGGGGACCATGATGCTCGCTTCCGTAGGTGAGTAACCTCAGAATTCCTAAACGTGTCCTTAGGTGCGAAAAGAGCAACCCAATAGCAGAAGAACTTGCCACAAGTTCTTTCAGAGTACTGCCACCACACCTGGTAATCAACCGCCAAGCAGTGGCGCGTTCGCATTGCTGTGATTCAGTGTAAGGGTGTGGGTGCTGGTGAAATTACAAGCGCATGAGATGTTGCATTTCCGTCTCAACGTGAATGATGCAACACGATACGACTTAGGTTTTCTCATACTTCAGAACATCACTGTTACTTTAGTCACATAAAAAAATAGTTTCCTTACTAGGTAACGCGCACATACATTTATCAATCAAAAAGCAATTGTTTCACATCTAGATTTTACCTTCGGATTGAATGATCATGTCTCGGGCCACCGGGCTTTCATATTCCACCATTCATATCCATCAAACAAACCTCTTAGATTTTGTACTGTACTCTAGCACAATACAGTTAAATAATTCCCCAATATGAACGGTAAATGACCTTGTTACAGTTATAAATGTCATGTTCGTGTTTGAGCAACTCAAAACTGGTTAGTGCTATCATACAGGATTTATTTTTGGTAAGGTACACACCTTAAAACGAGTGAGGATTACCTCATCAAAGAGGCTGGTGACAGAGATCGTCCGAATACAGATATACCAACATAATAATCATGCTTTCACGATAGGCAGAGCTTTTTCCTTCAAAGATTCAAAACTCAAACTTAACAATTAACCCTAATGACATATATTCGACAATTCTGTGTTAATTCAAAGGTACTGATTCTTTGTTGCATTTTGAATCGTTAGCGACTCAATCAATTTCAAAAACATACAATTAATTATGTTGACAAAAAATATTGCTTATACAAAAACAAGCATCCTGCAAGCGAGTGATTATAATTTTAAATTAGTTTGTATTTTAATCGTATTAAAAACCTAAACTATGTATTAATAGTTAGTTATTGGTTCGCCAATATAAGCACTGTAATTGTACAGTTGTAAAAGACAAGTATCGCTACCACACTCACATTAGATAGTTACCTCAAGCGTCGGTTATTGTTCGAACTCGTACGAGAAACAAGTTTAGAGATTACTTTCTAGACAAATTCCGTGTCACCAAATGGTACGGGCCAAAACTGGAGTCACATTGAACAATGACTGTCGCGAAAGAAAATTAATTTAGGTATTGGTGTCGGCCGTCGAACCCGCGATTGTGAAACTGAGTGATTGCGCGTACTGTTTGTGTAATACGAGCACAATGCTCTACCGAATCGGCTGGCCCTCGAAAATGTTCATATGTCGAAACCTGCCTTCAATAACGCTCATGAGAATCCTTCCACCTGAGAAGCGGTTTCATAATGATCGAAAACCTATTGTTCAGATGGATCAACATCTGTAACTTTGTTCTGTTTTGTTTTGTTTATGTCTGCTGAATAGAGATCCTCACTTTCGATGCATGATGCAAACACATGCCCAATAACTATATTATCTTCTAACTATTTATGATCTGAACTAGCCAGTATTTACAAAAGCAAAGCCTTTGTGTAGTCAATGTGCCTAAAATTTTCAACGGTTTCCAAGCTTCAGAAAGGTATTTGTAAAAGTTCGGCAACTATAAAGGCATTCAAAAATCAAATGGCCCAAGAACACTGACGAAAATGACAGAAATCGCAGCGCGGCACACGAATGTACTCGGTAATTGGAAGATGAGATCTCGCGTGGAACGTGGCCTGAGGCGGTATGAATGAAAGCCACTCAACGACAGCGGACTATCCCCAATCGGTGGCATACATCCACTAAGTAAGCACCGTACATAACTCAATACCACACATCCAATGCTCGCCTCGACTGTGAATCGTGCTGCGACTCGGTCGGAACCGCGTAATGGTTTGTACACTGCGTATTAAGTTATTCGGTGGTGTGTTTTGCTCGTGGGCCTATAAGGATATCGACATCCGCCGAACGAGTTTTTCCAGTCCGTATCATCGCAATATCACGGTTATTATTGAAGCGCGCGTTGCGGTCGCGACAGGTAAGTAAGGCATTTATCACAGGTAATATTTACCTAGTAAAGCATTATCTCGCCAGATTACCACACACATTGGGGGGGAGGATGGACTTATCGTAATCGTTGACGCTGTTTTGTTAAGCGTTTCGTAATGTTTAATTGTTGTTTTTGGTAGCAGTTGCGCGTTTAGTAAAAGATAACCCAGCGGAGTTCTAAACAATTACCTTTCACCTAATCGTCGCATAATTTGTGAATACAGAAAGTGATGACGTCACCAATATCTATTAGATAAAATATCAGAAAGTTAGACAGTGGTGTAAGAGGCCCTTATAACAAACAACTACTTAACAAAAACGTTAATACTTAATCTAACATGCAACTTCGTTTCAATAAATATTTACATAATTGATTGTATCTTTGTAATAAAGATATCTCAGGCTTAGTACTGAATTCGGAGAAAAAAGTTGAGTACAAATCGAATTTTGAATACAACTTTTTAAGGTGTGTGTGCTTTAGATACTTTGTTATAAAAAACTGAATTTTAACAAAGATATATGATAAAATATACTTGGCAAATTTCAAAATCCGAATTAAGAATTAATTAAAATTTGGCATCAAAGTAAGCTGAATGATGTACAGCCGGATTTAGATATTATCTTATCTTATATAAATAATATCAATTCCCGCGTCTTGATCACCATTTGTAACAGCTCAACCCATTTGATTGATAAAATTTTGTTGTGTTCGTAATTGCAAGAGCAAGGTTTGTATAAAAGAAAAAACATAGATAACATTTTCGTGCGAAGCCGGGGCGAACCGCTAGTATTTCTATTGAAGTTATAATTTCAAACTTAAATCTATTTTGGGGTCTGTACAGTCCCACCATTAGTTCCGCTTACGATACGCAAACCGTAGACTGAGAAATTTGGTAACACAAATATCAAGCCGCAAACAGTCCTCAATTGAAATGGTTTGACGATGTGACCAATTTGTGACGCTGTTTGTAAACAAGTTGATTGCGATATTGTCGGTTATGCGAATATTTTATTTCCAGAACTATACCCGAAAAGCTTAAGGTTACAAATAGTCAAACTTGAATCAACTAACAGATGACTGGAAACATACGAGTAGCAATATTGTTATCTGTCAATTGTGTGACTGATAACAATATTGTTATAGTTAGGTTAGGTTACCATAGCAACATCTCCATATGCTTTTAGTAATCTGTTAGTGCATTATAGGTTCTGGCTGTAAGACTACATAGTCTGTCTATATATTTATATTAAATATCTTGAGAATCATAAGCCCCAACGGCCTAATTTTTTTACAGAATTGTGTTTTCGGATTTTTTTGGTGAACATATTATATTCATACAACATATTAATTATAATTTTGCAAGGTTACATGTATGTATAATATGTTTGTTACTTAGTTATGCCTAATGGATTTGAATAAAATTTGTTATAACGGTACCTTGGATTAACACATAGGCTTCGTTATGTCTCGAAAAAGTGAAGGAATTTTTTTAGTGATTGTCTGTTTTTTCCCGTCCTCTCATATTGACTTTTTAACCGCGAGTAAAACCGCGGAACGCTGCTTGTTGAAATGTAAAAGTAAATAATTAGCGCTGTGGCTTTATAGTCTCGCACATCTTATACTTAGAAAAAACGACAAATTAACGTTTAGTTGTTCTTCTAACTTACATGAATGAGTATATAGTGGCTTTTAACTGAGTGTTTCCGTAGTTTACAAGCCTCGTTAAGACCCCGGGTATTCTAATCGTTAGGTCATGTGGAGTCCTTTAAGCGGAATCCCTTGCGAGAGTCAAATTATCCGGCATAAACGAAACATAGACGGCTGTATATTTTGATTGCGTTTTCTTAGAAGTTTGATTTTTCATTGCTCAGAGATTAAAAACTTGATTATTTGATTTTATTTTTTATGCCACTGCACAAGAAATTGTATTACTCTTGAAACTATACGTATGTAAGCGGTACCTACAGCCAATTGCTGAAATACAAGTTCTGACTTTTGATATTACCATATATGTTTTTTTTATATCAGTTAATAATCACAAAGATTTATTTTCCTTGCGAGGGATCCCGGGTTTGATTCCCGGCCAGGGCAAACGTTGTGAGATGAGCATGAGATTCTAGAATCTTGGTTGTTTGATTTTTATAATGCCTCTTGCGACAAGAGGGTCCCAATTGAGGAGTACGCATTTCTTTGATATGTTTTATATGGATTGAACATTTTCCATCTATTACCCAATACTTCCGAGAAAATTTCGTAGCGATGTCGTAGCGCGCCCGTAGGGCTGTGACGTCAGCGTGACGCGGCCGCCTACGAAGAGTCTACGATCGCTACGTTGCTGCGTAGGCACCCCATTAGGTTAGCTCTATTTCCGTGATGCTGGATCTACATGTGGCAAATATTTGTGCCATCGGAATCGAGGATCAGCTAATCAACGAGAGCCATTTGCCTGCGCTCATGCTCCCATACTAAAACACAAATAACCGTCCACACTACTCAATTATCATTTGAAGGAATGCAGATGTTTCTTTTTTCCTAATTAAGTCAATATTGAGTTAGAGATATGCGCTTTAAACACATAAATATTGTGCCACTTTCCATATATATATATATCTACTTTGGAGTGAAAAAAATCTAATGATTAAAAATAGACTTTGGTTATAATCTTACTTATATTGTAAAGGCGAGAGTTTGTATGTATGTGTGTATGTTTATTCGACATTTACGCTCAAACGGCTCAACGGATTTGGATGAAATTTGGTACCAGGATAGCTTATATCCTGAATAGGATATAGGATTCTTTTTATCCCGTAAAACAGCGGGTAAAACTGCGGGGCGCAGCTAGTAATCTTATAATATCTTGTATACTTTTCAGATATGGGCGCATTTGATAAAAAATACAACTTCCAAGATGTATGTAAATTAGAATCTATTGGAATCTTTTAATAAATATATTTTAAATTATTGTAACAACCGAAGATGACACTTTTGGTCTCCAATTTGGTATTTACGATTTATCAAAAAAATATACAATACAAATAAATAATAACAAGAAACGCATTGATAATAAAAATAACTATCAATAAACTTAGCATATCATTAACCACTTTAAAGTAGCAATCCATATTCTAAAAAGCAGTAAATTATTATAAAATCTCGCTATATTGTAATGTTTAAATATTTAAAACAAGCGCAAACGGTACCAAATTGACAGCTTCGATAAAATATAAATTGTTTTTACAAAGAGCATTTTTATTTATGGCAACAAAAAGCAATAAAGTAGCGAGTGTGCGCTTTATTAACCTCTGTATGCCACCAGTAGGGTTGCCAATAGAACAAATTGGAAAGTCGAAAATCTATACAATCTATAAAGCACAATGGAATACACGACCGCAAGATCTTGTTCAATGCTGATAAACTTCACATTTCACGTATGTTGCCATTCGCTTTTCGAATCTAACAATTTTCACTTAGATTAAATTAGTTATACTTTATCCGGTCCTGAATAGTCGGGCCGCCGCCATCCCTAAACTTGGGATAACATTCCGGTCCCAGAACCTGTCCTGCAATAACCCCGACGGATTGGAAAGCGCAGAATTTGAAGAGATTGTGTGAAGGGCAATACGATTTGATTTGGTTGAGTTTTTGTATATCAGTAAAAATCGAAGTACGTTGGTTGCGATCTATGTAAATGCCTACACGGTCGGTATGCTTTCGAGATCGTCAGTGATCAGTGCGTGTAGATAAAGTGTACCTATTTCATTTTTCTAATCATGTCTAAAGTAATATCTGACGTCACAGCCTTCTGCGCCGTTGGTTGTGGTAAATCATTTGCAAGCAAACATAGATGTTTGTCCTGTGTCTAGATGTCAAGTCCTGTGTATTTTTTAAATATTTTGAAAAAAAAATACTACTTTCGTGACGGGACGAGCTGAATTCTCATCTGATGTTAAGTGGTTACCTACGCCCATAATAACAGTAATAAGACCTAGGTCCTCCGACACAAGTCGCATCCAATTGCGCCCGTTACCGGAGATAGGGTTGTTACGTCTTATGCATTGATTTCAATGGCACCCACACCCTTCCACCTGAACACAGCAATACGAGTGCGTCGCTGCTTGGCGGAAGATTACCCGGTGTGGAGGCAGTACTTCTCCAAACGAAATTGGCAGAACTTCTGGTACTTTCTACTGGTACTTTTAGTTGCGTTTTTTTTATTTAAAACGTGTGAGCAAAACGACTCATCTGTTTGATTATTATTTATTTACCCTGTGGGTGTTTGCTATTTTTACTCTTGGTACATGGCAATTGCATTTGAAAAATAAACAAAACTCGTAAACCATTATATGCATTATTAATTTAACCGTATTAACCCGATCAACCCAAAATACTCCTAAATGTAAATATTTTGCATAAAAACAATCAGTTGAACGAACCTATGAACTCAAAGCAATAACACCATTTTATCAGCCCATTCTACCACTGTTACCAAAATTAAGCAGCTCAAAGTGCAGACAATAGCTATGCAAACTGATAAATAAGTATGTCAACTCTACACGATTTCTCTAAGCTACAATTTGATGTCGAGTAACGATTTACAGTGCCTGCCGCTTCTATCGTAAAAGAGAACAATGGTCTTTACTACTTTACATATAGCGTTCATATTTGAATTAAGTCAGTGAATCTATTTTATCTTTGGTACAGATAATGTATAAGTCAGTTTATGTATCCAAGCATACACCTAAATTGAATGTGTTGAGACAACGTAGAATTTTATGAGAGCTAATTTAAAAAAAATACATATTTTGTTTCTTGAAGTTGAGATACTTGAGATAAAAAAATGTAATCCTACTCTCAGCATCATTTATACATTCTTTTTGGATTGGTAGTTACAACATGCCCTTAAAGTTTTCTTTAGTTTATAATTGTGTTTGTCATCTTGAGATTGTAGTTATCTCAGATACATGTTTGAAACGAAAAATTTATTTGTCTGCTACTCCTCAGAATTGAGTGAGGCACTGCCCATCACCCTGAAGATTAAGACTATTCATAGCACATTTTTTTTACATGTTACATACAATTTAGGGAAGCATTTATTCTATGAAATATAATCATGAGAAAGCAAGCGCAATTAGCTCACCACTAGTCACTACCCTGTTTCCAAAATAAACCAAGGCTCAACAAGGCTCTTAAGCCCCAAGGTAAAATAGTATGTTATTTTGAAAAATTTACATCAATTAGAATGTTAAAGACATCTTGTATAATGTAAACACAGCGGAACGATATGATAGCTACAGAAGCTTCTAGAATTTGCATAAATTTGTTAAATAAAAAACTAAGAAAGTCTTGGTTTAAACATTAGCCTGCTTACTCCAATAAAACAATTTATAACAAAATAAACTGTTTACTACAGTATCTTCGTCTCTTCCTGCTCGATGACGAAGATAAGACAAGTTTCAACAAGTGGTTGGATCTGAACATTTCAATCAATCAATCACTATTTGCATAAAATAAGGGATATTAGTGTAAAACACTTGCACAATTGTAAATTTTTATTGCAAGACTTTAAGTAACAAGTACATGTGTACTAGCTGACCCGGCCACGCGTTGCTGTGGCTAACGTTTTTGTAATTGTGACTGTCAAATAATAAACAAACAATTTGCAATAAAAAAATATAGCGATCATAAATTGAGATGTGACCTATCCTATCTTTCAAATTGGATCAAACTGCACACGGTGTATAAATTTGATTAAAATCGGTTAACTAGTTTAGGAGTCCATCGCGGACAAACATCGTGACACGTAATTTATATATATTAAAATAATTTAACCAGCATCCACACCCCTCCACCGGAGCACATGTGTGCCACTGTTTGGCGGCAGATCACTAGTTGTGATGGCAGTATTCCTCTCTTATCTCGTCTATTCAATTACAAATCATATTCGTTTATACTAATAACATCTTTAATAAGAATGTCTATCTGGATGGATATGCCAAAATTTGTAAACGGAAATTTCCAATCGAGATGATAATATTATTAATCTATAGGTTACTATTTAGTTCGAGCCACGCAGGCCAAGAGCAATGCTATAATAGTATTAAAATATAATTGAAATTTTGCATATTACTGCAACGTTTTTAAGTTTTCAGTTATATTGAAGCAACAAATAATTTAAGCTGTTAGATTTATAGCTAATAAAAACATAAAGAGTGAGCTTAACTACCAACATGTGAGAATTAATACAGTTGGGGCGGATCATACATAAAATTAGCATAAAACATCTTTGGATTTGGTTTTCGCACCGTATGATGAAAATGTTCGGCATACTAGATTCTAGTCTTAGGCGATATGTCGGTATCGTATCGGTTAATGAAAATATCACTTATCACTTTCTGTAATGTTGCATTTGATATGATTCTGCAATGGAACGTCATCGATTCTCTCCAAGGTCATACGGTACTAGCCTCTAACAGGCGTACTCTCGAAAAGCGAGAGTGAAAACATCTGCCACGAGAACCCAATCAAAATTATTTTTGTTATTATTGTAATGAAAGGTGTTAAGGGACAAATTTTCTACTAAAACATGTGTAGACATCGTTTTCTGCATAACTAATTCGCTTGACGAACCAATGATATCGATTTAAAAATCGATAAATAAAAAAACGCCCC
Organism: Aplocera efformata; assembly: GCA_921293045.1. NCBI lineage: Eukaryota > Metazoa > Arthropoda > Insecta > Lepidoptera > Geometridae > Aplocera > Aplocera efformata. The sequence goes on from OV121045.1 coordinate 6,317,254, forward strand.
TTCTACTTAACATGTAAGCGGATAAAATTTATTAACAGGTTCTGTTTGCTTAGAAAAGATAGATGGCTCTATTGATAGCTAAAGTATCGGTTTTGGTGATATACGGTGACGCTTGAACATAAAATTTGCAAGTTTAATAGGTGTCTAGGAGTTGAAACCAGTTTCAAGTCAAACATTCATTGTTATTTAATTTTATTACAATTTGTTAACAAATTTATGTTTGTTAGAATACAATTGAACTAATTTGTTACGAACTCGGTTGTAAAAAAAACTTACGAATCAGAAATAATATTTAATTAACAAATTTACGTAGGTACGTAAATTTACGTACGTACCGGGCTCTTTAGTCAGCTCATCCCGTTCTAAACTTCCTGCGGGATGAGTTGACTAAATAATTAATTTATTATTTTCGATTTGTCAACTGATCTCACTTTAAAAATAAAGATACATTGTTTTGTATTATTTGAAACCGGTCTTGCATTTTATCTAGGTATTCTATCCTACTCTTTAATTAGGCCATTTAGTAGTATTAGTGTAGTAGTAGTAAAATATATTATAGTACCTGGGCGACCGAGCTACGATTGGTTTTTTGGAGTGAAACTCGAAATATTTGTATCAAATACCTTCAAACATTGTTATCCATAAATATTGACAGAAAACAACATCATTTCATAAACCAAAGCGTATTCGAAACGGGACCAACTATTTGAAGATCACTGGTTCCGTCCACACCGACCACGGGCCACCAACATAGTGAACAGGAACCAGTAACACAACACTCATAACTCTTAGAAACTAACACAATGTTTAAATGTTAACGTTAATTAGTGGACAGTTAAATGGATTATTCATTATTTCGTAGTTTTAACTTGTAAACTGTCATTGTTGTGTATGTTTTCCAAATAAAATAAAATGTTATGAATTGTGTGCCAATATTAACCATAAGTAACAAGTTAGCATATTTGGACATTATTTCACAGCCTGTACTTAATTTCCGTTACCAGTATTTCCCCACCTGAAAGAAAAGGAATACTCACTAAGGTAAGAACGTTAGTTGTTTAGATATTCTTCCAATAATCACATAAATTCATCATCATCATAAGCCTGCATCGTTCCAGTGCTTGCACTGGGAGAGGCCTATGTATAGACAGGCGCCATAAAGCCTGGCTCATTTTCGCATTGAATCCAAACCGTTTAAAAGATAATTCGTTAAGAATTCATTAGTATTTGACAGCAAGTACTACGATTAACAAACATAGATTAACATAGCAGATACCCTTTACTTTCATTAACTAGATCCACCTGGGCCGTATAATCTAGGTTGCTCCCGTTGCGTATCCCCCGTAAGAAAGTAGACACTAAATAATTTAATGTCAATATAAAAAAAATGCCAGCGATTTGATTTTGAAAACGAAGCTTAAAATAGTCATGAATTGCTGTTCTGTGTACTATGTAACTATGGTAAAGATGAGGTACTGGTTCCATATTTCGGTATACGTTGCGCCAACAATCAAAGCGGAGCCGATGTAACTGTGAACTGGGCATTTGTCGAGCTTGCCGTGTCAATAAACTTGATTCGAAAGTGGAAGACGTTCCGACTTACATAAGCAACCGACAATGTGGACACAGAACATTAAATAGTTACTACGCATGTGACCCACAGTACCTACTGAGTTATTAAAATCAGTCGAAACTATTTCGTTACGACTGCACAGTGTTTGGAAAAGCATGATCGGGGACCCTATTCTCGGCTAGATCTCGGTGTTGCAATAATTATAATATTTTTTACGGCTCCGTGGCTAAGTTGTAAGTAGCTCTGCCTTCGAAGCGAGGGGTCCCGAGTTCGATTCCCGGCCGGGGCACACTTTGTGTGGTGAGCGTGAAGTTTGTTCTCGGGTCTTTTTCTGTGTTTGTCCATGCCATCTGCGACACAGGGAATCCTAGTGCAGAAGTATGGGTGTATGTAAAAAACGTTAAAACGTTAATGATTATTGTTGAATAAAATAGTTATAAATTACTAGAGGAAGCTATATATGATTTCATGTTACACGAAGCGTTCTGAGTTGACTTAAATTGAATTTATGTACAATATCTACTCAGATTGGGCGTAAAATACTCCCCGTGCTTGTTCCAGTCGACATGTGCTTGTTTATTAAATAATTTATTATAAATAATTTTACATAAATCAGGCTAATTTAAGACTCAATCACTTCTTTCATACCTTCCGTGGGAAACCAAGCAAGGCCTTAAACCAGTTAAGATATCCCAGATATGGTATGGATACAGATTGAAGAAGACAAAATATCTCTTACATCAAATGTGAAAGAGATAATCCAGGGTATTATTGTGAATGGTGTTAAGTAGTGATTTCTTAGAGTAGCCTCACGGCTCAAGAGGTAGTGAAGCTCTGCTTTCTATGTTGTAGGTTGTGGGTTTGATTCCCAAGACAAACGTTTGTGCGATGAACATCTTTGTTTGTTTTTCGTTGTTTGTTCGGTGTCTGGGTGTTTGTATTCTAGCAGAAGAATAATAGGGTTCCCATAGCACAAGCTATGCTTATTTTGGTGCTGTATGGTGGTGTTTTTTGTAAAGTGACTCGTGTGACAGGACGAGCAGACGGTCCATCTAATGTTAAGCGGTTACCGCCGCCTACTAAATTATGAGTACACCCAGGTCACATCGAATTGCACCCGACACTCTGGGACAAGGATTTTACGCCTCTAGTGCCTGTAATTTCACCGGCCACAACACCCTGCATCGGAATACAGTAACGTGAGTGCACCACTGTTTGGCGGCAGATTACGAAGTGTGGAGGCAGTACTAGCACAAGTTCTACTGCTACTTTTGATTGCTCCTTTGGCACCACCCAGGGGACACGTGTTGGAACTGAGGGCATTTACCTACGGACGCGAGCAACATGGATAACTAACTGCAAACTAGCAAATACCTATAATATTTGTTAGCCATAGTACCGTAACCTGTGGATTTACAGAAAACGCGTCGACTCGACACGGCCATGGATCTCAGTGGTCCAGTTATTTGCAAACCGCTATTCACATCAATCCCATAAGCAAACTCACTAGCGGAGAAACAATTTTAATAAACAAATTAGTTTTATTATAAATGACGGTTGGCAGGAAATGCTTAAGAATTAAGTCATCCGTGTGCAATACCCAAATAAATGATCAAAATTATTTTTCATTTCCCAATAATATATTTTATATATATTCGATGTCTACTACAGCTCCTTGTCAGAAAATATCACGAAATATGACCGCATAAGATAGCGTCATACCGTTTGCCGTCACGACAGACAAGTCGCTTTTACTGCCAAGGCGCAAATTTTCACGGCAATAACCAATGCGTTATTTTTTATTCCAACATCATTTTGATGATACTTCTGAATTCAAAAAAGGTGTGCGTCGCAAATCAGATCTTGATGTCAATGTTGTCACATAATAATATTTTAAATAATAACTGTGGCAAGAACTCAATAACGTCATGTAACGGAGATGGCAGTACTTTTTACATGGCTATTGATGCTTCCGTATGTCTTTGTTTATTGCCTCGAGATATTTCCCTTTGCAAGTATGATTATTTTAGCAGTTTTGCTACTGCCAATACCGTATTAGTATTGTATTATAATTTATAATGATTAAGAATTCTCCCGGAATGACGAGATATTTTGAGAGAATGCGTTAAGGTTTTATGGTTTTAATACTAATATGAAAATATAGTTTGTTAACCACAAAACTGACTGTCAAATACAATATTACTATAAATATTATTTTTTAGAATCTAAAAATAAATCTTATCTTTATCCAGATAATCTAATTATCTACAGACTGTAACGTGGTACCAATTGTTACCACTTGTGCCCAGTCCGAATATACATCTAACGAATATATATATTGTCTAAATATATATGGAACTTTTTGACAGATAACATATTATGGCAATCTACGGACTTCCCTTACTTCAATATACGAAATATTCGTAAACATAGCATCGGTATTCTGTGTTTAAAGCCTGGAATCTACATCGAACAGGCCTGTTTCTCGCAGAAATGAAGTGTTAAATAATAAATTTAGCGAAACAAACACGTCTCGTTAAACCGTTCAAGCTGCCGATTTTACTTTTAGTAAAGGTGCAAGTTAATTGCCACTGGAGCTGTCAGCTCCATGGGAGGTGATTAACATAATCAATCACGGCCTGTCAACGGGTCCCTGATAACAGATCTACGACACGTACCGTTTAGCCGGACAAACATTTTAACATGGCCTAGGAGCCGGATTCAGGAAAAGCCGGGACGAGTTTTTTTGACATTGAGATCGATTGAAACGAGTATAATCAAGTTGGAAGTTGCTTGCAAAATACTTGTTATGTACATTTTTATGTTAGACAAACAAACTGTAGACACAGTGGTGCCTAGTTCTACTTGCTGCAGTTTCGTGTTTAGCACACGGGATAACTTCCTGTGAATTATTCGGTATGATACACGTAAGACCTGTATGTGACGCAACAATATCCTCTCGTCAACGTGACATTCAGACACAGTTTGCTGAAGTCGTTTGGCCATGCGTGAGGTAATACAAACCTTAACCTCTTACATCACGCCAAAGTAATCTATCAATTCACCATGGATTAAACTAAACATTTCAAAAAGATCCTCCAAGCTGTTTTACCGTCAAAAAGGCACCCTTTATTGATGTTCGGGGATTAGTCAAATAAAAAAGCTTTTATCTCCCCGACACGGTGGGTCAATAACTAGACAAAGGCTTGAGCAAGATTGTAGGTAGTCGACTCGGATCGGCCTCAAATACTTTACGGTGAGTTTATTAATTAAGGCGGCCGACCTTGCGGACCGCACATCCAAGGAGGTCGGTCGAGTACGCGAGCAAGCGAGAACGCTATATCTTCGCACTTGCTTTTATTTTCCGAAGCGTTCACAGTGCGCGCGACCTGCCGAAGAGTTGACGCGCGCTATTTCAATCAGACGTCTCCTCATTGACCTTCTGTTATCTGCGCTGCACTGTCATCAAGGTATTGATGACTGGCGTTAGTGTCACTTTAATTGTTTTATTTACGTCTATAAATAGACGTTGATATATTTTCGATCTTTTTTAAAACTGTAGTAGAGTTTTTAAGTGGATCCCAACTACTCTAGCACTAATAGTCAAACTTTTATATAATTTGAGTTTTACAAACAATCGATTAAATTCGATAAGCTTTTAAATTACTATCCATTCTATTAGAAGTTAACATAAAGATTACAAGTATAAAGTGTAATAATAAATAAAGTTGTTTTAAAATAATTCAAACCTGTATAACAAATAAAAACTAATCAAGAGAGAGCATTAAGCTGCTGGGTCGCCAAGCAATTATGGATGCTAAGAGACGAATCTACAGTAAGCCGGTATACATGACGTATCAAACACAAACACATTCTCACACTGAGTAGCCGAGAACAATCACAGAGGAGCGCGATCCGTGAGATCACTCAAAACCGCACCTTAAGCTCATTGTCAAACCGATTACAATAAACAAACAGGACAGATGCGGTTGGAATCTTGTCAAACAGGCGAGTTCGAGCGTTGACTTATTGCCGGTAGGGCATTTCTGTGTCTGCGTGCCACAGCTGAATTCGAACCATATCGCACATGTATAGAGTCCAAACTTGTAATTTGTTTTCGCAACACAGGTAAAACACGGGTACAGTCGCACACAGGCGCAAGTCAGCGTTGCCATAAATAAAAGATTCCTACAGAAACAATTGTTGCGTAGAGGTGAGTCGTGGCCTCGGTGAATGTAGTCAACTAATCGCCTCAGCTCGATCGCGAAAGTAGGTGACCGCCCGTGATTGACGTTCTTGCGAAACCCCGTTCGATGACATTTAGTCTGGACGGACAATACAAAATCCTCAGTAATTATGAAACTTTACTATTTGACGTGTTACGTCACCTGCTACGTTCTATTTACATAGAGCGTTTATGATTAAATCTAGGTGATAAAGTCTTATGTTGTATTACAACGTTTAATACTATGAGCAGCCGGCCCGCGCTTCATATCATTAAGTTTTGGTTCATATAAAAATCAAGATTAGCACGTTAGCATTTTCTTACTTGATTCTTATATAGAATTTGTGGATTGTGACAAAAAGGACATTCATGAAGCTACTGACATATTTTTTTCTATGTAGGTAATTGTAATCTTTTCAAATCTGTTTCGTACAATTGTTTTTTCAATAATCCAATCTCCACGGAATTTCTGTTCTGAGATAACGCCGCTCTACTTAACCTCGCCACACAGAGAAGCGACGCGTAAACGAAACAATACGGTATAGTTACACAAGTTTATCAACAGACTTTACTAATAAACACTCGATCTATTTTCAACCTTGATCCAATCGAATAAAGTCGTCGGATTACGGTTTAGTTGGTTCAATGGGAGTTGGTTACGGGCACACAGACGCAGTGGCCGTCTGCGTAGAGACAAAAATGTGCTAGTGTGAACCAGGGAAATTTTATAACCAATGTGTACCTACTATCTCACTGTAATTCACGGTTTTGTATCACTTTTGAGCAAACACTTCTGTAGTGAGATTATCGCTTTAATTTATCTGATCTTGGCTCAGGTGATATGTATGGAATAATAAGTTTTAAGATACCAGTTGAATAAACTTGTCCGTTTCTTTCTTACGATCAATTTAGTGAACTATAATTCGGTTTAATCTTATATCTATTCATATTTGAGTAAGTTATGTAATATATATTGTAATTAATAACTCAATAAAACTTTCGGTACTAGAGCGCTCTAGCCAGAAAATTATGTATATATATAATAATAAAATAATTACGAATTACAAAACAATGACCTCATGTAAGAGCGGAACAAATAACACTTGAAATAATAACGATTACCTTCTCAGTTCAATTTAATTTCACAAAATAATTTTAAGCAATACGCTACTCAATAAATTGAAGAAAGTGAGGTGAGTATCAAGAGAAAACGCAAAACTCGTTCATAAATTCATAACAAATTGAAAGTTTAAGCAAATGAACAAGTCAGTGGATGCTTTCTAGAATTATAATGTACCTACATTACATTACGTATAGACAAAAAAAGAGATCTGTAGGTATTCGTACGCATCGACCGAGGCGATATTTGTACTTAGTAGACCGAGCACGCCCACCTTCTGAACCATCCACTTGCATCTAAACCGTGGATATGGCATAAGGTTAGCACAATTTTAACTCTAAAAAACTCAAAGGTTAAATAAAGTGGCAACTTTGTCGAAAACCATAGTTTTTCTGCGTTTTCATTTAAGTAGTTATTTTCAATTTTCTCGAAAGCAAAATATATTTCAAACACCTGTTAGGTTTAAAAAAGAACGGCAACATTTTCAACAAAAGAAAATAAATGTTATTTACAGAAGGTAATAGATAAATAAACAAACTTCTAAGTTTTGTTTAAAAGAACAACAAATTATAGAGATCGTGACACAACAAGTTTTACTTAACTGGAAATAGGAATTGTTATTGTATTTATAAATCTATGTTCCCTACATATAATAAATCCATTTTACATGAAAAGTTAGTATGTATCATGACTCTATAATAATACCACTAAACTCTATTTTAACATTTAAAAACAAGTGACACCTACAAATTCTGAAATATTGAAACGTCAAATTACATTCTAAAAGAGATTTTTTTGAAGAATATCACTTCTTTCGTAGCTTCGAAGATTTCAGTTGATGCAACTCCAACGGGATGTTAATAGTAACATCAAATGGGCGCCATTTTTATTACAAAATGCTTACTCCCACGCTCGACTGTGATAATACTATTTGAATTAATTACAAATCACATATAAAAACACCTACACGTCAATAAGAAAGTGTATGATAGTTATAAATAGTCCTAAAGAGTTTGATATCGTGAACACAAAGGAAAAGTTCCAAGCGGTCATTGATATAAAAATGTATTTGTCTGTGATAAGTATACATAAACACATTACTCATAAATTAATAAGCAAGCAAGGAAAAAACAGATAGGTACAAGCTTTAATGGTTCCGTAGACATAGAAAAAAGGAACACATCTTGCCTGTCCAAATGTCACAGTCATTTTGTATTACGTGTCAACTGTAATTGACTAGTAATACATGACTATTTAAGGTATTCTACTAACCGACAATATATATGTATTGAACCGACATATATATGTCCTGATGATAGATACTGCCGCCCATAGACACCAGTGATACGACTCCAGTCCTGGATTACCAGATGTGGTGGTAGTTTTTCTCCAGTAGAACTTGGCACAAGTCATCTGCTACTTTGGGTTACTCCTTTCACAAAACCCAGGGGACACGTATAGGGACTCCGAGGGTACTCACCTACGGACGCGAGTAACATTACCCTTGGAGGCCATTTAAAAAAACACCTTAATCGGTATACGATGGGTGAAGAAAGAACTCACAGGAAAACAAAATACGCAATTTCATTTACTTGGATGAGATATTTTACTAGTTATTATGATTCAAAATCAAACTATTGAACCAATTTTGATGAAATTTCTAAAGGACCAATTTGATAGTAAACCCTTTAAAAAAATTAATTGGTTGATTAATGACGGAGATTAATCAGAGTATATAAAGATAAAAAAAGTCGAATGATAAAAAATATGTATTTCATAATTGAATTGTAGGTGATTAGGTACAAGGATACCGAAGGTCTATAAGATTTTTTTTTTATTTTGATACAGGAGATTAAATTTCAACTCTAAAAATGAATGTACGAGTACGAACACCTCTCAATGCACATTAATAAAAAAAACACGGAAGTGACTGGTACCTACTTTAAATGTCACTGCAATAGTTTTTGTTGTGTATAACTTAGTCTGACGTTACAAAATGTATCTACTTATTAGAAATAAAATATATACTTGCAATCGCAATTTGAGTCACGAAACAACGTACAACGGCCAGTCATAAAGACGCCGAGTTTAATTCTGAATGTGACTGGTTCGGATCCAAACGTAAACTAAAGAGGTTTTCGCTTGAAAATATGAAGAAACCCGTCAACAAAAAGAAAACCGTCATGTCCTAGATCTAAAATATGGGACATTTACCAATTCAGATGGGGTCTCCCTTGGTAGATTAATGCCCAACCACTCTCGCTTGTCGAGAATAGATTTCGTTCTATTAGGAAAATTAGAGGCCGGTACGGAGTCACAGATATGAATGAAAGGATTGCAGTTCAAGCATTGAGCAAACATCTAATTGATTACAAATAAAGGTATATAATAAAAATAAAGATACTAGGATCGACACAAATTGGGAGCATAATCTTTATTTGCGTAGTATCCAGAAAATCCTAATTTCTAATACCCCTTACATCACAGAGGGATGGTATCAAGGGTTTACGTTTGACTGTTCTGTGATTTTTAGATTTACTACAATACTATATATCAAATTACAGGATACTGTTTATCAACCAGAGCACTATATATTACAAGTATCAGCGATTTCTTTATGAAAATTCCACATTATCATTATAGACGAGTTCACGCGAAAAAACTAAAAACTTTTTGGTTCAATCCTGGATTTTAACTAGCGATTGCCCAAAATTTTAAATATTTGTTATATTCATAACGTGTGTTGTCAACTAGCATCGATTTTTTTGTTCATTATTTTTAAGAGTTCATTGTTTCTTCCTTGTGTCAATCTGTTTTTTTTTATCATACGCCCAACGATTTACCATTTTTTTACTCCTCTTGAGTTGAGTAATTTGAATGGATTAATTCACATCACTCCACCCTGATGATAAAACATACACTACGTTAGTCTACTAGTATTTTATTAACTACATTGTGGATTACACATCAAACGATCTGTTCTGTTCTCCAACTTAATACTTTTGCAATGTAGTTGCAAATTGTCATTTACGTCATAATTCGAGGGTCAGCGTGTGACATGATGTGACACGTGATATGTCACCCTGTGTAACAATAGCTATTAAATTTTTACGAGCTCTTATTCTAGCAGATCTTACGTTTGTGATACGTGTAACTCGAGTAAATGTCATATGTTGGTCACACAGTTTTCTTCATATTTCGCTGATCAAGTGATGAATGATTCTTTTAATTGATTCGCTGGTCCCCCGTACCACATCTACTCATGCTGCCAGCCAGACCGACTCACGATTATTTCATAACCGTAAGACGTAATATCTATCTAGCTGCTATTCATTAAATGTTTAAATTTGCAGCAATATTAAGCAAAAACCTACATAAATGTTAAATTTTGTCATAATCACCTTCAAAATATAGACTTTGTCACTCATATTATTAGCAGGCATACTTGTTTTTGCCGTACAATTTGACTTAAACGCGTAACAAAGCCAAACGAGAACACAAAAAATCCAAGACCAGTTGTTATATAATAAGCTGTGATTATGACATCAGGTTGGTAGGCGACAGACGTGCTATACAACTCACAGGTTTGTAGGTGCGTATAGCAGGGAGAGTGTATAAGCACCTTGAACTCGACAATAAAAAAAAGATTTTCATGCAACAGCTGTAAAGTTAAAACAAAATACGCGACGGTTTCCAAACAGTGCTGTATTAAAATACCAAAATGTATTAGGGCAATATTTCGACGATGCACATCGCAAAGCAAACATAATTATTACGAAGCCACCTTCACTATTTGTTATTACTCAATATGTAATTTTATTTAATACTCAATCAAAATCAACTTACACAACACATTCAAAGCTCTTGATCTAATGTAAGATGAGCCAGGGAAATCGAGAATCAATAACCATTAAATTAATATAAAGAGAACTCACAAGGTGTCCAACTAGAGTGGCCATACAAAACCGTTCTAATTTCGGCATTGTATCAATGTACAGAATAAGCCAACCAATATTTCCATAATAGGTGGGCATCTATACATAAACTTCAAGTCGTCAAGAATGACAGCGAGACCTCGACCGAGCGCGCTGTGACATCATACTCCCATGCCACACTATCAAGACGATTTACATTAAACTCGTATTGATTTACACGCAGACAAAGTGATGGTCTATTTCGGCGTGTTGTGAATTAATCGACCACCCATCGCGTCTGTCACATCCTCTATTGACTATTGAACCTTTGTATACGATGCTACCTTGATTTTTGACACTGTTTCTTTTATTCTTGTGTATTATACCTTATATTGATATGTGGATTAGCTGTCATCACCTGATGGACGAAGACGATTGTTAGGAATGATGTAATTATCTAACTCGCCTTGAATCTAATAAAGTCAGTCTCGTATTCTATTCAATGCTGGTTCAAGCAGGACCTGGTAAGGTAATTGCGTACCACAAATATGATCATTTTATTATTCATCTGACAAACTGTTGATTTAGCAGTTATGTTGAAATTTTAACTAATAGCCTAATTAAAGAAAGTTAATATATTATCACTATTAGGATATACCCAGGATGAAAGTATTATTTTTGTGAGCCCGATAAATTAAACTTGCGCAAGGGCAATATTTTGTTGTGTCATTAATTGGTCAATATTTTGACATTATATGAGTGACATGACAAATTGAAATAAACATTGAAGCATAATAAGCATATTATGTCAGCAGTCGACACCTTATTGATTAATTCGGCAAAAACCGTGATTTATATTTTGATATCAGAAGCGATTAATCTTGTCTCAGTATGTTCTAAAAAAATACATTTCTGATACAAGATATCAAGATAAAGGATTAATTTGTTTCTTTAATAATTTTTAGATATTCTAGAAATGTAATAGAAAATAAAATAATGAATTACTAGGAAATAAATGGATGCTATGCTCAGTGGGCTCAGAGGCCTATGTCCAGCAGTGGACGAATGAAGGCTGATGATGATGATGATGAGATAAATGGATGTTTCTTCAAACCGCTAAAATCTCGACCGATGCGTATAAATTAGGTACATATTACGTCTTTGTAAGTACGTCACTTATGCCCTTAGGTTCATGCCCAGTAATGTGTACCTTTGATGCGTATTATCGGGCATACACACACGGCCCAGAAAATGCAAAAACGTTTATATTTTTTTTAATATTCTTGAAATCGGCCTTATGAGAAGATTCGTCGGGACATTGGGTCACATATCACAAAAAATCCGTTCTTGTAACGTGTGCGTAAAATAAATCTTCCATACATGGGCACAGAAGGGATTCGCGAATTCGCACAGTAGCATTTTGATGTTGGATTAAAGAGTATATGCAAGAAACTGTTGCGATTTGATTAACAAACCATTTTATGTCAACAAGTAATATGATGAATTCATGTGTTGTAAAATCAAAAAAAATGCTTGTGTACAATGAATAAAATTTTGATTTGTGTTTTTGTCCGACTTACCTTAAGTGTATGCAGTAAGTTTATTAATTTTAATTTAATATTTATTATTTCATATTAATTATTTATTATTTCATGAATTATAAAGTAATTTAATACGATAAAATGTTGACCTGTAATATTTAATTTACCAATAAAATACTATTATGACTAATAAATACAATTATCGTTGGTTATTTTATTTTTAAATCAGTCAATTACATTATTATTTGTCACTGAGGTCTTTTTAATACGAGTATTTCTGTTTTTTGTGGGTGACGGTAACCACTTCAATTAAGCTGACCCTCCTTCATCATTTGAGATATACGAGAAAATCAAAAAATTAAAAACCTCAGGCTTCACAACAATGTCGGTACGGCCCAGTTTAGGTCTTAAGCAAAATATGTTATATTGGGGTAATATCTCTTGTAAAGTAATAACTAATTTAATTTGAATTGATGTCGTATTTAACGCTTATATTGTTTGAAAAAATCTACGGAATTCTATATGAATAATAAATATATTGTAAATAATAATAAAAATACATTTTATTTTGATGAGGCCGATTTTCACAAAAGAGAGAGGTAAGTTTGACTCTGTCTGTCAATGGCACCGGAGCTTTTAAACGGGTGAATCGATTTGGGTGCGTTTTATTTTAATTTAGAAGCAGATTTTTCTAGCTGTGGGTCTTAGACATATTTTATGATAATCGGTTCAACCGTTTCTTGGTCATCAGTTTACCATTACACCGAGTTGGGGGTTTTTACATTTTCGTTTTGTTGTGTTTGTCAGGGCAAGGATTTTGGATGTTTTTTAGAATTCCACTAGAAATTACGTAATTTTGGATCGTATTTTTTGGGGCGGGAAATTGTTAAAAACTTTAATAGGCCTATATTTATGAGTATTCTAAATATACGCATAAATCCAGAAATTTTAAGTAACAAACCGAAAAAGAGATTTTACCTTAATTTTCATCTTATATTATATATAGATTACCGTATCTTCTGTGACTTGCGCCACTCTTGGTGACTGAAGATGAAGGCTATCAGAAATGGTGCGCTTGAACCGGTGTCTCCGGTTCCACCAGGTCGCGTGTCAAGCTCACCCTTCAACACCTCAACTTTACTATAATTACCTACCTCATTCAGTCAGCCTTGCATTGTCGTCTTCAGATATTGTTCCTTCCGTACCAGCCTCTAATGTTCCCACTGCAGGGACACCGGCCTACTCTCGATCGGCCTAATTGAGAGTGAATGGGCTCTAATCTATCACGGGAGCCCAATCCGGATTGGTAGATGTCACATGTCGTCGAATTTTTGATTCTGAGACATGCCGGTTTCCTCACGATGTGTTCCGTCTCGATGGTTAAAAAAACGTATATTTAATTTTTTGTTTTTTCTGATTGGCCGAGCTTATATCGGCTGATCCGAGACGTCCAATCTTCAAGTATCAAGGTGACGGGTACAATGCCGTATGACTTATCTTTTCATACTACAAGTCCCTTTTTATAACAGCCATATAAAAACCTACACGATATTGTTCTTTGGCTGTTATTAGACAGGAAACTACAAAACACTTCTTGGTTATATGTTCAAACATTTTCAATATCAGAGGAATACATTTGTTTTAACATTAAAATGTAATTGCTGTGTTTACACTTTTTTATGTGAATTTTTAATACATGCATATGAAATGAACAAGTACCTACTTGTTCATTTTATGTACCTCACATTAAATAAAAATAATTATATTTAAGTCTATCAGAATGATTAAAGTATAAATATAAAACTGGAGATAAAAATATGATTGTTACCTTATTTATAAAACTTTTAATATAGCGAGGCAACTTACGTAAAAATATACAACCAATCATAAAACCATTTTAATCACAGAAACTCAATGTGCATTTTTTTGAGCTACACAATCAACCACAAGCGTGACAAAAAAACTAATCTAACAGTAATCACTCGTTATGACAATTATTTTTCAATAATTATCAAATACGATAATAATTAAAGGTCAAGCCATAGGTCATCTCTTCGGTAACAAAAAACTCTAAATATCCATTATCAAGTCATCCATATTACGAAGATAAGCAATATATAACTTGCCTAAGTCGTGTTGCCATTTTAAGGGTAGAGCATAATGTTTAACTTAAAGCGAGCCTTGGTTCTGTCTCCTAATTAAATTAGAATTTAATACCTTGCTATTACATAAACTAGTTTAACCGTAAGTTTATATAAGTAGCAAGTACCTAATTAGCAATGAGAACTGACGAACAATGCAGTGGACAGAGAGGTGACCTCGCGAATCGTCTGCTTATGTTTGATCAGGTCGAGCGTTCAATGTCAACTATGTTTAGTGCAAAATGTAAGCAGAAGCGATTCACATTAATTAAGAGTAATACACGTGATTTACTCAAACTACGACAGGTTGTATACATTTTAAAACTATCATGGTTATGAACATTATTATTGCACACTCCACTTCGCAAAGACTTGTTTGCCCGGGATCATGACGCATGTAACTGCGTCGAAATATCGGGAGTCAACAAAACTCACAAATCATGGTAAATATCTCGGTAACACGAATAATAATACTACAGGTTGTATGTATTTATTGAATTTCTGTCTTTATTAGAAAAAAACTTCTGAACCGATTAAGAATCCACGTATAGGAATTGGCGGTTTTATTGAATGGCGTGTTAATTCATTCGCGAAACCAATAGTAGTGTGAGTCCGTTCAAATAGCGGAATACTTAGATTATTTTAGGATATTTCTTCTTCTTATTTCTGGCTTTTAGGATATTTTATGATATGTTACGTAATGACAATTTACGTTGACATATTATTTATGAAGTATACAAAATGTTACTGACAAAACAGCTCGGTGATATAATTTCAAGCGAAACAGAATATACTTTTGGGTTATTGCTTCAAATTATTATCTTGACAATTGACATATATATGGTCAACGACCCAACATGCATAGATATGTTGATAGATAGACAACGCCATAAATATTTTTTTAAAGTGTCTAGTAAACTTTCAAATTGCTGAGGAAGGTAATGAAATCGCTTCAGCTTCAAACATAGAACAGATAAAGTGGTATTGCTTACAAGGTTCGGGACGACGCTTCCTCAGATTCTATCGATACAACAATAGTAGGTACGCAAGCGACGCCGTCATAAAGTATACGTAAAATAAGTGTAATCTTCTTCCGTGGTTTATATGTTTCCATGTTTGAACACCAAAGTTAAATTCAGGATTTGTGTAATTGATTGTGGATATTACCAATTTATGGACATTCACTCTAAAATACAATTATTTAAATGAATTTAAACTCTTTGGTAGCCCGAGAAATATAATAATTACTGTAAGGTTTTACTAGTTTTATGAGTATCATATTGATCACGTAGTTCATGATACATTTAAAGAAGGAAATCGGAAGACATGAGATCAAGTTGGATTTTCTTGCAAACCGTAGTTTTCATATTTAAAATAAACTTTTTTCAATATCTCTTCTGGGAATTATAAAATCATTTTGGAAAATCATTTTATATTTTCAGGCACAAATGATAAATTGCAATCGGATGTAACTTGGATCATCAAATACTTCGGTTGGGGAGGACCTAAGTCGAATTACTGTTGTTATGGGCGTAAGAAACCACTTAACATATGGTGGACTTTCAGCTCGTCCCGTCACTTTAATATTATGATAAATAAAAGAATTTTAGTTACATAATATTTACATTGTCTGTTCAGGTATTAACTATTCTGTCTTTAATCATACCTACGTTTCAAATCATTACAATTTTTCAACAACTTGCTGACAAATGATCGTAACGCAACCATACAAAACGTCATGACGATAATGAATATTTTCCTGCTTTAGATTACAATCAACGATTTGGTTGTTTCATACATCAATAACTAAACACTCGTTAAGTATTATACTATTTTCAACTCTATGTTGAAGACTTAGAGTTGCACTTTGTGAGTATTCTGTACAGTCAACAAAAAAATTGGTATGTAACACTTTGGCCCCTCTTTACTATAGTGCCACTATATTTTGAAACTGTTTGTAGTTTGAAATTAAACCCAAGAGAAGATCACAGAAGAAAATATTTTTTCTATAAAACAGAAGAATTTTATATTAAATCACAGCATCTCTTATAGCTTATACAATAAACATAATCTAATATGTAGCTAATGGTCAAAGAACCCGTAGATTAAAACTGCTCAGCATCTGACGGAACACAGCGCATTTTTAACTGCCAAGTTGATTTTTCATATTATAATCTTTAAATGAGCCTCATGCTCTACAGACAGAGCTAGCTGGATAAAATTGAGAGCGTGGTAGCCCAGACGTGCAGCATTTGAGTCTGGATGTCACTAGCTTTATCTCATGAACCACATTTTCAAAACGGTGAAATAGAACATTGCGAGCATACCGGTACGTAATGTCCTTGACCCAAAAAATCGAAGTAAAATGACTTATACCTATATGGATTGCAGACTCACGGTAGATCAAAGCCCATTCACTCCTACTTGTCGATAAAAGGACGATATCCCTGAAGAGAGAACATCAGAGGCTGACACGCAATCCTAAAATGGCCTATTTTATCGCCGACAGTACTGAATAAGTAATGGAAAAATTTTAGCGTCCAACTAAACAACTCGTTACTAATGAGGTGAAACAATTTAGGGCTAGGTACTTAATTACCGCTCGGATTCCGTTAAATGGGCACGAATATAAGTGATTGCTCGAGGCTTTCGGAATAACATCTAAAATAACGTTTACGAACGTTTACGCAAAGAAATACTGGGAATTAGAGATTTCAAAACGACTACAGCTCATTGGATACTCCTTGATACATAACGTTTATTAACTGTTCTTGCTTACGATGTCTTGTTCTGGTCGTTCGAAATTTTTATCACTTTCATTACAATAATTGATGGATTCTGGCGCTATTTTGAGACTAATCCTGAAAACAGAAAGTTAATATTTTATTTTTAAGACTTTCTGTTCGTCAGTTCATATTCTGTGAAACATTACCATATTTTTTTTTAGTTTCTTTCGATTCCCTACATGCCAAGGGGTATCAGTTACTTGACAACCCATTACAACTGATGTCGGAGTTGTCACCACAGCGCTTCCTGTATCCTTACCACAGGAACACAAAACTGTTACAAGCAAATAATTTTATTTGGCTCCCAGTTTCCAGACCAGAAATTGCATTCGTGAACTTTATGCTCATTGTTGTTTGAGAGCTTTTGTTAGATTCATTACTGTTCACCGAATACATTAATTTATAATAGGAATATGAAATATTGCTGAATTGTCTAAATCAAGTTCTAACCTTTTATTATATAACAAATTGTGATACGAGAAACCGGTTGAACCCCAATTTTTCTTGCTGATATCTTTCGTTTATTTTTTCATTTTTAACCAGATACTCTAGTATTCTGTATTTGAAAAGTATATATTATAGCAAAAATGTTTGTGATGAGGAATCATCATCTAAGTCATCCAATCGAATCGTTTATCAAGAGATTAGTTTAATAATTATAAATAATAATACGTCAATTAATTGATTACCTGATTTTTATATTTCCTTCAATAGACAATGACAAGAGTAATTGATAAATTTGTCTCCAAAAACGTTAAGTTTTGCATAAATCCGGGCCACAAAATACAATGTATGTATGTAGTACAGATATTTTTGTTCTACTTTTTATACAAAATAAGTACAATAGAGATAATTATCAGCAGTATAATCTGTCTATGGCAGTCACATCTGTTTTACGACACAGAAATAAGGAATTAATCAATCTTGGTTGCACGGTGAGTAAATAGGCACATTCAGCTCAAGGCTCTGTCTCCTTGACCGTCAGATTTTGTAAACAAATCGTACATATGAGGTAGGTCGTTTTGCTATTGCGCTACATTTTCAGGATAACATCGAAAACAAGGTAAAATAAAAATATTATTGATGACGGGCCACTATTGCTTCCGAAGCGAGGGTTCGATCACCAGCCAAAGCATGTGTGTGATTAGGTTTGTTCTCGGGCATTGGATGTTTTAATGTATGTGTGTCTTTATATATATTATGTGTGTGTGTGTACTCTCATACTAATTTATGGTCAATAAGTGTATCGTTATTTAAAACAATATATTATATGACATAGGAGTATGTATGATCATCTAAGGCCGATATATCGCTAAAGTATCTGAATTACCTTAAGGCTAATTGAGCGCAGAATGAAAAATGTACATTAATATTGACGACAGCAATGATTACAAAATATTGCACAAAATTTGAGTTTAATTTGAGCCAACATACAGTGCATAGTAATAAATCAACTAAAGTAGGACAAGCTAGACCTTAGCAAGGAAAATGCCTCAATGCTATCTGTAGGTACGAACACGTTAATGGTAGCTCTACAAACCTGTTTGTGAAAGCCTGCTCTGGTGTCAGATTTTTGGAGCCACCCGAAGGTCTCCGTCATAATTTATACACTAGACTTCGATTAATATTATATATCAATCAATTATCTTGAAACAGGACTTGGTGTCATAGCGGTGTAAGTAATAAATTGGATCTTTACAGATTCGATCTTACAAAAAAAACTATTTATACAAATAAATTAGGAAATTAGAAAAAATAGTTTTCTTTTTTTTTACGAAATAACTGTTATCATTCACTTTCTTGTTTTTTAACAATACATTGTTACTTTTGGTGTTAGAAAGGAAGAAAATCTGAGCTTTATTTGGTTTAGTACAACATGCAATGTTATTCTAGCTGTATGGAAAGATGTTATCAAATTGTTTTACGATTATTTAATCATTAAATCGGCGGTAATTCATTGATAAATAGGCAGATATGCGGTCGTCTACCGAGGCAAAAGCAAGAGTATTTGTTATAATATTAGATAGAGGCAATAATCAAAACTGCAAAAAATTCGTGGCTAATTTGATGTTTGTAGTTTAAGAAAATAATTAATTTTTATTTTTGCTATCACTTTCATAGGAAGTTTGGTGTGGCTGTAAGGTGAGCGAGAAGGCGAGAGGCTGCCATTCTAACGTGGCGACTCCTAAACAAATGCGTACTTATTTGTATATACACACTGGTGTAGCGGTTT
Organism: Aplocera efformata; assembly: GCA_921293045.1. NCBI lineage: Eukaryota > Metazoa > Arthropoda > Insecta > Lepidoptera > Geometridae > Aplocera > Aplocera efformata. The sequence continues at coordinate 6,336,787 of OV121045.1, forward strand.
TAATCAACAGCCCGAGTTTATGGGGTGGAATTTTTACGAATTGTTATAAGTTTTCATTGGACAGCGTCGATGGGGCATCTAATACAACATCGCCAGTGTCCCCCTTGCACGACCCCCGCCGGCGTGGCGGTGACGACAACGTCACGCTGCTGTCACGCCCGACGGGACGATGCTATGTGCATGGTCTAATACAGTGATACTGCAAGATGGCGAGGAACGACCCGCCGACGCTCCGCACGCCCGCTGTGTTTTCAGCTTTAAGAATAATTAAAAACATAGCCTTAATTGTATAACTGACTTTAGTATATATTAAGCAGACGTATGCACTTGTTGAAACGCAGAATATTTCGTCGCAAAGTTGGGTCAATTAGTGATTATTTAAAACAATGGAATTAATGAAAATAGTAGCGTATGGAGGTGTAAAGAGCCGTAACTAAAGTTCACCTATACTGTCACTAGTCAGTGGTAGGAAACGTTTATGGAGAATTGACAAACGCTATGTTGCAATAAGCCTCACCCTCCAAGACAGATCACAAGATCCCTCAGACACGGCACTGTTCAGAATTAAATAAACATGATATGTCGTATATGGTAAATATTTTGATAGTATTTTGATATAGTCGTCTGTTCGTATTAGGCAAGTCAACGGTGCACAATTCGACCGCATTCCAATCACCCGATAGAATTGAAGCGAAATCGATTCCAATTAGTGATGTCATCTAGCAGAAAAAGCGTAGAATAGTAAATCTACTAATGAAAGATACAAAATATTTAGGATTCTCTTCATAACATTGAAACGGGCCAATTTTGCCCTAAAATATTGTTCGAAAATGAAAGTCATTCAGAGTGGGTTCAGAGTGGCGGATTTTTCACTATTTTTTCATTATTACCTTTCAACTTTTCGTATACCAATACAATGTTATAATGAGTTGATACATCATAGTACTTCATATTTTATGCGGTCTACCCGTTTGACAACCGATGAAAATGGAATGAAAGGAAAAATGTATGCAGTAAGAACGGACAAAAAATAATAGACGCTTATGATTCAGTTCTCAGACAAACCGTAGTTAAGTGAGACTGTATATTGTATATCTAAACACAAAAATTCATCCAATCATTAAAGCCATTCGGATCATTAAAATCATTAAGCGGAAATTCGGAAATACGCAAAATAAATAAATATATACACAAGAATTGCTTAGTTAAAGTAATATGAATCATCAATCTGATGAATCAGAAAAGGAAATCACCAATGTTAGTATTCCAACCATAAAATATCCTATAAACAGTATCTAGTTAGCAGGAAACAAACAGTTCAATTATTTTCCCGATATTTCAATTTATTGATCAAGATATTAAACTACCAATGAAATTAACAGATCAATAATTGTGGTGTGAATATTTTATAATTTACTACCTGCACCGGACCGGTTGTTAAAATTATTACAGAATCAGTCGCCACTCTGTGATTTGTAAGTATGTTGAACAAAACACCTAAACTTCATTTTAATAATTCTGAATATTATCTATTAGTACTTTAAAGTTGAAAATAAACTTCTAGTTTGGAAACAAGGAGCGGTAGTCCTCATGTCAACTCTCAGCTGCAAATAAAATATGTTTAGCATAAAATATATGGACGGCTCTTGGATTTACTTGCAAAAATATGTGATATTACAGAATCATTCAAATGACTTTCCTGCCCTGACTTTGACATTAAATATTCTTTTAAATTAAATAATATCTAATGGTATGATTATTTTATCAATTTAAAGCAACAACATACCTGAAACGCTCTTTAAAATATCCTTATTGATACCAAAATAGTAACATTACATTCAAGAGACCACCATGCAATTTACATCGTCTGCATTTTCGTTATCACATTTTTTTTGTCAATTAAGTATTGTTTTTTATATTTTACAATAATTATTGGTAGCTAACACTCGAAAAATATATCTTGCTACGCAGTATTTTTTACAACCCAAAAGCTATTTTATGTTTCCTTAATATACTTATAATTGATGGATTCAGGATTCCTTGTCGAGGCCATATAAAGAGCATCTGAAAGATTGTGTGGCAGAAATTGCTTTCAGCAAAAACGCCGTCCCAAATTAAGCATAATATTTTTATTAAGCTAAAATTTATGAATTTCTTGGTATATAATAGTGTTTATCCATTATTAATTCATGCAGACTTAACTTCTTAAACAGTACGTCTCGTTATCTTTAATATAAGACTGAGACTATAAGAGTAGGGACTGAATTAGAACAGAAATGGAAATTGAAAAACAATAATATAGAACTGACTCGCCTCTCCACGAGGCCTTCTCAGTATTAACTCGAGATGTTGCCTTGTCGACGCCTGCACCTAAAGTGAATTATTTTTAGGGACAGCCTTCGACAAGGTCCTTCGCTTCTTCTGAATGTACCTATACTTCTATTAATAACATGTTAAGTTCTGTGCGCACGTGACATCTGCGCACGCACCTCGATAACTACAATAATTCAACCTCACACACACGTTATTGTGTATCCTCTACTCTCAAGGTAGTAAGCGCAAATTGTCATGCATTTTCATTATTTTGCAAGTAACCAAGATTAATACAGGCAACCTGCATTTTCCGGTCAATCTCGTTAGAACTAGAAATATCCTACAATTATGACGCAGACAGAATGTGTTCGTTTAATTTCATAGTTTTAACGTGAACCATAAACCGTAGACAGGTGAAATTTTTACAAAATATGTTTTATAAAGAAATGTTCATTTGCCATTTGTTATTATGGCAAATGAAGATTTCTTTAATAAACTTCCGGAGATCTTCTTTAACATTTATCTAAAAAAAGTGATGGTCCTAAGTATTTTTAAGTATTGAACATATACTTTTTTAACTTTGACTTTGATTCCCATAATTGGTGCTACGGAACCTCTTGTGTGCAACTCCCAATTGAACTAAGCTGGGTTATGACGGTAAAATAATTAAGCCTCATTTACTTAATACAAAAGGAGTCCTTGTAAATAAACCAATGTGTTTGTGAATTAATTAGCATTAACTCTTGGTATTTTTTCTTATCTTGCGTCACCGCTGGAGTTTTTACCTACTCGTCTGTAACACGTGTAATTGCTGCATAAAGTGATTTAATTTATATATCAATGTGATATTATATTCGATACGTTGTTTTAGAAGGTCATTGCGCATATTTCTTGAATTTATTTATTTATTTATTTATAATATTAATTAGAACGGCAAAACCACTTACTCTAATTAACAAAAAGAAAACTTAAATCAAATTACATGTAACAATAATAATAATAATAATATTAAAATGACAAGTAAATAAACAATCAAGAAATAAAAACAGGTTAATTCATTCATTCTTCACTTTCACAAAACTTCAGGCACAACGACATTAATTCCTTCCATTCATCAGCAAACAAATCACAATGCGGGTTCGCAACCATAATTTTGTTGAGAGCGGTGAGGGTACGGGGCATTGGAGAGTTAGCTCTCGCCACGGTTCGACTTGTAGAGACAGCAAACAGCTTATGTCGTCTACCACGAAGAAAATGATTTGGTACATAAAGACGAAGTAGCTCGTTATGCAGATCAGGGGCATTAATCATGTTGCGAAAAATCTTACAGACATTTGCTAACTGGTCAAATGCTCTCCTAGTTTCAAGTGAATTGTAACTTAGGTATCCTAAAAGAAACTTCGTTGGATACATATAAGGATAATATCCTGCTACTCGCTTGTATAGGTATCTCAAAAAAGCTTTTTGAACCTTTTCAAGAAGTAGAGTGTAGGTAACCTCATACGGATTCCAGACACAAGAGCTGGTTTCTAGCTTACTTCGGACAAGGGCATTAAAAAGCAGTCGTATAACTTGCTCAGACTGAAAATCTCGTGCATTTCTTAGCACAAATCCCAGCCTCATAAAAGATTCCTTTGCAGTGGCAATGATGTGTTCATGGAATGTAAGCTTTCGGTCAAATACGACTCCTAGATCTTTTATAACAACTGATTTGCTCAGCATAATTCCGTTAATATTGTAATCATGGGATATTGGGTGCCGCATTCGACCGAAAGTCATCATCGAAAACTTAGAAAAATTGAAATCCATTTTATTTACAATGCTCCACCGGTAAACTGCATTAATGTCCTGCTGTAATGCAAGACAGTCCTTCTGGGATGTAATTGAGGTATAAAGTTTTAAGTCGTCTGCGTATAAAAGACATTTTACTTCTTGGAGGACAACTGGTAGATCGTTAACCATTATCAGAAATAACAGTGGTCCCAGGACTGAGCCTTGGCTGACTCCGGAGCGCGTGTGATAGGACGAAGATTCGTAGATTCCATGTTTGACATATTGCTGACGATCCTTTAGATAGTCAGCAAGGAGCGACAGAAGTTTAGGACTAAAGCCTATGGCACACAATTTTGCCAGCAATATATCGTTATTCACCCTATCAAACGCTTTCCGGAAATCAAAATAAATCACGTCAACTTGCCGGCCATGGTCAAGGTGTGTGGATATGTCATTTACAAGAGTCAACAAGTTAGTATTTACCGATCTCTTTCCTCGGAATCCATGTTGGGCGTTACATAAAAATTTCTCCACCTGCGAATATATGAGTTTGTGGAGTATGTTCTCAAATATCTTAGCAGGTGAAGACAATATGGCAATAGGTCGATACTCTTCGACTACTAGCTTGTTAGATGTCTTTGGTATTGGGGTCACTCTCGAAATTTTCCACTGATATGGATAAACACCGGTTTTCAATGCCAAATTGCAAATATAACAAAGAGGGCTAGCAAAATGCTTCTTCATCTGTTTAAGAACAGCGGGCGGGATTCCGTCGGGGCCAATGGAACTGTGAGGCTTTAATTTATTAATACCACATATATAACATTATTAATAACATATTAACATATATAACATAATATATAACATAATCATTTCCTTTTTATTTTTGTGTCTAAAGTGTTGAATATGTACGATAAATTGATATGTAGTACAATAGTTCAAATGGCCATTACAACAAAAATAATGGTTAGATCCTACTCATTTATATGTCCATATGAGATATTTCATCTTCATGTTGGATGTACGAATGTAGATCAAAGGCACCTCGTGGGTTGCACTATCTTAAGAACATAGACGTAATAACTATTGTTTTCCCGTGAATAATAAAGCTTTTTTTCATGTAGAATATTTTGACAGCTATAACCCTAGGCAGACGCATCCTGCAAAAAAAATTTGAACCTAAAGCCTATTCATGATCTATTTATTTTTTTAGTTTTTAAATCATACATTAAAATATCAGGTATGGTTATTTGATGTTTTGTATATGAACAATATAATATGACAGGACTTTTCATGACAAAGAAGTTCAAACTAAAATGAATCCCAAGAATTCTGCACGGGTTTTAAATACCGTTTGCGGGATAAAGTCCCCTCCGTGCATTATTACTGGGTTGAATATTATAAAGATGTGACATAAAGCACAAAAATATGCATATTAGAACGTGACCTTATCGACTCATTAGCATAGTTAGTAATAACCCTGCCCGTGTCGATTCCCAGATGGGGCAAACTTAGTGTGATGACCATGGCGTTTTCTATCAGGTCTTGGGAGTTTGTTAATTGTTAACATGCCACCTGCGACACAGTCAGTGCTCGCCCGTTTGTTTGTATATTAGACATTCTGATACGTACCCTACTCGTGCCTTTTATAAGTGCGGTGAAAGTGATTGCCATGTCGCGTGCGCCCGCGCCGACCTTGCCATATAGGCTGGCGCATCACCCGATACGCAATGCACCAATTACCTTGAAACTTCTTTTTGCTCTCCTCTCTATAGCCAATATGCTGGGCTTGACCACACGTGGCTTATTTAATTGTGCACAAAACAGGTTTATGTTTCAGGCTGTGTTTAACAAAGGGTAAGTGTAGATTCATGCTCGTTTTTCTTAATTAAAATATGTATGGTACTAAAAGCTCTGGGTGCTTTGAAATTGTGGTTTTCATATCGCTTTTACGTAGAATGTATGCGGTTCCGATGATTACAATTCAGTTCACTTTAAATGCAATGAATTATTTTTATCTACGGGTAATGATTGATTTCCAAATAAACGAAATTTCTAACATTTTTAAAGGCAAACTTAAAGTTTAAGGCTGTTGTTATTCATAAAAAAACTTTTGGAGTTTATTTAGTTAAACTTTAGCTGACCTGTTAACCTTTTTGTGTTCATTAACTTCTATTACCTCTTTTAATAAATAATGGACGTGCTAGAACCGATTTGGTTGATAAAATTACCATGGCAAGATAATTAATTAATTCATTCATTAATCATCATGGATTCATTTGTGAAAGTCCATGTTGAGATGATTTAAAAGGGGTAATATTTAGTACGCTTTTGTGAAACTTACTTTTCCCTTTTCAGATCTGATTTAATTTAATTTTGACTCGCAACTACAAACTATTGGTTAAAAACTAGAGTTCAATTCGATATCAGCCAATTTTTATTATTTATAAATTCACATCTAATTCACAAATTAGATTTCCGTCACATAGCAAAAAAACTACTGTATCAGTAAGTATTCTGTGTCACACTTATTGGGGCTCACTTTTTTAAATGAATGAAAAGTAATTAGTATTTTTTCGAAAATTTTGTCGTGTTTTGTGAAAAGCCAAAAAAGGGGGGGATATTTAGATTATTTTTGGAAATATTATTTTTTTAATGCAATGTTATAGAATTTTATGTATAAAATTTATAGAAAATACATTTAAAACAAATATCCGTGATGGCACAAAGAAAAATATAATAGGATATTGAAATCTCAATTATTAGGGATAATTGAGATTTCAAAATTCTAAAACGCAGTTCTATAGATAGTCTAAAAATATCGCCGGTTGCAAAATCCACTTCCTCAACTCATTTACTTTCGGCCGCCATTTTGAATCCGCCATTTTGGATTTTGACCACCATCATCGGACTCGCTCTGGTCTCCCAATAACATAACATGACGCTTTGCTTACGTAAACAGATCCAAATATAGGCATAAAATCTATCTCGATACTGAGAGGACGAAGCCAGTAATGAAATAATTGTAACAAACTATTAAGAAAAGGACGTCCACTAGGACATCGGCCAGTAAAGTATGCAATAAGGTCAAAAAGAATATAATGCATTTAGGTTTACGCGCCGCAGATGCAGTCCGCATCACCTGACACTTAGCCACTCGTACAGCTGACACACTTCTACCCGTTTTTATACATCCACCTCACACGACTTAGTGGGCACCTGATGGTCATTTAACTTATACGAAGATTCGTTATGAAAACTAGGGTTATTTATAGTTGTGCGCCGTTTCTACTGCATTAATGTCGATGTCAATATCAAGGCATCATTTTCTATACAACCTTAGGGCTTTAATAATGGGTACCAGTTTCTCGTAAAACAGTAGTGACATTGAGAGGTCTAGGAAAAAAATAATATGACGATGCAGTGTAAAAATGTTTACCTATTATTGCTTAAATTTAATTTGATACTACTAGTCTATTTTTTTATGAAGAATAAATACTTTATTATTATAAATAACATTATTAGTTAGAAATTTTCCAAAAAAAAATCTGGTTCAGCGGCACCAGGATTCTCTGTGTTGCAGGTGGCATGGACATACACAACAATGACCAAGACCTGAGAACAACATTCGTAGTCATACACAAACTTTGCTCGATCGGGGATCAAATCCGGAACTCCTCGCTCCGAAGGCGTACGTAATTTTTGTTTCGCAATTTTTATGCTTTCAAGATTGAAATAACAATATCAATTTTTAAAACACTTTAAATCCTAGGTCAAGGGATCAGATTGATCTAGAATATTTAGGAAAGTATAGTAAAACCCCTCTGAATTTAAAAATCCGTTCTCACATCAGAGCGTAGGTATAAATCAAGTCTCAACATCGGTCTCGCTCTGTGCGCTAAATTCATTTCAGCGCTTTCGCAATGCCCCTAAGCTCACGTAACGGTGGTACCAAAAGCACTACCGGCTTGTATTCGTCATGACTAGATTTACAAGTCACTATCACTTGTTCTATAAGAACTCTGCGCAAGTTTAGCGTACCATCTTTCAGTAGATTTTCTACTTGCGATGTTGATCTTTATTTAACTACTACAAACATGTTGTTCGCGTCTATGTACTTCTGTGGACTGTACTGAAAGTATCTTTAGTGTCCGTACCTACCCCCCGGTGTGGAGACAAAGGAACAACCTCAAGTAGCAGTAGAACTTGTGCGAAAGTACTGCCACCAACTCGATTGCCTTGCTTGGTGTCGGTACCTGGCCAAGCAGTGGTGTACTCGCGTTACTGTGTTCAGGTGGATGGGTGTGGGTGCCGGTTAAATTACAGGCACTTGACGGTTTACATTTCTGTCTTGATTGACCGTAGTTATATGCTTTTGTCTTTGAGTGGCGGTGACCAGTGCTGTAAATTTTAACTTGTCTAAGTGATACCAGAGATCTATGAAGATTATTGTTTGTGAGTTTATCAGATTCTCGATCTGTTCGGAAGGAGACAATATTAAAAATATATAGAATAACTTAAACGAGAATCATTCAGATGTACAGCGTACAAAATAAGACTGGAAGAAGGTCGACAAGCCGAAATCCTTGCCATCCTTACATTTATGCAAATTAATTTGTTAAATATACATCGTAACTGAAGCTCAAACATATTCCTTCTTGTTACTTTGAATATGAAAGAAAGTTCTAGTATCCTTTTAGTTTTAGTTTAAAACTTGTTTTTAGACTTCTGTTGATATTTTCGTAAATGTATGTGTACTTACCTATATATTTATATATTAACTCATACCTCTGCACTAGGATTCCCTGTGTCGCAGATGGCATGACAAACACAGAAACACAAGACAAACACCCAAGACCAGAGAACAAACTTCATGCTCATCACACAAAGTGTGGCCCAGCCGGAAATCGAACCCGGGGACCCTCGCTTCGAAGGCAGGGCTACTACCAATTAAGCCACGGAGTCGTCATAAACAATGAAAAACAACCACCGGTTACCATAAAACCGATAACGAAGTACTTAGTCCTTATTAATTCTATATTAAGCGTTCAAATTCCTACACACGATACGGTTTTATAAATTAATTTTAGCTAACGTCGCAATATCTAAGGATAATAATGTATTTAGCAATGGACTTGAAGGACATCGATGATGTCACTCATTTTTGGGTTGCTGTGGAAGGGTGTGGGTGTCGGTGAAATTACAGGCATGAGATGTTACATTGCCGCGTCTTATAATGTCGTTAGAGGCGATCTGAGTCATATTTCTGTTCTTTATTGGCAAAGGTAAAGAAGGTTAACTTCACATTACTGGGTGCGATTGTGGAGCTCCAGTTCAGCCCATGTCCCATTTACTTGTATGTCCCTAGTGTCCTACGATCTGCATATTAGATGATCTGCACGAAGCCACTAATATAGCTATTTTATAGCGATATCGTTTAACTTGACTGAACAATGATAAGATAAGAAGGTGGGGTCCTCAGCTCAATCAGTCAATTTGATCACACTATACTCATTTTGTAGGCATATAAGTAATAATACTATAAGCAGAACGGTTACTTACCATTATTGCTGCCAAGCAGTACCTATCTTGGACACTTAAATTGCTGTGTGGTGTGGTTTCAATTTCAGGTAAGTTTTGAGTACACCTAGATGAAAACTAGGTCCTGATGATACTTAAAAGACAGGTAAGGACCTGATTTGCATTGTTATTGCTGATCCGGTTTATCATCAGCCCATCCATATTGTTTCACAGCAAATCCAAAAGTCCTCTCAATCCTAATAATATCCACAAGTTTCAAGTATTAATCATCTGTGTAGTCTAAGGTCTAGTGGCCTGTGAGTCTAAGGTGATCTCAAGGTCACCACTTCGGTGACAATGTCACAAACGTAACAGGAAAATCGTTGATGTTGAGTGAGTGATTATAAAATACACTTCAATAAGGTTTGTTGCTTATTCGTTAAATTCTGCAATTTATAAGAAATGTTTCCTAAAGTTAAAAGAAACACAATCATGCAAATGATTAGATGGACGAGAGACTTCCAAGGTTCAAAGCGATGATTCCCTTTGTGGTCTATGTTTCTCTCGTCCATAGGTACCCTCTATATCTAAAGTCCCACCCGGGTATCCTGGGTGCTGCAAATGAGCAACCTAAAGAGCCAGAAAAATGTCTTTGTGCCTTTCCCTCTTCATCCAGAGAAGAACTGCCACCAAACCTGGTAATGTCTTATGTATATGTATCCACTCGCATTGATATGTTCCGATGAAAGAGTGTGACTGCCGGTGGATTTGCAGGTTCATGACGCGTTTTCTCATAGTCAGGATTCAGGTACCAGAGAATGCCGCAATATGGAAAGAGCTGTGTCGTTTTGCTGTGGTTTATGAGTGGTGTTAACCATTGGCCAGCAGGTAGGCTGTTGATCATTCTACCACCTAAGTCACATAAAAACAATGATATGTTTTTATAAGAATGTCTAAACGAGCCATTTGAAAATCCGCGTAATATTTTGTATCTGAACGAGTACTATCACTTGATGTTGCTACAAATAGTATAATAAGGCCATAGCTAGCCTTACGTAAGCCTCAACAAAGCGTATGTGACCGCTTTTATGTAATTAGCCCAGTCATTGAATCAATAAGTTTATCCGGCGGTCACTTGTCGGCCTGCCGGCACGGCGGCGGCGGCGCTGTTTTGATGTCTGCACCTTGGGATGTCACAGATTAAATAGTTACTAATATCCACTGACTCACAAATTACTTAACCACAGTTTAGAATTTGGATGACAGCTAGGTCAATACGTATATACATCTCTCGCTTGACGAGGCCATACCAGACTCGTCAAAAATCAATATACCAACGTCATCTCCCTGCCTTTATCTCACGCTAAATGGGATCGGCACAATATGTATTGTTATATGTTTTGTCTTCGCTTTTCAAGTTCTAGAGGTAGTTGTTTTCAGAACGTGGCTTTTTTAAACAAATATCTCAGTGGTGCTCTTCGAAATATGAACCAGAGGTTTTAGAGAATAAATCAGCACCTATACCTACCACTTGTTCACCAAATAAGCTAGCTAGGTCAATGTGGGCTCTGAATACAAAACTCTTGAATTCAGTATTTCAGAACTTTTTCTTGTTGTCACATTTCAATCTACAATGGTCTTTTAACCAGACAATTTGACCATTCCTAAGTCTCTACGAATTCGCAGTAGGAATTTGTATGCGTTGCGTTCATGCGAATATGACTAAACCAGCTATCTTTAGAATCCCATGTCCTTAGATGGGTACCGACCGAAATGTTTCCAAACAAAATGACCTCATGCGGTCACATTTCAAGAATAAAGATATCGCTAAGCAAACAAGCCGCGGTCCTAAGCTGCTACGCATTTGTTCCAGTCTTATGTCTGAATTTAAATAATAAAATGACCATACGTTTGATAAAATAAAATGTATCCTTATCCGGGAATAAGTCTCTGTTGTTCTCTCTTACTACTGTCTGTTCGTTAGTCTAGCAGCGTAGTAGCAGCGTAAATCGAGACTATTAAGAGACGATACATCGCAAATCACAGACAGGCCCAAAGCAATGCAACTTGGTATTGGGTCCGAAGTATAAGAACTTCGGCAGAGGCGGAGCTGGGTCGTATTTCTGTTGTCTATAGGCAGCGGTAACCACTTAATATCAGGTTTTATTCCGTTGAATCGCAATAGAATATATTCCACGAATTTGTTGACACACAAAAGTGGAATAATATTCGTTGGTTTTGTAGCATCACATCGAATGCTTTGTTTAAACAATATTGTGGAAAAAAATATCAGCATTTTTATCCTCATGACCTTCAGTAGGTATGATATATTTTTGCCAGTTATTTTGATTTAACAACTAAACTATTAAACCGATTTTAATTTTATATTTTTTGTGACTAATCTGAAATCATGTTATACTATTTAAATAAATAAATAATTTTCAAAATCGGTTCATAAATGACGGAGATCTGAGGTAACAAACATAAAAAAACTGTTTGAAAAGCTTGGCGTTTCGATGGCCAGAGGAAAGTATAAAGACTAGCTTCCAGCTGTTTGGTGTGATGACCCATTATCGAGTCACCAAACAATGGACACCCGTGACTGATTTTTTGTAAGAATCAAGTTAGAATGTGTAGAAACTCTAGGGGTAATTAACTGACGGAACTGTTTCGTAATGGGGTGGCTGTAATAGGGCTTCGGTCATTCACCAGATTATTTATCGTTAATAAATAGTTCACAGTGGCTACGACAAAAATTAAACCATTCAACCACTCAAATATTTATTTATCAAATAGACCACAATAATTAAAATCTCAGTCCTATTTCTGTAGATATATAGTAACGTTAAAAACGTTTTCACTGATACCCGTGCACGAGAAGTCTGAGGTGCAGGTGGCATGGACAAACACAGAAACTCAACATAAACACTCAAGACCTGAAAACAAATTTTACGGTTTGTATGGTCGGTTAGGGTTTGAACATACGTAAACTTAACAAGACTAGCTAAAACATTAAACTATGACAAATCTGTGTGCATCTAATGTGCCTACTTACGAGTATATTTACTTGTGTGTGTAAAATTTGACGCGTCCAAACTATACTTATAATCTAAAGGAATAAATGAGTTTGACTCTGAGTTTACGCTCATCACACGTCGCTCCAGCCAGACTCGAACCAAGGAAGGCAGAGTAACCACCAAGTAAAGCACAGACGGAGCCGTCATATGCCATCGGATATATATGCGAAGGATGCTTAATAATACACCGTTCATTTTTAGATGAATTATTTTGTACTTATATATAATTTAATAATAGTGTTTATGAAACTCTTGACGCCTCACTCTAAAATAACTCTCAGCTCTAAAATAACGTTATGTTCCACTGGGTTTTTATCAACCGCACTATGTAGGTCGATATAACGCCAGGGAATTCCCGATTCCTCATTATCTGATAAGAAATCGAACCCATGCATACGAATATATGCATCTATCGGTGTTTGGCCTTAGAATTCAATATAGAAAAACCATGGGAAATACTATTGTTATCGATTAAGGAAGTATTACGTTTTATCTCAAATAAAAATTATAAAAAATTAAAAAAAAAAGCAATAATATGACCACTCCTGTATTTTCTATATACGCCAACTACAAAATTTTCTGAAGTGTATCTACTAATAATTTTTCGTTTTAAAGATCTTCCGCCTGGTAATTGATGCGGCAAAAGCGACGGGACGAACTGAAAGGCCATTTGATGTTACCTCCGTCATAACAACAATACGAATTAGATCCTCCCCAACCAAAATATGAAAACTACTAACTACACTGAAACAAAATACGGTATGGTACGGTACGGTATTGTAAAGGAATCAAGGAAAAGTATAATTTAATCATTAATGATCGTTGTACGCTAATCTGAACTGAACACACTTTGCTGCATTCAATGCCACAATTGGCGTATGAGTCGACATTGTTTACACATACTCCACAATAACAATTTCACGTAGTGTAGTCGTCGGTGTATATGTGTACGCAATGTCACGGAAAAATACAAGCACGTAACGACCTTATCATGTAAACACTAAGGTTTAGATTATTTATCGATTATTGTGTCCAACAAGGACATAACCTATACAAAATATTTAACGTTCTCGTGAACCTGACCCGATTAAAAGCCAATATCGCGAGCAATGAATAAATCAAACTGGTTTCTCTTCCTATTGCATTTTTTTTTTCGAAGTTAATCGCCATTAGACGATACAACAGTCAACAGTCTATCATCGGCCCATTAATAAATAATCAATGATGTTCTGAAGCCTGCTACGAAATCGCCTGTAGGTGTCTATTATTCAATAAATAACTCATAACAGGCGCTTAGATTTTCCTAATCTGAATACAGGATGCTCTATGACGTAAGCAAAGATAACTAGTGTGGCACTTATCCGTACACATTCATCGGAACAAAATCAAAGTCAACAGTTTAGTGATTTTTTGTACCAATATTGTTCATGTGTTTTATTCTGGAAAATTTTCCTATGTTACAAACCAAATCAACGGAGAATAGCTTCCGTGTTTCAGAAGGCACGTAAGGTATCAGTCCCGGCTTTATTAGTCGACAAGCCATGTCAGGACGCATTCGGTTGGCTTGAAAACTCCGACATTAGTGATGGAAACGAAAATAAGAAAAACATTACGTTTTGTTGCTGAATTGCCTGCCAGGCCTGCCATGTCTCCCCCCCGTGGGTTCCCGCCTTGCCGGGGCGGGGGGGCTTAGTAACCGTGGCCTGGTCACCCACGGTGAAGCTAAGAGGAACCCGGGAAGGGCTGCTCCTTTAGGCTTTGGCTCCAAGCCGAATAGGAGCGGCACAGTAGGTGGCGGTGCCTTATGGGGGGCACCGCAACTGAGGCGGGCTGCGGTGCTGTATGGGCAGCACTGCAGCTGAAGGTTAGGGGCCGCGGCGGGAGAGGAGTGCCGGTATTACGGTGCGCCGCTCTCCCTACCTTCCGCGGCCACGGCGGGGTCGCCACCGCTTGATGGCGGACGCGGTGGGGCCGCAGGGGAAGAGGAGTGTCGGTATTGCGAGGCGCCGCTCTCCCTATCCTCTGCGGCCGTAGTGGCAGGCGACGGGGCCACAGATCTGACCCGTCGCATGGGGACCTAGGGCGTCTAGATACGGGGTCGTCTGACGCCCTTTCGCTGACCTGGTCCCCGAGGAGGTTGCGACACGCCACGTGTCCTGGCGTGTCGCAAATAGAGGAGTGGCACTAGATGCCTAAGAGTGATGGGTCCGGAAACGGACAGCCGCGGCGGGTTCGCGGATGTGTGTGCTAACGTTCCCGTGTTCCCGCCACCAAGCGGCAGAGGAGGACACCGTGGGGTTTTAGTGGGTCTAGTCCCACATAACCGCTCTGTCTCCCCGTGGCAGGGCGGTATGCGAGTGCATTTCCCCACGAAAAAAAAAAAAAAAAAAAAAAAAAAGGCCTGCCATGTCTGCCAGGTAAATTTGGATAAAAGAAAGTGTTTTATGTTTTAGTTAGGCAGAAAGAAAATTCATCAATCGGTACGAATTCGTAATTACATCAACGTCATTATTCATACGAAATGTACTCTTAATACAAGAGTGATATTGTTCTGTTTCTGATTCGATTCGATCTCTAAATAGAATCAGGTCATCTCCAGGTTACAAAATAATTGCAGCTGACGAGCGAGTGATTTTATTTTTATTAGGTATCACTAACACGTATAAAAGGTTACCAGCTGCCAAAACATTAACTGAGCTGAATGATCGACAAAAATGTAAATTAGCAGCATCAAGGTGACCGATTTTAGGACAGAGCTGTTGTAGATTTCTGATGTGGCTTCGAGTTCTTTGAACACAACAAAGGATTATCCGTTTCTGAAGTGTGCACAATCAGCAGGTAATATTTTTTTTTATGAATTTGCAGAGGTGAACCTTTGTCAACATTTGCGACACCAATTCGGTCTCCAACTCGTCAAATCATGATGCAAAATCAGTAAAAATAAACCTATCGAAACTATATGACTCACGATTATATCAATAAAAAAATATTCATCATTCTTATAATATTGTTTTTTTCTCCAGAAT
This sequence comes from Aplocera efformata, assembly GCA_921293045.1. Taxonomy (NCBI): domain Eukaryota; kingdom Metazoa; phylum Arthropoda; class Insecta; order Lepidoptera; family Geometridae; genus Aplocera; species Aplocera efformata. The sequence goes on from OV121045.1 coordinate 6,352,496, forward strand.
TAATATTATAGTATTTTCAGTTCCGATACTTGCGATACAGGCCAGCATAAGTTTGGAATCCACTGATTAAAGATATTTGTATACTGATATTATACGCATAGTAATAATATACCACTTACCATCAGGTGGGCCCTCAGCTCGTTCCGTCATATATTCACATAAAAAAATAATAATAACCGTATAAGATCAGTCTTTTAAACTTTTACGGGACATATACCTGAACCTATTTTTTTTGTGTATATAATTGAATACCCCAAAAACATCTGATGTAAAACTTTTGACACATATTTTTTTACGTTAGACCCCTGTACTGAGGGGTGGGGACCCCTGTACTAGTATTACCTGTATCGCACACAATCACACGACACCCAATACCTGGGAACAATCTTCATGCTCACCACATCGCCCCGGCCAGTATCGAACCCCTAACTGGTTTCGAATGCAGGACTAAGCTACGTATGTCTAGAATTAATGGCACATCAAAACATTCCTTGGACTCAGTGTTCTCAGAAAAAAGATCAACATCTTAAAGTTTTGTTCTTACTATGTTTTTTTGATATTATTAATATATTATCTCAATATCGCCAAATTATGATACTAAAAATACTGGGATAGTAAGTGTGGCTTTTATATCGACATTTTGGATTCGACACAAGGTCTTCCGCAGTCAAGGTGAGATCAGCCAGAAAATATTAAAGATATACAACTTAGTTTATTAGATTCGAGTGAATGAATTATCGATCAGATAATTCACAATGGCCTATTCCAATATACGAACTGACTCAATGATTGTATGGATAAACACTATATCAATGGAATATTTTCATAGATACTACTAAACGAGTTGGCGTCTATCTTCAGTGCTATCTTCAGTTCACTGTAATCATTCGCGTAACATATATTATAATCGTTAGGCGATTATAATGAGGATGTAAGTTGGTTTGTTTGTTGCGCTTTCACGCCTTAATCAACTCAACCGATAATGAATTTTGCATACCCGTTTTCAGGGGTAAAGAAAGGTCATAGGGTACCTTTCATCCAGAAATAATTGATAATATCTACGCTATCGCGAGCGAAGCCGCCGGCAAAATCTAGTAGTTTTAAATAAATGCATAAATCAACATTACATCTTATTCAAAGCAGTTTATATGTATAATATAGTGTAGAGTAATTTTGAAAATTTATGATTGAAGTTCAAGCTACGTTGTGTCAAATAATGATTGGGTTCAAATAATTAGTCAGTTGCGAATTAATTGATGTTTTATTAAACAAAATAAAATATCGAATAACGCATGAGAGTATGTAGGCATTAAAAATTATGTTACTGTTTTCTTTACAATGTAATATTCTAAAGGAAACATAAAAAAGTATTATTTCTAGTTTTATATAACACAAGCTGCGGCCCGCGATAATACCCCCCGTTTTCCGGAGTCAAATGTAGCCTATAGACTACTTACAGATATGTATAGGTGGCTATGGTAGTAACAAACATACACACACAGACACACATACAGACAAACTTTGTAATATAGGTGTGAGATGTGATGATATGAATGTGGGAGCTTTGAAATAGGGCGTATATGTTTTAAATTCACAATCCACAAGTAAGAGATTGAAGCGTACGATGTCGCAGATGTCAACAAAAGTATACCTTAAGTTGACAATGTGCGAACATCTATTACAGTACATATAAATCGTTTCTCGATGACGGAAGACAAGCAAATAACATCATTATCCGGGTATGTGTTTGCGATGAGCTACATTCATTCATAACAATTATTGTAGTTACTGCCGTTGACGTAGAAATTGTGTTGTGTTCTGCCGCGGTTGACATAGTAACTAGTGAATATTCTGTCGTGTTCAATGTCGCGCAAAGTGCGCTTGTAAGCGGATTTCAATTGTTCACGTTTTGGTTCGGTTAAGGATAATGATAGTGTTTATTTTGTTATGATGTGATTTTGCTGACGCTAGATTCTGCTGTACTATAAGCAAATAGACTAGTTGCTAAAACCCACCAAAATCTCTCGTGTCTACTCGGCTTGATCAAACTTATCCACTTTATGTTTTACACATTGTTTTTTGTTTTGAATGAAGGCATTTGCAACGATAGGATTTGCTAATGTCATATCTATTCCTCTTTTACAGGCATTCTGTTGAAAATTGTGCCAATACCTATAGTAGATATAGAAGGGAGAGACTAGGTCAAAGTTCACGGGGCGGTAGATACTCCGGAATATTATGAAACAGATTTAACTCGTGAAAGTTACTTTTATATAAATGTATATACATGTTTGCCGGTATTTAAGTGAAATTCGATAATGTATGCATCATTACAATACGTCATAATCTATTCAAACTGTAAGTATGTATTTGTCATAATTTCAGGATGTATTAAAATATACTTCCAAATAAAAATAATTTAAAGGAATATTTGAATCTCTTATTGCAATATTTGGCGCATTCGGAGACATTGCGATCGGCAGTAAGTCCACACCGCTACTTGTCCGCACTATGTAAATGAAGATAATATGCGTACTAGCTAAGTGACCGGGTTGCGCTGTACACAACGAGGTTAACATCCAGCCGAGTTTTAAATAACTCACGCGGCTCTCTCTTGATTCAGTACGACACGCTTTCCAAATCGGCGGGGTTATAACAGAAAACGCTTCAAGGCGCATGTGCAGAGATCGAATGGGGTTACCTCACCCACATTCCTGCTTTCCGGAATTTCACTCACGTTGACAGTCGCATAGTGATACAATGATCGGATTTGCAAATTCCGAAATTTTGTGTAACTTATCTGAAGCGCTGAAACAGGGTACTGTATGGTGTCAAGTCTCAAGCAAGACATTTTCAACTCTTTCAGCAAGTATACTGTATTGGTTGAAAGAATTGGTTGAACCTACGTTTGTGAAGTCAAGAGTTTGTGAAACTATATCAAAAATAACAACCAGATTTCCTGATTGTGATTACTTCCAGATTCCTGATATCGGATTTCCGTAGCAAGACAAATGCTGGACTCGCAACAAATATTTGCAAATATTTTTTAAAGTCTAGCTGAACATTAACAAATATTTAAAGTCGAAGTCATTGAACATGATAAAAATGTTGTTTTGTACAAATCATGAAACATACCTAAGGTTTCTACCTAATTGAACGAGCAATTGAGCGAGCGAATTTCTAGGAATCAAAATCGGCAGCCTTTAATTTTCCAAATAAAATACATAACTCCTATATTATTAGTAAATGAGTTATAATATCCAATAATTAACCTAGTAAAGACTGAAGCCTATGACATGATAAAAATGAAAATCCCTTAGAATATGCATTTTGAAACTATCTTTGTGTATGCCCCATAAAGAACACACACTCCAAATTTCAAGACAACTTTGACTTTAGCATTTTATTATATGTCCGTCTGTCTTATGTCTTATGTAAAAAGCTGTTTTCCTGAAAAATATATAATTTAAAGAACCTCATTTGAAAGCAATCATTGCCTATTTAGTAAAATTTCTTATCTGATAATGGTTTGTCCAGGATAACAAGTTTCTTTGAAGTGAGAGATAATGGAGTCGATACATTATCAGTACTGATATTGGTTACCTGTGGAATCAGTGTGACATTTTAGCAATAACCTAATAGTCTGGATGGCTGTACATTTCCCTAAAGAAAAACACCAAATGCATTAGTGAAATCAAGGTCAAATTTCTTGTCACCTAAACATCGTATGCTTCGTATAAAGTTCTTGAGTTTTAGTTATCATCAGGATAAAGCGTGATATCAGTAATGAAAGGTAATCATTTGTTTACAAGCAATGATAGTAAAATCAGCTAGTGCCTTCTAATCGCAGTGTTGCAAGTGGTATGAAATAATTTAAAATCTTTGTATTGACAACTTACATCAGATAAATTGTTATGACGTTTCGCTACTAACCTTTTTTTTTCATCGGAAGCTAACCTATTTGCAAGTTAGTTTCTATTATTATCACCTATAGTTTTATTTTTAATCTTCTATTTTAGATACTAAATTTCTTGTAGTATTTTCATTTTTATGTCATAATTTACCTATACATACAATAGTACAAATAAATAAAAACTTAGTGTCTGTTTGTAATGTCAAAATAACAGTTTTTTGTCTAAATGCGTATGAAAGTATAATACGGTACATAATATAATAAAAAAAATAACATCTTTCTTTCTGTCTGTCTGTTCCGAGTAATCTTCGTAACGACTGGACCGATTTTGAAGGTACTTTCTCTGGCAGATAGATAACTGATGTTATAAGGAGTCACTTAGCCCACTTTTATTTTAGAAAAATAAATATATTATACATATTCTTTTAAGTTTTTATGCTGTTTTATTTTACGTTATTTTAAGTTTTTATGTGTGTTTCTAATCTGATTTTGTAATATTTGTTTTTAAATTTTGTGTATTCACTGGTTGCCGTAGCAAATAAGCACTTTCCATTCTATTCTATTCTAAAACTCATTGCAGGATTAGAAACTACGTAAGCTAATTTTACTACAAAGTGGAACGTTCATCGCTTCAAAAGGTACATAATACTTGCCCGAGATATTTAATGTCTCGCTGGAGCGGAGTTGAGACAAAGAATTGCCAATTATTCCACCTGCCCCCGCCACACCTGGACCGGCTGGTCTTTATTTATTTCAATTCTTGATATTTTTATTGTTCACCTTCGTCGGTGACTACACAAATAAAATGCAATGCAAGTGAGTGCACCTTTTTATATGAATTGTCAACTGAATTAACCACAGAGGATCATTTATCTGATGATAAGATTAAGAAATTGCGCTGGAATGAGAACGTCTCCGAAATGCTTAAAAACACGGTTTTCGTTTGACCTGATTTTTAATATTGTAATTTGTATGATTTTGAGATAACTTCATTATCATGTTGAACTATGAGTTTAAAAACTTATGATTTACAAAAGTAAGTTACACGATAAAATTACAATATTCAATGTAGAACATGAGAACGAATAACGTCACAAATCTGCTACGGATGATATTTTCAACGAAATCGGCAATATATTTTCACCAAATCCGGTTTTATCAGATTGAGTAAAGCTACTGGGAATCGATCACGGTTGACTCTCTCAGACGCGCGCAAAAAGTATTGTTACTTAAAACTCAAGCAGCCGAATTCAAAATTTATAAGTTTTCCAAATGTAGCTTTTAACCTACGCGTATCGACTCGGATATTTGAAGATTAAATTGCGTATTAAATCGTTTTGCGCACAGATACTGCTTGCATAGCGCGTTTATACACGCGAGCTTTCCAGGAGTGATTAAATCTGTTTTAAAACATAATTTTGTACGAACATAGATATTGAAATATAAACAAAATATTGATTATGCCGAAGAATGTAATTTCCTAAATAAGTATGTTTCGATATGAAACAACTCTAAATATACGTTTCTATAGTTAGCACAGCAAGGAAGATGTAAAACCATACCTACCTACATCTATTTATAGAAGTTATGTTTACCCTAATAGCCCCTGTCAGTTTCAAAAGCTAACTCGCTGGTACACTCCACGAAAAAGTTTCCCGGCGATCATCGCAAAGCATCGTCAATAAAAATCTCTTCCAAAATTGTCCGTATAATAACAAAATGTAAAAAAAATCGAGCGAGGAGACGCGGGCACGATGCGTCGACACGGTTCGTTGACCCCGTCGATATTTCTCGAAATTCGCTGTGGAATCCGCGCTCTTTTCGCTTTTTAATTGTATGTAACCAGCTACCCAACGACAAGGTGATATGTTTCCAGAGAAAAATGTATGGCCGCTGTGCCCCTACACTCGAATTACTGTAACGGAACGCACGAATTAAGATTTACAAGGAAATGCGCGACAGATTAAAAAATCATGCTTATTGCATTTTTAATTGATAGGTATCCCTGCGTTTTTCAACAGCATGACCTGTCTGCAGCCTTTATGAAACTTGATTTTATTGTTGAGTTGTAATCAGAAACGGAATCCATTGTTACGGTGTCAATAAATTGCTAATCGTGCCGTCCGCTCCTTGACCTTACTGCAATTATCCAGATAGACACTCGACTGCCTCATGAAATTGCAAAAAAATATAATAGATACTCTCAAACTGTTTGTAATAACTATAATGGTAATACGGAAGTTTGATTTTCACGGTACAGACTGAACAATGGAATCACACGACTCGGGGCCGAACATGCGATTTGCAGACAAATTTGATTACCTTTCTACTTCGTGTGATTTTTAACAAAATTCTAAAACAAACTTCTCTTTAAAATAAGCTATTTTAAGATTGTGATGTTTTCATCTTTAACATGGGACAAAGATTTTCTTTTCAAAGATCTATAGTGGTTTAAACAGAAAATTATTAATAGAAATCAAAATAAAAATATTTTCATTTTGATTTGTCTGAATAAAGATATATGAAAGAGACGAAATAATTTCCGATACCTAACAAAAGAGGCTACCCCTCAACACCTGCTGCGTCAGCGACGTAGCTGATACAGCGCTGGTTTTTTGTGGCACCATAGTATGCATGAGACGATAATCTGATACACGCTTAAGATTGTAAATGCTAAATGGTAATACACGAAAAATTATAATCTACAGATATGTACCTATGATATGGCATAAGACGTTATAAAGCATTAATAATACAAGTGAATTTAAAATGCAAGGTAAAGTTTAGTGTCTTACTCAAAATCCATTAAATTAAAGTTTCATAGCAAAACTATAAAATCAAGGAATAAGCTCTCTGTTATGTAAGCCATGGCCCAGACAGATAATCCTAGTAAACTGATATTATCAGGTGATGACATGATCATTCATTTTAAACGCAAATTAACACAGAGGAGAACCTATTTTCATACAAACTTATATGATACAACATATTCAAATGGAAGAGAAAAATAAGAAAATAATATATTGTTCCAAATTCTTATTCAAATTTTCCTATAATGACATCATTTTCGTGGGTGATTGGAATAGGAAATTACTTGTTCGCATTGCTAATAACACTACTCTCAATGTAGATTTCGCTACCAAAGTAGACGACTTTAATAAAACCTCAGTTTACTGCTATTGACTGGTCTCCTAGCTCAATCATAGTTCTGCGGAGTGCTTCCCCGTTCAACTCACAATTTTTCTAACCAATATTTTACCCGTTCAACCCAAAACAGCTCCGTTCTACCCAATCCAAAAATCTAAGTCACAGTGTATTCTAAACAGTGCAGACTTCTGCGCCGTAGGTTATGGGTTTCCCACCCAGGAAAAGCGAACAAATATAGGTGTTTGTCCGGTTTTACACGAGTAGTACTTTATAAGTAATAAAGATTAGAAATGCTCATATAAGTGTTTCAGTTTTAGAGTCATATAAATTCCGTCTCAAAAGTCTATAACTCGACATCAAATACATTTACAATTGATTCTATATTGAATATTTTAGTTTTCTTGCGTGAAAAAAGTCTTATTTGCGAAATCTTTCAGTCTATACAGAGGCGATGGGTCTCATTTACATTATTTAATGTAGAAATTTTGTTAAATGGCTAATAATAATTAAAAAATAAATGAACATTCGTGGACTTTTAACACAGCGCCATTTTTTTCCAACCTAAGCGTAGCTTGTACTATGGGAACTAGATGACTGATAAAATATTTATATAATACTTTATTTTGTAAATACATACATATATTACATATTAACACCCAGACAGAATACACAAATAATTGTGCTGAGTGAGGCTCGAATCTTCGATCTACGGAAGGCAGATCCAATCAACTGAGCCATACCAGTCGTGTGGGATGCTATATTCTATTTTTTTATATTGATAGAAATTATAGACTAAACGAGACCACGTATGGTATTTAGAATAACTGGCATCATCCCAAGATTTATTTAAATAGAGCACGAGTAGGTAGATTAATTATTATGACACATGACTTTGTTTTATTCGCGTATTTGTATAAACGAGATCTTTATCATGCTGCCAGTGTTGTTCGTAATTAGTAAAATTAATACCGAAATATGATATCAATCCTAGTTAAACTTGACGGAAACTACTGGTATGTGTTTTTTAATCTTGCTGATAATTCGTAACGTGAATAATTATTTTTTATTTTAAATTAAGTTTAGAACGTTCTTAGAAAATTCATATTATACTCGTAGCTCACAGCTCAGTGACTGGTCTCACAGCTATGTTGGTATGGTAGTAGCTCTGCCTTTTGGCTTCTGTCGTGGATTCGATTCCCACTTGGTTAAGCATTTTGTATAATAAATATGTATATATATTCTGTGTTAATATGTATTATAGGTATATATTTACAAAAAGTTAATACTTTTTCGCAATCATAAAATATTAAGTAGTTGAAAGTAGAGCAGGTATTGAATACTAGGTACCAAAATTCAGACAAGAGTCGTGGTAAAAATCTATTTTTTTTTTTAATTTTATATCTTCATATCTCCTTACCCTACTTAGAAGTAATCCTTTCTTATGTAACAATAGTGACGGGAATAGTGACAACAACACCAATACGACTTAGGTCCTCCCCGACCGAAAATTCTAAATACAAAACGAACAATTTACTCGTAAAACATAATATTAATCGAATGTAAAATTAGACCCTTCACACACGCGTTAGCAGCAGTGTCTGCATCTAAATTGGTTCGTCTAGGAAGTAAAAGGTATTTTTAAAAATACACTGAGGTGCGACCCTAACTTGAACACTCGATGATGTTTAGTAGATTATAATTAGCCGCGGTGGTAAACCCAATTGTGTGGTTCAAGTAACAGGCAAGTTGTGGTTTCAATGACAGATTTAAATTACGAAAATAAGTGTGAGAGTTTTCGTTGTACAAATTCGCAAACATATACATATTTATGTTGGCTGACTCTTTCGATACCATGTTCTTGATTATTTATTGTATTTCAAGAAATTTCAGTATTTAGTAGTTTCCTAATGTAGTTAATAGTTTAGTACGCAATTTTTATGTAATTATATACCTATGTAATAAGGTGGAGGGTAATTTTAGTATGATAAATAAATGGAAAAATATTAATCAATATTGAAGCGGTAATTTCCCTGTCATACCTTTACATTTAAAGCACATTTATTTATTGTATGCTAGTCAAACAATAGTCATTTAATACCAATATATAAAATTCTTGTCAAACTTAATAATTCCAATACAGAAATGATTCAATAGACAATGATTCACTGCCTCATTCCAAACTGTCTCAAACGACAACAAATATCAAACTGGTAGAACAAGTCAAAGAAGTGTGCATAAATTAGCAGTCTGAGTAGTGTTTTCTAATAGGACAAACTATCTACTACCATGCTTTAGAATATTTTAACCGCGGCACGAGACTGACACGCAAGAAGTAATCTACCACGAATGAATAAACGTTTACACACTCATACCTCTGCACTAGGATTCCCTGTGTCGCAGATGGCATGGACAAACACAGAAACACAAGACGAACACCCAAGACTCGAGAACAAACTTCATGGTCACCACACAAAGTATGGTAATCGAACCCGGGACCCCTCGCTTCGAAGGCAGGGCTACTACCAACTAAGCCACGGAGCCGTCATTGCTCCGCGAAACCCAATGCCGCGACACCCAATTTCACCAAGCATTATTTCATTCGCATTGCAGTTACAGATTTAAGGATATGGAGACCGACAACTTACCGACATATTAGACTTTCTGTCTTCACGTGTCCGGTGTGACGAGTGCGATGCGATGCAACTTGTGTCAGTGTGATGCAACTTAGGTCCTCTTTAATCCCTTATTGACTGACAGCGTTTTGGTGCTGTACACCATATGTCAACAGCTACGAGGGTCCAGCAACTAAAATTAGACATTAACTAATTACCACTTGAGCAGTACTTGCAATTTTGGATCTAGACAAAATGTTTGTATCATTTTGGGGCTTCTGTCATTTATATATGTATGTGTTCTGTCATTTATATATTTATATATGTATGTGTTCATGTATGTGTTATTTATGTCAATGAAATCACTGTTGTTATGGTTACCACGTTTGGGAACGCAGGTCAAACGCGTGGATTTCAACCAATGGACCTACATATTGAAATTCGAGGGTGCTTCTACGTTGTTTTATTAACAGTGCAGATACTATACCGAGCCCGGAAACTATGACGGACAGGAAACCTAGATGTGTGGGCTGCTAGAATACATTTACAAGTTTAGGTGGTATCGATCGCCGGTTTTACGTCATAGCGATGCCGTAGGATGAGTGATGCGGTTGCTACGCGCCCGCGCAGGTCTCGTGAATCTCTCACGTCGCATTTGCATTATGCCGAAAATGCTAGGAATAAACTTAAAATGTGCCGTTTGATTTAGAAATTCTGTGCCAAACGTCTACCGTACCAGCCTCTAATGTTCCCACTGCAGGGACACCGGCCTACTCTCGATAATTGAGAGTGAATGGGCTCTAATCTACCACGGGAGCCCAATCCGGATTGGTAGATGTCACATATCATCGAATTTTTGGTTCTAAGACATGCCGGTTTCCTCACGATGTTTTCCGTCACCGTTTCGAGAACGTGGTATTGCGCACATAAATTTTTCAAGTGAAAAAACCCATTGGTGCACGTGTGGATTTGAACCAGCGACCTTCAGATTGAAAGTCGGCGTCTGTGTCCCTGGACCACCACGCTCTACCACGCCAAACGTCTATATGCATTTAATCTGTGTGTTATTAATCTGACGAGGCACAATACTGACTGGCCTCACTAGCCAGTTGGTATCAGTACCTCTGCCTTCTACGCTGCAGGACGTGGGTTCGGTTCCCACCCACGACAAGTATTTGTGTGGTGAACATAGGTATATGTACTGAGTCTGGTGTTAATATGTATTTTAAATGTGAAATTACAAAAATGAGTACCATGTAAGTATTTAGTAATTTGGTCCCCATAGCTATGTTTAGTTTAGGACTAGATGACGATTTATGAAATGTCTATGAATATTTAAGTAATTATAATTAAAGTATTTTGTAAGGATTACGAGTATAATCTTTTTAATAATAGTAATAAATTTGTATTAAAAAAGTGTGTAAAAAATTTGTGTTTTAATATATTGACTTAAGGTCTACCATAGAAATACGGAGACGCCCCATAGCAGCTATACAGCTATACAAAACTCCTGGATATTAATAAGATATTTGTATCTTGAATACGTATTACGGCGCCAAAGGAAATCTTCTGAAAAAGTTATCTATGTAATTAATCTTTACAGAATCTAATTATAATTTAAGATACTTATTTTAAAGTTTCCCACATATTTGCTCGGTTATATCGATTGTTAGGTATTATCGGGAAACTAGCGACATTAAAGAAATCGATAAGACCTTAGTTAACCACAATTTTGTTGGAATCACCGATCGATACAGCAGATACATCAAAACCAATCTACTTGGCAATTGTTTTCAAAATCGCATTAGATAAAATTGATACAAATCATACCATATGTTGCGACAACGGCGATCAAAACAAAATGATTCATAATTAGTATGTTATCACGAAAATTGGTTGTTTAATAATACTCTTTTGTCCAACATGGAAATTCAGTACTGTTAAGAAGTTTTTAATAACAGTAACGCTTACATACTCATATGCTGCACTAGGAATCCCTGTGTCGCAGTTGACACGGGCACGCAGAACATAAATAGTAAACACAAAGGTTGCCTCAGTCGGGAATCGAACCAGTTTAGCTACGAAGCTGTCAATTAATTTCTAAGAATATCCTAATATATAAAACACAAAAATTGTTTCTACCTATGCACGTTATAGACTTTGAAACCATCTAACCGGTTTCATTAGAAAAGCAATAAATGTGCAGATAGTTTTAGACTACGAAAACAATGCATTAGGCAAAAAAAAAAAAAATTTATCGTAGTAGCACACGCCGGGTTTCCTCTAGTATCATATAACTTATTTTCCATAATTTTTGGGTATGAATTGATCTTTTTTAACCGCTGCAACAGAATCTACTCTCATTAGAAATGAGACTCGAAAGTTTTGTTTTTTTATATCTTGTTTATTCAGCTCAAACGATGGCGTACTCTTATTTTTTTAACATAAGCATTTGTCTTATCATCCATCACTCAACAAGTGTCAGAAAAAATGTACATTATTTTCAAATTGCATCATGCTTTCAAAATAGGTACTATATATTATTCGGTGTACTTGAGTTAATAACCATTAAACTATGTAACATCTCCGCTTTTTGGGAATTTTACAATGTACACTAATAATATTATAATAATATGATAATGTAAGATATTATCACGGACATTTTTCCATTTTTTACATGTATAAGGTGTAGACATATATCCAACGGGCCACCTAAAAGTGGTCACCATCGCCAATGGACCTCTACAACACCAGAAGTAATGCTGATGCACTGCCGACCTATGATTAGCCCGCCTTTTGAAGGACCCCATATCGAAGCTGCGTAGGAAAACCAATACAACTCAAAATATAAACAATATAAGACTGTTGTTATCATGAATTTCTCATCATACCCAAGTGAGAAACTAAAAAATATGAAAATTAATTAACATTGAGATCACTGTCTATGTATATTCCTTGTTGAAATTTTACAGTTTATTGAAGACTAATTTTTAAATAGCAATGGCTGTAAACGAAACACGAAAGCGGAACTCGATGTGAGTCAGTCGCAAGAAATAATAGGGAATTGGTACTATATTTAGTATATTAGTTGTACTATGAATAGACGCGCCCACGTTACGGAGCCGTGTAAATCAACGCTCAACTAATGTATTACAAACCTAATACAAGCCGTCTCATGGCGCGTGCGCATATAAAGAATGGACGTGAACAAGCTAACGAACGCTCGTTTCTGACACAAACTTATGCTATTATTATTATTATATAAGTATTAAAGATGACAAAAGTACGCACGTAACATCCCACCAGAAAATACGAAAACAAACTGGAGTCTACTGAAAAGTTTTATAATTGCTTTTAACTCCCAAACTTGCTATACAAATCTATGTCAAGATCATCTGGTATCAGTTGATAGTATCACCAACTTGAGTAAAGTTATACTTTCTGATGTTTACATCTCAGTTAGTAGGTTCGATTTCCACCCAGTCAGGACGCATATTTGTGATGATGATACATATAAAAACATTAAGAAAATATTAGTTATTAAGTTTTAATGAATGAGTGAGTTACTGTGTTCAATGGGTAACCCCCTGAAGAAAAGGAGTGTTCACACAATCCTCATCAAGAGTTAGTCAAGCGAACTTTATTGAAATACAGTCTCGAGCACAACTTTATGCCCTTTCGTACCCGCTATCTTATTCGTTCGCTATTTGCGCGTACCCTTTACAAACTCGATACATGGTGTCTCAGGCGTGAAACTAAAAACAACTAAAACTCGCTTATTTTATTATTCTTCTGAGTGGTCAGGTTAGCGGACATGGCGGGAGTCACGCGGCGGAACAATGTTACCTGACCCGGAAAACACCCTTGATAACGTCTTGCTTACAATTTAGCTGATAATCCTCAAATTCAGTCATTGTTTAATTTAACCTTTTTAAACAGGCGAGAGGTTAAGAAAGTTTGTTATTCCCTTATCGTGACGGAAAACATCGTGAGGAAACCGACATGTCTTAGAACCAAAAACTCGACGACATGTGATATCTACCAATCCGGATTGGGCTCCCGTGGTAGATAAGAGCCCATTCACTCGCAATTATCGAGAGTAGCCCGGTGTCGCTGCAGTGGGAACATTAGAGGCCGGTACGGTATAGCCGGAGTACGGAAGCGCTCACTTCAGATGCCGAAAGTTGCATGCACATGATCTGCAAATGATCTGAAGCGAACAGCTAAGCAAGTACTGGGAGTCTTCAAGAGTAGAGTGAATAGGTTTCTCCTAGACAAGCGTGCTCCATCGTCGCCCGCATCTTCACTTCCCATCAGGTGAGATGGCGGCCAAACGCTTGGCTATACACTAATAAAAAAATTAAAAAAAAAGTACGACACGAGCGTTATGCCAAGACTGGTCCGATTTGAATTGATCTTTGCCAAAAATATAATTGAACACAAACGTACACTAAAGTTGATTTACACTGATTGTCACACCAACTTAATTTACTCATTGAGATAAGATTGCACAGTACAGTGAACTAACGTAAGGTTTAATCTAAAAGTTATTCGAGTATTCGTTCGCAAAGGGCAGAAGTGATATGTCGACATATGACCGGCCACCGCATTGCGCCAGTGTGCCTCCTATGTACACATACGGTATTATGTACCGCTCTCCGCCGGCTAATACCGACGCTACGTAAACTGAAGGTAAATTGAAATAACTGGAAACATGGGAATAAAAATAATTGTTTTTGTGATATCGACAGCTCCGTATCGAAGTTTGTAGTATCTCGGGCTCAAAGCAAGGGGTCCCGGGTTCAATCTCTAGCTAGAAACTGTGATGAACACGCACTGTATTTGTTCTGAAATCTTATCTTCTTTGAGTTGTCAATATTATTTGGTATTCACACTACGAATGCTCGTATGAGTGTGTGAGTGATTGCTGGTTTTTATTGTAACTGAGCTGAGGCGAATGATTTCGAATTCTACGGTAGCAGTTTCGATTAAAAAGCACAAAAAGCTTTTTTTCTATATTACATAGGCGACAATGAGGGCCCACCTCCGCTCATAACAACAGCAATACGACTTAGGTATGAGAAACCAAAGTATTTGAATACCCAAGCCGCATCCTATTGCGCCCGGATTGTTAGACATCATTTCTGTATCATAGCTTGTGATTTCATCCGCACCCACACCCTCCTATCAGAACAGCAGCTCGAGTACGGCACTGCTTGGCGGTGGATTACCAGGAGTGGTGGCAGTAAATCCCCGAACGATCCTGGCACAAGTTGATAATCTCTCAAACAATTAAATGAATTGGATGCCATGCAATGAAATTATATTGGTAAACATTATTCTAAAAGAGTTCTATGCAAATCTGATGACATTTCAAAGTTCAGGCTCAATGATCTATCAAATTTACGAACACTGGTTAAGACTTAGTTTATACTTTTTATAATATTTAACAACTATTTGCGGAATATTGAAGCTGAATGAATTAGGAAGATCTGTATATTCAGAAATGAATAGTGACTTAATTAAAAGATTTAGGCAAGCACTTTATACGAATAATTAATTGCTGGTATCAAATTGCATATAAAATACAAAGGACATTTAAGTATTTCCGTCCAAAAATGTTTAATTCATAAGCATTCAAGGCGTTTTGTAATTTCATAATTCTAAGTATCAATCAAAGATCTATATATCTAGCTATAGCTAGCTATATGTATACATTACTACAAACACAAAAAAACGCATACTCAGTCATAATTCATAAAAAATCTAAATATTTTTTAAGAATTCAACGAGAATTCTTAATTTCCGTTAAACAACTCTTTTTAATAATTATGTACCAAAGTAGCTCGTAGGTGCCACCTGCGACACAGGGAATCCTAACCCTGGACTAGATGTGTAAATGTTAAACGTTTTATACTATGTGATTAATAACAAAATATTCATGACTGACCTCTCAGCTCAGTTGGTAGACTCTGCCTTCTGCGTTGTAGGTCATAGGTTCAATTCCCATTTAGGACAAGCATTTGTGTGACAAACACATATGTTTGTTCGGTGCCTGGGTTAATAAGCATTAATAGATATTTACAATTAAAAAGTATATCATATAAGTATTATATCAGTTATCTAGATACTCTAGTTCCCATATTAGAAGCTACGTTTACGTTTGGGGGTAGATGACGCTGTGTAAAATTTCCATGAATATTTTACTTATTCTCGTTATACAACAGTATTATCGCAATAATTGGTAGAGAAGAAATGTTTCGAACGCGCGATGCGGTTCATTCGTAACGTTAGCGACCGATTGAGGTGGTCGACGGATGCGTACGATTATAATTAGGATTGTATTTCTGATTCCGTCGGAGTATGGCGGTACATTCCATCTGAGTCATTGTGCTCGTTCTGTTGCCTTTATTTTAGTGAAACACTTGAAAACGCGCATCATTGTTTCGCCGTTTTAGTAATTACGCGCAACCGTGGTATCTCTTTTTGGGTTTAGTGAATCACGCTAAGAAAATATAGTTTGTTAGTTAAGTGAATACAAATTGTAAAAAATGTATAACTTTATACGGGTTATGACTTGAGCGAATTATGATTGGAATAATACTCGCTGGATGAGAATTTGACGTACGACCTCATCTGAATGTAGCGATATTCTAACAGACTAAGTTTTCTGCCGCTTTCGATAAAGCGTAAATACTGTATCGTGTTCTTAAAATTATTTAAATAAATATTAACTAATATTTAATGTTAAATATGAGTTGCATGTATGAAGTGCTCATATAATTAATGATATTAAGTTACATTGTTGTAGTCAGTTGTTCTAATTTGATTGTGCCACTTGGCAGAAAAATATTGAGGGCTCTGTAGCAGAGTTGTTAGTTGCCTTGCCTCTGAAGCTAGATCCCAAATTCGGTTCTCGGACGGGAAAAATCAATATTGATGAGCATAAAGTTTATTTTTGGATCTTGAGCGTTTGTTTTTTATTTTTCTATGCTATCTGCGGCACATATAATTCTGGTTCAGGGGGTATAACTGTGTAGTAAAGTTCTTATAATAGACTAATTATAAAAAACCTTATTTTAACTACATGCATATTTATATATACATATTTTATTGAATTGTTTTCGTGAGCGGTCAAGAGTAATTCAATAAATTATTGTTCTAAGCCGTATAAATCGTGATGCGGAAGGTATGCTGAAAGAAAAATATATTACAATGATTTCTCAAACCACAGCGATGTACAGATTATTACAATCACCTATAAAACTTATTTATATCGCGTAGCTCTACATTTAAAAATATTAATAGATAATGTGGACTGTTTTCACGTTCTGTCTGGCTTTCTCGTCTTGTAGACGAGACATGGAGCGCGAAGAATGGAAATCATCGCCTGGCTCTAAATAATTATAAATATAGACGCGCTGCATACATATAGATTTATACGTAGATGTGCACGCAAGCGGGGAATGAGCCGATTTAGATATAGCTTACATAAATGCTAAACTGATCAGATAAAAATCGTAGATGATCGAAATTTTCGCTATCTTAAAATTATTTTAGAATTATGTATTTATGTCAAATCACATTCTATAAATTCACTCTTCAAGGTTAATGTTTCGATGTTTCCTGTATGTTGCGGGGCCCAGTTGCTCGCGTCCGTAGGTGAGTACCCTTCAGTGTCCCCACATGTACCTCCTGGGTAGTGCGAAAGAAGCACCTAAAAGTAACAGCAGAACTTGTGCCAAGTTCATCTGGAGAAGTAGGAGATAATGATGCACTCGTATCGCTGTGTTCACGAAAGGCGCATGAGACATCCCAGTGTCGGGTGACGGGCGCAACGGGATGCGACTTGGGTTGTATCATACTCATAATCATAATCCTTTATTGTTTATCATTATGTAGGTAGTGTAGGAGACATCTTAGGTTAAAGTAAAACTGTGAAATACTCATTCGAGTTTACAATATTTCATGTGCTAATTGAATATTTATTTTGATTTGATTTACATGAATAAACTAACAATAAAATTAAATATATATGATAAAAAAGAATAGAATAAATTCATTGAACTTTAGATACTTTATTTAATTACAATACAACATTATTACAAAATTAGTTAATTTATTAATTAATATTTGTCAATAAGAAATTTTATGATTCGAAAACACTATGTTTTAAATTCATTTTTTTCTAAGTCGTATTGCTGTTGTTATGGATGGAGGTAACCAGTTACCGTCAGGTGGGCCTTCAGCTCGTCTCGTCACGTTATTAGCACAAAAAACTTTTTATACTCTGTGACACTAAGAACTCAGATGTTGCATCTGTGGGTAAGGTCAACCTATCAAACTGACCCACCTTCACGAAAATTGATACATTGCAGCATAAAAATATGTATAATTGTAGAAAAATGTTAATATAATGCAAAGAAGAGCGGTTGGAACAAGGTGCACGGCACGCGTCGGCATATTTCCAGTTGCAGACAAACTGGTTTCTGTAATAGCCTCTACAGAACCACACCACTGGTAGCAATATACTTTTAACAGTATCTCACTTGCAAATTGAAGATTCTTTTCATTATTGCGATAGACATGAGTTTTTAGTTGTTTATGAACGGTGATTACCACTTATCATCAGGTACGCTGTCAGGTTGAACCATCACTTTAGTTGCATAAAAAAATAATGTCTCATACTTACAATACGAATTAATGAATTACAATATGAATTGTGTTGTGTACCTGTTTTGAGTGAATAATTCACACAAAACGTGTACACAGCGCATTGATATAGTTAAAATATACATTTATATAAACAATACCTACAGAAAAACAAAGTTATTCATAAAAACATATCCATGAAGGTGCTCCTGCTGTGTACATATCATTTTACTCAACATCACAATTATATATATTTAATTTGTAAACTGATATATTTTTTTAATTGATAAACATTTAAAAAATATATCTATACCACTAACAGCTATGTTAACTAAACAAATAATGTCACATATTGTATTATTGTATTTTATTTAATAATATTATGTTTTCGCATGTTTAAGTGAATTTATTATTACTATTATTTATGCAATTTAAATATTAGTACAATATGTTAAACAGTACCTTAGTGGAAATTAACACGACAAAAAATCTGTTAAATAAGTGAGTATTCATATCAGAAAATTAATAAATGAATCCCGATTTCCCTTGGTAATGCCATAACTTGAAAACGACTTAAACGATCCCCTTCATTTTTTTTTTTCTTTTTCTATCATTTTGCAGCCGAAGAACTTACGGAAAAAAATTAAGAAGAAAATTCTCGGAAAGCCGCGGGGCGCAGCTAATAACATTATTTGCTAGGAAGTAGCAAATTTCATGGTACGCCTTTTTTTTAACTAGGATTTAACTTAAAATGGATTCAAAATGAAATCAGTAAGTTAACTTCGGAGTTACACTTTAATGTTAACAATTGGAGTTTTTATATAATACTTCTGATTATCACATTAAAAAAAAAGATCATCGGTGAATAAAATTATTTCTGCTAATTATGGAAGATCATCATTTAGAACTGTAAAGCAAAATTAAATTTTGATTCAGCAATATTTTGTTTTAAATATTTGTAATTAGGTTTTCATAGAAATAAATATAGCAATTAAATGAATAATAATAGTGAGAAAGTTGGAAAATTCTAAAAAACTGAATGTGCTTTTTATGTGGGATTTTGCTTTACGGTATTTGCAGACGTAGGCAAATGTCAACCAACAGCTGATTGTCAAAGTGTGAATCAAGGCAGAACAACATCCGTGATTACATAAGTGATAAATCTTATAAATATACATTCCATCTCATCTTACTAATTATTTAGGTGCCGTTCGTTCAGGTCCCTTATATTGTATGGCTTGGCTTGAATCGTAAATAGTTACCCGCTTAACTAATTACTACGGGTAACTAATTACTTAGTAATTTATTAATTTTTAAAACTTGCTTACAGCCCCGTATTCTCCTCAAAGATTGGGGTTCCCTCTGGTGGTAGCCTCCACTTGTCATCACTCACTAAACAACGAACTAATCATGAATCAAATTTCGTCATGTTTAGTCATGATGTTCGGTGTAACCGAGGGTGCATGTCTGAATATTTCCTACTGCCACACGTGCTACATTTTCGTCACATCGTCATATCACACAAAACTTTGCATTATATGATTTTTTTTGCTTTAAATCTGAATGTCTGTCAAGCTTGATCAAGGCTTTAGATGGTGCGCTACTTAATTTCAGTTGTACTCTGGCTACGCATGACCTGATCGTTGTCACATAGCGTACTAGCTGTGGACAATCATCACCTTGTAATTATTTTCTGTATCATTTGACTATGTTATCGCCTCAATTATTATCGTTTTTCGATGTGGCTTACCAGTCCATATCGCCACTCATCCACAGTCACCAAATAGTTGACATAGCAGTTTCACTGCTGTTGAAATAATAAAATTTCAAATACGAATAGTTAAAGGTTTCGTATCTAAAGGGTAAAGAATAACAATCATTAAACCTACAAATTATGCTTGTCTATCTCGACAGAGTTGTAAAAACACAGGGTTTGCTATGGGTATATAACAAATAAAAGTATAATTATGGGCACGGTTTTAGGATTTAAAAAACGAGCAATTCTTAAAATACATTTAGCTATTTGACGACATAATATCATGTCTCTAAAACCTATGAATTTATCAATCTGTTCAATGCTCATTCGTAATAAGCATTTCTTTTGTAATTTTCGAGGCTTTCTCTGCATAAATGCGTAAAATATCATTCACTCTTTTAAGGTTCATTGTTTCCACAACCCGTATGACATGGCACACGTATTTTCTCAGTTCCAATTTTAAACTCGAATATCACTCACTCAATTAAATGCCATTTTATGGCACTTTTTATTTTGTTCACCCAGTTGCAAATCAGACAACTTCAGAATAATCAGATCCGGAATTATAAGGTGTCTTTTAGACACGGCCCATTGCAAAACCCTTTAATGAGAACGCTCTAATATAATTTGTAGAACCTTATTTCAATTTCGCACTAAGTTGCTTTGGTAAGAAAATGTCTCGTATAATATGTACCGCTAGCAACATCAATTACTTTTGAATATAATCACGTCATAATTTTATTTTATTTCAAGCTTGTTATTGCAAATGTCCAGGTACAAGTAGGTTACATAAGTAGTTAAAAAACAGATACGAAGAAATAGCGCAGGATTTGAAATCAAGCTTACAAATGTCGTGAGGAAAACTGCCTGATGTACATTTTTACATAATATGTTAAAAGTTGATTAAAGTATTGATATATTTTTAAACGTTTACACACTCATATCTCTGCACTAGGATTCCCTTTGTCGCAGACGGCATGGACAAACACCAAGACCGGAGAACAAACTTCATACTCACCACACAAAGTGTGCCCCGGCCGGGAATCGAATCCGGGAACCTGGGCGATTAATAAATAAATAATAGTTTCACTCAATTAGATTAATAAAAAAATACGCAAAACCTCCACTTCATGATTAAAAGCGTTTTGGATGTATTCGGTGTTCTAACCAACCAAAAGGACGAGCGGACATTTAACATTCTACAGAACTGGTGAACCAAAATTTTTAAGACACTAAAAAAAAAAGTTTTTCTTCAATCTTTTTTTTTGGCATGATACTCTTGAATCATATCTCGGTCCTTTTATGAGCACTTTTAGTATAAGTCTAATCTTAAGGTGCGCGCGATGTGTCCATCGAATTTTAAGTTAATTTCATGTTAATTCAATAGGATACAAATCGGTTATTGTCATCATCAACGTCATCGCTGAACACACTAGAAAAGATTACTTTTTGTTCGTTGTGAGAACAGAAAATAATAATATACATGATGTATATTATTATTAATAATAATACAAATAATATTTGTATCTACAATGCATTTCGTATAAAAATTTAAAGACACGCATTTTGGAATAGGTGGATTACGCGACCACTTTTTGACAAGATGGACTCGTGAACAGACATGCAGAAGTGGTATCGTGAATGATACCAAATATGACTAATATTACTGGGACCCCGGCCTACTCTCAACAGCGAGAGTGATGTTACTGGTCTTATGTCTTCGAAGTTTAGATTGCCGTTTGATTGATTGACATGCCGTTTTCATGGACTTGGATTCTCTGTGTATTACCTTCGCTATTTTGAGAGCATGGTATTATGCATATAACTTTTTCGAGCGAAAAAATTTATTCATCTCGGGATCGGAACTAGCGACCTTTGGAATACAAATCGGTGTCTGTGCTCCTGAGCCACCACTCTCTTTTTCTTTGTAAACTGGGTTACGTCCTCCCCTAAAAAAAAATCAGGGGTGTCATTATACGCAGCTGTTTTCACAGTTTCCAGCAGCAATTTAATTCGTTCGACTATTCTAGATGCATTACTCGCTCGTATCTGAAGAGTTTTATCGTGATATCGTGGGTTTAGTCACCGATGCGATAACATTCTGCCGAATGGTTAATTTGTAATAAACACGTTTTGATTAATTGAATTATGCATTGTACCTGAACATATTAACTTAAAACTTCAAATTCTAACCCCTTCTTATTTATTCTGTTAGATATCACTTGGATAATTCAAAATTTACTCGAACAAGTAAATATACTCATGCACAATTAACGTGGCACTGGAGCTAATTAAATACATATCATAATTACTGCCATTTTTCAGCATAACGTGTTTAATATTATCTGATTGTTATCTGACATGTAGAATAGGCTTAATTCCTTCATAGAGTCAGAATACAAGATAAATATATAATTAATAATAGTCTATAATTAATATTTTGTAATTATTAATATTCAAATGAGAAAAAAAATATTTTTCAGATTGTTGTTTCAAATGGACAAAATCAAAAACTAAAAAAGAAATACGGTCTCCTATATCATATCATTAAGTAACATACAATGAGCATCATTTAAAAAAAAATACAGATGAAAATTTCAATAAAATAATTCAATATACTTTTAAAAAAACTTTTATACGAAAAGTCATTGCTTGACGTGCGTTGCGAAAACTATTGATAATATCTACTAAAAAGTACTATCACAATTCCCAAAAAAGTCTACGAGGCTTGTCTAAGTTTTATAGTTGAGTCACAATAACCGCTTTTAGTTTCAAATTTGTCAATCAAAACACGGATAGAATCGAAAGATAACATTCGTATCATGATTTTATCCTTATCCAATTAATATCACCCGTGCGAAGCCGGGGCGGGTCGCCAGTAAACAGTAAATAAAAATTTGAACATGAATATACATGTTCAAATTTTTATTTACTGCAATAAACATGAAGATTTTACAAATAATCAACTAGCCTCAATCTAAGCTTGGCTTGCACCATGGGAACCAGATAAGTAATAGAATACTTTTATAGGCTTTTATATAATAGACTTTTAAACTTCATTAGGTACTCCCATAGTAGTAAGTCCATCTTCGCGTTCGTACTAAAGCGCAAGAGTTATTTATAAATGTATTTATACTATAACGCTATGAAATAGTCATTTAAAGGGAAATTCCAGATTAGGATATTTTTAGGCTATATAGAAGTGAATTGTCTAAGTAAATAAATGAAGTGCATGTAAGTATATGAATAGGTAAACAAGCGTCGCCATCGATGGAGAGCCTGCAAGGCGATACAGAAATAGCTGATGTGCATGCTCTATTATATCTGCTTTTTACGACTTCTGTGTGTAGGGTTGTCCAAATTCAATACAATGAAATCAATATCTCGTTCTCATTCAATTAGACTGCCCTCACAGCTCAGTTGGTACTACCCAAAACAAGCATTTTTGTGACGAACGTAGATGCTTGTTCTGCGTCTTGGTAATATACAAAAAAATAGTACTTACTATACAAGTATTCTCAGTTATCTAGTACCATAGTAAGCTATGCTTAGTTTGGGGCTAGATGGCGCTGTGTAAAATGCCCATAAACATTTATTTTATTATTATAAGCCTGATATTTCCCGCTGCATGGTAAAGGCTTCTACACTTACACTACACTAGGTATGACAAACAGAATCGACGCCGTTTTAAAACAGCAATCCGCCAACCCTACTCGTGCATCGAACGGTGCGCACGAGTTGCAAAACCGCCGAGTTGACGATAATAGCCAGATCGTAAAATAAACACGGCACGTGATTTATAACTCATGTCAACGTATGAGGAAAAACTGACTTTTTAATTCTCCACTTTCAGCGCTTTGATGATGAGCTATTGTTGAACTCTTGCGCATCTCTTCATGCTGTTATGATACTCAATATTTTGCACACGGTCTTCAGTTTGACTTCGAGTTATAGATTTAACGTGACTTATAGTAAACTAATAATTGAATAAAGGCACTTCAATATCAATAGCCTAGGCTCCTCCCAGTAAACGCCAATCAACCCTATCTTCGGCTCTTCAAAACCACTTTCTGCCTAAAAATAATCTGCCAATCTATTTAAACAGAAACAGATGCTGTTGTTATTGCTGTTCGTTAGTCTTGCTAAAGCTCGAAAACAACTGAATTGACTTGATTTTTGGTACGTAAAAGTCGGCGAGTCTCACATAACTCCACGCCTCCCCAAGGCGTGGAGTATACGAAACGTATTTCCCCTTGTATTAAAAAAAAAATTAAAAAAAAATAAAAAGAATTGGTACGTAAAAGTCGGGACAAATTATGTGAGTATATTATATAAAATTCGAAAATCGGGAAATATTTAAAGTAGGTACATTTTTGCATGTGATTTTTGCCACCATGTAATTTGAGAAACAATTATTAAATTTGTGAATGAGGTCAGAATAATAAAACCGAGGGGTACACCGTACCATTTTACAAAAGACACATTTAAATCGGTATACACTGGGCGAAGGAAAAAGCACAGAAAAACAAAAATACGTAATTTGATGACATATTTTTTCCAATTATTTTGATTTAACAACCAAATTATTTAACCGATTTTAATATTATTTTTATAATAACAAACAGTGATATGATATAGAATTTTATATTATTTGCAACGATGGTGGTCTATTATCCTTTTGGTACGAAACCTTTATAATGTGTGTCTACATTTAAAGAACTCTGTTCCTTATAATAATAAGTAATATTGATTTATTGCTTAATTTATTGACTGCCTCACAGCTCATTGGTTTTAGCTCTGCCTTCTGCGTCGTAGGTCGTGGATTCCCACTCAGGACAAGCATTTGTGTGCGAACATAAATATCTGTTCTGTATACATTATATGTTTGCAATCATATGGATTCTATCAGTTAACTAGTTCCCATAGTAAATGCATAGCTTTGCTCAGTTTGGGGCTGGATGACGCTGTGTGAAAATGTCCATGAATATCTCTACATATTATTAAAATTCAAAACAAAGGTGGCAATCATTTTTCTCTGGTCCGAGTCGCTATTGTACGGATTTTAATGAATTAAAAATAGCTCTAAGGTTTTATAAGGACACGTGGAGACATCAATGTCCACGTGTTCCTGCACTAAAGCGAATAAATGTTTCTTACAATCTTTTAAATTTGACTTCACTTGTTATGTGTGATTCAAATGGTATTAGATTTTAAAATGGCGGTAGCTAAACTTCCTATATGATTATACATACAAATATTCTCAAAAATAATGATAATGACCTACAAGATAGGTATAACAAAGTTCAGCCCATTATCAAATTAATAACTCATTATAATTAGCAGTTGTAGCTCATTTTAAAGTAAATATTTAGAAATTAACATGTGTTGCTATGAACTTATGTATAACAACAATCATCAGCATCCTTCATGTAAGTGGCCAAATCTAGTGTCGGAGTTTTCAAGCCACCTCAAAGCCTACGTCATGGTTTATCGACTAGTATATCCTAGACCGCTATCATTACGTGCCCATCTAAATAGTGGGAAGCGCTCAGTTCAAACGCATTCAAATACTTACCGAGCAGAGAGTTGCTTGGATAATTTTTTTATAGGAAAATAAAGCTTTCCATCTCGCTAATCTGATCTGGAGCTAAGATGTCAGATGCACGTGGTAACATAAGACAGACAAAGCCAACCACGGAAACATTCTACTTTTTGCGTCGCTAAAGGCTTGTTTTGTAATAATTACGCAATACTATTGCGTTTCCTCAAAGAAAACACACGTAGATTTATGACAAAGGTAATATAATAAGATAATTCAATCTAATGAATTTATCGTAGGAATTTCACAAATACTTCTTCCTCACGTTTAAGATAATTTAATAAATACATTCTACTTATTCGAATTTCCATTGGTCTACGTGCTTTTGTATACCTAACAATTGCTATCAGCTGACGTCAAAGGCATTATCTTGCTGATAACAATTTTATTTAGCAGTTAGATGCGAGGCTAAACAAGTTTTAATCAGCATTTCTATGTCACGGTTTAGTGAAAACCAATGAATTTTTTATAACCGACTTAAAAAAGGATGTCTTGATGTTTGTATGTGTCCCATATCGATAACTTTACGACGGATTATAATAAATATTTTTTTAATTGATAGGATAACATCAATTAAAGAATTTAAGAAAAAGTGGTTGAAATAGAGGATACGAATACTAAAGTTAATAAAAAAGTAACCAACTTGTTAATAAAGGGAATTTCTCGTTACTGGTATGGCTTAAAATCCTTTAAAGATACAGAATATCTAAATGGTTTGACTAATTTCTTAGAACTGGAGTTTTCTCATTTAAGAGTAGGTATATATAATTATTATTTTTTATGAATAGACAGATGGCTGTAAACGGCAGATTGGAATTTGGAACGCGAGACGAAACGTCAACGATGCACCAATAACTATGCGTTATTCTAGTAGAGCGTGGTGGCCCAGGGGCATAGACGCCGACTTTCAATCCGAAGGTTGCTAGTTCAAACCCACACGTGAGCCAATAAGTTTTTTCACTTGGAAAAATTTATGTGCGCAATACCACGTTCTCGAAACGGTGACGGAAAACATCGTGAGGAAACCGGCATACCTTAGAACCATAAATTCGACGACATGTGACATCTACCAATCCGGATTGGGCTCCCGTGGTAGATCAGAGCCCATTCACTCTCAATTATCGAGAGTAGGCCGGTGTCTCTGCAGTGGGAACATTAGAGGCACATTTTCATTCTAGTAATAGTAGCAAAGTGAGGCCATATAATTATTGTTTTTTTTTATCTTAACATTATGCTACTATCGTTAACTAGAGGTACTGTATTTTACATAATATGTAAAGGTATTAATTTTATAATCTATAAACTGAACATTTTATACTACGTGTAAAGGCGAAACTTTCATTAAAATGCTTAAATTAAAACAACACTTTTTAAAACAATAATAATATAAGTATCATTCTCGACGATAATTTTAATGATTCAAGTCAAGGCTGTATTGGAGTATTTAAAATTGCGCAAACATTGTAAGTAACATCATATAGCAACATCAGTGTATTAATAGGTAACGTCAGAAACACCAGATATGTTAAATAAAACATTTAAACTAAGAAAGTATTTCGTTGTACGCTTGTGTGCAAACTGCGTGCCGCGTCGCAAGGACACGGGACAAGTCGCTCGTCCTCTATCGTCATGCGCAGGTAGCGACCATCAGAGGACATGCCCATTGTTTATCGTTGCTAATTATTATGCCCCAGCGCAGACGCTCACCGACCGCCGCCGCGGCATCGGCACCACGCAAAAAACTCGTGATACAAATCTACCTGAGAACCAGAGAAAAAATACTCAGATTCCAAATCGGCGTTTGTTTCATTCCTATACATCAGACTTTTAATGTCATCGTACTAATCTAATTTTCCCCCGAGCATTCATAATTTTTCATCGGACGTTCTACTTTGATCGCAGAACTATTAATGGTGTACAGACGCGGTCGTGATCGCGTCGCAACTACCGCGATCGCAGTATCGCGCTCGATTGAGGACCGTTACGTGAAAACGTCAAACGTGCGGAGCGGGGTGGGGCAAGCGGCAAGCCGGAGAGCCGATAGCGCGACGGTGGCGCCCCGGCTCGGCCGATTGCCGAGTGCCGAGACGACGACTTACGAGCGGGGGACGCGGGGGTGCGCCACTTATCGCGGCGAGCTGGCAACGCCGCGCGGGGTGGGAGCGCCCCGCGCCGCAACCTCTCACTCACCGTCGCCGTCGCCGGCTCACCATCGCCATCATCCAGTGTTACCTTTGACGGTCGAATGCGCGGTTGTTCGCCGCTGCTGTCAGTGACGTCGGTGTCGACACTCGTGCAACACGTCTATGATGTTTCGGTGGATTTAAAGTCGGACTCGTGAATGATAACTTACTCGTTGACAAATATTGGAACACAGTGGCAAATTTTGATCTCGATACCTTGGATTTGGATGATTTTTGTGGAAAGTGAAATATTGAAATTTTTGAACATAAAATAAAAGTGAAGTGAACCCAAAACGGATTGCAAAGTGACACAAGATTGGATTATGAACACAATATTGCAGTGAAGACGGATCTGTTTCGTGGCAGTGCTTCCAAAAGTAATTAAAAGTGATATTTATTCAAAAAGTGTTTATTAGCATGTGAATATTACTAAATTAAAATTTGCTGAAATTCTTTAAAAGTCAAAAAAATGGGGTATATTTTCTGGCATTGATATGAAATCGTCATCGGTTGATAACATTAAAAAAGCAAAGTATTGCAAAAAAAAATCATGAAATGAAAACATGATTTGCAACATCGCCTGAAAAAAAAATATTGAAAGAATCTTATCAACCATTAGCTATTCTCAGATAAAAAAATAACAATACATGAAATTATAATCAGGTGCTTGGTTGATTTTTAAAGTAACATTGAATATTTCGTCGACTGTTGACGTTCGCTGAGCAAGTTTCAAATGCTTAGAGTGAAATTTACGTGAAACGTGCGATAACAGAAATTACGCCGTGTTCGATTAAAAAGTTGATAAAAGAAGTTTTTACAGAAATAAAATTTTCATTCAAGAATCATACGGAACGTTTGACACAGTCGCGGATTTAGAAGATGTGCTGAAATTCCTGGCTACAAAGTGCATCCTGTTTCAGGGGGTGTTCAAGCCACCAGGACGGCGAATTCTGGTGTTTCAGTTGGTTACGTGGGATACTCTGACCACTACACGGGAGCCCACGCTCCCGATAGTACCAAACACAACCCGCAGCAAGGGACCATTGGATACAGAGTCAACGCCCCTAGGTAAGATTAACTTTAAGAAAATTCGAGTATTAGACATTATTATAAAACATTACCATGAAAAAAACTAAGATCCATGTTGCCAGAAATTAAATTCAAAGATATACTGCCTATGCCCAAGATTTTTTTTTTTTAAACTGAGCTGACATTTATTCCTTAAAACGTATCTTTCTTGAATTTATACGACTTATTAAATTAATCTAAGTGATGCACAGATAAATAATATTAACAAAATCTGAACATAGGTTAGTACTTAGAACCGTATCTTCCTTAAATTTATACCACAGATCTAATAAATCTTAAGTGATACACAGATAAATAATATCAACATTAAGTGTGCGTTAAAATAACCTGGCAACTTGGCGTCAATCTTTAAAGAAGTCAACGATCTGAAGAAATTAATTGTATGCAAAATAAAACCGTTTCTGTTGTTTTTATCGCTACCCAAAACGCGTACGTAGTTAATCGTATTACCTGAGCGCCTATTGCCTATACTCTACTGTTTTTATCTTATCCGGAACAAGTTTGTTTACATTTCAACAAAACGCTGAAACGTGACTCGGCTTACCTGTGCTACCTTATCGTTGTTAACAGGCAATAAAATCACAAAAATAAACCGTCTGTGTAAATAATACTTTTAGTATGAAATATATATAAATATAAGAAATTCAACTAAAGTCGTCTATAAAATTCATGAACGTCAAACAACATAAATCAATAATGCTAACCCAATGGAAGCCCTAATAAGCGAAGGGTAAACTAAAAGTACACAAGTAAGTGTGACATTGTCGACCGCGCATCACTGCAATTATAAATGAAATGTGCTCGGCCATCCATTCACACGCACAAACGCTTAGGGCGCCCATCACGCACACTGGCGCAAGCCACCGCACTCACACTAACGCGCTCACGCACACCAACGAATATCACTCACACAAGCCCACGTTGGGAATGCACGCGGTGCGGTGACTGCACTTTAGCGCTTACAATAAACACAAACAAAACATTAAACTAGTAGATATATCGAATAGTTAAGGATTTTTTATATGCTTTAGAAAGCTAGATATTTTATTACTTATTGGGAATGATTACGCTTAAAATGTATAGTATATTTTTACATATAATATATATATCTACTCGTATCTATAAAGAATAAACTTAAACCATACTAACATTAAATTACGATTGAACTTAATAAAATGTTATAAATAAAAAACAAGCAGGTGCTAAGCCCGAGCTCAACGGCTTTGTTTTGTAGTCACCTTTACAAACGACATATTGTTGATGACTGCTTGCCTTTATACAAAACCAATAAGTATTAATAATAAAATGGGGCCCGGGAGCAGTGAGATTGTGTGAACAGTGCACAGGAAGTGTACCTCAATGGCAACGGCTGGGAAATCTAACTACTGTTGCCTACTGAACACATACAATAAAACGATTGTAATGAAGATGTGATCGCACAGTTGAATCAAACTTATAAAATAAACAAACAAAAATCCAAAGTAGCTACAGATTAGTAATAATAACAGATTTGTAGATGTAAGTAAGTTATCGTGGGAAAAAACGTCAGTTTTCAACGGGCGAGGCGGTTGGGGGCGGATACTGGCACAACATGCATTACACCACGTGCTCAATAGGGTCGACCAGAAGCCTTTTTTGTGAAGAAAAGGTTGGTTACTACTCGAGCATTTACTTTTAAGATACATCACTAAATTGTAACGATGGGCTTGAATTAGTCGATTATTGAATAATGTAGATTTAAAACAAAGAAAATTAAAGTAGTTCCTTGCTGTAAGTTTCAAAATAAGATACAAATATATTATACAATTAGGTTTCAATATCATCGGATCCAAGCAAATTATTGTCGGGAGTTTCGCCATAATAAAGCCCCATATTGACGTGACCGGCCCCACTTACCCTAAGCGAGCGAGCAGCCGACCCTTCCCCGCTCATTGTACCGTATTTACCCCGGAACGTTCGCCTCCATTTGTAAACCCCAGGAATCCGCTCCTTGAAGCATGATTCATTCCCTCCCGACCCCGACGTCAATTGACGAGAATGAGATAGATATCGAAATACTTAATTAAAGTTATTGCTTAAAGACCAATTGTGTTACTTTTGGTGATTGGTTCAGTAAATACGCCACCGTAATACAGAATACACCGTAATCAATACTTAATAAATAATTCTACATTAAGGGACATCGAAGTCCGATAACTGCATATATGTATATTCAAATGAAAACACATGAATATTGAAAAGCGAAACGATAATGATAACAGTTAAGAAATCAATAAAACATCATCGATGGAATAACGTTAACACTATTATACTATGTCAATGTGCGCACAAGCCACAATGTGAAGTGGCATTAAAATGGGGGTGACCAACTGTCGCCCAAACACAGGGGTTGGGCATACCACGGCTTCACACTAGCCCGATAGTAATCTATACGAGACTCACAATTAACGCCTTATTTAGCACTCTGCTTGTAAATAATCACGAAGAAACTCTTCGGATTAAACACACGTGAAACAATGCCACCAAGCCAGAGTCTAAAGGAAAATCGATTTTGTGACAAGAACTGCGCCGAAGTTGTGTAATTCTTGAGCTGTTCGACTCAATACGCGATTATCTCCTCTGCCAATTAACCAGGAATCCGACACGTCTGCGCACCAATCTAAAATTAACTGCAGCCTATGTATCAAAATACCTACGCGTTACTCGCACATCTCTCAATACTATGCCAAACACCTTCCAGCTTCTCGGAATAGCAGCTTACCTACTCATTCATATTGATTTATATAGGAGTTTCGTTTGTCGAAGGAGTGAAACTTGCACACGAATAGATCGTGTCATATTCCACGCACAAAACTAAACTGAAGAGCAATTCAGAGTAATTCTTTAGGTAGACGTTCGGTCTGTCCACGTGCATTTTCCGTAAGGTAAGACCCCAAAAAGGTGTGTTCTCAGAATTGTTCAAAAGAAATACCGCGATGAACGCTTGCATTCAAGATCCCAAATATTTTGAACAGACCGTAAGTGATTATTCGGATGTGGTACCACTTTAACAAAAAGTGCACCAGGATACAGAACACAGATTTTTTGTCAGGCACACATTTTGGTCGGCAAAAAGGAAAAAAGGCTCAGACAAAACTATAAAAAGAAGTGCAGGTCGGGCCGAGTTTACCTAAGGAAGGACCCTTGTAAATCATCTGCAGCGGATGAATAGAGTGATGTCGACTCGAGCGTTGTTGACTCCTCTGTTTATTGGTTGTCGACGCTACTAAGTATCTGTTAAGCTATTATGAGAATACTACTTAAGAAAACCATTGATCTATGAGCAACAAAATATTTACACTGACGATGAGTTTCAACTCCACACCTATTACTGTCAATGATTTGTTGATTTGGCAAACTTAAGAACATTTTTGTTTTTGTAAACGGTAATATCTATCAGAGTATTTTACCGGTAGGTTACCCAATGAGCGACGACTAACAACAAATAATAGCGGAATATGTTTGTATTCATTAAAATAATTTCATATCGCGCACAAAGGACGAATATTGTTGCACTACTACAGAGACGATCGTCAACAATAGCTAGCCCGTGCGAGTGTTTGTCGTGCATTTGTCGAGCGAGAATTATTAGGAAGGGCTCCGGGAAGGCTCGGGAATTCGCCCCAAAAGCAGTTCACATGAAACGGTCTCCCACTCCGGCGCCATACAAAAAATCAAACATCCCGAGAGAAACACAGGGGTAACAACGCGTCACTATGCATCCATATTGATTTTTTCTTTCATTGTTAGTAAAATAATAAAATCTCCGTACGCTATAAAAAAAGATCTTACGTCTATAGGATTTGGGTTGAATATTGAGTTTGAGTTTATTAATAATCGAAGCGTTAACGTGTGGAATGTTCGACTCTGCAAGGTCGCTTGCAATAGAAACTGCTTGTATCGTGAGTGAAATAACATTAACTAGACCGATTTCACATTTAATAATATGTGTAGGTACTTACAAGATAGATGATGGAGGAGAATGGTATCTATTGATTTCGGAACAGCAAGGATAACTGCCCAACAACGTTATCATGGACATAATTCGAAGCGATAATGAGTTTTGATAGATACGAGTTTGATAGTAGCAGCTATTTGGCCAATTGTTTTGGTATGTGTATGATTTTCAGCAGAGTCCAATTTACTCATAACACAGAACAAAAACCATGTTAAAGAGCAAATATTACAAAATTTCGTTTCCCATCAAGCAAAATACATGAAAATATCGTAAAGCTGCCAATAAAATTACGAGTATGTATCATATCATCAAAGAAGCAAGGAAGCTATTTTCACTAATTAATCATGCCTAGTTCGACGATATTTCGACCAGGTCTATTATTTTCTAAGTGTCCAAGTGTAGCTGTATATGACACTAATGATGTTTTTCTTTTGTTGCAGCGGCTATGGGTGCGCCGGTGGTTCGGGCGCGATGAGCGGCGGCGGCGAGAACGCGCAGTTCGGCGCCACCGCCGCTATGGTCGCCGCGGCCACCACGGCTGCGATGCAGGACTCGCAGCCTTTCTCCCAGGTAATACGAAGATTCTCAACCAAATAGCCTTTTCAACTTTTTGACATTTTGAAATTCCATACTTATAAAAGTCCCACCCCACACCACATCTGGGATTAAAGTGTCAGTGGAATCTAAATTTCATAGTAATGAATTGTCCCCGATTTTGTCCTCACCGATCGAAGCTTAAATAATATCAGAAAACTATTGTTACTCTTTAAACTATTGGGCCTGCAGCGAGTTTACAATGATTCTTTATTTCTAGATGCAAAACAACATGACTATGGGAAACCCCCAATATGGCGCGATGAACGGCTATGCCCAACAGCGCAGCCATAACCCGGGTATGACCGGAATGGGTATGGGGGGCAACGGCGGTATGAATGGCATGACCGGAATGGGGCAGATGGGGAACGGAGCCATGAACGGCATGAATCCTATGGCGCAGATGGCCAACATGGGGATGCACGGGAACATGATGCCCTCGCAAATGGGTCCTGGCCAAATGGGCGGATCGGCAAAGATGGGACCTGGCTACCAGAGGCGACACACGCCTTATCCTTCGGGACAAATGCTAATGGGCCAGCGAAAGCCGCAATATATTGGCCAGCAGCCCGGCTTTGGGCCCAACCAATATCCAGCGGGTTACGGAGGCCGACCCGGATTTCAAGGTCAATATCCTCCTCAGCAGCCACTTGGGCCGAGTGGGAACTTTGGAGCAGCGATGAGAGGATCAATGAGACAATCGACGCCCCCCTACTCAAACCAAGGGCAATATTTTAATGGTGGTGTACCTAGTCAGTTTCCGCAGCACCAGGGTGGAAATGGACAGTATGGAGGACAATACGGAGGGCAATTTGCGCAGGAAGTGGCCATGAGAACGAACATGAGCTACCAGCATAGTCCTGTTCCTGGTAATCCTACGCCGCCTCTTACGCCCGCTAGTAGTATGCCACCTTACATCAGCCCCAATGCTGATGTGAAACCCCACTTTAATGAGCTCAAACCACCGATGGGCATGCAAAGTAAGTTTCATGACAGATATGATGATTTCGAGTAATGAAATTCTTTTAGTGTTCTATGTTTCTTACATAATGCTTTCTCATTTCAGATGATGAGCTTCGGTTAACATTCCCTGTAAGAGATGGTATTATCCTACCACCATTTAGATTAGAACATAATTTAGCTGTTAGCAATCATGTATTCCAATTAAAACCCACGGTCCATTCAACGTTAATATGGAGGTAATTATTTCATTTCAATTGAAGTACAATATTTGACAGACTATTGTGACCTACATGAGTCATTTGTGTAATACTTGTCTTCATTGCGCAGGTCGGACCTTGAGTTACAACTGAAATGCTTCCACCACGAGGATCGGCAAATGAACACGAATTGGCCGGCCAGTGTTCAGGTGTCAGTTAATGCGACACCGCTAATGATAGATAGAGGAGAGAACAAAACATCACACAAACCGTTGTACCTGAAAGAAGTCTGCCAGCCGGGCAGAAACACGATACAGATCACCGTCTCCGCCTGCTGTTGTGTAAGTATCTTCATTATGTTATTCCATGGATAATACGACAATTGTTCAGAAACACCTGTAGAAACAAGTTTGTTATCTGAAATTTGATAGTTCGCAATCTTGTGAACTAAAACGTATGTATTTTTTATTTTTCAGTCACATCTGTTCGTTTTACAACTAGTCCACCGGCCGAGCGTTCGGAGCGTGTTGCAAGGGTTATTACGAAAGCGATTGCTGACCGCTGATCATTGCATCGCGAAGATAAAGATGAACTTCAACCAAACGCCAACGAACGGAAGTAACGGTTCTAATACGGCAAACGATAGGGACAGTATCGAACAAACAGCCTTAAAAGTATCATTAAAATGTCCAATCACGTTCAAGAAGATCACGCTGCCGGCACGCGGACACGAATGCAAACACATACAGTGTTTTGACTTAGAATCGTACTTACAACTCAATTGTGAACGAGGATCGTGGAGGTGTCCGGTTTGCAAGTAAGTGTCTCATACATGATAATGATACGACACTACATTCCAATTTCATTTTAACTTGCCAAGAAGGAAACTAATTAATGCTACTTTTTACAGTAAACCAGCACAATTGGAAGGCTTAGAGGTAGACCAATACATGTGGGGCATACTAAACACACTAAACGGTTCCGATGTCGACGAAGTCACTATCGACAGCGGGGCTAATTGGAAGGCAGCAAAGAGCCCATCAGTTCCTGGAATTAAGGTAAAAATTATAACCGTATTATGTAAAATTAATCAATAAATCAAAATTTAATTAGAAATACAATTTCAAAGACTATATTGGCTTATAAGTTGTGTTTCAATTTACAGCAAGAACAAGACGACAGCAATGACAACAGTGTCGGCAAGAGGAGCAAAGCGGTCTCGCCAGGTTCCATGAATATGCCTACAATGAACAATTGGGATATGAATCAAGCATTATCCCCGTACCTTCCTCCCGATATGAACACCATCGCAAGCGGGTCAATGATCTCTTCCTACAACCAAAGCTCGCAGAACAGGAATGCTGGAAACAACCAGAACTATGATTTCGGGATGAACAATGGTCCGGGGAGTAATGAGTTTGCTGGCAACGGCCCGCTATCGCATCTGAACGAGAGTGTTAATTCACTGGATCCACTCAATGCAATGGAGAAGAGTTTGAATGATCAGGTAAGTAAAGCCATGTTGACGCGTTCTCATTCTTTTGTTTACACTCAAAATTTTAAGCCAACATTTTTTGTCACTATCATTTTCTATCTCCTAACCGTGTTTTACAATCCAAGAAGCAAATGAACCCAGATCGTCGCGCCGTCCTATTTTTGTCCACATCTCCTGGTTTCGGTAGACATGACTTTCCCAATATAAAAACAAATGAAGCAACTTTATTATTCGAGTTACCGAGATATTTACCATAATTTGAAGCAACATATATTTCAAGTTATGTTCTTATTTTGTAATAGAATTTTCTAATGTCTCGATTCAGATGCCGCACACGCCTCATACACCACATACGCCGGGATCAGCTCACACCCCAGGAGGAGGCGGCGGCGCCCACACTCCTGGCTCCTCACACACGCCAGGCCCACCTTCAGTAGACCATCACTCCCTAACTGATGTGGATATCCCCGCTGATCTCAACTTTGACCCGGCGGCTGTCATCGATGGCGAGGGCACGGACAATCTCAATGTAAGTTTCTAAATATCTTCTGTCTGGTTTGATAATATCACTATTTATAGATCTTTTATGAATATTTTAGTCCTCTGGTATTAATTGTTAATTAATAAGCTAAAGGTATTCGTTTTGTGTCTGTATTTCACCAACAGATAATGCTGACGAACTTGCGCTAACCTTTTTTTTTTGCCTTCAAAAAGGCTCTGACGAATGCAGTGTCACTAAGGAGATATTCTCTTCTTTACAGTTATTGCCAGAAACGAGTGTAGATCCAATGGAATTGCTATCGTACTTAGACGCACCAGCGCTAGGAGAACTCCTCGCAACCCCGCCTTCCTCATCATCGTCAGCAGGGTCTCACCCCCCTCGAGCGCCCTCATCCGACGATCTCCTGGCACTGTTTGAGTGAGCCATGGACTGGTCTGAGTTCATGTAACGTAATTAGAAATACCAGTTAACTTGAAAATCTGTTAGGACGAATTCACCCAATGATATAAACAGGATCTTAAACACGTAATTGTTGGTTGCAATCACAATTTTGGAAACTCAGTTTGAGCAATGTTGAATTGTTTAAGTACATATTATTTTCAATCTGGATTTCGAATACGTTACATAGCTTAGGTGTGCGAGACGTTTCTCGCTTTCGAGCCTGGAAAGCCCGACATTGTGATACTAGATTTTAGTTCCTTCTCCATTTAGGGTCACTTTGAACATTGGGAGATCACAACTAGATAACAGAATCTCTTCACCTTATAAAGGTGCTCGTCAAAGGTAGCATCTGCAATGTTCAAGGTGGGGTCGGCACATCGATCGTTGAACATCGATGTTGGAGAACATTTATTAGTCGTATAAGAAAAGTATTGGAGGCGAACGGCCATAGACACTGCGGTGTTGTGCATGTATAGTTCCTCGCACCGCCGCGCACGGTGGCGCCACTGAGCTCCTTATATTCTAAACTCTAGCATAAACTTTAACACAAATTCATTCAACTTCTTATCTATAATCGATTAGAGTTTTTTTGTGTCCATAATAATTGTGAATAGTTTACTGGGTGTAAATAGAAAGGAGTTATTTTATTTGTGCTAGTTGTTTTGATAATGTAGCGTTGTCACCCGCCGCTTCGCGTGCCCTGCCGTGTAGAGAGAGAGAGAGAGAGAGAGAGAAGGAGGGAGACGAGCGACGCGAGGCGGTGGTTGGCGGCGCGTTCGGAGGCATTATGAATTTTATAGTTCCTATTGGATGCGAGCGAACTATAATGTTCAATTGCCATTAACTGTAAAGAATTCCTTAAACTTTTCGCATATTTGCATTTTTAATTAAGATACGATAGGATTCGTGAGTGACGCTACTCGCTTATTGGGTGATATATTCTAAATGAGTCGTCGATTGTAACGAGTGTTACATAACTATATTGTAAATGTGAGTGCAAAAATGAACTCTGTTAAATTATTTTGCGTTATGTGAATCGAAGAATGATAGAAATATATTTTAATTTCTATATAAATAGTAATGAACTGTATTATTTGTAAATATGAATTTAGTTAAGAATATTATATTACCTAGTTATTCTAAGAAACACGGCAGATACTTATATGACGGCCAGTTTAGTATAGTATTACTAAATTAAAAAAATCTACACATGGTTTTACATGTACATACAAAATATAACATACGTGCAAGAGTTTTGCGTTCAGAGTGCAGTAGATTCAGTTCACAATTGCATATATTTCTCTTTTAAATAGTACTTAAATAATTATATTTAAATAAAGCAACCCACCTATTTATTTGGTTTGGTTAGTATCAAACAATAACTGCTAAGTAAATACACTTATTCTAAAAATCTGATTGAGCGCTAAAGTTAGTTTCAGCTAGATATTTGGTGCTCTATCAGTAGTTTTTTTTTTATTTTTCACAATCATACATCATCATTTTAGAATGGTCACTTTGTTATAATTATTTTGATTACATAAGAATTGTACAGCATCTCAAATTGTTGTTGGGATTGACTTATTATTCAAACCATTCATATCATACATTTGGGAATAAAATTATGTCTATTTTTTATGTTCCTGTACTCTGACACGCCATTTAGACATGATATAATACATCCAAAAACCAACATTAATTTACAACCTTGCTCATCCCGATTTGTTAATTCATTCACCCTAAACACCAACAAGCAATAATATAGTGCTTACAAATTAAAAGTTATATAAAAATAAATCTATATAAAGATTTATTGACAATAGAATTTATGATATGTTATGTAATGGTATGAAAAATTGTGATGAGCATTAATGATCTTATTTCACATATTTTCAAATGTTTGATTTCTATAATTCATCCTTCTACTTAAGTCAAACCATGGCGCAACCGTGGTTACGATAATCAATTGTATCACTTATGATAATTCGAAAACTGTCATCAACTCTGGAATTTTCTTAATGGAATTAAGTTCCCGCAAATCGTCCTAGTTACTACATCACTTATTTAGATATTTTTTTTAACTTACTTTACTTTAAAGTTCTATAATAACGGTTCATTATTATCTCTACTTAGATTTGTGTATTGTCATGCTGTCGGTTTCATAAATAGTCGAATCATAGATTCATATTTTACTGGACGATTGGGATTAAGCAATTATCATGGCCGTTTATAAAAAAAAAATAACTCGTAAAGCTCTGAGTGAACCAAAATGAACCTTAATTGATTACTAGCGCATATTTACATCATGCTATGAATACGGCCGCCTCTATAAAGTAACTATTATTGGAAAACAATAAAATTAGTATTATTAAAAAGTCGTGGTCAATTATTCAAACAAAAGTTTGAGATTTATAGCGAAATTGTTTTTCATAGTTGAATTGTGAAAGCGGTTGTTCGACTAGTTGGCCACTCTTTAATACTTAACTTACATAATTTTAAGGGACCTTCAATTCCAATTAGCTAGATCTATTTATTGTAGTCGATATTGCTATTGGATGGATCATGACGATTTTTGTTTGACCAAATAGTAACTTTTTACAAACCTCTTTAAGGTAATTTAAATCACTTATTTGTTTATATAAAAGGAAAAATATCACAAAAATTTATAGCATATCACTTGACAAAATTCATAAACCTAATCGTGTGATTCATCCAAATGAGTATTATTACAATATATATTTTGTTGATTATTATAATGACCTGCTGTGAAGTAGATTTTGTGCTCGTACAAATGTAAGATAGCATTTGGAAATAAGTGAAAGAAGATTTCTTATAAGGTAACGCTGACCTGACCTGACTCCGGACTTACGCCAAGCCAAACTGTACTGTAGCATAAATAATTTAATATTTTGAACATTATGTGAACATTTTAGCAATCAGATTGATACCCACTGAATTCATTTCGAGATGTGTAAAATGAAAAATAACATTTTTATGTTATTGAAAATAAAATGAATCTAAAAATTCGACAGACTTTTATTATGAACCTATTGAATTACAACCTTACATTGAAAAGATTTCAACGCGCTACTGGTGATATATAGTAAAAACCTATTATTTTGAGAAAAAACCGTAGACTTACGATATTATAAAATTATGATCTTGATCTAGTTATTATTTAATAAGTAAGTTAGGAATAAGCATAATGGCATAATAAACAACAGTGATATGAGTATTTGAAGTTCTCGCGTCCATAGGTATAGAATATCTTATAATCCAGGGTGTAATTTAAAAAAAATATAAAGATTCACATTTAAATTTTCGAATGCCCCTTTATTATTACAGGTGAAGACTGACGAGCGTTAGGATTTTAAGCGAGTAGGTAACAGTAAAAATTATAAATGCTGAACTTGTGATATGTGATTTAGTAAGGAAGTACTGCAACCATAAATGGTAATCCGCTGCCAAGGAGTAGTGAACTCGCGTTGGTGTGTTCCGATTAAAATGTTTGGGTACCGAAAAATTACAGATGTATGATACAATACATCGTCTTGGAGTGATGGCCGAAACACGATATGACTTGGAACTTCTCATAATTTCTACTTGGGTGCAGTCGAATTAGGATTTGACGCGGATTTTACTTCGCGAATCTTTAGGGGGGTCACCACTTAAGTTGGCTAAAGGTTGTTCCGTCACATCAGTCACGGAAAGTCAAATAAAAACGAATTCTGCCTAAAGTTTGAGGACCCGTTAATGGCAGTGCACTCGTCTCTGAGACATGCAGATGGGGGTCTCACGTCCCAGTTTTCACCCGCACCCAAACCCGTCAACCTGGACCTAGAATTCTTGGCTTGAATGGGGGTAGGTATGTTGGATTGCAAAATTTTTCTTAACGAATCTGCACCCTTCAGTTGATTCTACCTACAAAAACTTTAACCTAAAAGCTTACTTGCCTTCGCAACTTTTTCTACCTAGGTAAAGAATTAAGGCCTTACCTAATTTGAAACCCACTCCAAAAATTGTGTATTCGAGTCATGATATTGTATTTTACTGCGTCTACCTAAAC
Organism: Aplocera efformata; assembly: GCA_921293045.1. NCBI lineage: Eukaryota > Metazoa > Arthropoda > Insecta > Lepidoptera > Geometridae > Aplocera > Aplocera efformata. The sequence continues at coordinate 6,393,699 of OV121045.1, forward strand.
AATAATAAATTACTAGCATCCGCCCCGCGGTTTTTCGCGTTTTTCTTTAACCTAATAGTGCCATCTTTGTTTGCTTTAGTAGACTAATGTATTTATATCAATGCGGGTATTGATACACTTTAGTAGATGGCGCTGTTAATCAGTTAAAAAAATATAACCACGTTTCCGTTAGATGGCGCATACTGTATGCCATAGGCAAATTAATCGACATCATAAATTCATATGATGATTGCTTATTGAATTTATTTACTACCTTAAAAATCAGTTTCATTTTTCTTTGCCACATTTTGGAAAAAAGACATACATAAAAACCTAACAACGATTTAGAAACTATTTAATTTGATGACCCCTGCAATGCAATAAAATTTTCACTAATTCTTTAAAGTATGGTCAAAAAGCTAATAAAAATATCAGGTGGGGATAGAATTACCTACATATTTCAAATAATAATGATTACAATAAATTAAGCTCAGACGACTAACATAAAAGATCCCATTATGGAATAAGTCTAATTACTAAGTAACGACTAATTACTTTGTGGAACAAGTTGATAATGTGGAATTAGTTGATTGAGGTACCAATGCTATTTATAAACCAAAATAAACGATTATCCAACAGGATCACTACAATGTTTGCGTATGAAATTCATGCTTCCATACTGGTGTAGCCAGTTCCAAATAATTTTCCCCCGTTCCTTAGTATTTTATGAAATACAACAGCTTGACTGTTATATATCTTAATAAAAACATAGTTATACGAGTACTAATAAAAACATAGTTATACGGTACCTGACATATTTATATAGCTAATCACAAAAATGTAATCACACAGCAGAAGAAATCACAACAGCATAATCAATGTGATTTCAAATAATGGCAATGATTACTAAAATACGACAACGGATATGTAATATTATTAAATATAATTAAAAAATTGATATCATGTTGAGTATAAAATTTTGCTATTATTACCTATTATTTGCTTTTATTCACGTTTGCTTATGCCCCCTTGTATCGACGTGGCGTATTCTAGCAGTCCGTAGCTGGCGTCCTACCCATGAAACGCGGTATTTTATACCTGTAGCAACACTGCACACTCGCACGCGCAGCAAAGCCTCCTCACACACACAAGCCTAGAACCGTGTAAACATGCGCTACAACAACACAAGCAGCGCTGCCTTTAGTCGGCGGGCCTACCCGAGGCAGGTACCCCGCGATACCGGTTACGAACGAACGAACGAACTATACCGTATTCTAAGCATAAACAAAGTCCAAGTTTTGTACTAAAAGTGCGGACCAAACAAGCTATGTGTGAACTCGAGTGCATAGCGGTATCAAAACTAGATATTGAATTCTGTGTATTTATATAATTTTAATGATGGCTTCGAATCAACGGATTCAACTACAAGTCAGAGGTAAGTTGAGATATTAATAAACGTTTATTAATCTTTTCCCGTTTTAGCTTGCTCTTCTATTCTGAAATTTCTCACTGTTGAAGAAAATATGGAACCAAATAATTTCATATATGAATATAGACTAATAAATATGTTATAAAATCTGAAAAAAAAAAATTACATTCTATAACAACAAAATGAGCCCGTGAAAAATAATGCGAACTCGAATCTCTGTTTTTATTGTCTTTGTTACTTTGCTGTCGTGGTTGGTTTCGTCGAAAACATTCCAAGAATTATTAGTATTCTTTTATAAGTAGGTGCCGATTCCAATTTAAGTAGCGGAAGGGTTCACCAACAGGTTTTCACACACAAAGTAATGAAATAATTTTATTAAGTTTTTGTCCAGTTACAATATAATATGTTTATTAAGTTCTGTTGCAGTTGACTGGCCCCATAGCTCAGTTGGCTGGCCTCATAGCTCAGTTGGTAGTAGCTCTACCTTCTGCGCTGTAGATCGTGAGTTCGAATCCCACTAGGACAAGCTTTGTTGTAATGTGTCTGTCTGGGTGTTTATTTCAAAACTTACATATAAGTATTCTATCAGTTGCCTAGTTCCCATATTACAAGCTATGCTTACTTTGGAGCTAGAGGGTGAAGTGGGAAATGTCCATAAAAAAAAAAGTGCGTTTGTAGAGCCAGACATATTCAGCACTTACCTAAAGCAATTGCCTATGTAGAAACAAACATGTTATTTTCAATAGCTTAGTAATTAGTGCTTGGGTTTCAAATGAATGTGTACATAATTTTTGATATCTGACTCTCTACCACAGGTATACATTATGATGAATATCAATAGACTTGCATAGAAACGTATACGAATAGTCGATGAAAACATTATATTCATAAAGTTTCTCGACTGAGGAGTAATGCGAGTCATGGGCCAGACTTAGTACTCCTAGCAAGGCTACTTTGCCTAAGCTGCAGTGTTTGGTATCTTTCGTTTTGTATTGTACTATAGTATTACATTCAATCTCACGGCAAAAGTACACTAACACCATATCACAGGTACCGTTGGCATCGATATAAGCATCAATAAGTAAGTACCCAATAGGGTGAATCACTTTATGAGTATTTTTCCAAGAAGCAGAATGTACAGTTGACCAAGAAAAGCGTTGCTAATATCAACTTTATATTAATCACCACTGTATTGATTCTACAATATATTTATTGTGTACCAAAGACCAGAGATGTCTTAGGTTAGGCAAACCTTATTTAGCCTATTCCATTTGTTTACTTTATTTTTATTTGGTGGTAAGTGGCGACCTTCGCCCATGACAACACTAACGCGACTCAGTATGACATTTTGATCTTACACTGATTTGCATTCATCGTGCTGCGTCAATCGCCCAAGACGATGATCCATCTCATGCGCATGGGATTTCACCGGCACCCACACCCTTCCACCGGAAAACAGTAATGCGAGCACTACTGCTTGGCGGTAGATTCCAGGAGTACCTCTCCGGACGGACTAGGCAAGTTTTACTTTTTGTTGCTGCTTTAGCACCCAGAGGGTACCTATAGGAATTCAAAGGGTACACACCTACGGACGCGAGCAACTGTACCTACTTGACTGGATTCTTTGTCTGTTTCATCCCTTTCCGGACCAAGTCTCTCCATGTAACTATGCAAGGAACATACTCGTATTTAAATACCAGCAATACAGCGGTAATACTTATCGTTATTCATTAACACGTTTATGAATAAGGCCCTAAGCATTCTCCTTTCACTTCTTTATATTTTACCATCATTATGACCTGAGTATAACTAGCGGAAATAAATATAATATATTAAATTTGTAATAAAGCGAAAGCACTCTGTTATCATTTAACAAACTTGTATGATGAACATGATTGGAGAAAAATTTACGGTTATGGTAGAGGTTTGCCTTTATCGTGATATTATCACGATAAAGTGATATTAATTTGTGTTTTGATGATCTGAAAAGAGTAATTTATTAATTATTAGTGTACATTTTTCTTTTACGCTTCGCTTAAGTTCGCGTTGCATTGTTTGTATATCATCTTAAGATGGTCTTCCGCCAAGCAACGCCCGAATACATCAACGGAACATGAATTTTCAGATCATAATATATTTGTTTGTTAGTGGCATGTGAAATTTGTTTCACTGGGGTTAATTAAACCACGGCTCTACATTCTAGCCAGTTGTCCAAACTACTAAGCTAACGAGGTCATGAAACCGCACCCCCCATTGTTCAAGAAGAGACTTAATTCAGAATTAAAATCATAATAGAACGTATGCATAATGGTATCATTGTGTTTTTGCATTGAAATCTACTTATCGGATCGGTAACTACACATTCAAGTTCAGGCTATTTGTATATTTAATCGTCATTTAGCACGATGACTTTACAAAAAGTCAGATACGTCAGACCAACCGAAAGATGGCTAGCTTAATAAAATAACTATCATAGCAATAACTCTGTTGTCTAAAAACGATTTAGAATGTAGAGAAACGCTTAAAACGTGTATAGAGTTCGTTTTTTTTATAGCGGTGATTCATTTTGTTGATTGATTAAATTGATCCTAAGGTTCATTTAAGATTTCAGGATTCGTATTTTTCTAGGCTTGACATGTCATTTTACATTAATTCAGTTTTTACAACACGAAAAATCGAAAAGCATCTTCTAGTATTTTTTTATTAACTTCATATAACAATAAGAACTTGCATAAAGTATAAAAATAATTTAAAAGAACATTCACATTGGATGTAAAATAAGTCCCAAGTTCTACTTTATATTTGATAAATAAAAAAATTACGAGAACCTCATAGGTTAAACAAAACAGGTCAAGAATTTCAATTGGCTGTAAATTTTTTAATAGAGTATATAACTTCTAGTGTTGTGTTTTTGTATGCCATAGTAATAGGAAGAAAACACTCCACCCCTAAAGACAAAAAATAAGGGGATATTGAACTAACATCGGTGGAGTTTTAATCACTCACTTGTTCGTTCACTCAAACTTTCGCTCCGCGTGGATTTATTTTTTCACATCTCATTAATTAAGATACAAAGCGGATTAGTACGCATAATTAGCCTAAATCAATGTTTGAATCATATTAAACTGTTCAGTAACCTGTCCACTTTTGATATTTCTCTTTTGCTAAGTTTATTTGCATAATCGACTTTGAAAAAGAGGTGCTCAATTCGGCTGTTATTTTTTTGTTTGCTACGCGATGTTTGCGCCAATTCTGGATTGATTTGGATGATATTTTTTTGATTTGACGGATGTATTTCCGAGGTGGTCGCTTAGATTTCGTCTTGTGATTTCTTTTTACATTACATTTAGTCCTAATAATATGTCTGCTGCTCAGCTTAAACAAATAAGTAAAATATTTGTCAGTAACTCTCTTAATCAGTAATGTGTTTGAGCGCATGCCCCGTAGCATTTTGTTTATAAATTGTTGTATAAATGTTTCATATAAATCATTTCATATAAATGTTTTTACTGAGTTCAATGGTCAACTGACTACCTTTCGAATACCTACCGACGAAAATGTCAATAGAAAGATAACCAAATATTTTGAGGTTTTTTCTCAACACACTTTTCTCTCAACACACTGTGAGATGACGGAAAAATGAGTATAAAGAAAACATTAACTAAATTATTATATAATAATGTTTTCTTCATACTTATTCCTAGTGATTAAACCTTTTTACCGTCAAATCAATTATATAACAATGCATAACTTCTATTAAGACGTAGAATAAATGATCTATACAGTTTCGTACTAGACTAAGAGTGCTTCCCATAAAAGACCGTATTTTTGGATCCATAATAGTGGTAGGTAGCCAGTTGAATCATCCATCACACATACATATTTTAATGTTGGTTACCCTATCCACCATTAAACATGTGTGTTAATAACAAATACTAATAAATGCAAATATAGGTAAGGCATTTTATTCTTTCTAATATTTACAAAAGCGACATACAATGAGCAATGTTGCTTTCAACGAAGCGCCTCTTTGTTGGTCATACATAGTCATAATTAAACAGTTCGATTCCGTACTCACATTTATGGGCAATAGATTTGCTCTGATGCATGTTAATCAAACGCCTTGTCCAGTATTAGCGCTGTTTGCAAACAGCTTATGTAATCCTGCTTGTTTGTATCCTATGTTTACTTGTTTAGAAACTACTTATAAGGTGGGTGAAAATTCTAATTTTCTAGTAAACTCTAAGAATAACTTCCTAACTGTCAGTATAATGTACGCAAGTACTTTAAAAGCGGTCTGTGCTGTAAGCAATTTAAGCAGTCTTTTGTTTACAAGTTTTAACATATTTCCTAGAATTAAAACGAGACCCATGCATGAGAACGTGACTAATGAGAAGATTTCATAGAAGATGTCTGTCTCATACTGTACAGTTCTTATTTTCTCACCGCACCTCACTTACTCTCCACAAGCAAGAGTTTATCAACCACAAGAGCCTATACAAGATTACCGTACCAGCCTCTTAATGTTCCCACTGCAGGGACAGCGGCCTACTCTCGATTCTTTTTAAGAACTTGATATTGGGTACATACATTTTTCAAGTGCCCATCACTCATTGGCGCACGTCTGGGTTTGAACCTCGGATTTAAACTTCGCGTTTGTACTAATTGGAACCATGCTTTCTGTTGCATACCAATCCAATGAAGCAATGCGTGATTCAAGTCTAAATCGAAATGACATTTGTCTTCTTGCGTATGTGATACTGTTACACGTAGTATGCCGTTCACTCTCTGTAGTCGACACGATACCTGCAGGCATATCATCGAATCTAGCTCTTTTGAGGAAGCAGAAGGTCGTAATATCTTTCTGCCAAAATGCCCAACTTATCTTTTCGCAATTCTAATTCCAATCTTGACCATGGCACGCCACTCTGTACCCCAATTGCAAAAAGCATACGGGTCACGTAAAGGCACAAAATATAGCTGATAAAGCCGCATATTAGATAAGGTGTTAAACAATACCTTAGGCCCTAATTAGTGTCAACACTTGACAGCTAACTAAAGCTATCCATCCTACACTTTCTAATGCAAAGTTTAATCTATTCCTCCTTTCTATACTCGATGACTCGGAGTCGTAATAAGAGAAGGGATGTAGGTTATCTCGCTATGAACATACGTAAATATTATGTGTTACTCAAGCAGTTTTAGTGGTAAAGTGGTAAACCGAGAGGAAACGTTTTCTTAAAGCTATATCCATTAGGAACATCAACGCAATATAGACATTCTGGTAGATGTCTACTCCAGTGTGAAAATGCGTTTTGATTCAATTCTTTCGTTACGTCTGTAGTCATGCTATTTGTTACTCTCAGCATTCATAAATAATAATATTTTAAATTATGAATGCTTAATAATCTTGTAATAATTAATAATCTTGTTATTACACATGATATTTTGAATAACTAACGATAGATTGAAGTTACATAGCTGATAGTTTGTTTTAACTTAAGTTGAGGCCCATGAAAATACATTTGGAGTGAATAATATATTTCTTTAAAATATAACCTTGGTTATCATACAGGCCATTAACCTCACCTTATATCACCTTAGAAGTCCTGTCACCTGTCACAAAACTATTTGAATTGTGATCACAATACGTTCGTAGTGCAGCTTATTTAAATCGCACTGTTTCATAAGCAAAAATTATGCCATCCCATCAGGTGGATCCTTGCTTTACGCAACGGCTGAAATTGTTGCCAACTATTGCGTGAATCGTGATTGAAAGTATTTTAGTTGAGTATTTCTTTGCCGTAATTGTAGTCTAAATAATGCAGGTCTTTATAAAAACGGCGTAGTTTAGTAGGTAGTAGACCTGCCTTCGAATCGTGGTTTCCCGGGTTTGATTCCTAGCCGGGCATAATTTGTGTGAAGAACGTAAAGCTTCGTGAAAGAAGGGAAGAAAAATTTCGGGTCTTGGGTGTTTGTTTGTTTGTCCATGCCACTTGCGACACAGGGAATCCTAGTGTTACAGTTTGAGTGTGTAAACATTACGTTATTGATTATGAAGTTTTGGCGTGAAAGAGCACCAAATAGGATGCTCCTTTATTCTATTAGAAGGTGCCTAATGTACAAATTACACTCGTTAATAATTAACAATTATTCTATTAAAACGGTTCTTGTTGAGCGCTAAAATCACGTTAATATTTCATTTGGTTTGCCATTTATAACATTACTAGTTACGTATAATATCATATTCGTACAACATCCCAACCAGAAAGTCTACATTGCCGGACGTTGCTCCAGTTATAAATATTGCAAAAGCCATGGTAACCAGACTCGTTCACGAGATATAGAGACTCCGGCAGTGTTGCCAACCATAACGGACTAAGAAAAAACTTAATAGATAAAACAGCAATCGATATGGGAGATCTTGTAATAATATCTTCTATTTAACGTTATGTAACGTTTAACTTTGATGTTAGCAATCAATATATTCTAATGGCTTTGGAAATATTTTTCCAATGTCTACAATAAGTCCCTGATTTAAAAATCGAATAATACCGACTTCAATTCTTTCATTCCTTATTTGTCGCCCTAAAGGGCCTTTTTTATATATATTATGGGTAAGCCAACTAATCGCACTTCTCCAATGAGGTTGCATGCTCCAATGATGAATGAATGAAACGAAATACTTCAAGAACTTATTAACTTACTTTCATTAAGTAACGAAGTGTAAATATTTTTTGAATATACACTTGTCAGACTAAAAACATATTTCTTCTTTCTTTTATTTAAAACAACATACTTATTTGTGTTTAAGCGTATCCATTCACTGCATCCGCTATGTAATTTTTTTGTTGGCAACTTTGAATTGGCAAATTTGGCTGTATCGCAATTACATTAATGTTAAACGTAACCGTCTAGCGTCAGTTATTAATTAATTCTATTTATTGATATGTCTTAAATTCTAAAATGTGCTAGGTACCTTTAGTCTGCAAAACAATAAATTTGAAATAAAAAGTTAATATGAAAAATCATCAAAAATCTGGGATTAATTGTAAAATATTACATTAGGAGTAATCTTTCGCCTAGATTAACATGGCTGGTGCGAATCTCTTATTATATTTTGTAATAAGGAAGTGCGTTGTAATTAACGGTATAGTAGTTATCCGTAGCATAATAATGGTGAGCTTTTAACATTTGAAAATGGCCTGCCCTTACATTTCAATGTTATCAGGATTTTGCACGCTGTTTGCTGTACATACTTGGAAAGGCGATAAGTTATTATAAATGTATATTTCTGTTTGTGACCAGTTTCGAAGCTAAACTCATAAGATGCTAATTTGTAAATTTGAAGAAATATTTGTATTCTACGGACAAATGCAAACAAAAAATCCACCATTTTTACTTGTAAGAAATAACGTATAAACTGATTTACTGTATCTTGATTCGATTCACTAAATTACAAATTGTAAATATTAATAATAAATATTGTTATCTAACATCAAAAAGGAGGAAGTTCTTAGTGCTGCTGTATGATTTATTTTGTGTTACCGATTTGTTCGGTAACTGTGGACCGATTTGGATTTTTAGTTTTAAATTGTAGGTCCCGTATAAATTTATTTTGATTGAATTCACCACTAGGGGCAAGAAATAAAGGACGAAACTTTATTTACTAAGATTTAAAAATTAGACTAAAAAAACAATGATGTTTTATTATTTTAAAAGTTCTGATTAAAACCGGAAATCTATTATATCTACTTATATTAAGTACAAGATACTTAAAGCCATGTTTAAAACAATGAAATCTGAAAAATCTATTATCAGAAATGAAAGTAAGACATGATTAAGTCGCAGCGCAGTTTTAAGTTTCAACTGTATGCTCTTTGTAAACGTTCTAATGAACCATAAGACGATAAAATGAGGTACGAGTATATTGATATGTAACTTACCCAGGGAATGAATTCTCTTTGTACCAGCGAGGGTCTGAAATAGCAAAACTGTTGCAAAAACCCGACTCAGATTTCCTGTTCTGGTTACGGACGGGCAGCCAAAGGGTAAGACGAGTGTGGGGCCGGGGCCCGAGTGCAATGTCCTTGCCGCCGTGTGCCTCCGTGTAAGACCCGCGCTGCATACGTAATGCGATAGGACTTAGCTGCTTGTAGCCGATTAGTCAGCAGAACGAGTTCGTCCCAATCCCAACCCTATTAGCCATAGATAAAACCTAATATATTTTTTTTTATATTGATCATCATTTCAGAATTATTAAAGTATTTATTTTTAAATTAGAACCTGCTTAGTTTTCAAAGGAGGTTTTCAATTCTATATTGTTTATTTGTCATGCGTTATCTATGTCCATTGTGTACCGATTTCGATGATCCTTTCTTTATTGAATACGGTGGACTTCCAAAGAAGTACAATTGTATCACATAAAAGTGAATAAAAATATGATTATATTATTAATTAAGGGGGAAAATAAATGTAGTTATTTATTTAATAATACTAATTATAATAGTAATACTAATTGGTCTCTAATTGGTATATAATGCTAGCTATTGTAAATTAATGATTAATTCATTAAGAGAAATACTATCATTTTTGTGGACTTACGTGTACGTGACATTGCCACTTTACTTCTGAAAACGCGCTACATCAATTGATAAATAAATGTTTTATTAAGAACAAACCTTGTGCTACTTTTCCTAAGCATTTTTATTATAACAACGAAGTTAAACAATTTACATTTACTAGAATCAACTTGCATTAATCGATTAATCGAAACTTTGTCTTGCTGGCAAATAGGAAAACACAAGTATACCTATTCTGTATAACCATTTAATGCGTACTTGTTAATTGGCTATTTAACAGCGTGAACTGAAAATCTACATATATATTTTTCAATCCCAACTAAAGTGGACCTCCAGTGGTCTTTCCTGCCTCCAATCACCGGTAAATTGCCTAATTATCATCAATTTGAATCGCAGGAAAGACACGTCCATTACTGTGATGCAGGACACTTTCCATCTTAGACCTGTAAGAGATACTTAGCATGATAAATGCCAGTTGTTTAATACCTGCACAGTGGCAGGTAGGCGTAAATGTAAATAGACGTAGACATAAAAATGGGATATTATTATGGATTAAAATGCTAAAGTAAAAGCAGAGGTTTACTAAATATAACACATTTCCAGATCATCTTAACATGGACTGCTGCATAGTAAAGCCTGAATGTGTATCATTATAAGTAACTATGACATTTCCGTTATGTCTAATATTTCCACTGCAGGGGATATTTATGTTAAAAGCAGCAAATTAGTTGAAGCGCCAGAAAATTCAGCTATAAATCGCTTACAGCCAGTTTTCTGTACAACTATCTGTTAGTTGTACAGAAAACTGGCTGTCAATATAATCAAATATTTTGACCAAAAAACAAAGTTTTGATGTATAATAAGTTTTTACGTGCTCAAATTAAACGTACTGTCTGATTGTCCATCTGATGTTAAGTGGACACTACCACCCATAAACAACAGCAATACGAATCAGGTATTCCGCTGCGGAAATACGAGAAAACCTAAACCGTGCCGACTGTACCGTCTCATGTATCACAGCAGCGTGAATGATGAACACATGCTTGACGATGGGAAGTACTGCCACCACACTTAGTAAAAGTGTGGTGGCTGTACTTCTCCGGACGAATTTGATACAAGTTTTATTGCTACTTTATGTCACTCCTTTTACACCCGGGGTGAAATACAATGAAAAAAGTAATGTATTTTTTTAAGATCACAAAAATTACACAAATATATGGAAAGACAACTTTTTTCGCTTTCCATACTCCACAAGCACACCTTTCTGCCGCTCCTGAGCCGGGAAAGGTATAATATAAATAAGGCAAAACTTCTAAATCAATGCAATGCCCATTCACAATTCCTCATAAGCTAAGACAAAAATATATCGCCTGGAGCCTCACAATCGGCATCGAAATCGGCTCACAAAAGTTATCAAAAATATTTAATTATATTATCACATAGAAAAGTCCATGAAAACAAATGATAATTCATCACAATTTCTTCATAAAGAAGTCTACGATGCAATAATTCATTACTGGCCTGCTGACTACGGCCCTCGACCTGAATTCTTGATGAGCTGACTGATCATACCACGTACTTCAATATTATAATTTGACACAGTTCCGATCACAATACTTAGACCGAACCTAAATTGGTTAAATTAGAACAATTTGGTCGTACCACAAAAATGGAAAAAAGAAAGTATTTTGCAACAAAGATTTTATTGCCCCGTTCACAACTTTTCAATCATTTGTACTAATACAAGCCTAAAATTGGTGATGACAATTATCCAAGAAAACTCACAGCAAAAGATGGATATAAAATTATACAACAAAAGATAGATATTATTGAAGACTATTGAAGATGAATTTTATATACTTAGTAAAAATTATATTATGAACTAGTCATAGTATAATTTAAGTGGTCACGGGTGATTGCTAGCCCCCACACTAGGATTCCCTGTGTTGTGGGCAATAATGAAGGCAAAATAAGATTGAGACCTCAGTTCTAGGTAGTTATGAATAGCTCATTCATCCATTGACTAGCCTCGCATCTCAGTTGGTTGTGACTCCAGCCAGCAAGGATAACTATTTATGTGAAGAACACAGATGTTCATTTGTGTCTGGGAGTTAATATGTATGAATTTACAAACAAATAATATTGTATAAGTATTTTATCAGTATTTTGATTTCCAAAGTACAACCTATGCTTAGTTTAGACGGTACTGTGGGAAAATTAAATGTCCGTAATCATTTATTGTTAATGTGATCAATTATTGAAAATATTTGAAAATTTTTGGGTAAAATTTTCAATGGTTACAAAACCTCTCGTAATCTTGATAAAGTGCATCAGAATCAATCTCAGAATCTGACGTTATGACATACCCGCCTTGGCTCCAGACAACTATCAACTGGTAAGTCCCGTTATTTCCTACAAATCGAGTCGCATACTAACACTGTTCTTCCAAACCCATCATAGAACTTCAGTCCCTGCCTGAGTAGTTTTTAAGTCGATAATTCTTTGTAGTTAATTATGAAATCGTGACCTTTTGGTGTTGGCTTACGCTACACCCACTAAAATGTCGATATCGGTCTGATATAGCTTTAGAAACTTGTCTATGAATATAATGAAATTAATATTTCTTACCGTTCTAAACTATAAACCAGAAAAAAACTAAATTTAGATATTTTCGACTATAAAGACAAGCTTGAAGAGAATATGATACTTCGAAGAAGTAAATAAAAGTATACTAAGTGCCTTTTATACGTGGTAATACAAGGGTTTACCAAGGGTAAATACGCAACTGAAGCTTGCTGGCTCAAAAACAAACGTGCACACGGGATTTTCACTTGAAAAATGTATGTGCGCAATACCGCGCTCTCGAAATTTGTGAAGACATCGTGTGGAAACCGGCATGTCCTAGAACCACAAATTCGAAGACATATTCTTGTTCGAATATATTCTATATAAGACATATTCTTGTTCATATCGAGAGTAGGCCGGGTATTCCTGCAGTGGAAACGTTAGCTTAGATATTGTTGATGCATTTTGCTCTTGTTTATGGGCGGTAGTAACCACTTATTGTTGTCAGATAGTTCCGCCAGTTAGGTCACGTGAAAAAAGCCAATACTCCCCATTAGATATAGCTGCCATTCTTAGACTCCGTAGCTTAGGTAGCCCTCCCTTCAAAACGAGGGGTTCTGGGTTCGATTTCCGGCCGGGGCAGACTTTGTGTGATGCGTTAAGTTGGTTTTCGAGTCTTGGGTATTTGTGTTGTATTTCTGTGTTCTGTGTTGTATTTTGCATACCAACTACGACACATCCTAGTGTAGGGTTTTGTATGTGTGTGTAAAAAATTATCATTCATTGGCTCTACAGCTACGATGAGTCTAAATACTTATCTCTAAATACTTGATTCTGATCAAAATACCTAAAGAGTTCAAAATTCCTGTCCAGTTTTTTCTTGTTCAAAGTTCTAACTAAAAGCGGCGCGTCCATTCATGTAAATCTTCAGTTATGAGGTCACACGTTTTAATTGAAAACTAAATAGATACTGGACGCAATAATTACTCCTAATTTACCTACAACTTATCCGTATAAAGTGTGGCAATTATTTAAAGCTTAATTAACCGCCGCGCCGACATGAGTTGTACCTACGGACTTCTGACTTACAATCTCAAAGTATTTGGTTTTTTATGACTTAAATGACGGAACGAGCTTATTTCCTACCTAATGTTAAGTAAGTAGTTACCGCTATTAACGACAGCAATACGAATAAGGTCGTTGGCTACCTAAGTATGAAAAAACCCAAGTGGAATCATGTCGCGCATATCAGAATGATGCGCGTAATTTCACCGGCTACCACACCTCCACTGGAATCCAACAACGCTGGTGCATCTGCTTGGCCGCGGTACGGTGCATTAATAAGTAACTTTGGTTAACTCTGAATGAATCAGAACTTTTGTATAGAAAATTTAACCAATATTATGTAAAATTCCTAGTTATATTTTGAATATTAAAGTAGTGAGGTTATCGTTATTATTTTATAACTAGCTACGACTAGTGTTAAAAGTCAACGTGATTCGATCGGTAAAACTGCTTTTTGGGAATAAAAGTAGGTGTGCGTTCAGCCGTTGCGGCGTAAAGGAGTAACAAACAAACATACCGACAAACTTATGTATTTATAATATTAGTCTACATAGTCACGAATGCCAATCCAATTTTTGTGGAGGAAAAGAATAATTGACTGATTTAAAATCACACCCAATTTTTCGCTCCAAGGGGTGAAATTTTCCATGAAATTTCAATGAGACGAGGTGGCAAATAAAGAAGACCACATTTGGCGAAGATTAGAGCTTAACTCGCATATTAAAAAGACAACATTAAAAAGGAGACATAATAAAATACGATTCGCCACGGAATCTGTGCCAGTGGTGTTTGACAAGGCCTTTAATTCACATGAAGTTATTCATTAACGTTATAGCATATACAGCATTATTAAGCTTGTTAGATTGGTGTTCTTAACGATGTGTCACTTAAACGGCAACTACAGTTAGACGTTATTAATTATAATATGAAAGTAACTTTAAAACAAGGTTATTGGTTTGCCCATCGATTTATAATAATAATATTATGGTAGTTGAACCATTGATTGCAAATTCAGAAAAATACTCCTCGAATCTTAGGTTTTTGGATTCGATTTTAGTTTTGGATTTTAGTTTTCTCGTATATATTTTTTCGAATTCCGGATTCAACAGTTCTTTGGATTTTTCGCCAATTGGAACATGTAATATTTTATTCGATTTCGTCAAATCCATCGTTTGTCGAAAGCCCATTCAGTATCGCTCGTTAGGTTAGGCCTGTATTCAGCTGGGAAGTTTATAAGCTGGTGTGATACTGGATAATTTACCTTTTGTCCTAAATTTAGCATGAACTCGGTCAATGATGGTATTAAGAAATTGTCACCCTAGGGCATCACGAATGATTAATGCATCATTATCTAGAGCAATCAACAAACAATGCCTGCAGCTATTTGCATAATGTCGATCGATCACAAATTGCGCAATTCATCGTTATTAGACTTTCTACATGACAATGTGAGTTTACATCTACATGATGATCCTTCGACAAGGCAACATCTCACGTAAAAAATGAGATGGGCCTTGTTTCAATTCCTTTCCTAACTTATAGGTAATAAACCACCAGGAGGTAAACAAAACGATGCAATACAATGCAATCTTCCTCAATATCAACGGCTCCGTGACCGAGACACACTTAGTGTGGCGAGCATGAAGTTTGTGCTCGGGTCATGGGTATTTGTCTTGTTCTTCTGTTTTCCATGCCATCTGCTACAAAGGGAATTCTTGTGCAGGGGTGTATGTGGGTGTATGAGGGTGAAAACGTGTAAATTAAATGTGACAATTGATGTATCTTTTAAACAATTATCTAGGTACGTACACAATCGTTGTGTCCTTGCTATTAAACGGTCGTATAGTTTAATTGAATGGACAAGCTGGCTATTATCACCACTTTGTTCATTATTGCGAGACTGTTGTCAGGTATTTTTCTCATAGAAGTTGATTCCTGTCGGTATTATAGATCCGTCACACGGCTGTTGATCTATCTAGATCCCATTCAGTTATTTATGTGTCTGCGTATACTATGATGACTCAGGTGTGATTCTTTATTGCAAAATCATTATTTTAATAATTATATTTATGTATGTTAAAAGGGACATCTGGCTTGATTTGCGAGACAAAGTTTGACACGTTCTGCCTTCGCCAAACATGTTAGTGTCAACTTTTTCATTTCTTACCTGCTTCAATTTTTTCTATATAAATATATCTTATTACTTGGCTTCTGTCTATGAATAAGTTAATATTTAACAAAATATTAATGTAGAGCATATTTATTACACATATATTTTTTCTTGTAAATAGAGCATAACCCTACGCTTACTATGACCGCATCTTTTCGATGATCAAGCGTTGCAGTTGATTTCATTATAGCCTTTTGTGTTTTGGATGACATCAACTTACTATTTTTGGTTTGAAGCTTTACTGCATCATTATTTTCGAACATTATATTTGTTCTTCTTAAACCTTCGCTTTAATAGAAAGCTTGCAAGAAAAGTAATCATATTGATTGTAAAAGACTCTTTCTCTCTCATTTACATTTGTACTCGAACTTGTCTATTTTTATTATACTTATAATTTAAACTCATCATTTTCGTTCTTTTTTTAAATCCAGTTTCCTAATAATGCTGGTGAGAAATCCGCTGTTTCTGACAATTCCGTAGTTTTGAGTTCGATTCAACCATCGAATATGTGATAAATTTTGCAAATAATTACTGCAAGGCAATATTGTTATATAATACAAAATAGTTTTTCTATATCGATAAAAATCAAAACTGACCTTGCAATTTGCTCTAGACTCCAAAGTTCTGAATAGATAATATTGTATAAATTATATATCAACGATAAAACATTTTGGACAGAACCTGGGTATAAATCAGCAATAAAACAAATGATATTTCGTACAACAATGTGTTGAATTATTACTGTATACCATGTGTAATTAACATTTTATAATTATTTAACCTATACCAAATTATAGAACCTCTTCAAATAGATAAACCACACACCTGAGTCTCAAATGTGCAACCTGCATCCAATTATCCGGTACATTCATCGTGTATCAATATTACATGATGTCCTTGTGTCCATTCTATCTTCCGGTCGTTTTCTTAATTATAATTCTCCACCTAGAGCTTATAGTTTTCTGAATCCATGTGTGCAATACCACAGGAATTGAATGGCCTTACAGCTGATTTGGTACCATTGCCGTCTGCGCATCCTGCGCGTCGATCGATTTCCACCCAGGACAAACATTTATGAGGCAAACATAGATACTATTTTAATCTAAGTGTTAATATATGCCTATTTATATATATATATAGGCATATATTAACACTACATATATATATGTATTCTATCGGTAATCTGATTCTCATATTGGGGGGATTACATGTCCCTTTTCATAATTCCGACCTTAATTGTTTACCAAAAGTAAGCTACATGGGTAAGGGAAGGGGTGTTTGAGAATCAGTTACTTTAAAGGTTTTTGTGCAAATCATTCTCATATCATTTTACTGCATGATAATAATTGTAGCGAGATCATGCTGTAAATGTAAGTGGGGCGTAAATGAGCACTTAAATTAAGTTACAAAATGACTTTTGTTTGACCATGCCATAGTATAACATAATATACATTATATTATGTTTAGAAAATCCTGCCCTGTAGCGTTAAAAGTTCACAGCGAAAAAGTTTGTGTAACTATGTTTGAAGTGAACTTGTTTTGGCACTAGCGACTACGCTTCGTTTTGCAACCCAAGTTCTCCCTTCAGTTAATTGCAACCTCGATAGTTATTATAATCAAATATAAATTTAATGGTAACCTCGAGAGAAGGAATCAAGGCGACAATGCTTACAATGCGTGCGTGGGTTAATTCGTTTTTGTTTTGCAAGGGCAGAATATTTCACCGTATGTTTAATTAATAATGTATCTACATGTACATTGGTAGCAACTGTTATTTATCTACTCATCTAGTCAGTATAAAGTGAAGTCAAAGTGGTCAAAAAAAGGACAAATTTCTGCTGAATATCAAACTGATGGAAGTTGAAATAATTATTGACTTATTTGCTTGTCTGTAAGTAGAGGTAAAAGCAAAGTTTTTAAGAAAGATTAAAAAAGAATCTTTGATTAGTTTCAGAAATCTGCATAGACCTAGCACAATGAGCGGACTTATCGCTGAAAGCGTTTTCAGACGACCTTAAATTTGTGTTATTATAATATAATCGTTAGTAATATAATATTATATGCTGAATATAATATTATATTACTGTATTATATTACATAATATTATACACAGTCAATATAAGCCTACATATTAAAATCAAAGAAAACAACATATTGTATTATATCCATACACAAAAAGTCTGCAATTATTTACCAAAACTATCCAATTGCATATAAATCTGGTACACAAATCAATCGGAAAACCTCGAATATCATTAATCGTTATTTGCAATAAACGACCATTATTCATGACATTGAGTCGTTAACGAACTGTGAAGATCGCAACTATTGTTAGGCAGATATAAATTATTCTCGCGTTCAGCTTCAGAATAATCACTTTTTGCTTTTGCCTGCTCGTCAGACGTCATGCTTATCAATCTCAATGAAAAAAGTTTCCTGTATTTGAAGATAATAGATGCTGAAACCTTCTCAAGATGATTACTAGATGAAATTCATTATCCGGGGATCTCCTAGCATCATAAATATACTTCGGTATATTTGCTACCATTTTGATCCATGTTGTTTGTAGGGAGGGTAGCTCCCTACCCTCAAAACCTCTACACTTGTCCCTTAAGTTGTGCAAAAGGAGCAACTCTCATACTCGTGTTCTAGGATTCCCTGCATCGTAGATGGTATCGAAACAGAAACACAAGACAAACACCCAAGACCCGAGAACAAACTTGACGTTTATCACACAAAGTCTGCCCCGGCCGGGTAACCAACCGAGATCGTTTCTTAGGCAGGGCTACTATCAACAAGAAGCAACTCTGCATGTTATTTTAGAATGAGCCATTTATTCACTTAGTATATTCGTAGTAAAATTACTACTTTTACTACGCTGAATTTGGTTTATTTTTGTCAAGTTACGTTGTAATTCTGAATTTTAATTATATTAAGATAGCTAGATGATATAGCTAATGGGTGTAATTTATGGTGTGGCACATATAAATGTTTTCTTATTATTATAGTTATTCTTAAAAAACTACCATTTTTTGAGTCTGACATGATTACTACAACTTTGGTCAAACACGCCCCACAAAATCCTAAGATTATATGCGTTAAAAGAAAGTGTTTCCGTCAGTTACAACTTTAAGCGAAACGGAAAGCAGTGAGTAACTATTTCCATACAAATTAAGTACATGTCATATCCTCTACTATCAATAAAACGAAAAAAAAGAAGGTATGGCAAGGCAAGGGGAGCTATCCCCCCTTAATTTAAGAACCAGGAAGTGAGCTTTTTTAAGGCAGTTTTTTTATATTTCAGTCCGCTTACTTAATGCGGCCAAAGCTAGGCCCGCAACGAGGATAATTTAACGAATCTCCTTCCTTACATGCACCCAAATCCCGGAATACACAAAAATTAATATGGCGGCACTGATTTTGAAAAATGCATTAAAATAAACTAGTATTATAGATATTGAGACAGTAGCCAATAGTTGATAATTATGTCATTGAGTTAACCCGCTGTTTCAATAGGAAAATAGTAATATATTGCTTTTTATTTCCCAATTACGGACATCTTCGCGTTGTCGTGTTCTTGTATACTTTCACTACACTTACTATTGCTATGTATCAGTTTGACACTCGTAAGCAAGACAAGACAATTGACAACTTTCTTTTTCGTTATAAATGGTCTTTTTCTTTATAAGCCTACAATTAGCTACCAAGAAACTGGCAACATTACCGCATTGTCAGGCTAATCCTCTGACCAAGATACGTGCGAGCATTTTGTTAATCAATTTCCGGACGAAATTATTGGACAGCTCTTAAGTTACCAGATATAACTGATAAATAAATATATAACTAACAGACAGTGTATCGAAGCCTTGCAAAACATTCACTTGGACATGTCTGGGACATGTCCTAAATAGCTTAAAGTTAACCGAGCGCCTGTCAATCATACATTGGCCAATTGGGACACCTCGCCGATAACATTACTTCCATTCATTGCAAATTCAACCATACAACTTCCCAACAAGGTGTGAATTACTATTTGTGTCAAATGCATGGTGTATTTTGTTTGCAGAAAGTGTCTTATCTTGTTGAGCACTTATTGAAAAAACTTGTCAACGAAAATGTAAAATGTCAAGTGCCGTTGACCCTTGATTCCGTTCTGGTACCTTTATCAAGTGGAACATATAAATGCTCCACAGTTTTATTATTATTACCTACTAGGGCATTTCAGAAATAACTTAATATTTATCATTTTCAGAAACAATTTTTGATACAAAATCGCCAGAATTAAATAATTTATATGAGTTTTAGACGATGAGTTTTAGGGCTCTTTATTTAAAAACAAAATATAACCTAACATGGTAATTCGTTGCAATTATCTTAATCGTATTGAAATTATGATTTTAGAAGTGAGAAGAAAGTTTAACACTGTAAAAATAAACAAATTCTTTTCTAAAAGTTATGTTCCTGGAGTCAGCTTAACCGTTTTCCACTAAACATGGATAAGACACATGTTCCATAAGTTCCCCCATTTGCTTTACTACAAAAAACGCTTTAACATTGAACCATTCTTATTTAAGATAGACAGACAAACAAGTACAGTTAAGTTAAAAGTCGTCTTGTTAAAAAAACAAACAATAAATTTGGCTTCGGTTTATCTCTATCTCAAATGAATTAACGTTACTGCTAATTAACAAGTGTTTAATTGTACTTATATGTGACAATTCTAAAACAAGCACCACTACTCGTTTTGCTTGCCAGTTCACGTTGTTTTCACTATTATGTAACTGTCATAAATAACAGCCTTTGGAAATTATCTGCAATTTCACTGATCAAACTAAATAAACCTAATCAACGGACAAAAACATAACAAAGATGCCTTGTTCAGTCACTTGTTACGATAAAATCGCTCCATTGTGCGCCATGGGAATCATAACCTGTCACAATGGGAACCTCCGTCGATGCACATAGCTGTTGATTATGAACTTGGACCATTTAGAGGTCAAAGGTGTAGTACTTGTACTTCATACATGATACCACTACACCTATAAGGTAATTTGTAACCAATCTTTGAGGCGGCTTTGTTGGTAGACAGGTTGATCCCTGGCTTTTCTTTGAAATGTTGTTTTTTAGATCCCTGGCCTTTATTGGTGTTTCCAACACAACGTACTACCGTGTTTTAGAAGATTCGATGCGTAAGCCGCTTAGTGGAATCAAAAGTTACAGGGACGTCTTGAAATTTTAGCTCAATCTACATTATAGGGGTATTTTAATTATTTTCTAATTTAAGTATTATAAATTTAAACAATTTAATAAAAAAATAAGTTATGGAAACACAACTAAATTAAAACGCGTATTAATTTGCGTTTCCAACCAGCTCTGTCGCGTTATATAAATATGTGTAGTAACAGCGATTAGCTCTAGAAATAAAAAAAAATGTATGTATATATTAAATTATCGCTATGTTTTAACACGTGAGACTGCACGCGTGGACGCCATTGCAGTTCTCAAAATATTATTAGTAAATTAATAATTGCAAATATCCGAAGGAAATTTGCAAAATTTTTGCATAGTTACTGGTTCAATTAAATTAACAGACAATTGCATAATAAAGTCCATATATTGACGTCACTAGTCGAAGACGTAATTCTGTGGTTTTTGTTATCTGATCAGAACAGTGTTTTATTAGACAAAAAAAACATCATAATAAAATCATCATTATCAAATATTGGTTAGAATAGAAAAAAAGATAAAATACAATACATGTATCACTTACTAAGTTTTGGATTTAAATAAGTAATCATGGACATGTCACACAGCTACATTTAGCCTCTTGCTCACAATAGCTACTATCGGTACCAAATTACTTGTATAATACATATTTAACCCTCAAACACAGAACAAACATTTGTATGACGAACATAGATGTTTGTTCTCAGATACACTGTGCGGGAATCTAATCTATCTACAACGCCGAAGGCAAAGCTACTGAGCCATGGGGCTAGTTGTTTATTTTTAAATGTAATAATAATTTTGTAAGAAAATTAAAAAGCAAGTAGAATTTGTTTTGCATACTACATAAGTTATATTATTCTCAATTGCCCATATCAGTTATACAACTATTTTAGATTTCACTTTATCTCTGATAAGTAACTTCACATCAGGGATAAAGTGAAAATAAAATGTGAAAATAATCTGCGACTTTGTTACATATGCAACATTGTTTATGTTGAGCATCATAGAAATTGACATTATGACCGGTGAGCAGTAAAGTTTTATGTACAATACATACCTGTTTCATAAATGAACCAAACTTTTTGTATGGTACTTTCATGAGTCTCAGTTTCACTATGAAATACCTATTGTGTAAGGTAAACATTAAAAGCTCGGAGGTAGGGCTTCTGTTCTTCATCCATAGTTAACAGCTTTGCGCCGATGCTTGCGAATTGCAAGTAATTTCAACATTTGCAACATAGAAGGACATTGTCAAATAAAGTTTCGCTCAATGACGAAGCCATACGCATGTTGCCAGTTTATCGTAGTATCTATACGGGGCTGTGTTATTTTGTGACTATTTTTAAGTAAATAAATATTCATGGACATTTCAAACAGCGTTATTTGGCCTCAAACTAAGAAAAAGCTATGGGAATGGGAAGTAGATAACTTATAGAATAACACTAATATTGGTCAACGTTTGTGTGTTGTGTTACTCCTTACACCTAAACGGCTGAACTGATTTCAATAAAATTGGTAATGAAGGTAGCTCATACCTTGGATTCAACAACGTGACCACTCTGGATCTACCAATCGGGATTGGGGTAGATCAGAGCCCATTCACTCTCAATTATCGAGAGTAGGCCTTCATTAGGATAACCTGAATAGGCCTAACACATATGCTAGTTTTTATTCCAAAAAGTTAAGTATTCCCGTGAGATGGCCAAACGCGGGTAACACCGCGGGGTTCAGCTAGTACTTATATAGTTTTTTTTTTGTACAGACCTACTTGTCATACATCAGAACAGACACAGAACAAACACGTTCGTTACACAGAATGGATATCCTGAATGGAAATCGAACCTACTGCCTACATCGCAGCGCAGAGCTGTGAAGACAGCCTTAGTTTTGTCTTCCAATGATTGTGAAAAAGTTTGTGGAAATTCCATCATCACCAGGATAGTGAAATTTTAGTTGGTTTCCTACACATAGGTACGAATAGCATCTTTGTAACTGCAAGCTTCCGGTCCATTGATTAAAGATAAAAATAAAAAAATGATAATCCTAATTTCTTATATTTTTTACGATGTTTTTGAATTTATGTTTGTTTAATTTAATATTTCTTTATTTTTGATGGAAATTATGTAAATGGTATAAAATATATCAGCGCTTGTTTATACAGTATGTATAATAAGCTAGTCTAATGATTGACATAAAAATATAAATAGTTCAGAAATAAAGAAGCCACCTTGACCGAACTCATTAAAATGCTGACGCAAACCGTTTAGTATGAAGTGACGGGATGTCAACCAAGTATTTTCTGTATACGTGCTTATTACTTAGTGCAATTAGGTGCAATGATTAAAGAGGCATAAAAAGTATAAGTGAGGATATGCCAACTTAGAATGAACCAGATTCATCTCATAAACCTCATTGTCTCGTATGGTTGAGATTACAATTAAATATTTTCTAGCAATCAAAAGATGCTCAAAGTAATTTCTGTAGTACATATCTTCAGAGAGGATCTTACGAAATGGCAATCAGGGTCACTGGATTCTCGATTGGTCCGTCGTAATGGGAAATAATTAACTATAAACGTCCTATGTTTGGTGCATTTTCGGTTTCCTTGGTGTTGCCAGAAATCATTTTAATATGCTATTTTTTTACGTTAATTCTTTAGCTTAATTCTATAATATTCTATATCATTTATGCAAATTATACTTTTTAACAGTTATGAAACAAAGCACCTTAATTTTCCGCTATCATAAGGATTTTTTATTTTAATTTATTTTATTTTTAGGCAAACAGGGTTACGGCCCACCTGACGTTAAGTGGTCACCGTCGCCTATTAAAATTAGCAACACCAGTGGCGTTGCCGATGCATTGCCTCCCCTGCAGATATATTTTTAATATTTTTCTTAATTATTCCTGAAATTGTCACAAACCCAAAACTAACCGATAAACCAGTTCTAATAAGTAAAGCTTTGACACGTTATAAATAAATTACTACAAGTTCATGTGTACTTATTACCTACCTATTATACCTTGGTCATTAATAAATTTTGCCTCTTTTACTATTATAGAAATATATTACTGATATTTTCTTAGTGAGTAATCAAACAATAGTCTTATAACTAACCACAAATATTGCTTCCGAGAAAAAAATATCAATTATTAATTACAGAAGTTGAGTTTAGTCTACAAAGGTACATGTATTTCAAGCAGCGGATGTAAATGCATTGTATCAACAGTTAGGCCTTAAGCCCAGCTTAGTTGTTAGTTCAACGCGAAGAACCGTTCGCTGCACACGCATTTACTCGTAATCTGAGGCTCGATAGTTTAAAAAGTGTTCTGGCGGATTCGCGCCATTACGTTCACCTGTCACTGTCAAAATAATGTTGCACCGTAAAAAACCCGTTATCTTGTTGATTATTTTTAATTTTCGCACGGTTTTATCTGTTTGTTTAGTGGTTGAGCAGTGATACGGCGAAGGTGATGCAGTATAGATAACGTTTCGTAGGTTTGCGGTTGTGCGATGTCGTAGATATTTTCACCATTCGCGAATTGTGTATTTATTAATCTCGGAATATTTCCTGTTATTGTGAATATGTGAGTTTTTGTATATGATATTATGAATTTTACCCTGTGAATTAATTGACTGAATTAACATTCATTTTTAGTGTTTCTTTCTACCCAGCATATAGAGCAGTACAATATACGGCCTTATAGGCCATAAATATACAATGAAATTGCCAATAATTGTCGTATCTGTAAAATCACAGTGTAAAATCATGTGTTGCTTTTTAAATAGAAAATTTGTGCACAAAGAACGCTGTACCGTAATGAAAGATTATTTTAAGTTTGAATAGATGCATCTACACATCGGATGTATATTTTATTTTATAATATAAACATTTCGTACCTAAATCTAATAACAATTCTAACATAAAAAACTTGTCCAAAACCGAAGTCTAAAACACGTTTGTCGAGGGCACCTTGTCCCGTCCAGCCTGGTTTTAAATAATTAAGTATAATGGACCCACTATAATTTGGCACAAAATGTATCAACATAGCTACCACAACGACGGATATGTACACAGTATACGGATATATACAGTGTTTATTATGCTTTTTTCCTGTAAGTCACTGTGACATTGGAAATTTCAAGCCGCCCAAAGACAAAGACTTGCAACATGGCTTATCGACTAGGATAGCCGAGACCGACATCTTAATGTGCCCATTGAAGCACGGATGCGCTCAGTTGAAATGTCAAGGTTACCCATTTAAATACTGACCGGGAAGAGATTTGCTTAACCTAAATGATCTATAAAGAACATGTAAGCTGGAACCATGAGCGCTAATCTCTAAAAGCTAAATCAAAAAAGCTAAAGCTTATGTACACATATCTAATCGAATTAACACTAGTTGCCATTTACTCGCACGAAAAAAGAATTTTATTGTTAACTCATTGTCTCTCTTCACGGCAATTCGGAAGCATTTATCGTTAATTAGTACATCATTTGTTCTTTCTTTTTCATTCTTTGAAGCGATGGCAGCTCATTTAATAGTGACGACGACTTACGATTGCAGGTCCTAGGATAGAATCCTATAGCAAGCATGAGCTACTGATTAAAAAACTAGCTTCGTGTCACGTAACGTCAAATGCCTGGTTGGCTTTTAAGTTAATCCGCTGTCAACCGAAATCATGCCAAATACACCATTCGGGATCCAGTTTTAAGAGTAACGCAATCATTGGGTACAGAGTTGATTAGTCGATGTACTATTGCAACCCTGTCAGTAATAAAAAAATAATTAATGCATTTGGCAATTTTAGCTGTGAAATTTTACACTTAATTGTACAATTAATAGTAAAAGTTGTTGGTATTGAAGTTGGAACTGCGACCACTTGTCCATTTGATCTAGACTTAACTTATCCTTCCTGATTGCAAAACACTAGTTTCTGTAACTATCTACTTTATGCGAGAATTAAATTATTGATAAGCTCTACAAATCGAGCAAAATGCAGCATTTCAATTACAAAAAAATTTTGCATAACATAGAGTAGAATGTTTGTATAAACCGAATCAAACAATTTATTTTAATATATTATAATTATAGTGACTAAACGAGCTGGTGATGTTAAGTGGTTACCGCTACCCACAAACAAGAATAATACGACTCAGGTGTACCCCTGCTTATGAGAAAATCAAGTCTAAGACATAAGTGGAACGTCTGAAGTACCTGCAAATATCATGATCAAAAGTCATTCATAAATTTACATCATCGTGTCTTTCAGCGCGTAACTAAATAATAAAAAAAACATAATTATCTTTTTATTGTTACAGAAACATCAAATGCAACAACAATGCAGACAGCCAGGGAATCAAGCCGACAGCGGAGAAGCAACAAAAGACGCAACTCGCGAAAAAAATCTCTATCGCCATCCGATCTGAAATGCGTTAGAGATTCCAAATCGGAGGGAAAACTCACCAAGCGATCTCTATCAGAGGGTTCGGTGAAAGTCAAACACAGAAAGAGTAATATACGGCGAACTTTGACCCATCCGTTTACTTGCGTCGACGATATCAGTGTCGGTGTGTTTAATAGTGAAGTGAAGGTTCCGGAGAGTGACGAGTCAAACTTGCCTCCGACTAGTAGTGATAGGGACACGGAGGATGATGGTCGGATCGTACCGATGCCGGTGCCATACCGGCCGCGGTGGGACTCCGGCAGTGAGATGGATTCACTAGTCTCCACGGTTGTGAGGAGAGCGGCCCGTCGACGCAGGACGCCCATTAATCCTGGTGAGTCCAAACAAACAGATGCTTGTGCCATCATACACCTAAACTACGGTTTCATGTGTGGCTGGAAGCAATACACACAAACACCCAAGATCCAAGATTCAGGCTTGTTGGAGACGAAAAAAAACACTATTTTTTTAAGTAGAAGATTTTCGTATTTTCTTTGTCAATTTGCGTCAGTCAAAATATTATTTGGTTGTCTTACCGATGAAATGATACCGTCTCTATAATATTTTCATAATATCGCCAAGAATTGGAACTTTGCTTATTTTCAAATGTAGATATGTATAATATACATAATACTGGGTACTTTGTGATGAGCAGTTTATACATGCAGGAGGACTAACATTCTGAAACGATAAGCCTGAAGGGTAAACTATTTCATGATTACAACACTGATTTTCATTATCAATGATACAACGATAACTATATATTAACTATATATTAATAACTAATTACTAATCTTGTCATCACGACTAGGCATTTCATAATTTTTAATGATCACATAAATTTTGCTAATAAAAGCCTGCAGGGCTGCAAATAGAGTGATAACGTCATGGAGACTATTATATTGTCTTTCCCATGGAGGGTCGGATTGGGATACGTTTTGAACAATTGCCAAACTTAGCAATAAGAACACTTGATTTCGTAGTGATGTTTCCAAGAATATTTCGACTATTTCAATTGAAATAAAGATTTTTGACTTTGACATATCAGTGCTCGCCATTTATCACAGCTACATTCCCATGGTACACCTAGCAGATTTAGGTTAGACCTATGCCAATGACTTGAAATGATTTACTTATTGAATTTAACACCCGCATAATAATTAAAATGCCTACAAATTGAAATATTGCAATGTAGGTGATGTTTACACCGTTTTGATGTTTCACACTTCTGGTACAAATACATAAATTTTGTTATTTCTTGTAACGAAACTTGCAAATCGCCAGATAATGTTCAGACAAAATAAACCGATGATTTGGTTGGATATTATGGGTCGCGCTCTATGGTATTATTGAAAATTGGAAGATACATGACTGCGTCTCGTGTGGTAGGTACATTTAAATTAGCCTGTTTACTTCCAGTTATAATTGCACGTAAAATACAACACAGGCGCTACAGTAAGCGTATGTCTCTCTGTAAGTATAGTTATTTTTAGATGTGTGGGTATGTGTTTATTTGTAGTGGTATTTAGCGCAGTTGATATTTTCATAATGTTAGAACGTGGCATAGCTTCCTACTTGTTATAATCAATGGGTGCCCTTGTTCAAACCTGCTATTGCGGTCAAAAGTCTCATAGATTCAGCCATTTTATTACGAATTGTACTATGGAACTAAACAATATAAGCTTATAGCATCGTCTGTAGATCTTATCATAGAACTTAACTGCAAAAACTTATTACAAAAATTCCCGCAAAGTATTTCTTTTTCCTAACTTTTATTTCATTTCACGCACTATTTTTATCAGACAAAAGTGAAGTGCTTACGATAAGTGGTTACCTCTACCCATAACAACTCCAATACGACTTAAGCCCACCCATATCAAGACTCATCTCATTGCGCCCGTCACTAGACACAGCTATTTCATGCCTTTGTAATTTTACCGGTATCCACACCTTACCACATGAACACAGCAAAAGGAGTGCACAGCTGATTAGATACCAGGCGGTGGTAGATTTTAGGTCTTATTCTAGTTTTAGTTGCTCCTTTTGCACCATCTAGAGCAGTGGTTTCCAAACTTATTTTCTCATAGACCATTTTCAAAATTTACCTGGTTCCGGTGGACCCCTGCAGCAACATTTCTACCATATTCCCAAAACTCGGCAAAAAATGTGAAGATTAACTAAGATCTAACTATGGAAATTTGCATTGCGGCTGAGTTGACGAAGACGCTGAGCCAAAGTCGAGTCTTCCGTGGACCCCTGAGGATCCACCTGGACCACTTTGGGAACTAAGGATCAACAGAAGAAGTGTTGGGGCACTAAAAGGTACCCCATTGTACCCCCCAAATACATAACGCATCACATAATCTAGAATAATAAAACAGACCCTTGGTAGAAAATGTTGATAGTGATAGGTGCTAAGGATCATTCGCTGGTATTTGCATACAGTCATAATAGCGCCATTATGTTTACTGGTATTATGTAGGTAATATGTACCTATATATGTATTTATATATACTTCCTACTACGAATTGTGTATTAGTGTGATAATGTAAGTTCACCTTCATGAATACAAAACGTTTACACGCTCATACCTCTGCACTAGGATTCGCTGTGTCGCAGATGGCATGGACAAACACAGAAACACAAGACAAACACCCAAGACCCGAGAACAAACTTCATGCTCACCACACAAAATGTGCCCCGGCCGGGAATCGAACCCAGGACCCCTCGCCAACGGGCTTCTACCAACTAAGCCACGGAGCCGTCAAACTAAGCCACGGAGCCGTCAAAATCCTAATTGTAAACAGAAAAATGCTTAAGTGCTCAATAATACCTTTGATGGAAGATGGGAATGATTTATTATAGTTTCCCTAGAAACTATTGCAGATTATCACAGAAGGTAAACATGTGCAAAAGAAATTGACACTAATACTTGTTACCGGAGATGCTAATGTGCAAGAACACGACATAAGAAACATGATTGCTATTGTTTCATGCTTCCTTGTCATATCGTGAGCATTATGAATGTCTGTTTCTCTAACCGACTTCAAAAGAGGAGGCAGAACCACCTTCTCAATTCAGCTGAATCTTTGATGCACAATATTTAAAACAAACTTAATTCTCATCAGATCATCACTGTATTAATATATTATAAATAAATAAATAAAACGTTTACAATCTCAAACCTCTGCACTAGGATTCCCTGTGTCACAGATGGCATGGACAAATATAGAAACACAAGACAAATACCCAAGACCCGAGAACAAACTACATGCTCACCACACAAAGTGTGCCCCGGCCGGGAAACGAACCCGGGACCCCTCACTCGGAAGGCAGGGCTACTACCAACTAAGCGACGGGGTCGTCATATAACTGCAAATATGTATTATAGTTGGGAACAAACATTATTAATATGTTTACCCTTTAACTGGTTTGTTAAGTGAACCCGGGACCCGATGCTTTGCAGACAATATTTATAACAAAATCAGTATGAAGCCGAGAATGAATAAATGAATAAATTCTATTGTACTCTTTATTGTACACCTTGGTTAAAACACATATAATAAAAATAAAACACACACAAAAAAGTGGTGGTTACGCGTAGCGCGACTTCACTTAAATTCCCTTAGTACCACCTAAAATTGATTTGGTAGGTTTTCCAATTTTTTTTTTTTATCAAAAAGCATTGAAGCGGAGAACACGAAAAAAAATCTTCCAATCCGTCAAGCCTCTTTCGATATTTTGCGAAGCTAATGCATGGCAATTGATTTTTATATATATTATTGATTATATACGAACAATATTCTGTTATATTTGTAAAAGTATGATTCCTTCAAATCCTATTATACCTTCCCGTGACTCTTGGATGGCAGTCCTTGTATATAAAAATATGTATAATGGTGCTATTTAATTCCTGGCCTAAACAGAAAAACTGTCTCTTTTCGGCGAAACGCTTTCCACCACCCAAATAACACCGGTTTCAAAACATTCGAACCTCGTAACCGTAAACTTTAACTTCAATCACAGGTTAGTCTAATAGGTTATTAAATTGATTATCAATAAATAATATAGAATGTCACATCTTTGATTATTTTAATAAAGTTTACGATATAGTTAAAGACATAAAATACTACAGAACTGAACCGTGTTATTTTCTCATATAAACTTTGTTTTTGGCCACTAGAGCCATCTATGTTGCTAACGTGTGTACTACGACGTTCTCATACAAGCATTTAGTAATCAAAGTCACACAGATGGCGCTATAATGATTACTGTTTTATATAACTAAGTTTTTTACAGGATATATTTACTTAAATAAGCATATACATAAATGCATCGCCATTAACTAGGTTCTATATTCAGAGTTGTATATAAGAATTAACAAAATTAGAAACAAGTTAACACAAATATCAAAGTGCGCGTTACAGCTGCCACCTAGCGAACTGACGTTGTACTATACAATCAATCTAAGTTACAAAACAATCCAAGGTCTACAAATAAAGTTGATGGTAGCCATATTCATTCACCAGCTCTTATTTTTGTCCGGTAGGTAGAGCCTTGGTAGAGCAAAAGAGAGCACTATAGTTATTTAACCTACTTACGTTGTTGATAGTAATGCTAATAATTATAAATAGTATTTAAGTTTATTGTCTTCTTTTTTAAGTCGATTTTTACTAGCTACAAAGCATCTTGGCAAAATTGTTTAAAAAAAATTCACTTAAAAAGCTTCTAAGCTTCAGCAACATTGACGAATGTTTAAAAAAAATGCTAAGTGAAGGTAATGCTTCTTGCAAAAAACATGTGGGCACATAGACTAATTTCATCTGTACGAGTAGGTAGCCGTGTAGGAAGATTGCTACAAGGAATAGCAATGAAATTGATAATGTCAATGACGAATACGCCCTTAGAAGATAAAGTGATGGAAAATGTATTATGAATGATAAAATGTTTCACTAGGTGCATTAATTATTGTTATTGAAATATACTCGATTAAAAAAAATCTTTAATTAATTACCTAACTTCCTAACTTATATTGTAAATGCGAATGTGAGTTTGCATGTAACACTATCAAGCCTTTGTGTACACTTTGTCAGGAGCACAGAAAAGGACCTTACCTTACACTTATGTATTACTTATGGATTAAAGGTACGCGGTACCTTTAATCCATAAATAAATACTTTTTCAAGTCATACACTAACGCGAGTTAAGCCCCGGGAAAAACTAGTAACATTGGTAAATAAATAATATAAAATATTATATAGTATATAATATACAATAAAATATTAAAAAAAACTATATATAATATAAAATATTAAATAAAATAATATAAAATATTAAAAAAAAACTATATATAATTAAAATATTAAATATTAAAAAAAACTATATAAAATATTAAAAAAAACTATAATATAAAATATTAAAATTAAAATATTTTTTTTATTATCAAATATTAAAAAAAACTATATATAAAAAAAACAGGCCAATTAATAAACAGACCAAAATTCAATTCAAAAATTACTGATATAGAAAAAACAAATAATCTATAATATGTTTTGAGAGAGCTCTGTGATAAAATGTATGTGCATCTTTTCGTAGAGCCCCGTAGTGCGTTGAAATCTTTTGTATGGCAACTTTGTTGCGGACCAATACTTCAATTATTTTGCAATAGTTTTGCACTTTATTGCCCTAATAGTGTTCCTGTCTGATTGATATCGCCTAGCTGGAACATAGCTATACTCTCGAATGTGACAGTGAGTTAAAAAAAACCAAGACTAGTCTGCATATTATAGATAGGCAAGTAAATAGAGTCTACAAAAGAAATTGACTGCTCCAGAATTGAACCACGACTAAAAGCTTTTGTATTGGAAGCATTCAACTACTAATGTTTGAATACCTGTTAATAACGCATGTTTCGCCACATCGCACATAATTAGATTTTCTGACCTCTAATTTTTGCCACAAGGTTTTGCTCAACGCAAAAAGTTTGATACGTAAAAAGTTTTGCTCTTCAGTTATTATGGCAAAAAATTAAATGATTTCTTCACGGTTCCTCGAGGTGGCGTCTTTGTTCCTGTACCTACAGTATGTACATAAACTTGATTTAATTAATTTTATGCGATGTTGGTGACAGTTAGACCGTAGGTGTCAAGGGCCTCCCACTTAAACTCTTTTGTTCAAACAAAAGTTCTTTTTTCAAAGCTTGTTCTAAATACAATTCTGGCCCAATGTTTGGTCTAGTTCGCCAGTGCAAGTTCATTGTTCGTCGTCTGTCAACTTAAAATAGGTCGTAAACGCCGCGTGCTCTTTGAATGGTTTTTGTTGCAAAGTTTGGGCCTCGATGCTAGTAAAGCGTATTTGCACCATTACTGGATGACACTTACGCCAGTTTGGTTCTGGATAAGGTTTTGTTGTTGGCGTTGAGACGCGAGGTGAGTCACGATGTTAGTTGACTGAAAAGTCGATAGGTAGCATTTATCGATAAACAGTAAATAAGCTCATTCATAGCTTTTTAAATGGGTTATTTAGCTGTATATTTTGTATGCACTTGTTGTGGTATGTTGCCTGAATTAATAATAATGACTAAATAATTATTGTTAATAAAAATGGGCAGTTCACTAACTTAAAGATGGTCTACTACTGCATTTTATAAATAAGTCTCCGGCTTGTTTCCTGTAAGTATAATGACCATTCAACGCAATACGTAAAGTACAAACATAAAAGTAAATCAATATAATTGTGTAAACGGACAAGTTAGAGCCAAATGATTAAAATTGTTTTAGGCAAATAGGCATACAGGTACGTGACTTTAAACAATACATCTGTTACAAAATAAAAGAGCGTCATAGCAACGTCGATATGCAAACAATCGAATTAGGAACAACACTTGAGGCTCAGCGCAACAGTCGGCCGGCCGGCTCGCCGCACATCCGCTTGCGCGCTCGGGTCTGCGCCACAACCCTGGCTTCACGAAAATTTGAAAATAGAAACAATAGACACTCCTTTAACGCCGAGCTTTAAAAAATATTTGTGACAGTGGGGCCTTCATTGATCGTGTTCGAAATTCGTATTTAGCTACAAAAAGACCACGTGCAAATTTTAAATTCAGAACAGCTCCATTGGTTTGTCAGTGTTTTGAATTTTCATTTATTTAATGACAATATGTGCTAACATGAATAACCCTGGTACTCGTTACAAATTAATAACCTTTTGTGAATAACAGTGACATCTGCTATTTTCAAGTGTATATTATTTTGAAAAGAAGCCTTGAAACACGAAACCGCAGGAAACCATAGAACAATAGGTAAGTTTCAAGTCGGAAGACCAGTAATTGGATATTGGACAAGTTCGTAAATTGGATAATACGCTTGCTTTCTTGGGAAACGGTACTTATATGCTTTTGATAACGGATAATGTGAGAGTATTGTTTCCGCGTACAAACTTGGTAACTAAGTTTGACTGGTCTCACAGCTCAAACGGTAGTACGAGTAGATCTGCCTTCTGCGATGTAGGTCGTGAGTTCGATTCCCGCACAGGACAAGCATTTTTGTGATGCAAATAGATGTTTGCTCTGTGTCTGGGTATTGCGTGTATACGTATAGTGTATATACAAAAAAACTGTAAGTATTCTACAAGTTATAATATCTTGATCTCATAGTACAATAAAAGCTTTGCTTAGTTTGGAGCTAGATTGAGCTGTGTGAATAGTTCATGAATACTATTATTATTATTTAAATTTAAGCTCTAAATAGGTAAATCACTGTAGGAGTTATCTGTTCATATGATTTGCAAAAAGTCTACAAACATTGAAGCCTTTAGAAAATGAACCTATCATATTGTAAAGTTTATTATATTATACATAGCAAGCAAAGTATTAGGATTACACGCAATCAGAACTTAAAATTTGTGTGAAATTGATTAGGAATAGATTCAGGAGATGATGACGCAAGTTTAGTTGGTACAATCAGCGAAGTAGCTTATGTATTCAAAACCCATATCAATTCAAAGTCCAAAATCGTTTTTTTCCGTTGGATTCTTAACAAAATTACTACTACTTGGAAACGTCACTTTTTTAATTAATAACACGAACTACGAGATCTCTCGTTCTTATTATACTATTAATAGTTGTTCGTTGTTCAAACCGTATTTACCTATTTTCTATCATCATATTTATATGAATCAAAAATAATACTAAACTCAATTAAAATACTTCCTCCGAGGTAGTGAAACAACAATTTGAATGAGACAGTCCAACAAGGCTTATTCGTACTTGTTTCTGTGTTTTCATCCCAAAGGTTCATTTGACACAACCTTATAATACAAAAATAAGAAAAGTAGATACGACAACAACCCAAATTGCTCAGCAAGTTGGGAAACTGACCGTACAACCATCGCCAAAGGTTATTGTTCTAGCGTTCGTGATGGCGGTGGTGATGACCTTATAAAAATACTGCGAACGCGAAATCTTTTTCATCTTAGTTGCTTTTGAAGAACTTCCAAAAAAATAATTGCAAGCCGCTGTTTTTTTCTTTTTATTTCATTTATTTTCAACAATTTGGTACATAGTAGAACACTCTGTTTCGTAATAGATTAATCAAAACAACTTGCTAAAATAATTTCAGCTGTAAAGATCCTTCGAAACAATAAATATATAGCCATTATGTAGAGCATATTTGTGAAGAACACTTGAATATTGTGGAAATTATAGGTAAAGAAAAGTAATTACTGTAGATGAGGTACGTACCAAAAATACAGTGGCGTTTGTACCTCAGTGTTGAAAGTTTTTGCGTTTTTGCGTTGAAAACGGACACTTGTATGTAATATGTGATATACTACAAAAATGTACATCATTTTTCAGTATCATCAAATAAAAAAATAAATAAACGGTGAGGCATTCAAATAGTCTTAAATTATAGTACTCCATAGATACCTTAAGATACCTTTGTTACAACTCCCTTGAATATTATAGTGAAATGTTGGTAGGGCAAATTACGCCACATTACCTACTCTAGTCCAGTCGTTCCTCGTAGAAAGTGTTTTCACTCGTTATTTGTCACTCATGGGAATATTTTAACGCAAGAACTACGTACCCGAGGTACTAATTTCATAGGTTAGCGCCCGCAAGTCATAAATAAATTACGCTAAATTGGTCTACCAAAAACTGCACCGGATTTCAGACCTAGATCTATAAAAATTAAGATTTATTATGCTTTACGACATAATGGGTAACAACGTAGGCTGAAAGACGAGGAAGTTAAAGTAGCTGTAGGCGTAAAATTGATTTACACAGCAATAGACTGGAAATGTAAACATTTTAACTGTATTTATCAAGTCATGACGTAACTGCCTCTCATGATCAAGGAATTAAAATAAAAAAGACATTTCCTTTCTCTAATCTGACCAATTAAAGTCTGTCCATCGTTTATATGTAACATATTATGCCTTAGATGATATATAAACAAAAGAGTAATGTTAAAAAGGTACCCGTATGGTAAAATTTTACCATACTAGCCCCTTAAGTTCCCGAAATTGAAATACGAAATAGCAAAAATGTGATTGATCAATCAAATTTGCATGTAATATCATATCATACACAAATATTTTCCAATGCGAAGGTACGTGATATTTTTGTGAAACAAATGCGTCTGGCAATTTTTACTTATTCGGTGTTTTCTTTTAAAGGTTAGAATATATGTAGCAAGGGTTCAAAGCAAAATTATCTAATAGAAAAATTTCCGTATCTCATGGTATATTGGTGGTAGTTCTTAAGTGTTAGAAATTTGATTCGTAAATCGAAAACATGGTTTTTGAATGTGGAAAAATGGCGGTTATTCAGGTAGCAGTACCCAGTGCTCACCACGTTGGGACTTCCGCTTGGCAATATTTCTTGGGGTATCCTGTTTCATTAATAGTCAGCCAAAGCCTTTTTGTAACACACCAGATGGCGTAGCTGGGAATATTCAACGTCTGTATAAGTAATATATAATATAACATTATATTTTATTCTACAATTTTGTAAAACATACTTATGTTAAGATATTGAGCACTAATATATATTATACATAGTAAGTTCGATAAAGTATCGAGGATAATATGATCACGGTTAATTATAGGAACACTAATTTCAAAATTATACCCAAAGCATAATATAATCATAAAAATTGAAATTCCATGAATTTACAAAGTTACTGAAGGTTTTTATACGCACTTATTCGTGTAGAACTATCAAATTAATCAGAGCGTTCGCTCAGCTAAACATAGTACACCACAATTTCGTGATGTATTGTAGAAAGCCGGTACTGATATTACTTATCTGATCTAAACCTTTATTGTTCCTCGTGAAGTAATAGAGTTTCAAGAAAAAATGGTTTAGCGTAGAACTGAATCGATTATGTTTAGCTTTCACATTTTAGTTTTAAGATTTCATTTATACAAACACGAAATTATTGATAAAAACAAAAAGTCCGACTGCGTGAAAAATTCCAAATTACTTATTAACATATATAAGTTGTATATATTTTTTTTTTATATGTCATTTTATAAAACCCATTCGATAGGTTTTGTTCAAATAGATTTATAAAAAAAAAAAACATTTTTTTTGTCATTCTCACGATTAATTAAGATAAATCTAACGACACCTCTCAAGCTAAAATACAGAGCGTGCCAGAAATAGACATAATTTAATTCCAATTAAGTTGCCCTTTCATCACCTATGTATTAACTATGCCTACATTTCGACTTACAATTCAATTATAAGAACCGTTAAGCAAGCGTGATTCGTATTTCAGACCATTTAATATCTAAATCAATTGCCTCTAAAACATATTTTGGTACGTATTCGGTAACAACTAACAAATAAAAAACGACATCATTGTATTCTATTTTATACCCTCAATAGACTTGACATTTAGAATCCTAAAGCAACCGCCTTCCCTTGAAATATCAGCGGTCTGACCAAAAACCGGTAAGGTCATGTTCAACGATGCGACCGCAAAATTATACCGGGTAAAAAGTAATTGTGTTTCCGGCAGAGCCAACCGTATAGAACCAGCTTTGTTCATCCCACAAACAACAGAGTTACAACCCGAGACCATCGGATGAGATTACATCCCTTATCTACGGTAGCTGCCTGTTGAGTATGTTCTAGAATAAAAAACACGTGGTCATTCATTTATTAAGGAAGGATTATCAACTAAGTTTACGGTTTCATTTAAGCTGGATACTTCATTGGAATCCATTCCAATTGGAAACATGGAGAAAATGAAACCAGTGTGCGTACATTAACAAAAAAATATAATAGTAAAACACATGTACCGTTAGTGCTGTAAGAACAGAGATGTAGCAAGAAAAGACCATAACATATCGTATAGAAACTATTATGTATTTGTTGGTTTCGTGCATAAATACGACGATTTGTTCAAATTTGCTCTTTCTTTCTTCAGTTCACATCCGAAAGTTCCCGAATAAACTTGCTATTTTAATGTTCGAGAGTAGAAATTAATTGAATGATCAATGCATCTATTTATAATTTAAGTGGCCCTTGCTGACCAAAACAAG
The DNA here is from genome assembly GCA_921293045.1 of Aplocera efformata. Classification (NCBI taxonomy): domain Eukaryota; kingdom Metazoa; phylum Arthropoda; class Insecta; order Lepidoptera; family Geometridae; genus Aplocera; species Aplocera efformata. Next base: position 6,431,720 of record OV121045.1, read on the forward strand.
TTTTTAATGCCTATATATAATTTTGCTATTTTTCATGACTAATGTAAAGCTGTGGCTTTATCTCCGTTCCTAATGCAATGCACAGCCTATTTTAAACATCAAAAGCGATATCGAAAAGCATGTGTTGACCTCGCTCCACCTCCTCAATCCCACGTTGAGCGTCTTAGGCAACTTGAAGCCTTGAATCGGCGCCAACGTGTGCAGCTCTTACTTTCATTGTCCAATTCAATGCTGATTTGATTACAATGAGGACATCATAGCATATTAGGTCATAAGACTTTTTAAAATGTTTACTACCAAGCACGTGAGCTATAAGGTTCTTGAAATAAAAATGTTCTTGAATTATATTTTCGTTAAATCTTAATTATCGTTTAACGAAAATTTGTTAACTAGATTTAAAAAATACAAATAATATACAGAATTTCACAAAAGAAACCATTTTTAAGTAAGTTTGTTAGGATACTTTTTTAGAACTTTGGTTTTGACCCAAAACCTGCAGATACCTGCAGTTTACAGCATGTAAACGTTTTGGGTTAGTTCCTAACTATAGTCATTAGTAGAATTAGGTGCTAAATTAAAATCACTAATGAAATATACAGTTTCATATCATTTTATGCAAAATGATTTTTGATTTTTTTATGGCATCCACTTTGACCGTTAGACACATATTGTAGTTTAAAAGTAGTTACATACTGAGTATTGTTAGTTTCTACCTACATTTGCGTCGTACTTAACTCCTGATTCATAAACAATTCAGAAAACGTATCCACATAATTGAATTCTGATAAGACGAACAATTTGATCAAACCATATTTAAATTTCAAAACAAACCAAAAGTACGTATCTAAAAATGGGTAGGTAGATACAGTGTCGGACTGTACGCACGTCCTGGATGCTATCATGGCTAGGGCCAGCTTGCCTAGGTTCATAGAATTTTACACCATCATATGAACTATCTAATCAAATGACAATAAGAAGACTGCTTCGACACTTAGCTGTGCTATGCTCTTTTTTATGTAACAAAAGTTACTGGATGAGGCCCACCTGATGTTAAGGGGCCACCTCCGCCCATAAAAACAGCAACACGACTTAGGCCCTCCCAACTGAAGTATGAGAAGACCCAAATCACACCCCGTTGCGCCCATCACCTGAGACGGGGATGTTTCGTTTTATGTACATGTGAATTTACCGACACCCTTTCACCGGAACACAGCAATGCAAGTGCAACACTGTTTGGCGGCAGATTACAGGTGCGGAGGCAGTACATCTCCGGGCGATCGTTGCACCAGTTCTACTACTTCTTTTTTCCTTTAGTACCACCCATAGGGTACGTGTAGGGACTCTGAGGGTATTCATCTACGTACGCGACCAACTGGACCCCTCATAAGACTGGACGGTATTTACGTATAGTTAAACAGTAATAATGAGATCAAGTTTATGTTAGTTTATCTATTTTGTACAGAAGTTCATAACATAATTTTATATAATATGTACCCAGTTATATCATAGTACCTAAAGTAGTATTTTGCGTTTAGTTAGTATGCCTGGTGGGGTCATACAGGTTCGGGTGGCAATAGCCATCTTGAATGTATAACTTAGTATTAGTCTGCTTAGTATTAATATTTTAGGTTGAAATACTAAACTTAGCCGGACCTATATTACGTTATAAATTTCGAGTTACCGTTTCTTAGAATACCAAAAACGGCTATAAGGAAAAACCCACTAAGAAGGATTCCGAAGAAATAGTAATTGACTAATTCAAAAATCAATTAAACCGACTGCAATACTTTCATTAAAATACTTATTTTACTCTCTTAGAGAGATTTTTCGTAAATTCGTGAAACTTTTTTTATATTTATTTTTTACCACCACTATAGTTTACGGTAGTACGGAAGTCGTTTGCAAGTCTAAACCGCACTTAAGGTTAAGAATCACTTTTTATTACATTATAAAATTCGATTTCTCTCTAAAAGCTCCATTTATTAAGCTGCTTATATATTTGCAATAACTAGGCAGCCATGTATTATCTTAATAGTTTATTTACTGGTGGAGTGTTGCTTTCAACTCACGACGCCACGCGGTCACCCATCCGTGGTGCTTTCTACGATCGGATGCATTCACATCAGCCCGATCGCGACCAGCCATAGCATTCTTTTGATCACGTGTACCAGAATTATCTTTCTTATTAACACAGAATCTCGCTCGATGTCAATTATCTCCACAAATTAAATCTACTTTATGATAATCGAGACGCTTCTTTTGTTAGATAATAAAGAACTAGTTGCATTACTTACACCTGTGCATATTAATGTAAAATTATTGTCACTGAACCGGATTGGTATATTATCGTGTTGATACCTACTTTTATTATTACCCAAAACGTGACACGTGGTTTTGTGCAGAGTGTTTTACAACAGCTTTAGAAGGTAATTAGGAAATACGGTCAGCCAGGTACGGTAGTACCGCACAGCAATCATAATCATTGTTTTGAAATTATAATCCTCTCCTATGTAATCTTCTTCTTTTTTCTTGCCTAAATTGACGGAATTTATGTTCCTCCCATAACAGTTAAGTCTTCCCAAACCTAAGTATAAGGAGACCCAGTCGTATCGTATTGCGCCTGTCCCTCTGTGATGGGAATGGAAAGTCTCACACGCCTGTTATTTAAACTAGCATCGGGCTCTAGCAATATTGCTCTATCTTCTAGCCTTGACTATTCATACCTAATTGTAGGTATATAATAGAAGTTGTAACTTCCAAGACCGCAACTGATACAAATCCCTAAACCTCAAAGGATTCAATGCTTCGGTTTCATTTCAATATGGATAAAGTATCTGGATTTAATATAACCATACGCGTTCCTTTATTAACCACTAATAGGTACGGTAGGTACCATCTAAGCCAAAAATATTTTTAAAAATGAATAAATAGGTAAATTAATCATAATTGCTCATTATGACAGATTAGATATATCAGTAGATTTTTGGAGGCAAATGTTGAAACAGTGGAAGTTGATGAATTTATCTTCACAACTGATATCACAGGGAGTCCATTCATATAAAATGAATGCCCCTGCCGATTGGTAAGAGCAACCAATCTGCTGTAAAAATCGTAGCATTATCTATTCTGTGACCGTAGTTTCTATGAAGCGCCTACGAGCCGCATGGAACCAAGCAACTTGTTGTGTCGTGCTGTGAGTTTTAAATAAGGCACTATGTAGTAGACTGATGTGCTTGCAAATTAAATTAAGGGAATAATGAAAAATAATGAAAAAGCCAGATATTAGGAATAATTTACCTACTTGATTTACCGTGTGTGCTCGGATCATTCATGAACTTGTATTCCCATTGATTTATTATGCCTTCTATTTATTGAAATATCCATGTTTATTTTTATCTACGTGATACCAGATGTGCTAGCGCAGACCTAGTTAAGATTATAATTGTTATTATTCAGGATAATTTAGTTGAAATGGATTATTTATTTGTTCTATTGCATACATCTAACTTGTTTGTATCATTACGATGGCGTGAAATTTGTAATGGCTGTTAGATTATTTGATAGTTATTACATGGTTGTTACTGGAAAACAATTTAACTAAGTTTGATGGTAGGGACGAGTTAATCACTTGTTACGTCGCATGAAAAGCGTTAAATTGTGGTTCTCTGCAAATGGAGGCGTCCTAGGTTGGATTCCCATCCGAAGCAAGCTCTGTGTGATTAGCATGAATTTCGTTGTAGAATCTTGGATATTTGCGTTGTATTGTGGGCTATGGCTCTTGCCATTTATATGAATTTCTTGTCAAAATTACCTAACACATATTTCTTGTATTTCAGAGTGGGGCGTCAACTACGAGACGGGTGAAGCGAGCGAGCCGGAGGCCGGTCGCATGCGTCCCGAAGACTACCGGCTCGTCTTCCTCAGTTCCGACTCGTCGTGCCGCGAGGACACGGAGGACTCATCCTCGACGGCCTCGTCCGCCGCGCCGCCCGCGCCCGACGACTGCGACTGGGACTACTTCGAACCGGGCGCGGCGGCTGCAAACCCCACACCTCCACCCGTGAAACTCATACCGCCCACTTGTCCGCGAGCCTGTTCCTGCGGTGCCGAACCGCGCATCGTAGCCGTGCCGGTACCTGTGCCGGTCCCAGTTCCCGCCGCTCTCTGGCCCGCATTGCTCGCCTTTCCTTCCCAGCCCCCTCCACCGAGCTGGAATACGTACCCCGGTTTCCCACCGCTCGATGCCGCCGCCCTCGCTCGCCTCACCACGGCCGCGGCCGTCGCCGTCACCGCTGCCGCCACCGCCTCCGCTTCGATCAACAGACTCGAAATGACTGCCGTCCAGAGGACTGACAAGGCGATTCAGTCCGAATCGCCGCAGCGGGAGCTCCGCGATAACGATAACGATATCGCGCCTATCAAAGTCGATGCGCCAGTCGATATCAAAGTGATCGCAGAGGAGGATCGCTTGTCAGTGCTATCGGATCGAGTGGATGCTATGCCGGATCATCTTGATGCAGAGAAAGCGTTCCCCTCGTCGAATGAGTCTGGGGACTCGAGTGACTCTGAGGCCGGAGTCGCACGCAGGAGTTATGATCTCACAAGTGGAGCGCCCGAGGAGCCCGCTACGACGGATGAGGACTCCGACGACTCTGGAGGAGGGGGTGGAGGTAGTTTCTCACGTGTTTTTGTGGTAAATCCCGCCGATTCGTCCTCTGACTTGGAAGATAATGCCGACAGCAGTGGCATCGACTGTGACGATTCTTATGATAAAAAATCTGACAGTTTAGAAATAATAGCAGTTGACGCAGAAATTCCCACTGAAAATAACGATCCTGAAGATTCAACCGAAAGCTGTTCCTCACAAAACTACGAAAATCCTAATATTGTTCTAACAGATTCAGTCAGTTTCACGGAGGAATATCCCCTAACTCAATATCAGAACCACGATGAAGCTTTTTGCCACGAAGGAAATTCCTCAAAATCACAACTAAGTGATTTCTGTGACAGCAACATGCTCCAAAGTGAAACATGTGAGACTTATAATAGTTTTAACGCTGCCTGTAGTTCAAGTGCCGATGATTTTTATAATACAAATTATTCTGATAGTGGCCATTATCGATATCGTAGCATATCTGAAAGCACCGACAATGATTTATCAGCTAATAATTGCGATACCGAATCCGGAATGAAAGTAAAAGTCTCGGTCGAGGTGCCTAGTGAGAAACATAACAATGCAAATGTAATTTCTACGGAAATTCCGCCGGAATCATTAAGGAAATTATCAACTTCGCCAGAACCAAGTCATGAAAGTTCGAGCTCGCCGTCTACGGAGCAAATTGACTTATTTAAAGGTATCGAACGCACTCTGAGTGAACTATTGAAGAAAGAATTATTGGAGGATCAAGGGGAGGAGAAAATGCACGACAACAAGCCGGTTTGCACAGAGACGGAGGGGGGCGCGAGCGCACCTGCGGCAACAACAGTTTGCCGCTCGCGCACGGCTCGTGCGGACGGTTCCGCGCGCTTCACTAGCCGCGTTATGATAACACACGATCGCGTCTCCGTTGTCACGTCTGACACGACGCGACTTATGCGCGACATCACAGTGCAACATACCAACTCTCAAAACGAGCAGGAACCGCAAACTAGTACTCGAAACGAAACGGACGAACGATTATCGGACGACGAAACTCCACAGCCTTCGGGCGGAGTGACTGTTGTTAGCAACGCCGACACTCTCTCGGCGGTCGTGTGCCTCGAGGAGGGGCTAGCGGATGACGATTCGTGGGTCGAGGACGTCAGCCATGACGACGAGGATGAAGCTACGTCACCCTCTGACAGCGATTCCGGGGACGAAGCATCGCTGCCGACTCCAAGCGAAGAATTTTCGTTCTGTCGCCGTTCCATAGACTTCACCTTACACACTATTGTTGAAGAAAGTTGCGAAGAAAGCGAAACGGAACAGACGAAAAAACCACGACCCATATCGGCAACCGAGTTAGAAAAATACTTTTTCTTTGGTTTAGGAGAAGGGCGAAATTTCCACGATGACGAGGAAGCGGTTTCAGATACATCGAGTGTGTGTAGTGAGGGTGCTGAATCCATTGTTGACAGTGAACAGCCAAATAGAAATAGTAGTGATAACGATGAACTTTCTTCACGGTTAGAAACATATTTTCTAAAAGGTTTTATGGGATTCAATCAAGAAAAGCGAGAGTCTGATGGCTCAGGCAGTGTCGGCAGTGACAGTGAAGGGCGGCAGAGTCCCGAACAACGAAGAAAGCGGTTGGTTCGCGCCCGTGGTACTCCTCGTTCCCACTCGAATTCTTTGGATAATTTACTAACTGGTGATGAGCCCTCTCTAGATAATCAAGAAGTGTCCGATGGCTCGAGCACAGAGACCGAAGAAAATAGATTGGATTCATCTGAAAGGCTTGATTCACAAGGCGAAAATAAAAGAAAAAAACAAAACAAAAAACCACGCGGCTCGCCAGCAGACGAGCGGCGACAGTCAGCTGAGTTCACAGAGGAAGCACGTGATGACGCAAGATCAGTTTCAGAGGGCGAGGATGGCAGGATATCACCCCGACCCGAATTTCCACTACTTGGATCTGAGCTATCTGAATCCAAGAAACAGACAAGTAGGGACAGCGGTTTTGTAGGAAGTTGCGATGATTTATTACGAAATGGCGACTCCAGCAATGAATTTTCCCGATCTCACGAACCTAAAATAGAATTGGAAGAAATAACAGAGGAAATCAGGCCAGACATTGAAGAACGCGTTGAGGGTCCTGTTTTATCCCGTCCACCCCAAAGTCCTCTTAGCCGAAAAGACAGCTTTAACAATTGGTCATCAGACGAAGAGACAAATTTAATGATGACCAAAATGCGTCAATTTTTCAAACAGATGGTCAACACTACGAATGTAAGAACCTCTACCCCGGCATTATCAAACTCTGAAAGTTCGCGCCCACCGAAACCTCCCCAGCTATTATATTTTGAAAGCGAACTAACAAGGTTAATGAAAACGGTGCCGGGTATTCGTGACGAAGAGGTGCGTGAGATTGTCGAATATCTATCAAGCGAAGACACGTGGAGTGATTCATACGATTCTTCAGATTACGCCGGTTCCGATTTAGAGGGCACAACTTCAAGTAGATCTGTCTTGAGGAAGCAAATATCCGAGAGTTGCCGTGAGATAATTGATAAATTCGATAACGGCAATAATGACGCGGGTTCATTAGAGCGCGACGCGGTCGGTGCATATCGAATGCTGACGGCGACGCTGGAAAGAGCGGGAGAAGGATCGCCTCCTTTATTTGGGAAGGTGATGAGGCATATAGGCGGAAGGTTGGTGGCTCTGATGCACGAGGTATCGGCCGGTGCATCGCCAAGTACAGACGACGATAGTGCGTCAGAACCGGGTGCATTAGCGCGGAGTCGATCTCATGATATTTTAGAAGCAACTGCTAGCAGAGGTAGTGTGGTCAGTGACTGTGAGAGGTTTTCATGGCGTGGTAGTTTCGAATCAGCGCTGCTGGCGGCGGATTCGAGAGGGACTTTGGGCGGAGGTGCGGAGGCGAGAAGATCACCCGCGGGCGTCGAACTCGCGGCCCAGAGGTCACATTCGAGGAGTTGCGGTGCAATCAGTGGCAGCGAAGACAGACTGTGGCGAGGAAGGAGACGGGCCTCTGCACCAGATGCTGAGGTAAGATCATTATTACTAATGGAGCTTAAATATCGTCAGCAGATCGCTAATGTTGTAAAACAGTGGCGAAATGAGCACAAATCTCATTGAAAGTGGCTCACTACGAGTGCTAGCTGTATAGGTATTTCACAAGTGTCAATGTCACGCACGTCTCGTAATCAGTTCGTTTACGTGAAGGTATGTAGCTATCGAAAGATTGGAGTGTATTGTTTATCATAGATCCGCACACGTGACAACAAAAGTATAAATAAACAAGGACCAGCGCTAAAACTTCCTGATTATTCAACAGACAGTAATAATTTCTATAAGTGGAGAAAAGTGTTGCTTGAGTTATTAGCGGGGCAAATGACCTTTTGGTTTTTCATTATGTGTGTATAGTATTGCCCAGTGAGGCACTGCCTAACTCTTCGGGAGAAAGGCATGAATTTAAATATTTAAACATTTTAAAGACAACAAGGCTGGCTATTTATGAATTTAATTGCTAATTTATACCAGATATTGCTGACAAGTTTCATAATGGTTGAATGAAAGCACTGAAGTGTATACCTCAAATGAAACGTACATAATAAAAATACTTATGAAAACGAAAAAGAGGTTACAATGGGCGGGTTACATGTCAGTACGAAAACATTTAAATATAATAGAGTAGAAAATTGACAATTACAATGCCCAAAGAAAACAATAAAAAAGTGACAGAGATCACAATATACTCGGCATTTCTTACTACTCCATAAGGTTAGCAATACTGTTATTTTATTAGTCAATGTGCACGCTATTTACACGGTACACAGCAAAATACAATTATTGCCAATTAAATTCTATTATAAAATATCAGATTACCTATAATACATGACAGAAACCTTAAAACGCCAATGTTATTAAATGCGTACATTTTACACAGACAACACAATTTATGAATCAATTAATGTTATCGCTAAGAATGTAATTTTTTATATTCAACAGTAAAAGAGATTCGCAATTCTACGTATCATTATTTTTATGTAAAAAAGACATATTTGAATCAAATAACTAAACTAGGATGTAGATAATTTTATTTTTTAATATCAAACAGCGCCATCTAATCCCAAACTAAGCATGGGAACTAAGTATAATGGGAACTAGATAAGTAACAGATTACTTTATATAAGTTTAGTTAACATAGTTTCATTATTAGTAACATTATTTAATGTGTCTACATCTAATCATTTTAGCCGCCATGAAACATTGAACTTATATATACATAAAAAATAGAAAGTTATCTGCTATCTTGCAATTACGCAACAGAATCTTGAACTTGTTACCTAACGTGATGATCATTATTTCCTACATATTTGAAACTGGAGCGGATTCTATCAATATTTGCATAACTAAGGATAGACTCATTATTGTTGAATGAAAAATAAATTGCTAACTCTTTGTGTTCATATTCTCAACATAACATTGATATCGCTTATAAAAACATTCATGTTACGTGATCGGTGATCAACCTACGCTTCCGCAATCATAATCATAACGTATGTTTGTCCTAATCGTCTTCCACTTTGATAATTTCAAACCGGCCATTCTCTTTAACTGGAGGATTTTCCTGTTATTAAATATTGTGACCCTCCATTGTATCATTGCTGGGTAAATATTTCCCTTACTATCAGACAAGCAAAAGGTCTTAACCGTGAGCCAGAACTTTGTACCATTTTTACTGTGTAAATAAATAGATCCAACATAACATAAAAATTTAAATTTCGAAATTATTCTGTAAACTCAATGTCTGTCTTTCAATGGATACAATCGTAATCCTCAACATATTATCTAAAGAGAATATACACACATATTTCATGTTAGTTTAATAATATATTTTTGAGAATTTGGATTTATTGGGGCCAATAGCTTATAGTAACGTAACACGTGACTCGTAGAAATAAAATCAACAATAACAAGCCTAGGAATAAATATTACTCATTAAATAATAATGATAACGTTTATACTCGTATTCAAATTTAAATGCCCGATTCTTGGCGCCATATTATTGTATGTCATCACAAAATATTTTTTCTTCAAATCTATCGAGCGTGATATCAAAATACAGGGATTTTTAAATGTTAAAATATATACAAGTTATATGTTCAATTTGGATTTCTTTTACGCAGTTGGGGATTTTGTTTTTCTCAATAAATTCTTGTTGTACCTGTAACAATCTAAACTATCTTGAAAACTTGACCAAATGCGCTATATCGTGCGAAGCAGCATATTACTTTCTTCAAGACTATCAAGGTACGTGAGGTCATCAACACACACTTTAATAATAAGCTGCGGTTTAGATAATGCGTGGGAAAATGCCATTTAATTTAATTCTAGTGCATTGTAATGATAACTCTTTTTTTTTACTCATGGATATGTCACATAGCGCCAGTTAGCACCAGTCTAAGCATAGCTTGTACTATGGGACTTGATTACTGATAGAATCAGTACTTTTTTGAGTTAATACACACATATTACGCATTAAAACCCAGATAAATGTTTGTCGTACAAATGCTTGTCTTGAGTGGGAAAGGAACTCACAACCTACAGCGCAGAAGGTAGTGCTCCTACCAACTGTGCTATGAGGCCACAATTCTATAGCTAATCTCCCGTTTTATATAATACTATTATATTTTGTGGTATTAGCAAAAAAACACTCATTTTTTATACTAACAAACGTGTATTGACTGGATTTCACACTAGATATTCCTCATCTCAACCGTGGACTTCAAGATTAATTAAATATTATACTAAGTCGTATTACTGTTGACATGGGCGGGGCTTGCCACTTACCACCAGGTGGACCCTCAGCTCTGTCCGTCACTTATTAAAAGCCCTTTATCAGTGGGACGCAACATGATAAGCTTAAATTTATTTATTGGGTTTTCTTGCCAAGAAGCTCTAAAACTCAGTCTAACCCTCGTTTCATTATTCATTCCCTTACAGCCAGAAGAAGAGCAACGATCGGGGTCACTTCCACGTCTACCGTCCATCGCAGCGAGCACAGTGCCCGCCGGACCGGTGAAGTCAGCACGGTACCGTGCTCCAGGGTTCAGGACGGCGACCAGAGCAGCTTCGGCACCAGGGCTACATGCACCACGGAGGCGCCGGCCGCCGCCTACGCCCCAACAACCACCACCGTCCGCGCCTGCTTCCGCTCCTAGTTTACAGGGTGAGTCATAATATAATCTTTCATTGTTATCTGTGTCACTATTTAAAAATATTGCGTTGTTCGTTCATTTGTTTTCCATATCATTCCATTACCATAAAGATTTATTTGGTTCGGTTCTACTTTATACTGTTACAATTTCAGATTTTTTATTGCATATTACACCAGACCGTTATTTTGAAACAAGTTTAAAGCAAATCTTACAAGGTTGTACGATAAAACAAAGATATAAGAAGGATTTTTTTTCGCTGATCACAAGCAGACAAATTTCTAACTGCCATTATATTGGTCTTATTTTTGGGATTTATAAACTGCTCAGGAGCTTAATACAGAGCTTTTTTAATGCAAACAGAAATCAAAAATGTGATCCTTTTATACGGAAACTCTTTTTGTAAACTATTGCTACTATGAATTGGTAACGTTTAAAGGAGTACCTATCGTAAACATTTCAACTCAACTGATATATGTTGACACCATCATTCATATCAGCAGTTTATTAAAAACCTGTAATTATAAATAGTAGAAAACAAGAGACAAGAAAGTTCAATTTCAAATAACAAGGTAAATTGCACTTTCGCACGCATAATCTTAGAATTTGTTACCGCAACTTATTCAAAGAGAATGTGCTTATGTGACGTCAGAGTTCATTATGAGAAAGAAAGTAAACTTGATGAACTTAGATTCGCATAGATATTCATTCACACCGAATTATACAAATTTTATGATTACGTGACTATGATGAATGATTGTTCAACGGCTTCTGGAGTTATTTTGGCTGATACCCTGCTTTCTATGCGAGGCTTGTGATGTGTGATTCTGTATCCGTGTCACCTGCAAAACATCAAAGCTTCAGGGGTGTGAGTGTCAAAGCTTTTGTTTGTTTGTAAATAGAATAATTTTATAATAGTTTTCTTGTTGTAGTTGTAATTGTTATTTTTGCATCCGGTTTGAGGAATGATCTCATGCATGAATAACCTGTTACTTTGAGTTTCATCTATTCGATTAGTTACTACAAAGTTGATGTGATGTTACGTTCTTCATATTTTTTTATGTCTCCTATCTTAGTACTACAGAATGGTTTGACCTTACTTAGCAATATGTATTCTTATTGATGGATTTTAGGGTTTGTGTAATTTTAGATGTTTATTATCCGCGTTGTCGACAGTATCTAATGACACATCATTCAAGTTGTCACACTAAAGTTTTAATTATAAGTAGTCTCATATAAGAATACCGGCCAAATACAAGATTGTAACCGCAACGCTATTCGCTCACACCAACGCATTATGTCTTACATTAAGCAAATTATGGCGGATGTCATGACTTCAAAACGGAAGGTTCGAATAATTTAAAGAGGAATTTACTTGTACGTAATCCAAGGTGGATTATGTACATGTAAATGAAAATTAGAAACTATTTCGTTCGATAAGGATTAATACCATGATAAAAATGACATCTTCTTTCGATTTTTTCTTTTTTCTTCCAATTTGAACAAAAAGCAGTAAATATAGCCTTGCACGTATACAATAATGCAAATTACAACAATAATCTTATATTTAAAAAAAATATATCCCTTGTTACTAGTTGATAATGTAGCATTTTTAAGATCATCCATTGCAAATCAACATGCAAAAAATCCAATCTTTTCACATTATAATACTAGTTTAGATATTGTTTTAAGTTACATTTTTATCTTAGATTCTCTACATTTTAGAACTTAATTAAAACAATAAGTTAAACAGTTGAACAATTTGGTGTGATTTGTTATAAAAGTTACCATTAAAAATTATATAATTTTTCAAGAAGACAACATTTACAAGACAACATATTACATTGATTGATATACCCACTACAATGTATTTCATAAATCTTGTTTGGTTCCTCATTGTGTAATCAATTGTACCCATCTTGCGTTATTGATGAAGGAAGTGCTCGAGCTAATCGGCGCGGAGAAAGTAAGACGGGCTTGAGATGACTGTATATTTATATTAATAGGTCATTGAAGCATAAACTACGAGAAGACGGCTCTATTAGCCATCTTCTTGTAGTATATGATTTCCATACTCTTCAGATTGTTACTAGCCATCTGAAGAGTAAAGTAACTACGTAAGAATCCTAAATATATAATATGCTATAAAATATTAAATATAACCACAAAAACAAAATTAATATAACTAAATGGGAAGATTGATGAGATTCATAACATATATATTTATAATTATTATATTAATTGTTAGTATTAATGAGAATTGACTATAGTCAATCAAATTTAGCAGGCGTGAGTTAGGAACAGAGCCAATGTTAATAAAAAAAGTCTAAAATACCGATGGTTCGACACCTATCAAAATCTAAAATAAACAACTCAATGTATCGAACAAATACAATTTTGTATAATGTAAAACTCCTAGGTTAGGCGAGCCAGATACATTGGTAAATGTCATTTTGCAAGGGATATATATATGATTCGAGTATATAGGTACGATTCGACTTAACAGATGGTAAGTTTATCTCCGCTGCGTCATTGCTTTCCCGTCATTATCTCAGCTAGCGTTGCGATACAATTATTACTAATTGAATCAAACAGCCAAGTTCAGTACACTTTCACATAAGCTGACCTAAAAACTGAAATGCTCCTGATGGAATAAAAATAGTACATTAAATACTAGGTATATCCTTGCCAGAGAGTGTATATGTGATCCATATGACTATGATCCATTGATCTCAGAACGCTCTTAGTGTTTCACTACTTTATTCCAGCGGTAAACATTCTGAGAAATAAATCTCGTTAGTTTGTATCTTGATCGTGTTTACGAACCTTCTGAACGTCACGCTGGCCGCATATACCAACATTTCTACGGAATAAGTTAAAAAGTAAAGTAGGCCTAACTGTTTGTTTAAACCATTTTCTTCGTTCGTGTCTACATTCCTCGGTTAGCATTCCGTTCGACCTTAATGTGCTTTAGGTTTGTTTGTGTGTATGAATGAGTGAAACGCATTGCTTAGGCTGTGATCAAGCAAAGAATATACATTTCTTTGTACCCTATATTAAATTCTAACTTATACAAAAATTTCAATGATGTTTTGGAGACCATCAATAAAAGAAAGAATAATTTAAATCGGTTCACAATTGGCGGAGATATCGCATAACAAACACAAAACAAAACAATGCCCGACACAGCTGATAATAAAACAGAAATTTCATTGTGCGACAAATTAAATATTTCCTAGCTATTTTATTGCTGATGAAGTACATAATCATTATTATGGAAATACAGTGATTAGTGGACTTAATGAAACTACCTATATACCTACTAAGTTCATAGTAAGTAAACTTTAATCTTACAAATCGAGTATTGGCTGTACCTACCATGTGGTTCAGAACAATTTGTCTCTGTCCAATACTGAAATAAACGTTTACACACTCATACCTCTGCACTAGGATTCCCTGTGTCGCAGATTGCATGGACAAACACAAACAAACACACAAGACCCGAGAACAAACTTCATGCTCACCACACAAAGTGTGCCCCGGCCGGGAATCGAACCCGGGACCCCTCGCTTCGGAGGCAGGGCCACTACCAACTCGGCCACGGAGCCGTCAATAAATTAACATTTAAATCTTATCCACCTACACAAACAGGCACATTAGCTTACTTTTTGGTCATACATAAACATTACACCTGGCCTACAAAATTTATTTAAAATGCTACCTAGCTAATTGACGACATATTTTATACTATCAGAAATATTAGATAGTGAAATCGTGTAGGTCAACATTTATATGTGCCCTAGCTCATCTCTGGCAAGAGTTCTTGCCGGCGAGTTTGTTGAAACCGTGACCATCAACTCAGCTGAGAATTAATTAGTAACAAAAGAAATTTTGAAAATATCGTATTGTCATAATAATACTGCTCGCCATTTATTCATTGTTTTTACTTTACTGTTTTTACATGCCTGTCTCTTAATTCATATTAAATAAAGTATTAACGGCATTATACTTAAAGGTTATGTAATATTTAATTTAACAAGATCATTTTGACAGGAACTGTTCAATATTGTTTTTGAAAACACTTGTTTAATACGTAACTTGCCTTTCAAAACGTTTGCGGACCTGATTCTGTTTCCTACTTACTTACTAGCCAATCATTCTTTGGCTTCTTCGAGTGTGCTTTACGTGGTTTGAATTTTAAATACTATAGTAGTACAAATTTTGTTGGCATCTAATCAAATAAATGATTGTGACTACTTTTTAACTTGGTATAAACTAAAAATATATGAATGTTGTTTAATTAGCTTTGGTTCCCCACAAACAGAATCGGCAACAGAAGTTGGACTTAAAAGTTGAGGTCGGTCACAAATACGTTTATTTCGAAGAAAAAATTTAAAATAAAGTATTAGGCATATAACAATAATATTTTTTTATAATATAGTTGCATACATATTGAAATTACAAATTTATATTCTTTTAGTGTTAAATATTAATTAGTATAATATTTTTATTTGAATTATTAATTATGTTACAAGTAAATAACTTATTTAGTTCAGACAAGACTATTTCGAGTCAGATGCACATTGATTACCTACACTTTTTCTTTTTGGACTGCAAACAGGTCTGAAGGTAAATATGGATACTAAAACTACATCAACTATATAAATGGTATAAATGATATCGATATAATTTATCCGTGATATTCAAAAGTTATAAAATAAAAAATAACAACAAATTTTATATTGTTGACATGTCAAAGATCTAATCGGGAATTATTTATATTCATATTATAAATTTAATGACTAGCTAGCATCTAGTTATATATATTGTTAGTTATTTAAAGAATAAATATATTATAAGTAAATTAAAGAAGAATAAAATAAGTAGGGTATTCGGTTTCGTCGAAGTCAATTCTTTGGTTTCATAGAAGTTAAAAAATATTGGTTAATCTATAGTCGCGTTCTATTATAATTACCAAGCGATTGTTCAAACCCTATAGGAGTACCTGTAGTAAACGCTTCATAAGCTGTCTGCGCATTTTAATTAGTCTAGGAGGCATGATTTTATGATATCTTTAGCCACGTGACAGAAGATAACCAATATTTTTAAACATGATTTGTTCTATTGATGCTATCTGGAAATACAAATGAGTTGACTCGGGTAATCCCAACCATTTGATAAAAACCCTCGCCTTCTTATCTCTCTTATTTCCCCCACCAAAATAACAGATATGCACAAAAATGTAAAAAACTGAATGTAGTTAAAACCAATCTAATAATAACCAAAATTGGAAAGCATAGGCATGTACAGAGAAATAGTCATAGAGAGAAAATTTATAGAATAAAATATAATTTACTACAAAATAACTTAAGGCTAATTAAGATGACTATATTTTTATTTATGATATTACCCGACTACGGAGAGGTACTTTCGAAATGTAAATCGCAAGTAACAGAAATGTGATAAAGCGAATATAACTAATGTAATTAATGAGGTATTCAACCTAGGTAAGTTATTTCAAATGCCTCGCCTTGCTTTAACATTTGTTAAAATAATACCTAACATATAAGATAGTTTTCATCCTTTAAACTCGTTTTAGGTGATCTCATCAACCTATTTAAATATTTAAATTAAATTATATGATAAGTAGGTAGTTTGAATCGGGCACCATTACAGAAAATCTGTTTCGTTCAGGCATATTCGGAATCGTTGCTATGTAAACTGACGAAGAAACATAAACGAGAAACAATAAACCTTACAAGTGAATTTCCATTTCTATGATAAAAAGTCAGAACTGTTTTGATTGACGCCAAAAGAATCGACGCCATTAAATGTCGATTTAATTCTAGTGGCATTAAACTAAGCTCAAATCCTCTTACATATAGATGCCTCAGTAAATCATTGACTACCTAATATCCATAGAGTTAAGGTACAAGTATAAACAGATTTATCAAACGAAGAGTTTGAACAAATCATAAATCCTAGTGAAATTAACTCCAGGTGAGCTGATTCTCAAGGCTCTATTTGACACAGTACGGATCTCTGCCTCCATTGGCCAACATTTTACGCTCACTGAACGCTAAATATTATCCGGCGGTGACAGGGCACACTCACCACGGGCAACAGTGCAGGGTCTACACGAAATGCTAGTTAACACTAAAATGTATAACAGTATGATATCTGTTTCATGCTTGGCGCCCTATAATTACAGGACCACATAATCTAAGACCTTAGCCTATTTAAATCAATCATTAATGATTGCATGGACTGTATATCCTGTGTTGGGAGACCTTATCAAATAAATAAATGATCGCAAAATAAAAATCAATCGGATAGGATAAATACCAAGTAATAAACAATCTATTTCACTCAGTTTATTGATCACAAATAATCCTTAAAAGCACTTAAAATGGATTTATGTATATCATCCGTTTATTTGGAATACTTGTTAGCCCTTACATGTAATAAATGCTGCACAAGTTATGGGCCAACGGACAGCTTGATAAGATGGACAGTGGGATACACAGAAGCCAATTTTTAATCCAAAGATCGTTGGTTCAAATCCAGAAGTGCAGCAATAAATTTTCGCTTGTAAAAAAGACATACAAAAATAAGTAAATGTTGTAATAACGGGGTATTCTTAGAATGATGAAGGAAAACATCGCAAATTACGCATGTTCTAGAAAAATACGAAAAAAAATATGAAGACAATCCGGATTGGGATCCCGTGATAAATTAAAGCCCCATTCACTCCCACTTGTCGAGCGTAGGCGTAGTACGTGCCCGTATGTGCGACATTGCAGCAAGTAGCATGACTACATCATGCGCGCACTGTTTCTTCGTCGGTAAATCAGGCTTAATTCATTGATACGCTTTGAACTGTTGGAATTGTCGTGATCGTTTTGAAACCAGGAAATGAAGCAAACCCAATGGTTAACCGTAAATTAAATGAAACAAGAGGCGTTTCAACAGCGCTTTACACACAGGATTTAGACTATGATAGTGTCCTGTTCTAGCTGAATAGATGATTATGCAATGATTACAGAATACTAGCGACGCGCCCCAGCTTCGCACGCGTTGCAGAGCACATGAGTTGATGTCCATCCCACTTATTTTTATTTTGTGTTTATTAACGTTTACACACTCATACCCCTGCACTAGCATTGTCTGTGTCTCAGATGGCATGGACAAACACAGAAACACAAAAATAGACAATTCTTATGAACCACTCCGTTCGTTGGTGAAAACTGTATTGAAATCCTTTCGGAAGTTTTTGAGTTTATGTTCAGACAGACAGACGTAGTCGGGGACTTTGTTTTACAATAGGTACGTTATAACTACAGACCATGAAAATTTTCTTCTCTCAATGCAATGCGACTCAAACTTTCCTTTAAGTTTCAGCTCTTGTTAGGGTCAGTGTTTACGTAATACCCCCTGATACCGCTTAACTTCAGGCCAAATTTTAGTTTTGCCATTTTTTTTTATTTGTATTTGTATAAAAACGATATAATTAGTGTATTATATTGTACATTTCGGATCGTTCTATTTTAATTAATTAGTTACATGCTATGAAGAAATTAAATAAAAATACGCCATATTATTACCAATAAACACAGAAGTCGAGATCCTCAGAAGTGTTGGCAAAAAGCCTTTTTTTTATATACTTACATACAAAGATATTTGAATTATATGGAATATATTTTTAATTCCATCATTACCATTATTGCAACTTTGTGTGTAGTATTTATTGGAATGACTTATGTTAGTCCAAGTGTCTACAAGTAGGTTAGTGTTACTTTGATATTTTTCTTAAGTCAATGTTTCCTTTGTCGCACCTGATGTAAGTTTAAAAGTAATAAAATATAAGTGTATACGATATCTTATGAAATACATTATTATTTCATTATTACAAGTAAGTGGATATCAGAATGAGAAATAACATTCAACTTTCTAGTGACTTGTTGTCATTAAAAAGAAAAAAGTTTTTCAGTTTCAAAAGTTTTCAAGGTATTTTTTATTTTATTTTTCGCATCGAGCTATTATTTTATGTCTATCTATCTCTGTCTACTGATAATTAAATGGGAAACCCCGTAATAAGTTTCGTATTATTTATGCTACCAAAACGCTTCCAATAGTACTAGTATAGCACTCCGAAGCACGGTAGAATTAGGCTTGGACGAATCACCGTTTGTGATGTTTATAACGTGTCTCAGTAAAACCATTATTATTATAAACTGTATATTGCTTTTCATATTTTATATTTACTTTTATATTTGTTTCACTTATCAATATAAATCAGTTGCTGCAAATGCAATCTCATACCGCACTTAGACCAGTCACCTGAATAGAAATGAAACTCGGAAGGCATTGTTCGCGGCCGATTTATTTTTTATCGCTACTATGCCATGTGTGTAACCAATTGTATGGCACCAACTTGTATTGCATATTGTCATTGATTACTTTATTGACGTGCTTGAAGCTTTCACTAATGAATTAATGAATCTTGTATGTTAAATATACCCAATCGTGATGGTAATTGCAGATGTTATGTTTATTTATGCAACATGGGAAATCACTTTGTCTAATGTTGTAATGAATTTAATATCAAAGTAATTAAAACGAAGGCTTGTTTCGCATTCACGGTATTAAAAAAAATCGGCACGCATGTCGGTTTCGACACGGTTCCTTAAAATTACTGGTACTATCCTATAATTATATTCAGTACCTATAATGTTATAGTTATATTCATATACAAATCCAAAATTACATACTATAAACTTAGGTAGGAAAAATCACAACATGCTAACTATAAAGCTTTGGATCTTTCTTTGAAAGTACACCTAAATTTTTGCTTCACAATCGTAAGCGCTATAAACGATGGATTCCAATCTCAAAATCAATCAGTAGTCACGACTTACAAATGCTCGAAATGTCAACAGATATCACAAATATACGTGCGACTCTGAAGCATTCCTTGGAACACTCGTGTCGTGACTCCGTGCAAAGACTTTACCAAGGCTTATAACAGTCAGAGACCAAGACCAACTGTGAGGTAATCGTACGCAAGAACTAGCAGACTACAAATTGAGCCTATAACAATCAGAGCTGAAAATCGTCTGACAAAATAATGTTAGGAATGGTACTTAGGCAAAGTATATGCCTCCCTTATCTGTGTTAACGTGCGCACTCACTGTGATAGGATACTTTTTCTTGAATGAAAATTGATGTAAAATTACCGTGGGGTGGTCACAAGCCATGTTTCTATACCGTTACGAATGGTTTCCTTTATCGTAATTGAGAAGCTAACAGGAAGCGAACAACGATCATCGTCTCATAACTTACTATATAGGTACTTGTTTGCGATATATCTTAACATATAAAAACCGATAAAAATTGAGGCTTAAAATACAGTTTTACTTCTAAACTTTGATCATATAGCACTTAATCTAGTAAAAGTGAAAACACCATTAGATAAATTCGCTATATATAGTTGATTTTCAAGATTTGAAATAATTTTGTGTTTTTTTTTTCATAAAAATCTCATAACCTAGAATCCTATAAATGTGCCATATAATAATATAATTTTGGGCAGACGAAATTTGTCCTCACTCTGCGCGTATATGAATGAAGAGATAGTAGTAAATGCGCAAGTAAAGGTAATCGGTGTAACTTAATCCTTGATGATAATTTGTATTACTGTTGAGAACTACTATTTTATGGCAGTAGTATTTGATAGGTTTATGTATTGATAGTTTTACATGATAATGTGCAACTATTGTACTTAATTCAAAGGCAGACCAAACATCTAAGGCCAACTGACACCACTGATGCAACGCTGGATGAGTACCGGACAAAGCTTGCAATACCTTCACTTGGCCTCAGTTTATTACATTACAATCACAATATTTGTGCTCTTAAATATTTCCCATGCGAATGACAACTTAGCAATACATTGTTACTTAAGTACTCTGTGGTAGGTAGTAATAAATGTATAAGGCTCAATGTTCTATGGCCTGTTGCTTGCACTTGCAAGTAATTAAAATGATGCTTGTTTTTTTATGAATTTATGGCAAACCTATTCTGTGCTTATTCCACGAAACACTTGGGTCCAATCTTTCGTAGCTTACTGTGTGTGTTTAGCTTCGTGCAGGGAAATATGTGTATTAATACACGTGTGTTGTTGTGTTCCGGTTTCAATGGTGAAGGTGCCGGTAAAATTACAGGCACATAAGACGTGTTATCTTCACGTTTCAGGGAGACGGGCGCAATGAAATGCAATTTGGGTCTTCCCTATACTGAAGTAGAAGATCGAAGAAGACCTAAGTCACATAACATAAAAAAATAGAAAATTACTAGTTACAGTCACTTATATAGGCAGAGTGTATACAGTACACAGGTAGATTGCTAGTGCGTAGGTACATTATAACATCAGAACAAAGTGCTTACTACCTTCAGTGTGTGTACCTACAGATGTTGAGCAACTATTATTGTTTACGTCGCCCACACATTGCGTGGTCTTATCATGTAGTCAATCTGAGATTACCTTATGAATTAATTCTGTTTTTAGCTGTTGCGAGCTTTTTGGGAAATTTCAACGCCCATGCGTTTCTGTATATGGAACTTGTGGGAGTGGTTGTTTGATTTTCTTAACTGAAACGATGCTGGGGGCCGATTCACTAATTGATATTGTTCGACGTTCTATTTAGTTTCAACAATCTTTCACATCAGTTTGTGATTCGATTTTTGCTAGTCGCGAATGAAACACAATATCTGTTATATTTAATAGATGGGGATTTAACTGAAAATATACCTTGTAAAATTATTAACATCGTTTTAGGACATTGCCACAAAGGTGATGATAATGAATGTTTCTTAGACATATGACAAGAAATGATTATTATGATTTACAAAATTAAAAAAAAGCACCCAAACTGTGTTTTTTATGTGACTAAAGTGACGGTGACTAAAGTGACGGTATGATGGTTCACCTTATGTTTACTGTTTTCCACTACTAAGATACTCTACAATACTAGTACGTACTAGTAAGATACGATAAAAAATACTTTGTATATGTACCCCTTAATGATCTGGGCTGCAACGTTTGGTCCATATTGGACGAATGAGGTTGAATACAATACAACTAAGATTTTTTTCTATTTGTTTTCTATATTATTCAAACAGTTAACTGAGCAATGAGGTCGTCACTATATATTATTTCTATAATTGTGTGATCTCGCTTCCTCTAAATATCATTCTGACCAATTCCGTGTAGGTATCCGACTGGTTTTTTGAGGGTCAACCTAACCATAAGCCTTTCCATTAGCTTATCTTAACCAGTCAGTCTGTTCATTACTTAAACAACATTTTAACAGAATTCGAGTTGTAATAATAATTTGTTTTTGATTATTCAAATAATCAGTCACTGGTTCGGATTTAGTAACATGCGGACATACTATACTTGCATATTGTGGTTGTTCAAATGCCTAAATAATGATTTATCTATAGCATGATGAGCAAAACAGGATTAAACAATGTTCCAAAATGTTAGGTGGCCGTCATACTGTTTTTTTACAATATTATATACAAGTGACAAAACTACCTGGTAGCTCACCTGATATTAAGTGGTTTCCACCGCCCATTTGTCTGGGTTCAACTCAGATCCTTTCGTAACGAAGTATGGCGATGTACGACCCCTATTCGCATGAGTTGCGGCCTACCCGTCACTCTGAGACCATATGCCTGTAATTTCTGCCACTGCTTGGCGGCGGATTGCCTCTAGCACTTCTTCGGACGAAATTGCCACAATACTACTTCTTTAGGTGGCATCACCTAATAATTTTAATTGATAATGATATATTACCATTATTAATCATACCATTTAATCTAATTTGATACTTAATCAAATAGCCTCGCCGAATCAAATAGCCTGGTTGTGGCGCCATATTATTTGTCTTCATATCTTTTTTCCTCTAAATCTGTCTAGTTGGGTTTCAAAAGGCTTCTAGAAATGTCTTACAAAAATATATACAGCTTATATGTCTAAATGTAATTTGAAATTCACGCAATCGGGTTTTTTGTTTTATTTAGATTTTTTTTGTTACATTCTAATCTTCAAACCGTACAATGCCGTATGTTATATAACATCGTTTAGGACTACAAAGCATACTGCAACGCAATAGTAGTACCTGATTGCGAGCGTAGGTACGTATCTAGCTGCTAGTCATATAAATAAGAAAAACTGGTACAATATGTGTTCAATTTCTACAAACCTCCCGCTAATCCTTCTCACATATCTAACTTTTCACGATAAATGTTAGCGATGGTTGATACGACCACTTTCTATCGGAGCGCCCGTCATGGGAAAACCACGTTTATACCGTGTTTACGTCTCTTGAGCTTTCTAAGTCTTTTCTGACGTTGATTTATCGTCAACAACAAATCAATTACCAACGTACTAACGTTATATTGTATGTTACATCGCAATTTATGAATTAAAAAAATGGCTCTGAAGAACATCACAGTCATCACCATCAAATGTAATAAATAACGATACTAATAAATTATAAACGCCAAAGTTTGTCTGTATGTATATATTGGGTGTGTGAATATGACTCCGCCCTTTCTCAACAGATGTCGTTTTTAGTATTGTTTACGTGTACTAATAAATGACCATACTTGTATTCGATAGTACTGAATGTCAGCTATCTAACGCATTTTATGATATTTGGTTGAAGTGTAAGCAACAATTGTTTTCACCTTTTCGAAAATGTCGGTTTTTATTCCAAATAAACGTCATTTGCGGGAAGTGTTATTACATTATTTTATTGCGAAGAAAACTGCAGCGGAAACTTATCGTTTGCTTGTGGAGATTTATGGTGAGCATGCTCCGTCTAATACAACTTGCAAGGAATGGTTTCGACGATTTCAAAATAACGATTTTAGTACTGAGGATAAAGAACATGGAAAACCACCAAAAAAATTTGAAGATGCTGAATTGGAAGCATTATTGGCGGAAGATTCTTGCCAAACTCAATCAGAATTAGCTGCAGCATTAAATGTTGATCGTTCAACTGTTGCAAAGCGTTTACAAATGATGGGAATGATTCAAAAAGCCGGTGACTGGGTTCCACATGATTTAAAAGAAAGAGACATGGAACGTCGGAAAACCATTTGTGAAATGCTGCTTCAAAGACAGCAAAGAAAAGGATTTTTGCATCGGATAGTCACAGGAGACGAAAAATGGATACACTACGAAAATCCTAAACGCAAAAAAGCTTGGGTGAAACCAGGCGAACCAGGCCCATCACAGCCAAAAATAAATATTCACTGTGCCAAGGTCATGCTCTGTATTTGGTGGGATCAGAAAGGTATTGTATATTATGAGTTGCTCAAACCCTCTGAAACTATTAATGGAGAAGTTTACCGACGACAACTAATGCGTTTGAAGCGAGCCATAGAAGAAAAACGACCAGAATGGGTGAATAGACATAACAAATTAGTTCTTCAGCATGACAATGCCAAACCGCATACCGCAGAAGTCGTAAAAAGATATTTAGAGGGACAGGACTGGGAAGTGTTACCCCACCCGCCATATTCACCAGACATAGCTCCTTCGGATTACCACCTATTCCGGACGATGCAGACAGACCTTACTGGAGAAAAGTTTACTTCATGTGAAAGTATCAAAATTTGGATTGACAACTGGATAAGCTCAAAAGACCAGGACTTCTTCCAGCAAGGAATACGAAAACTACCTGAACGATGGGCGAAGGTTGTAGCTGCAGATGGAGCATACTTTCAATAATTTTTTTTTTAATTTTGTAAGCGAACAAATGTGTTTTATTTTGACAAAAAGGGGCGGAGTCATATTCACACACCTAATATGTAACTTCTTCACGCGCTTTCACGCTGAAGTTTGTTGTGAAGGTAGCTCATAGAGGTAGGGATTAAAACAACACATAGGAGACTTTTCATCCCGAAAAAGTGATTTCTTTTTTGTGACATGCAAAAAACGCTACTTCAACCAGTTTTTCCCACCGTCTCATGTTGACTTTTAACGGGGCGCAGCTAGTAAAGTAATAATAACGATTAGTTTAGTTTTCTTTTCGGGGTAGAACAGAGTTAAGACTAGCTAAAACATGAAAACTGACTGTGATTTGACATATCTGTATGCATATAATGTACATGACTCGACCCCTCCGAAACATCGAACGGCTCATTGCAAATTCTACTAGACGGTTACACATCCATCTGCCAACCGGGCGGATAGTTGCTTAACTTAAATGAATAAAGGCAAACTTCGCCATGCTCGTGGCGAAGTTTGCAGCTATAATATATGCCAAAGAATTTTCTTTAAGAAAAGCTGCTTTTCCAATTTTTGTTGGAACTGCTTACTTACTGATGACATCATTAGAACTAGAATAAAAATTATAATGATTATGATGATGTCATCAGCATTGCATAACTGTTGTACATAAAAGAAGGTTACATATACAGGTAAATATTAATACAGTTAGTTACTAATAATGTCTATTTCATTTGTCATTTTCAACGACTGTATCTATCAAGTTAAGCGAATAACCAAGGTTCTTAAAAGGAATAAAACTCCAGTTTCACTTGCTTTTCAATAAAGACGTCCCAAATTGTACGCTGATATAAAAAAAAGTTTTGTTATTAGTCAAGTGAGTAATGAGTAAATAAAACTCAAGTAAACTATAAGTTACATTTACATTTTAACAACGTAACCGAAGCCTTTAATATGGTACAACTGAAACTGTGCGGACTGTGCCGGGAATGTTGAAGAAGAAAACGGTACAACATCTCGTCATACACTGCCTAGCCAGAAAAATATATGAGAGCTAAGACAGGCCTTCAGATGTAATTGTTTAAGACTCTTCACAGTAAACTCCAAAACAGCACCAACAACTTAAAGTCCTTCTGCGAAAGTTCAATAACTCGGTCTGACTGGGCTATATAAAAATAGGATTCGCCTACATCCCTAAATAAGACGTGACAGACACCCAGAATAAGATGTAAGTAAACAAACCAATGAAACTAAACTGAACGATACAACGCTTCCTTCCACACGAGTGCAGTAGGCGCATACAAGTAGCTGACCTTCTAAATCAACATAATTACTGTGCGGTTGCATTCCTCATACAACGATTGACGTTTTAATTATTTATTTTACAGAACTAAACAGAAAACTTCTTTAATATATCCTTTACCTTCATTCCGTACGTACGTATTTAGATATTATTTGCCTTTATACCCGGTACACTAACAATGGTACATGTTCAACATGGATCAAGTGACGTGATGACAGATATTGTGAATATTAATCATTTCATAACAATAGGCCATTATTATGAGCGATATCACACCGATAACGTAACAGCTAACCGTCAGATTATTTCCGAAAGTAGGCCGTCACAAAGTAGGCATCGAATTGCTGGGTCGTGTGTTCGAATCCTAATATTACCTATAAAATGTCAGCCGCTTTTATTAAACAAGTTAGAGTTATCAAATTATATAATCTCAGATGAACATCTGACATTAAATAACTTGCTAACTCTATTTTTAAATTGGCCTGGCATTTTAATTATGATACAAATTTTAACTTTAATTAATCATTTGTCGGAAATATTTTTTTGGGCATAACAAAAGATAATTAGGGTATACATTAAATAACATTACGCAATGAGGTTAAATTACTAACCATTATTACGGTATTCTAGTCATAGTCTCAAGTTTTTTTTGTCCTATTGAAACGATGGAACGAGCTGAAGGCCCACCTGATGTTAAGTGGTCCCCTCCGAACCTAACAACAGCAATACGAATTAGTTCTTCCTGACCGAAGTATGAGAAGACCTAAGTTGCATTCCGTTGCGCTCACCACCCGAGACGCGGATGTTCTCTTGCAGCTATGATTCCACCGGCACCCGCACCCTTCCACCGGCACACAACACAGTACGAGTGCATCACTGCTTGGCGGTAGACCAGTTGCGGAGACAGTACTTCTCCGGACGAATTTGCCACAAGTTCTACAGCTACTTTTAGTTGCTCCTTTGGCACCACCCAGGTGTTCTGTTTCGTATAGTTTTGAAAATGGTATTCATTCTAAACCCTGAGGTTTAAATCTTAGATAAATCTGTTGAAACCTGACCGGACGACGTATTAAACGACCGGATAATTTAAGCTTTTTTTATTATGTAATGTTACTGTAATTCTTGTAAGTCGTTTTTTCACTGTGCCACTCGTGTTGGCTGATATCCAATGCCAATCGAAACGCAGGAGAGGGGAAAAAGCCAAGACGCGGGCTGCAAGGTATTGTTTATGCGTAGGCTTTGTAAACAAAATACCGCGCGTCGTTCTAACCAGACGAATTACTGACAAAAGAGGTCGCAAGAAGCAGTTAGTCGCTAAAGCCGGAGTAATTACTAAACGGATATATTTCTTAATAACCTGACTATGAAACCTAACTTGATATTACATTATCGTCGCTAAAAACGAAGTGATCAATTTAAAAAGCAAAAAGCAGAAGTCCAAATATTTATAAAGCCCGCGCAAAGTTGTCTAAATAGTCCATAAAACATAAAACAAAACCCAATATTTAAATCGCTATATTGTCTGTTATCTGCAAATGTACCAAAAGCGTAATAATGTTCAATTACACTAACAAATTAATGCTCAAGATTTAATCAAGTTTATTATGTTAGTATTCTGTATTAAATTTATTTAGAGGTCAATTACTAGCTCGGGCCATGGTCACTATAACTTTTCAATGTTTATCTACCAATTAGTATTTGTCACAGACTCGATGAAGTAACTATTTCTTGAAGTGACCTTCAGAAATCAGCCTGCTACTGCTGCTGCAAAATCATTACTCTCACACAAACTCACGTAGGGAGTGAATACCTGAACAGTGAATATCTTCATATGGGAACCGACGCTGTTGATTCCTACATGCAATGTCTAGATACGTCTAGACACGAAGCTCACTTCTTTTTCAAAAATGATCATTTATATGTAGGGAAATCATAATGACCATAATTCAATTAAGAAATTCACTGCTCCACTTTTTCACAAATGGCATCAACTTCGTCCGTCAAGGACGAAGTTGATGCCAACCTGAGATTACAGCGAATTTCTTTATTGAAGCGCTTGAACAATACTTTGTGCTAATCTTATTGATACCGCTTTAGATTATCACATCCCCCGATCGTCGGGGAGAGTATTTAGTGGAAAGAAGCCTAGGCTGGATCAGGGAGGCGCCCAAAATGGTGGTCGAGATACCAACTTCAGCCATACGTGCTCCAATTGGATTACTTCTCACATACACAAGTGACTGAATAAAAAAATCGACAAAAACCGTCTTCAATACCTTCACCCCTTATTTCTCGTCCCAAGGGGGTTTAACTTCTTTTATAAACAAGAAACATTCAAATACAATACAACGGGCGAATAAAAAAGTCACAGGAAAGTAAAATACGCAATTTCGTTTACTTTGATATTTTTTCCAGTTAAGTATTTTGATTTACCTACCAAATTACTTAGACTGTCTGTCTGTCCGTCTGTCACTAGGCTGTATATCATGAACCGTGATAGTTAGAGAGCTGAAATTTTCACATATTATGTATTTCTGTTGCCGATATAATAACAAATACTAAAAAACAGAATAAAATAAATATTTAAGGGGGCTCTCATACAAAAACGTGATTTTTATTTTTAGAAACACAAACCAAACACCCAAGACCCGAACGCAAACTTCATGCTCACCATACAAAGTTTGTTCCGGCCAGGGATCACGGATCCCTCTAAAAAACGATCAACCAAAGTTTTTTTTGTTTTATTTTGTTATTATTTAAATGGTAAAACCAGTGAATCAGTGCTTTTATGTGTAAGTAATTAGTTTACCTTATCACCTCACCATATATTAATTAGAATTATTTGTCGAATTATAAAATAATCAAATACAACACGTTCATGGTGTTTCATGGTTCGTGTTGTCATGTCATGGTTGGTTAGATATTTTATACAGTTATTACTTGGATGGGTGACCATTTGAGCTGAGCCCTTTTTTACTTTAGAGGGTACGTTAAAACGACGGTGCCGGGTATACTAGTCGATAAGCCATGTTGGAGGCCTTCGGGTGCTCTAAAAACTAAGCCACCTTTAGCTACTTACTCACACGAAGATTACTTACACATAAGAAGTCGAATTTAATTATCCTTTGACCTGTACCAAGTATGCGTTTATTAATTTGACGTTTCGTGAACCATAAACTAGTGTGACCACGATTTGTGGTAGGTACCTAATTGGCTACACAATAAAATAACGTTGTATTAAGTGGTTTGTACATCAATAGCCTTTGGCAATAATGGCATAGTATGGCCGTTTTTTCAACATGATATTATTTTTGAAAATTCTCGTTTTTTTAAATTACTTTCTTTCTTGTCTACAGTTTTTATATTAGTATCATGGGCTTCGTTGGCATCTAACAATTTTAAAACGATACTTATCTGATATTTTTTGATCAAGATATTCTAAGGTCATCTGGTATTTTACATGTTAAAACTGGTCGGAATATTTTCGAGATTGTTGTTCTAAATGAAGTGTTGCGTAATATATTTAGGATCATGAATATTTAAGTAATTTAAAAGGCATTAGCAACATACTTTGGGTTGCTATTTAAACATTTGTGGTTTAACGAACAAGTTTAGTCGCTCGAATATCGTGGCGGGGACTAGATCGTGCGACAAAAAAAAATTAGATCATAAGGGACAATGGTGACTAACAACGAAGTTAATGAAAGTGGTTCCAAGGACAAAGTGGTGAAAAATGATAGTGAAGTGTCGTGTTGGAATTGCTTCAAGAATATGACTGTAGAAAATGATTTGGAACCAGCCACTCTACCGAAGATAAGGCAAGAAACCAGAACCAGATATAAACTATATTCATTTATAGCTTCACAAATATCCAAGCCCAAAGCTATGCCTTTAGCACAAAAAGTTAGTGAAAACTATTCTATTGGTAAGAAGGTTGAAAAAACTATTTTAGATAAATCTAAGAAGGTAGAGGAATCGGATTCTGTCCATATCCAGAAACTTGAACATAATTCAATAAGTGGAAGTCCTGTAACAGAAGAAATACCAATAAATAATGACAACAGCAAACCAAGCGATGAGAATTCTTTTGAGTACGATAGAGGAATATCAGAATACATTAAAGAATACAATTTGTTTGAAGCTTACAAGACCATAAGGAGAAAGAATCATAATAGTACATTGCAAAGTACCCAAGAAGAAAAATCTGTGGATGTTTCCAATATAAGCAATATAGACATCACTAAAACAATAGATAATACCGATGGTTTATCAAGATTTAATTCATCAGAGATTGTTCAACCTCTTATAACCATAAAGAAAGTATATGAAAGTCCTAAGATTCATATCACTGCAAACACATACATTACGAAAAGTGAAGAAAATTTACTAAGAAATGTAAATATACCACAGACACCAAACAGTTCTCTAGGTAAACATGAAATCATTTCATCTCCTGGTCTGAACTCATCCATAAGAAGATCTCTAAGTAAGAAAGTTATAGACAAAAAAGAAAAAATATTGTCAAGAATAGGAGAAAGAAAATCATCTGAAAGTATAAGATCTGAATCTGCATCAGATATCAAATCATCAAGCGATAATATCGTACATAAAGCCCAAATAGAAACATCAACACCAAAATTTAAACCTAAAATAGAAAAAAAATATGATCCTGTTTTAAGTTCGAGTAACATAATTGACGTACGAAAACGGACAGATGATATTGAAAGCATTATAGAAGGAATTCAAAATATATCTTTAGAAAATAAAGATCGAGTGATACTGGAAAAAGAGGAAATTGCTAGTACAAATGATTCAGAATCAGGATACTCAGGATCATCAGCAAGAGACATCATTGATCCATTCTTTATTGAAAAGGGTGTCGCGCGAGGCATTGAATCTGGAAATGAAACCGAGAGTCCTCAATTGTCAAATAGAAGTCCTCGACCAATTTTTAAATCTTCAATTCCTGTTTTAAGTTCTAGACGCAAGAGTGATAATAACATGATGGCATCAACGAAATCTCTAACCGCAGACTCTGGTTCTGAAGCTAAAAAGCGTGTAAAGCAACTGCGCTGGAGTACTATGGAGCTGTCACAAACACCTAGTATGTATAATAATTATGATAATAGCATTTACGTACTTGTACGTTACGTTACGCCATCTCACATTTTTAAGTTTTGTGTATATACCATCTCATTACCAATCCCAATAAAAATCCAAAATTTTTATATAAAGGTATGGATGATTGAAAGCTGCAGCAGACTAGTATGTACTACGTGTAACGTAAAATGCAGTGTTACTAGCGTTGTAATAAATATAGATACACAGCATTGTTCAATCCGAGCTCCACATGTTGGCATTGAGGTTGTTCCATTTGGTCCTGTATTTAGTTTGTTATCGCAAACATAACAGGAAACCTCGTTACAACAATAGCGTAATGACGATAAAAAAGGATTGGTGCGGATTTGCCATACTATTTTGCTGTTTAATTGAGTAGTGCTCGTTGCGTATAACAGTGTGGTGAAAATCAATGGCGGCCCCAGTTAGTTACAAAGCAAAAATCAAATATTTATCATTTGAAAATCGTGTCATAGCAGAAGAATCTAACCAAAAATACTACGAGTATCCCATAGATGTCTATAGTTTGAAAAACACACAGAGTGAAAATATGTCGTGTTGTGAATATTTACGTCGATATTTATGCTGTGTTAAAAGTTTTGACTCTGAATTATGTGGAGACAATTCTGTTTCTACATTAGTCCATGCCGGAAATAAATACACTGTTAATAGAGATTTATCTAGTTCTCCAAATTTACAACGAGAACAACGTGTGCCAATTCTTGCGGTAACAAAGCCTATAGACGACGAATTGCCTTCATTAATTCCTTCTCAACAAGCAATATCACCTGCGTATAATAATGACCTTGAAAATTATATTTCAAAATCCACTACCGAGATGTTGCTGGCTACTGAAAAGCGTGCTAGCTCAATTAGTATGGAGACGAAAAATTCGGTTAAAAGGCAATATACTATAGAGAAGGTAGACAGAGGAGGAAGTACCTTAAAATCTGGTGAGAAGAACTCATTCATTAGGGAGGTCCTATCTTGTCGCGATTCGTTTCTCAAGTCCCTAGAATGGTGTGATAACTCCTTGACGAGGGGCAGACGGTATCGCAATGTTAAAATAGATGATTGGATCGAACTGAAAGGCGACGGTACCAAAAAGTTGATGAATTTGGTGCACCCTTCCTTTTTAAATACTGATACAATTTTTCTACATTTTCAGCCATTTCTAACACTCTTTGAATGATGAAAAATAAATGAACGAATGCATGACCTTTATCTCTTTCCTGAGTCCATACAACATCACCAGATTTGAAAACATATTTCTAATGACACTGAATTAATTAGCTTGTTTCGGGACAATATTTGGTTAAAATATGACCTTCTTTGTTCACAGATGAGGTTTATTTGTCAGACAACAACTTGTCGCCTGGACATGCGACTCTGCCGAGGAGATCAAATTCACCTCTACCGCATGAAGGGGATCTGGATAGGGACCGGTTCGTTGCCAACAGGAGCGGTCTTCCGGTAAATTACTTTTATTTACATTATTTATATGGCTTCTCTTATTTAAATTTACATTAACATGACATGTTATGAATGTACTGTGCAACTGTCAACTTTAAAACTCTAAAAAAAGAGTATCAGTTCACGTCAATGATAATAACATAATTAGTTTTGGTGGATACTTTTATTCATCTTGATAGACACATTTTGACTTGCTAATAAATACTTTGTGTTTATGAAGAATTCACCAATTGATTTACTTTCTTATTTATTTAAATAACTGAGCATTCATTTTGCGATGATGTGGAGGTAAGTACAATGTAGACATAGCTAATTAGTACGTCAGCACGGTTCAATAACTTCATTCCTGACTGATCATTATTAATGCAACTGGTTCCTCAACAACATGTTTATGTACAAGGTGACTATAATTACTTAGCCAAATAGGTGCATTCTAATACGAGTATTATTAATCACAAGTAAGTACACGCGATATCGCGAATGAAAGCCTAACATAGTAAGGACAATGATGCCATTCGCGATCTTACGCAATGTGACTGGTTTAGTAAGTACTTTATTTGTATAAACTCTGTAAAACAGAGGAGTTATTGTACTGTAGGATGCATTGTCTGGGTGACCGCGTCGGCTATTGTATTTTATTACTTCTTGCGACACGCACTACGAGCAACGAGGTTCTGCTAATCATTGAGACTTGAATGTATTTTTCATCGGAATCTTCAAGAAAGAACGTACAACAAACAAACCTGATCAGTAAATAAATTGTTGCAGTTTTCTCTTCAGTTCTGTATACAAAAATATGCTATTACATATTTGGCTTAATGGAACTTTAGAGCGTAGAAATCCGTTTAAACGTTATAGCGTACTTATTAATAACAGCACGTATATGTTTCAATTACGTTTCAATTAATTGACCTTCGCAAAGTAAATATTAATAGCATATATGCTGAAATACTAATCTAAATATTATGTTATAAAATCATCTGAGAATCAATTGCCCAATGTCTCATGTGTGTAGGAAGAAGTAGCAATAAACATTTGAAATTAGGTAAGAAATTTTGTAACATTATTAGTTGTGCAAGTAGGCAGATAAGACATTGGTGCCAATTCTGCAGTGTGCTCGACTTAAGTTATGGAAATCGTAATAGCTAAGTATTTTGTCGTCTCATCGAATTAAAAATAGATTGTACTTTTAACTAATAATAGGCACAATATTTTTTTTTGCTAGAAATAGTAAAATAGATCTTAACTTGGGAAGTATTATAGTATTTCTTTTCCATTTATTCAAAGGATTCAACGTGCAGACATAAATGTATAACCATTCGCCAGGTATATTGGTTTATTATTATTTGATAAAATCATTTGATAAAAAAATAATTGGGTGAGCCATATGACCACACAAACAACACAATTTGTAATCAACGTCACATTTTTTTATACCCGTAGGTACTTTTTTATCATAATTTAAAACAATAATTCTTACTTAGTTCCGTGTGGTTTCAACATTGGAATTCATGAACGTAGCATTTATTAATAAATTATAACAAGAAGCAACGATAAAAGATATATAAAACTCACTGTTGTTGGCTTTACCAATATTGTGCAATTCTATTTCGAGACCAACTTCTGTAGTAATTACTAATTCTGTACCTATTTGCTCTTTATTTGGCAGCTGTCTAACCAAAATATCAAAATTGAACCGCCGAACTTGGTATTTTGTCAAGAGCAGGTTTTTTGTATAAACGTTAGAAACGTTTTTGTATTAACGTTTATTTCTAGTCTTTTGAATGCCATAATAGATCAATGAGACCATGAATAGCAAGTAGTTACCAGAAACTACAAGTTAATACACAACGAACCCTTGACAAATTATTTGTACGGGCATCATAGAACCCTTGCGAAATGAAATACAAAGTACCTCAAAAAAGTACCTACCTACCGCACTTCACCGTACTAGAGCGCATTTTATAATTAAACGCATCTACTACTGTCGTCTAAAATTATCTCCCAAGTTCTGAGAAGTCGACTGTGAAAGCTGACTCTGGACGGTATTTAATCAAATTAAGCATTAGATTATAGTGAAACAAATATTAGTGCGCGTTGACAGAAAAACCGCCCTTTTTTTTACCTTGATTCCGTTGGCCTTCTTGACCGAAAAAGATAAAAAGTATGCGCAATTCCAATTTTCACTTACAAGAAATCATAACTTGATTCGTTACATCGGATACATCGGATGTTGTTTATGACGCTGAATTACAACAAACAAAATAATTAGCGTACTTCTGATGTGACGAACGCTACGGAAAGGTGGTTTCGAGTGACAGCAGATAATGCACCCGAACAAAAACATTTCGTTCATTGGGATCATCCAGTTGTAGTCGTGACATCAGATCTGAGCGCACAACGTTGTTTAAGCTCTAATTTGGGACATCCGTTTGTGCCTTTCTTTAAAAATATGGTGCGAAATCATTGAACCTGAAATAATAGATTGAAATGGATATCCTCTACACTATATTTCCTAAAAATAATTAGTTTACCCTTCGTAAGTGTGAATATTGTGAATCTAAAAATTCTAATATATGTGTGGCTGATCATAATGTTAAACCGAATTCATATTTGTAATTGCAGGCTCGTTCGGAATCCATGGCGTCAGTGTACTCGGGTGCGGGTGAAGGCACACGAGCCAGCGTGACTGTCCGAGGGGAGATCCAATTCTCTTTGCTGTACAACTACCGGCTGGGAGCTTTAGAAGTCGGCGTCAAGAGGTGTCGCGACCTCGCGCCTGTCGACGTGAAAAGGAATAGATCTGATCCTTATGTTAAGGTATGTATTTTCAGAAACTCAAGCTCCTCAGTAGATTATGCAGACTTTTATGTTATTTTATATTAAACTACACAATGGGCAATGCCAATATAGGAAGATACATTTATTGAGATTACAACGAAAATACTTGTGTAGTGTATGATCTCTTCTGCGTAATAATGCTGGACCAAGATCATAGTTTTGTTATGCAACTTATAATACTTATGACTATTGACATTTGACACTTATTTGCAAAAAATAGAATATAATAGAAGAGAAATTCATTTATTTTGACACT
Source organism: Aplocera efformata (assembly GCA_921293045.1). Classification (NCBI taxonomy): domain Eukaryota; kingdom Metazoa; phylum Arthropoda; class Insecta; order Lepidoptera; family Geometridae; genus Aplocera; species Aplocera efformata. The sequence goes on from OV121045.1 coordinate 6,467,399, forward strand.
TCAGAACTATGAAGTGCAGACGACAAAATAGGTGCCAGAAAATAAAGATTAACAATAAATACAATACAAAGTTAATAAATACGAAACATGAACATCAATAGGAGATATGCATATCCTACTATCGCAATTTCATATCCAGCCATCTCAGACATTATATAAATAAAAATCAAATCATAAGTATTTAAGCGCATCACTTCAAAATGGCTGCACATTTGGCTAATTCTTTTTTTAATGTTTGTTATTGTCAGTACATTGTCTGTTAGAAACAAAGTTTTTGGGAAACTCACGTGAAAAGTGGAAATTGGGAAAGACTGGAACAATATTTTCCTATGGAATTTTTGCCACTAGCTTTAAAAGCCTATTGTCAAATCCTGAATCAAAACATGAAAAAAATCTGTCGGGTCAACTAGTAAGTTTATAAATGAAGCATGAATACCTTCTCATTACAGATGTACTTGTTACCGGACAAGTCCAAAACTGGCAAGAGGAAGACCAAAGTGAAGAAGAACACCCTCAACCCAGTGTTCGAAGAGACGCTCAGTTTCGTTCAGCCGCTGGCCTCGCTATCCTCCCGGACACTGTGGCTCAGCGTGTGGCACGCCGACATATTCGGCCGGAACGACTTCCTCGGCGAAGTGACGCTGCCGCTGTGCGACGTCGTGTACGACGACCCCGCCCCCATGTGGTACAAGCTTCACGAGAGGGTGAGTTGTGCTTCTGTTTCGTTCTTTTTGGCATGCCGACATATTCGGCCGGAACGACTTCCTTAACTGAGACGGAAAACATCGTGAGGAAACCGGCATGTCTTAGAACCAAAAATTCGACGACATGTGACATTTACCAATCCGGATTGGGCTCCCGTGGTAGATCAGAGCCCATTCTCTCTCAATTATCGAGAGTAGGCCGGTGTCCCTGCAGTGGGAACATTAGAGGCTGGTACGGAGACTTCCTCGGCGAAGTGATGCTGCCGTTTTGCGAGGTCGTGTACGACGACCCCGCTCCCATGTGGTACAAGCTTCACGAGAGGGTGAGTTGTGCTTCTGTTCCGTTCTTTTTCTATGACAAGGTTCACTTGGAGTTCGTTATTAAAGATATCATGTGGATTTTACATGCGAGCAACAACCCTACTCCCGTGAAGAGCATGAAGTTTGTTCTTGATTGTTCTTGTATTTTTGTATTTGTCCATGGCATCTGCGACACAGGGAATCCTAGTACAGAGGTATGAGTGTGTAAACTTTTTTTTTATAGTAGTAACATTGTTGTCATTCTTTGCGTGTTTCAGACGGAGCAATTTGACGATCAACAAGTCACCCGCGGCGACCTGATCATTGGACTCAAATTTGAGTTGCACGACACTGGCGCTATGCGAGGCAAGGGAACATTGCACGTACTCGTCAAGGAAGCAAAGAATCTCGTTGCTACAAAACCTAACGGGCTGGCTGATGTGTTCTGCAAAAGGTAAGCTGATGAAAACTTGGTTGTAGGTGGGAAATAATTATACGTAACGTAAAAATTGATACGTGATCCATTGAGCCGAAGATGGCTCAATGGCGCTTACTCGGAGAGGCCTATGTCCAGCAGTGGACTGAAATAGGCAGATGATGATGGTACAGACTGACTTTGGCTCAGCCACACACTTTAATCGACTAACAGATAGATTGCCGTAGCGACATTGTTATCTGTCATAATTTCCATACATTTTTGACTCATAACAATCTCTGTTATTTAAAATTGACGTTTCCAAGTATTTTTTAAGAATTCAACGGATTTAAAGATTTGTGTAAAATTGTTTGAAGCCATTTTCCTAACAACAAAAACTCGATAGCACCAGCTATGGAAATTTGATTGTCTGACCAATGGGACTATCCCTAAGTATTTTTACATCTACCCTTTTCCGTATCCGTATCAGCCTCTATAATTTCCCCTGCAGGGACACTGGCCTCCTCTTGATTAATAAGAGTGGGTTTTGATTGTCACGTCTTCGAACTTTTGGTCCGGACGTGCCGGTTTCCTCCCGATGTCTCCCTTCACCAATTCAAGTGACAAACCAACTCACCTTCATCGACTGTACCGTACCAGCCTCTAATGTTTCCTCACGATGTTTTCCGTCACCGTTTCGAGAACGTTGTATTGCGTCTATGACCCTGGGCCACCACGCTCTTCATCGACCACCCGTGATTGAAACTTGGCTTCCGTACTCTTTGTCCACTCCCTAGCCTTCTATGAATTTATCTTGTTGTTTGCAGTTATCTTCTGCCAGAAAGAGGTAGGCTCGCGAAACAGAAAACGAACGTGGTCCGCCGCAGTCTCAACCCTCGTTGGGAACACACCTTCACATACAGAGGATTGAAGCTTCAGGAACTTAGCACGCGGGCTCTAGAACTCAGTTTGTGGGACAGAGATCTTCTGGGTTCCAACGACTTCATGGGGGCCATTAGGCTGTCACTCGGAACTGGTAAGATCTACAGTAATAACTCTGTGTTAATCCAAGACATAAGCTATCCTGGTACCAAATTTCAACCAAATCCGTTGAGCCGTTTGAGCGTGCAGGAGAAGCCATAAACACAAAAATACAAACTTATAAATATATGGTTTTAAAGCCAATGAATTTACAATTCCAATTCTTAAACAGATAGCACGAAACTGTTTTCGAGATGTCATGCAATTAACTGACTGCGCCAGAAGGAAGGTTATGTTTAAAAAAAACGATCTGGAGCCTAAAACGGCTGGTGAATGATGGATTTAAGCTGAGAGATTTCATTGAACCGTCTCAATTGTGACAGTGAAGCAGGATATATCAAAATCAAAAAAAATTAAAATGGCCGCCATTATATGTATTTTTACTATTCTTAAAATTTTTCCTCAAAAGCTATCGAGTTTATTAAAATACAGGGTTTTATAGATGGCTAACAAAAATATGTACTTGGAATTTTTCACGCTGTTTCTTTTTTCCGTGTTTGTTTAAATAATAACTTGAATTGTTTCCACAGGAACATACATGGGGGCAAACGTCAACTGGATGGATAGCGTTGGTAAAGAAGTCTCTTTGTGGCAAACAATGATGCAGAGACCCAACTTCTGGGTTGAAGGGTCATTGCCCCTGCGGCCTCAGTTGAACAACTAAGGATCGATAATCTGAGTCTTCAATTATTAATCTAAATAATGTACAACCTTGTAAAATTACTTCGTCAAATATATTGAGATATAAGTACTTACATGAGATTTTTGTATTCATTGGACGTTAAAACTCATTGCAGATTTCAATGAGCAGTATTTTCCATTTTTGCCTTCGGTAGTGATAATAAGTTGTTACCTATGTGGGTAATTTATTTACAATTTGGACATCGAATCTTATTTTCTACATTTGCCTCTAAACTTTTATATTTCTAACACAATTTTATACATATTCCTTTTGTCACATCGACTTTTTCCAATTTTAACGTTTCTTGAGGTAGAAATATGTTTAAGTTTTTTTTGTGTTATGTGTAGGTAAGTATAATAAATTATTACCCATCTACTTATTCTAAGGTGATCTTAATTTTAAGTTAACTTGAGGTAATTCGTGCCAACTTAAAAGAAACCCCACTTTCGTCGAAGTACTTTATTTGTTTAAAGCGAAGCCTTTTGTACAAATATTTTTTTTCACTTTTAAAGATTTTTTTTGATACTCCTATTATTCTTTCTCCGTAGGTATGCTTTTTACTATTTTCTTTTCGACATTCCATCTTGTGATTTAATTTTAATAGATAATAATGACAATAATTCTATATTTTTTATATTAAGAGGGTCATACTGCCTTATTACTGTAAGTTATTAATAATTATGCATTTAATTATTATATTTTAATGTACAAATTAAGTTTGAATGAGATGTTATAGCCGTAATTTTCCCGTAAGCATTGTGATAGAGTAGGTCTTCGAGTCGTATTTTTTTGAAAATTGTGTAGCGAACTCATCAGGGATTGGTAACTAAGACGTCCAAAGTAGTTATACGGAATGCGATCTACTTAGCTAACGAAAGTAATTTTTATAATTATATTAATGTATACAATATATATAAACATTTGAAAAATAAATACCTACTTATTTCGTAAAAACTTTAAATTGTTGTTTATATTCCATCGATTCGTCGGTAAGAACCTATTGTCCCCGATTACCCCGTACGATCTTCACAGATCATTTGAGTTAAGCAGTTCTTCTATGGGTGAGTAGTTGGATGGGTGAACGTTAGCCACTTTTACTAAAAGAAGAAGAAGAATTCCCGATTAAATCAAGAACTATTCTTCATTTTCGCGTTACTGTTCGGGGGGTCTCGTTGCTAGCGTCCGTAGGTGAGTACCCTATGAATCCTTACACGTACCCCTGGGTGGTGCTTTGGTGACGGGCGCAACGGACTGAGACTTGGGTCTTCCTATGCTTCGGTCGCGGAAGGCCTAAGTCGTATTCCTGATGATATGGGCGAAGGTAACCACTTACCACCAGATGAGCGTTCAGCTCGTTCCGTTACTTCTTCACATAAAAAAAAAGACCTCTACGAATCGATGCGGTGCTACTGGTTGGGAAACCATACGTGCCGTACAGTAGGTACTGTCTTCGATTATCGACACGTTATGGTAATGTGCGACCAGTATTATACAGCCCCGAAATTGGAAGCCAAACAAATCGATGGGTTCTTTACGTGTGCCAGTGGTTACACAAGGAAGCGAGTGCAATGCTATTCTGCCCTACTAAAATATTGTTTGGTTTTCTACATTTTATTACCTATCTGTTTATTTTTCTAACTATGTTATTGTATTGTATTCCCTTCGTCCCTCCGCTCCGGGCATTATTCGATATTCTATTCTTGATAACTAAAGTATTATTACATCGATACATTCGATAGTATCAGAAGTTGAATGCTCGCTAGAACAGTTATGAAACATGTTGCGAGACAGGTTGCGTTCATTCATTCATTTATTCTTTTTTTTTATAATGACGAATTATTGATATTCGTGTAATATGGCTGGCATGTTACAAAATGAATGAATGAATCATGGTTATACAATACTCTGCCGAGAATTTGCGTATTAGGATTTATAAGACGGCTATTTTTGGAAGCGATTGGATCAACGTTTTATCTCTTTCGTTCATTAGATAGATCAAAATGCCAGAAAAAAAATAAAACACCAATACAATCTTACTTTTAAGAATACCACTGGTATTCTTCTGGTACGGCGGGCCATCGGACCGTGCATTAGTTTGGCTGACATTATGTGGACATTATATAGTATCTGTATCCTAACTAACCAACCGATCTGCTTCTTTTGGATTTGGTAGGAAAATTGATTTCATTCATGTTCTGTATATATTAAACCTATTTTCTATATTTTTCAGTCGTTTTCATAAAAAAAACATAATGTCCAGTTCAACAGTAAAGCTTTTTCTAACCACTTACACACTGTTCACGATACTTCAAACTGGTAAGAATTGGGGCGTTGTTTTCCTTTTGTTTTTATTGATTTTACTTTCATTGTGTGTTCTTTTGTTTTATTTTTAGTTAATTCAATACACTGTTATCAATGCTCTGGAACGGACTCTATTAATCCGTTCGAATGTAATGAATTTTTATCCAGCGATGTTAATTTGGAAGCGACCGATTGTGGGAAGATCCACGATGCTCAATATTGTATCAAACATGTTGGAAGAAACGAAGGTGAGACATCGCTGTCTCCGCGGGTCTATTAGGGCTAATGTCCACTGATTTTATGCCATTTTCATTGCATTGAAAACAGAAATATCATTATTTAATTACTTTCCTTTTTAAGCAGTCAAAAAGTCTAGTTTTCGCAAATATCTAAAAATCTCATGTAATGTGGTAGGTATATGCGGTAATTAGACTAATTATGCGTCATATAGCACTATATTTAATTTTATACATTAAAAGCTAATAATTAATGAAAATGGCAAAAATTATAGGTGACATTTGACCATAACTTTATCTTACTAACTAATGAAAATAACTATTTTATATCTTTAACAAAATTATAACTAGGTATTGGTTCAACTAATATTTCTATTCTTCTTATTCTAATATAATAGGTGTGTGAATATGACTTCGCCCCTTTTTGTCAAAATAAAACACATTTGTTCGCTAACAAAATTAAAAAAAAAATTATTGAAAGTATGCTCCATCTGCAGCTACAACCTTCGCCCATCGTTCAGGTAGTTTTCGTATTCCTTGCTGGAAGAAGTCCTGGTCTTTTGAGCTTATCCAGCTGTCAATCCAAATTTTGATACTTTCACATGAAGTAAACTTTTCTCCAGTAAGGTCTGTCTGCATCGTCCGGAATAGGTGGTAATCCGAAGGAGCTATGTCTGGTGAATATGGCGGGTGGGGTAACACTTCCCAGTCCTGTCCCTCTAAATATCTTTTTACGACTTCTGCGGTATGCGGTTTGGCATTGTCATGCTGAAGAACTAATTTGTTATGTCTATTCACCCATTCTGGTCGTTTTTCTTCTATGGCTCGCTTCAAACGCATTAGTTGTCGTCGGTAAACTTCTCCATTAATAGTTTCAGAGGGTTTGAGCAACTCATAATATACAATACCTTTCTGATCCCACCAAATACAGAGCATGACCTTGGCACAGTGAATATTTATTTTTGGCTGTGATGGGCCTGGTTCGCCTGGTTTCACCCAAGCTTTTTTGCGTTTAGGATTTTCGTAGTGTATCCATTTTTCGTCTCCTGTGACTATCCGATGCAAAAATCCTTTTCTTTGCTGTCTTTGAAGCAGCATTTCACAAATGGTTTTCCGACGTTCCATGTCTCTTTCTTTTAAATCATGTGGAACCCAGTCACCGGCTTTTTGAATCATTCCCATCATTTGTAAACGCTTTGCAACAGTTGAACGATCAACATTTAATGCTGCAGCTAATTCTGATTGAGTTTGGCAAGAATCTTCCGCCTATAATGCTTCCAATTCAGCATCTGCAAATTTTTTTGGTGGTTTTCCATGTTCTTTATCCTCAGTACTAAAATCGTTATTTTGAAATCGTCGAAACCATTCCTTGCAAGTTGTATTAGACGGAGCATGCTCACCATAAATCTCCACAAGCAAACGATAAGTTTCCGCTGCAGTTTTCTTCGCAATAAAATAATGTAATAACACTTCCCGCAAATGACGTTTATTTGGAATAAAAACCGACATTTTCGAAAAGGTGAAAACAATTGTTGCTTACACTTCAACCAAATATCATAAAATGCGTTAGATAGCTGACATTCAGTACTATCGAATACAAGTATGGTCATTTATTAGTACACGTAAACAATACTAAAAACGACATCTGTTGAGAAAGGGCGGAGTCATATTCACACACCCAATACTTATGGAGGACTCTGCCCCCTTCAAAAGGCTGAGACAGCTTATTCATATATCCAATTGACAAGGACATGAATCTACCAAAACTCCGGTTCAATGCCCTGAAAGGCAGATTGCAAAAATAAGCAGGAATAATTGAAAAAGAAATCATATTTTCTAATAAGTTATTATTTTCCTATTTATCAAGGCTAAACCAACATTACACAAATTAACCATATACATATAAAAGTATGTAATATCTCCTTGCCTATTTAATAAGTTGGTACTTACTCAAAATTAGGTTAGGCACAATTCTACTAACTTTTTTCTGTTCCTCCTAATAATTAGGTATAAAAGTGCCAATGTTACAAATGTATGGAAATATTGATTTCTGCAACAAACTGATCAATCCAATGTAAAATCTAATATTCACAATTTAATAGAACAATTTAGTTGTGTACCTATGTAGGTACCAAAATGATGAAAATACAAAACCAATAAGTTCCCAGAAGGTGATAGCGGCAATAAAAAAACATCTTCTAATTTACCTATTTACTAACAATCTTTTAATTGCATTGTATATTAAATTAATCCCAGGTGAAGCTCTTGAATGCTACCAATGCAATTCTTCAACAACATTGGAGTGTGGTGATGGACTTATGCATCTTGACAATGGTATCTTAACCCCAACCTCATGTGATCATGTTTATGAGGCACAATACTGCATAAAGAAAACAGGTCTATCTAACATTTTAATTCACCATGCAACTCTTCAGGAAAATTAATTTACTATCTATATAAATCAATATCGACATTGTTACCTAGGAAACAATAACTAAGATCTTCAAGTCAAGAGTGACTGGTACAATGTAAGAAACCCTAGGAGGTCAACCTCAAGGACACTTACAGCCAAACCCTATAACCAACTAACCGTAGGAATATTGTTATCTGTCAAAAGAAGGATGGACCTTTTTGACAGATAACAATGTGGCCATGGTAAACTTTCCACAGTAATGTTAGTAGATAATAGGGTTTAGCTGTTCAGGCAACAGGTTAATTAATTCTATTGCCACTTCTAAAATAATATTCCTGAAGAGACAATTTCTCATACTAATAAAAGTTTATAGGGCATTAATAGTGGCTCATTATCTAGATTTTCATTATCTGTTGGAGTTTAATGGCAACAAGTTATTTAAACCAATATATAAAATTCTGTTTGTGATGTCAAAATAACTTTGTACTAAATGCATTTGAAAGTATCTATCAGAAAAATATTTTTTAACCATCTTGTCATATGTTTGATCAGGTTAATCTCCCATAAACTTGATCAATTTTGACGGGACCTTCATTGGCATTTGATGTTATATGGAGTAACTTAGGATACCTTTATTCAAGAAAAAGAAATGCCCTCAATTTTTTTTTTAATTCCTCTTGTACAAAGTTGTTGGAATTTTGAGAATATGGTAACTGAGCCACTAACTGACTTGCACTGATGTCCCTTGTGCTATACTTGTCACTATTTGCTTAATGCACTGGTTTTTGAGTTTTACAGCACAGCAAAACATTGCTTTTGGGTCACTTACTAATTCTTGGACATCTAGTAAGGTAAATATTTTGTAGTATAGTTTATTTTCAGATTGGTAGGGTAAAGCACAAGTGAGCTATGGCATATATGAGATGTCCAATGCAGGTTGATGTCTCTTGAGTGACATGCATGTTGTAACTAATTTGACGAGGACCCAAGTTGTATTGCTAGTTCTGTAGGCAAAAGATACTGCTTTAGATTGTCAAATAGAAGTCTTGACAGTTAATTTCAGAACCAATAATACATTGTATATTTTAAAATTATTAATTTTTGGCACCAAGTGCCTGAACATTTCCCAAATTGTATTACAGTTTATTGATAAACATGTGAAATTATTCATTATCATTAGTTTCACATTTTAATAGGTGATTTCCTTTACTCATTGTTGTGTTATTGTTGTGAATATTTGCTTATAATTTTTAGGTGGAATTACAACAACGAGGTACTGTTCATCATTAGACCTTGGCAACTACTGCAACTATGTGCAACAGCCTGGAGACAAACTGGAGTACAGGACATGTATTTACACTTGCGGCAGCGACGGCTGTAACTCTGCACCAGTCTACAGGTTATCAGCAGTGATCCTAGGATTAGCATTAGCTGTAAAGTTTGCACTTTGAAATTATTTCTGTTTATCACACATTTGTAAGATAGATTATTTATTTACAAACAAGCATTCCATTTATGCCGTCCAATGGTGAATCTTAAGTTTAATTTTTGATAATCTTTTTAAAGTTTATTGAAACTAAATATCTTTTTTATACATTTTTGTATGTTTAGCTTGACTGAATAGATTTACAAAGACATTTATCACAATTTATTTTTGTGTACTGTAGTGAGTTCAAATAAATAAGTGACAAAATAAAATCATGTATTATTTTCAAACATTTATTCAGAATTTGTGCTACACAAGCATGATACAAAAATACAATAAATATCAACACCGACTTAGCCAATGAATATGCTTGCTAATGCACAATAATACTTTCATTTTCACTTAAGACTTACAAACACTACATTATGTTTCCACAAACAAAATGGAATGTAATAATTTTATTATTTAAATTTCATAATTTAGCCATGGTTCTAGCATTACTATATATAATGTGGAAATACATTGATCATGTACGAGACATCCCAAGCAATATTGTCAAGTGGAAACCCAGGCCTAATGCAACAATGTTTTATAGTTTGGTGCTCTGCAGTTTATGGACTCTATTTGACTTATTGTAAATGGTGGCTGATCCTAAGTCACGACCTATGGTATCCGTTTGACCCTAATCTTTGAAGACATAAACATGAGAATAAATTCAAAACTAAGCAGTTTGAGAACATCTAGCACCTCACACTAAGATGCTGGCATAGAATCTTACCATCTAAAAATGTATGTACAGAAAAGTCAGGTCACTTTTTGTACACTTTCTCCATAAATCTAATTGAATAATAAAAAATGCCTGAAGGCACAGTACAGGCGTTTAAGAAAATTCTATGTTTGCATAATATAGAAAATTTTAAACAAATAAATCAAGTATCAAAATGCTTAAATAATCATGATTTTCTTCAGTGGTTCATAATAATATATGAATGTTTTACAGCAGTATATTGAACTTAACAGAGATCTCAATATAATAAAGCTGTAACTTCTAATATTCACATAATAGACAAACACAAAAATAAAATAACAGGTAACGCTTACTTAAATCAGACTATTAACACAATCACTAACAAGATGTCAACTTAAAACATAAAATTAAAATGAATTTTTCATTATGTGCATAGTAAAAAGGTGCTCAATATCGTCACCACGAATAGGACATCACAATTAAATTATGTCAGAAATGTTAAAACACAAAACAGCCTCCCTATGCAGATGGTTTCTGGAAGTAGAGGAGACACTTCTGCTCTATAGTGCAAAGGCGTGCCTTTCCAAAGAGCAACCGAGTTCATCCAAACCAAAACGTCACTGTAATCAATGACCTTTGGCTTTCCTGGAGGACATCGCCTGGCTGGACTAGCAATCTACCGGTCACGTAAAAAGTGCTCACTGGCGAACCTAGTTGTGAAAAGCCTGCCCGATCGACAAACACAAGTAACACTAAATCATATCAGAATTTATAAGACCATCACTTCCACTACTGGAATTAATTGCACAGTATAAAAAATATAAAAACAAATCTCAAAAAAATTGTGACTGAAAAATAAGTTTGTCATGAATATCCGTTAAGATTAAAGTTCTAGGCCATTTTTTGTAAAATTTTAGAACACATGTGTAAAAACCATCATAGCGTATGGCTAAAGGGAATGTATGAATGTATGAACTTTAATAACTAACAAGTCAATACAATTTAAAATTTCGTACCTTTCAAGGAATGATTGAACATGGTTTCTGAAGTTAAGAATGCTGCACAATTTTGAGCATGACAAACGCTAATTGTGACAAAATACATATCAAAATCATCTATTCGGTAAAAAATATTGCAATCACAATAAAATCAACTATAAAACTTCTTAGAAGCTTGTTACCAAATACAAAACCACTCACTTTTTTCGTAAGCTAATCACTTTATATACTTAAATCATTAGCCATAGTTTTGTGCATTTTTATCTCAATATAAAATTGTCGTCTTACTTCTCGCACGAGAGTACTTGTGACTTTATTTTTGCTCTTGACTCTAAATATAAAAACTTAGGGAAATATTAATATTATAGTCGTCGCTATGTAACTGCTAAGGCGAGATAACGGTAAGCGTCAATTTTTTTTATTAAAACCCAAATCTGTGAGGCTCTAAGATTCTTTTACATTTTAATCACTGTAGGGTATATAGCAAGAACGCTGAAGTCTTCATCTTGCGATAAAACTGCGTAGATTCCGATCTTCACTTAAAATAAAGCCTTTGGCCTGCATCAAAGCAGGCAAGGCATAGGCAACCATTTTAGGCACAAAGCGCGCGCACAAATTCATCCACATTTTTTGACAACCTGGCATTGAAGCTTTCAGATTATTTGGCCCGGCCCATTGTAAACTGAAACTTTCTCACTTTGAGATCTGTTTCAATTAATTTTGGTTTCTCATCAGTCGGCTCGCTATATAATGGCGTTGATTCTGGTAACATGTATCTAAACTATAAGATACTTGGCAACTCTGAAACTTGATGTCTTTCAGTGTATGTAATAGATTTAGACTGATCTTGTTACGTTTGACACAAACAGAATCAACACCAGTCAGAATTAGCAAATGGAGGATTCCCATAAAAACTGGTATGGATGCTTCCAGCTTTACAAAGCAAATTTTAGAGCATATCACAACTTTTCAACAAAAGTGTGAAAGTAATGTTAGAGTGGAAGCATCCAGACATGTTCATGAAGTGGCGCCATCTAGTTATTCGTTTACAAGGCAAACACGAGTCACACGCTTAGCTCGAGTTTGTAAAACCACTCACACCTTATATTAACATTCTCTGGTGTGAGTTACAAGGTTTGGAAGCATCCAAAAGGAATTTGAAGATGCAAGTGGCGCCATCTAGTTGCCATGTAGTCTACTGAACCGCAGATGAGAGTATCAAGGCTTTGCTCGAAAAACCATCCAAAGAGCCAATGTGTGTTCACTCTCGTTTTCATCATTCTCTTAGGCAGGTGTGGGTGGAAGCATCCAATGTGGCATTGTATATTGAAGTGGCGCCATCTAGTTGTTTTCCCTGTGCAGCTGCGCCTGCAACGCGGCGACGTGTTGCTCTAACTCGCGGACTCGCTGCTGACTGTTCTGCAGTTGCCGTTTCACGATCCTCAACTCCTCGCCTTGCCGGTTGAACGCGAGACGCAGCTGCAAGGAAGAAGCAATTTAGAAAAAATATAATCTCAAAGATTGTTTTCACTTCAAGAGCTTAAGTCAATTTTACGAAAATGTAAATACCCTAGACTTGGTGTAATGGTATACTGTATTGATGAACATCAAACGCCTGAGCAACTATTAGCCTACAGAAGCAAGCAACATATTATTCTTAACCCGTTGGACCTCAATGCAAGGCAAAGGCCTGCATTCTTTTCTTGCACTCTTCCCGGTCCATTACAATAAGGACTCTCCAAAAGTTTTAAGGTTAGATACCTCATGCTCGGTGCTGAACACGTCTCCCTGGTTGATCTGCTTGTATAACGGCACCGGCTCGCTGTCCCCGGTCTGCTTGCCGAACATCTTCTGAAGTTGATGGAACTTGGTGTTCTGGTTCGCGTTGGTCTTCTGCAACTTCTCTGTTGCTTGAATCTGCGGCAGAATTGTGTAAAGTTAGTTAAATGCGGGTCAGAAAATGTTTATGGATTTCCTTTAGTCGTAAGTAAGGGTTTGGTACTACCAGATGTAGCAAACATTGAGAATAAAGTTCTTGAACACAAGAGTCTTAGGTGTGTGTGTTAACATATCATCGACACAGGGAATAAGTTTGATTCTTTGTTACCTGCACGTCATTATCTTGATTCTCAATAAGCTACCACGTGACTAAATCCGGTCCTAGCCTACCGATTGTGGTAGTTTCTTGACAGAGGAAAGTTAACAACTTCCTAATGCAGGGTCATTCTAGAACATTTCCTAATGCTTCCAAACTTGTGTTGTCATTACCTGCACGTCATTATCGTGGTTCACATGGTTCTCAATAGGCTGCCACGTGTTGAGCGGCCGATAGTCTGGGGTTGTTTCTCGCGAGAGGAAAGCGAACTTCTTTCTGTTATTGGCATCCTGCGGTTGCATTGCCGGGGCGTCTTTGTTCGTGCGCGGCTTGTGCGTCGATATAGTTACACCTGCGAATGTAATATAATGATCATTAAGACTGGCTTAAGTGACTTAAGATTTTTATTGGCCTCACAGCTCGGATGGTAGCTCTGCACCGTAGGTCGTGAGTTCGATTCTCACCCAGAACAAACATTTATGTGGATGTTTATTCTGTCTGGGTGTTTATATGTATTATTTGCATGTGTTTACAAAAGTACTAATCCTTATATTCTATCGGTAATTTAATTCCCATGCATACCATCTTCATTTAATAACTTAAGGCGAAGGGCAATTTGAGGGTATGAAGCGGTATGCGTACCAGCCTCTAATGTTCTCATTGCAGAGCCAAAAACTTATCATCATTCCCAAAAAGCAAGAATAAATATGTACTGAATTTCATTGAGCCCAATCCGGAAGACTAAATGTGATGTAACATGTGTTCGAATTTGCGATTCAAGAACACGATTATCTCCTCACACAAGTAAATATATCGTGCGCATATAAACGTGTCACATTAGTTCCTTAGGCAAATTGCACAAATTATGTAAATCTTAGTCAGTTTTCATGTTTTAGCTAGTCTTATTATAAGTTTATATCTGTACCAATCCCAACTTACCAGTCTTCAAGCTAATGAGTATAGGCGGCACGTTCATACCGCTCAACCAATCTTTGGCGGACAGAGCGGGCTGTGGGGCCGCCGTGTCGGGATATAAGTCCTCCTGTAAATTTAATTCACGTTGATAATCGTATAACGACGTCTAACTTATCAGAATGACATATATAATTCATTTACACTTCGTTAACAAAATTCTATTATTCATAAAGATATTGTATAAATTGGCCAAAATATAACGATTAGTGTTATGTAAGTGGGAAAAAAATTCTGTCATCTGCGAGCTATTTAGGCATACGGTGCAAAAACTATAAGAGTTACACGAATATAATGGTGGAATTGTTATTGATTGACCTATGGTTAAGTATAGGCAAACCCTTCAGTTTATATTTTATATTGTTTATATTTTATATGTATGTTAGTCTATAAGGTGTTTATTCTATGGGCTGACGTTTTTAGTATTTATGCAAAAAATGTTAATTGCCTGAAATAAAGATTATTATTATTATTACAATATATTATTATAACCTATAGTGAGTAAACTGTCAAGTAGGATAATTACCTGAAAACAATCAGACTTGCGCGGCACAATCATTGAAATGGGCTCGCAGAGTCCGCGCGACGTGTGCAGCTTGTAGAACCGGAACACCTCGCACACGGCCGTGTTGACGCCGCGCTTCGGTATGAACCCTAGGCCTCGCTGGAAAACGATCAATATTTAAAACCAACATTGTTTATTAGCTATTACTAACTTTGCTTACACTTGGTCACATCAGCGTTCTTTATCTACGCTGACTATTCAGTATTTGCATCTATAATAGTACCTCGAGTAAAAGACAATTTTATGTAAATATAACATATGGTATCCTGGGCAACAAGTATTTGTTATTAGATGTATTCAAAGTTGCCAGTTTGAAGAAAATTGTATTTTATGTTCGTTTTATTGTAAATACTTTTATGTGCTAATATTTAAATTATAACTCCACTGCAATCTACTCAAATATATTATTTCGTAGTAGAACATCAGCATCAGTTTTCTTGGTATCAAATTAGACTATCATGCTGTTTGTCTGTAATTGTAATTTTGCTAATAATTGGGAAAGTCGCTTGGAAAATGCGTGCTAAGCCCTTGTTGTAAGCAGATTGATCATAATGCTTTTGAGATCGTTTCGCTACCCGACGCTTACAGAACAGGGAAATGCAGTTCAACTGACCTGTGGATTACCGGATAGGAACTGATTTAGGAAATGCACGTACGGCGGCTCGTCTACCACTTCGTAGTATCTGATGTTCCCGTCTCCCTTGCCAGCCAGGTACACCTGCAAAACAAATTACATTATTAATTATTATTAGAAGGACACGTAAGGAATTATTACTATTACACACATTTACAATGTTTCCCTGTGCCGTACAATAACAAATGAAATACATCCAAGAACCGAGTACTCCATGTGCATTACACTCATGTTTTCATAGTGTAGTGTTACTGTAATGAGTAAGTGTGAATTGGCTCCATCAGCCGCCCAGCCGCAACACTGAGTAACTATATTAATATTTATATATTTTATTTATCATAAAACCTATGTTATAGGAACCACTTTGAGTTACAAATCGATTTTACATTTAACAAAGATGTTATTATTTTGTGGTTGGATTGTATTAGTCCTACTTGCCGAACTAGTTGAGAACTGTGTCTCAGCAGGCAGTTTTTGTCCTCCTCGCACACAACTACCTAACACATTGCAACAACTTACGACAGATGGCGCTGCAATACTGATACTAATCCTACATTGCGCAAGTGATGCGTCTGCATGTAATATTTGACATATAGAGCTAGTGAGAATATAAAACTTACCATATTAGTATCATAGTCGTAGTACGGGAACACGACGCCGGACGAACTATCAATGGTCTCGCAGACCAGCGGTTTGGATAGATCATGCTGGTCCCACACTGCGTATTGGCGGTCGCTGTATCGAGAGAAGCCAGTGGTCAAAACTCTCCCTTGGCTGCCGAGAAATGTGCATTTCGAAGCTTTGGTGCCTGAGTGGCAGGAACCTTCCTGAGAAAAATAACATTTAAACAAATTAATAATACACAAATTAAAATAAAAATGACTTAAATACCTTTATCCCCATAATTAAAAAGTGGTATGTTTCACCTTTAATGGTTGACGTTTCAACTACTTTTTTCTTACTTATTCTTCCTCATGGAAGGTCGGATAGGGTTTGAACAACCGCTAAACTTAGTTTTAAGAAGGCATGCTGTCGTAAATACTTATTTATTTATTAAAAAAAAAAGAAATTGACGTTTCCAAGTAATATTTAAGAATTCAACGGAAATAAAGATTTTTGACTTTGACTACTAAGTCGTTGCCAAACTTTTTCTTGTTTTTGTTGCATAGAACAACATTTCTCTTCCTATAGAACGTAAATTTTGCATATTACAGTTGTGATGAACTATAGGGTGACTGTCGATGAATATACAATTATGAATATTAAAAAAAATGTTACTCATATAACAAACCAGTTCATTTTAAGGTGAGCTATTGATACAGATCTTTACCAAATAACGTGCTGATATGTATTGTAGTTAAAGTAATAAAAATCATTTTAAAAGTACGACTTTTTGCAACTACTGATCATTGTATCATTATAAAAACCATATATATTGCGTGATCAATGAAACCTTTTAAGTTTTTGTATAATAAATTGAACGGAATTAATCATTTGATATATCAATTGTGGCGTATATTGCGTGATCAAAGTGACTCTCGGCAAGCACTATTAGTTTGAGTGTTTAAACATTCTTTCACTGCCTTCGAAACGAGAGGTCCCGGGTTCAACGGAAGGACACACTTTGTGTGGAGAGCATAAAGTTTGTTTTAGGGTCTTAGGTGTTTGTTTAGTCCTTGCCATATGCGACACAGCGAATCCTAGTGCAGGGGTATGAGCGGCTAATAGTTATTTATTTTATTTTATTATGTTGATAAGACACAAATTAGTGAAATATTTAATAGCTTTTCATTAACTTTTTATTGCATGAAACCATGAATGTTAGAAATGAGGCCAGTGGGTTAGGGTAATTTAAATGCATAGCATATTTACGGCGAAAGCATTCTCTGCGTTTTAGATTAAACTAGTTTGCAATTGCATAGACTTATTATTTTTATATAACAAATAATTGTCCTTGTTTTTTATGTTTGTTACCTCATTTCTCCATTTATAAACCGATGTGGAAAATATTTTTTTATTTGAAAGGTTTTTATATGCTTTCTGATAGGTCCCTTATCTTTTTTATTACAATCTGTTCAAGTTTGGTAGTTAACTTAAAATAGCATGAAAAACTATGTCATCCGTATGAACGTAATTGCATGTTTTGCTTTCCTGTGACTTTTTTCTTCGCCCCTTGTATACCGATTTGAGTGTTACATTTTTTAAATGTTAGGGGTAACTTCTAAGGGCGAGAAATAAGGAATAAAAGAATTGAAGTCGGTCTTTTCGATTAAAATTCGATTTAAGTACTCACTGTACTTAAATCTAAACAATGTTTTTCTTATTACAATACTATGTAAACAGTCCAATATATATGTTCAATAACACTTACAGATAGAACAATCCCTCGTCTGGGCTCGATAACTCTGAGCTTCTTATCTTTACTAGTGGTGGCGAGCAGTGATCCGTCGCGGTTGAAGGACATGCAGTAGATGACGTCACTGTGGCAGTCTATCACCTTCACCGCTTCGCCTTTGCCCACATCCCACACGAATATCTGTAATCATTAAAAAATGGTATAAAATAATTGACTTTATGATTTACATTTGGAATGAATATTTTCATACCCTATTTTCCGCCCTGTGAACATATTTCATGACATTTATTTGGGTCCATTGAATTTTATGTTATATTTACACCCCACAAGGCGATAAATTGGATAAGAAGGTATTTTTGGACGTACATAAATCCTATTAATTAAAAAAATAACCTTCCAAATCCGTCCCCAATTAGCAACAACATCGCGTTACAAACATAATAAAAAATAAAGCCATAGCTACACCAATAGTCTGTATTATGTTGATAAAATTACGGATCTGCACCTCTATGTAAAAGCTTTTACTGCTAGCAATAAAGAAATCTATCTATTTCCATTGAAACAATGCCTAGATATAAAGCTAGCGGTAAGCAACGGTACTGCTCCAATAACTGATTGAATGGCAACACGCGAAGTTCATTACAACTCCACCGGATTGTCTTTAGTCTCGCGTGCACGGTTAACCCACGAATCATTTGAAGTGATTAGCAGATGCGGATCATCCTGACATATTGTGGCAAATTATAAAGCTTCTTCACTTTTATACTACTTATAACATTTAAAACCTCAGCTCTCTCTATCTGTCTTAAAACCATAAACTCAAAAAAGGGTTTTCATAGGGTTTTCACAAATACACTCGAGTGATTCATGAGGAAGGTTTAGGCGTGTAATTTATTAAAGTTTTGTGTAAATTGTATGTACAGCGCAGAAGGCAGAGATACTATAAACTGAGCTGTGAGGTCTATCGAAAAAAATGGACCAAGACCCAGTTAAAATCGAATCAAAGCTATTACGCACAGTGGAGAGGCTCTACGTAATCGCATATTACATACTTACACTACATGCTTCCCGATTGTACATATTTGGTATACGTCCGACGTAACCAATTAGTGCAAAATATTTGGATTCATATTACATACGGCCAGTTAATTTTGGTCGTACAACAATACATTAGGTGGTATGTAAATGGTATTAATTAAACTAAGTTATTTGTTATAAAGCATTTTCTGCAGTAAGAGAGTACAGCCACTATAACGTCAAGCAAACGCATTGCTGTGTTCCGGTTAGAAGGGTGCGGGTCCGGTGAAATCACAGGCACACCAGTTTCCATCTTTGTCTCAGATTGACAGGGTGTGATGTGAGTCTTTTATTTTGAACAGCGGAAACCCTCTTAGTATCAGGTAGGCTCCTGCTCGTATTATCAGCGATTTGGAAATGACTCAACCGACTACGCTCCCTAGTTGATCGCTACAGAACTAATCGCCAGACGATATTATATATATCCAACGCAAGTACAATGCGGGTGTGCAACGCATAAACGTGCATCACTTACTTTCCTGCCCACTGTGTTCTCTCGTACTATCTATACCCGGGAGGACTTGAATGTGGCATCTACTAAAGCTATTGAGGTCGCTACATACTAAGGACATCTAATACCTCCAAAAGAGAAATCTCCCATAGTAACCTAATCATTTCTCAAAAAGCCTATTGCTATTGCTCAGCTTTTGATTATTACATGGTTTTATTTAACGCATAGAAATCAGGACATAAATCAATTGACATTTGATGGACACTTGACACTAATAGTCGCTTCAATTACAATCAATTTGTTGCGCGATTTCGCAAGCTGGGGCCGCGTAATGATAAACACATTACGTAATCTTTATTTTAAACTTCAAAAATGATGCAAATCATGAAGTCAATCAAAACGCACGATTCTGTGGCGTTTTCTGAACGTAATTTTTGGACGTCAGAAGTCAGCCAATGAGAGCCCATGGTTTTGACAGGATTTTCCCGGGGCTGTCAGATAGAAAGAAGCTTTTATCAAGTGTATATAAACATCCTACAATAATAAAAACTATATATTGTGAACTTGTGTTTCGTGTGGTGATAGTACCTAAGGTACCCCAAATTCACGAGTAACGTTTTGGTACAATATACGCCATTTTGGGACTACGAACAAATACTTAAAATATCTACTCGGTATGTAATTCAAGTTACATTACTCACAGTTCAGTTGTTTGTAACTCTGTCTTCGGTGCTGTAGGTCGTTGGTTCGATACCCAGCCATGACATACATTTGTGACGAGCAGACAGAACAAACATGTATATTTGTTCTATATCTAGGATTATACAAGTAATCCTTTTCCATAACCAAGGTGTGGTTAGTTTGGGGCTAGATGGCGTTATGTGTAATGTCCATAAACATTTATTATTACAATTTTTTTTTTTTCGGGCCCTAATGGTAAATATCCTTTTTATCACTAAGCCGTATGGCTTACCAAAGCTAAAATCTGCCGGCCCAGTATTTCCTTAATACTAAGGATTTTAGCTTGCGAAAGAAACCTAGCGTACATTTAATATTGTGACTCACCAAATAATCAAATCCAGCGCTGAGGAGTATGTTCTCGGCAGTGGGGTGCCATTCGATGTAAGCGACTCGACGCTTGTGCCCGTGTAATTCTACCAGCCAGTCGGTCAAGTGCATAGAGAGACCGCCGTCCGGAATGTGCCATAGTTTCACCTGCAAAGACACTTCGGTCACGAATCTAGCTTCAATGATGCCGCATTTTTTTCTGGTCTTACTTTATTATTCTCACGATCTATCCCATATGTTCGACCTCTGGTGGTACTCTACCAAATTTTTGTTGAAATTATCTTATTGTATTAATAAACATTTCGAATAGACCCAGAACAATTTTTTTTTGAGACTTATTCTTCCCGAGTTTCTCTTCTCGAGTGATGGACGCAGCAAGATGAATGCGACTCAGTGTAAGACCCAAATCTTATATTGAGTCGTATTACTGTTGTCATGGGCGGGGGTCGCTACCTACCACCAGGTGGTACTCAGGTCATTCCGTCACAATTTAAAATAAAAAAAATGAATGGAAGGCATTTTCAAAAATGCCGGATATCGAACCCCTTACTGGAAGTAGGCCACGGCACGTGAGTCTCTTAGAGAACTAAAGACAAGCAATGCCCTCACTTCCCTTCATTAGTTCGAGCCGTGGTGTTGAGTATGTAGAAATGTAGGTCACGCAAGTTGCATTGGTCACATCAAATCAGTGCCGGCTCCCGCTTGTTTTATATTTTAGGTCGCACGAGGGTTGATGAGGATTGGAGAAAAAAAATATTATCTACCTTTCTCTGTAATAAGAGTAACCAATTTCGAAACCAATGAACGGCCAGTAAAAATTAAACGCCCATTAGACGCAGAGATTTTATGAAGTCTCGTGGCGAGAAATGGTATGCTACTTGCAAGCAATAATCACCATAAAATTATCGTATCATATGTTTGCATACATGCAAGAACTAAAATTTCGACTAGGACTATTTCATATGAGATTCGCTAATAACTTAATTATCACATGCGACTGACATAATTAGTAACAAGAGTTTTACGAGTTATCGACTTATAAAGGGCGGGCCATGTTTGGAGATTGGACAACTCTGGTGTTCAAAATTTCTTAATGGGAGTATTTTACTGTACTTGCAGTGGCATAGCACAGAATTTAGGTACCTCATTTAATTGTAGCAACAACGACAATGTTTAGAACACCGAAATACCCTAATAATATAATGTTATGGTTTCATCCATTTAACAGACTTCTACGGTGACGCAAAACGACACTATTTAAAATGATTTGGCAATAGAGTCGCGTTGCAGATGCTTCGCTTTGATTAAATTCTTAGCAATAACAATCGTTTCAAAATCTACATCGCAATCGGCCAAATGTATACTCTACATTTCGCATTTAGTTTATTCGTAACTGTTATTCTTACGTTTACAGAATCACAATGTAGACTAACTAAATCAGTGATACGGCTTTACGGTCGATAAACCAGACAGATCGCGAATAGCAAAACCATTGACGATATAATAGAATTTAAGAATTTTGAGTAATACTGTAATTAATCGAAATGCTTGTTGTAATAATATTGCACCAGGTTTTGAGTTGACCCCGTTCTTTAATCAATAAATATGACCAAATGAATTGATTAGTAACGCGCTAATTTTACAATACGCCTATCCTACCTAACCCTCAGATAGATGCAAACGGATTACCGATTCCGGATGTATGAGAGAAATTCTCTCCAAGTCTCCATACAATAAAAGCTATATAATTTGAACGCACGATCAGCAATTACCACGGATAAATTGCGTCTGAAAAAAAAAGAGAGATGGTATAAAAATTGGCACAAATTACCGTGCAGTCATCGGAACACGACGCGATGATGTTATCGTTGAACGGATTCCACTTGATGTCGAGAACTGGACCTTTGTGGCCGGTCACTCGCGATGCGTTGAAGTCCAGGCGACCCGTCTGTGGATGTAGAAAAACTATTACCTACTCTGTGCCATCTGTGTCTGCCTTTTGGCTTGTCAAAAAAATATCTCCAGGTTTGACACAGTAAGGTACGTCGCTACCATGTTATTAATGTGATGGAACGAGCTGAAGGCATACTCCATGTGCGTATATTAATTTGCTAAAGCAGTTCTACGTTGTTGGACAGAAAAAACCAAAGACACGACAGTAGGTCATGTTATTGGAAACGGACTCTATCTTCTGCAGGTTAATGTCCGATAATATTATCGCGAGCTATTGATTAAGTAGTTGTAACAATAATATTGAAGTCTAAAGGACACCGTTGGATCAAGTTGTAATGAAAACAATATGAAAAGCTAATGTCACGACGATCGTTAAACTGATTGTTCGAGAACCATTTTTGAATAATTTACTGTATAAAAAAAGACTTCAACACTTTCATCCCCTATTTGTTGCCCTAAGGGTTACATTTAAAAAATAATCACGGTTATTGTAGACACAATGGGCGAAGAAATAAGTCCCAGCAAAGCAAAATACGCAATTTCGTTTGATTGGGTGACATATTATTATGCCAGTTATTTTGATTTACATACCAAACAAGTTCTGGTGAAATTTCTGAGGTAAGAAACATTATTACAACCGACTTGATAACCTCCGCCTTTGGGAGTGAAAAAATGACACACAATCGAAAGTCAAGTGTCAATAAGGTGAAATCATTAGTGTTAAAAACTTCAAACCATCGTAAAGACAATACATATTTAAATTCTCACGTTACGAAGTGTCCATTCAATACTTGAAATATGAATGCTAAACCAACATATCGCAGTTTCAGAAATCATTAATACATTATGTAGTAATTCGGTTCATATTCTGTAACAACTTGCGAAAACTATCTGTGATAATAATTACACCTTTTTCTATAAACATGGCGTCCATCCAGTTGCGTCTGTAGGTAAGTAATCCCTACACGTAGCTCCTAGAGATAGCTAAAGGGGCAACAAAAAGTAGCGGTAGAACCTGTGCAAAGTTCAACCGGAGAGATACTGCCTAAGGGTTATTGCCGTTGTTATAGGTGGAGGTAACCACTTAACAGCAGTTGGGCGTTCAGCTCGTTCCGTCACTTTAGTTACAATAAAAAAATGCTCTTTGAGAGTGTTTGGCAAGTAGGTTCGAAAGTTACGAAAACCATCGCGAGAAAGCCAGCATGTCTAAGAACCGAAAATTCGAAGACATTCAATGGTAGATTAAAACCTCACTCTAGCTTGCATGGAATGAATTTCTTTTCCGTGCAGTGAAATTAAAGTACCACCTTCAATATATGGTTATATTACAATATAACACGTCAAGCTCTTCAAAGAGCCGACGAGGTCGCCATGAAATCATAATGGCGAATGTTCTAGCTATTTCTGGCAATGTCAATAGTAGCCTACGAGAATACAAGGCTTGGGTGAACAAGCAGATGTGTATACGAAATAACAACGTATACATTGGGAACGAACCTTCATCTAACAGAGGACGGTTCTATGGCCTTGAAATATGACAAATGTAATTTAGAATCAACATAATTTGTTTATTATGAAAACACTAGTAGACGAACCTTTACTAAATCTCTTCTTCGTTTATGAGTGAGTATTATAAAAAAAGATCGACATCGAGCGTGGCTTCCGAAACACACAAACGCTTGGTTCAAATGACAATAATCGCACACTGATCCCAATAACTAATGACTACGCGGATAGTTGCTAAACTTATAATAGATGATTTGTCTGGAGCGTTATTATTGACTGGAAGATATCACTTTAAGAAGGCCGCCCATTGTGCTACAACAATTTGTTAATTATTCTCAATATAAGGTGTACAGAACGAAGAGTTATCTATCTATCCCTGAAAAAATGCAGTTGATAATATGGGAGAATGTGGGCGCAAGTTTCAATCGCACTGGGTCGGTTTGTTTGGATTGTTGATAAAGTACATTGTACATCAAGTATGTATATTATATACAATAAAATAATCCGAATTCGATAGATATCCAAAATTATCGATGTTGGTTCCGAGCAATTCGAACGTATAAGAGATAACTTATCACACCGACTGACATAGAAAGTGGTCAATTTACTATTGAGTCTGCCCACCTGAATAGGGGGAAAAGCGATAAACCACTTTCCTCGTACACTAAAACATGAACAAGTATGACAACTTTGATATTAGAAAACTGTTTTTTCAGCAATGACACAGTTGTAACCATTCTTCTAGAGGACTTATAGTTCGGGTTATTATGCATTTTACGGATCGATGACTGGGAATTCCAGTAGAGTGGTAGTTTTATAGCTCATATGGCTGTTTACTTTGTAATCCTAAAGGCAAACTAGTAGCTTCCGTGAGACTTTACGATAGATTACCTATACTTACGTTATACAGCGGAAGTTTATCGTTATGAATATAAGTATAAAAACCGCTATTGTAAACAGTACCAATTAGAACAAAATTGATTAAAGTTAACCTTTTAGGTACGAATAACTTCAAAGGTCGTGGGTTCGATTCCCACTCAGAACAAACATTTGTGTGACGAACATAAAGGTTAGTTTTCTGTCTGAGTTTTAATTGTATTGTATTATATTATATCACCGTACCAGCCTCTAATGTTCCCATTGCAGAGACACCGGCCTACTCTCGATAATTGAGAGTGAATGGGCTCTGATCTACCACGGGAGCCCAATCCGGATTGGTAGATGTCACATGTCGTTGAATTTTTGGTCGAATGAAATTTCGCATGTAAATGTATGCAATATTATATTACAAAATTATTGAGCCTTGGAAGTACCCGAGCCATATACGGTTTCAGGTGAAGCCAAAACATATCCAATGTTTACGCGTGAGTTCAATTTAATTACACTGCAGCACTGTAATTACACAAGCGCACGATTCATGAAGGCAACAAAATTTCAAAACATAGCTCAGCACTATAGTGGCCTTCTAGCCTTATATTAATTCCATGGGAGAAATGGAATTGGCTCAAAGCCAAAGTCAAACTCCTTTATTCCTTTAGATCTCAAGTATCATTTGGACACGTCAAATTTTACACATTTACATATTCGTGAGTATACAACGTGTCACAAGAACTCCCCAGGCACATTACATGAATTTTTTTATATGTCAAATTACAGTCAGTTTTCATGTTTTAGATAGTCTTATTTATTAAGTTTACGTCTGTTCCAACCCTAACCAATCAACCCGAGGGGAAGCTTGAGTTTCATAATCTCAGCAGTAAATGATATACTCACGTGATCTAATGGTAGCACCAGAAATGCTCCACCGCCAGCAACCTCGGTCACGATAGCCACAAATTTGGGGTTCACAGCGCAAAAGTTAGAGTCGTGCGCGTTCCTCGTAATCTTTATGTTGTCGTAACAACGCTCTCTTTTGAATGGCACTCCGTACACATGACGGAACTTTGAACTTCTCACGCCCCGGAACCATATCTAAAATAAATTGGTCAGTTTAATGTTGAACTCTAAAATTACAGTATGAAAAAAATCCTGGTTATCTGTTGAAATCAAAGCATATTCACGCTATTATAATACATTTGTGCCGTAAATGGTTGCTTGTTGAGTGAATAGATGCGCTTATTGATTTTATTTGTAATTGTTAGGTCACATAGCGTAGTTGCGTAGGTTGTGCGCATGCGTTCCCGCAACCCACTCAGCAGGAACAACTTTTAGTGTGTATTCCTCTAGCACTGCACTATTACATATTATATTAGCTGTTCCCCGCGACTTCGTCCGCGTGGAACCCTAATTTTTTTTTACAATAAAAGTAGCCTATAATACTCATAACATCAGCTATCTACCAGTGAAAGTCCCGTCAAAATCAGCCCAGCCGTTTCAGAGGTTAGCCAGAATAAATATTAAAAAGTTTTTTTTTTATAAATCCCGTATATACTTTCAAATGCATTCAGTAAAAGCTGTTATTTCGACATTATAAACAGACATTTCAATTTTATTTATTTGTAAAAGTAAACGGGGTAAACGTAAAATATTTCCTCTTGACAAGAGTCACATAGCGTAGTGTTACGTAGTTTATGTGCTTTAGACTAACGGATCCCATATACAATATATTTAAGAAAGTGAAACAAATAGAAAATGCTGACACGAGAAAACGAACCAGTCACCCTGTAACACCTCACTATACTTTTTGTAGTTTGTTAGTTTTACGACTTTGCAGATAACCGTTACAAAGTGGAGTTATGTCTCTTTGCTGAACAACCGTAATGACTTGCATGCATATGGAGAAAATATGCTATGATCTTTTTAACAGATTCAAGAATGCATGTATGAAAAGTATGCACTGTATTGCTCTTTCATTATTTTTGACAAGCTGATCCGCCCGCGTGTTATCGAACAATTTTTTTGCGCGGACATAAATTTTTTTTTCACTCCTTATAGCATCAACTAACTGCCAGTAAAAGTTCTGTGAAAATCGGTCCAGCAGACTGACAATCATTATTTTATTGTATTTTTGTAAGTCTATTAAAAGTTATCATCTACCAATATAAAATGATCTCTACAACGACTTTCTATTGGACTTGATGTGATCCAACTGGACTACGGAAGGAGTTTCACACCCACCGTTTCGGGGTCTTGTGGGTGGAAATAAAAAGATGAAGATACATAGCCCATTACTGTCGGGACAACTTTGTTATAGCATCTAAGTGAACAATTTTATGTCGGTGGGATTATTTCCTGCACTTTAAAACTAAAATGACACATTCTACCAGTACTATTACTTATTCTATGAAAATTTGTTGTAACTTTGTTACTCCTTCACGTCTAAACGGCTGATCGGATTTGGACGAAATTTGTTATAAAGGTAACTCTTTTTTTTTATGTGAATGATTAGGCACACAAGCTAACGGCCCACCTGATGGTAAATGGCTACCGTCGCCTATAGACGCTAGCAACATTTGAGGTGTTGCCAGCTAAAAATTTCTTCACACTCTTTCTAAATTTATACATGTTGAACCACATTGGAAACACCTCAACTCATACTCTGGATTAACACATAGGCTATGTGACATAGGCTTTTTATTCCGATAAAGTGAAGTACTTGTGTGGGATGGCCAACCACAACAAGTAAAAAGTGATGATTTATTGTCTAGTCACAGAGATTTTCGAATTTAAAGGTCTAAGTTCGGCCGGATAATAATTGAGGACGCGAGTTACTATCTCATCAAGGCCCGGATATCGGAATGAACTCGGAATCATGTTTGCGTTGGGGTCCCTGAGTATATCTGTTTACAGTCTGTAACAGTTACTGTTACTGTTACATATGTAAGTTGCATAAATCCGCCTCCAAAAGTAAAAAAGCGGTTGATTAAGAAAAACGAACGTCAATTATTTAATCACTTATTAATCACCTTTAGGCGTTGTATGTCTTCATGAAATACAAAGCCTGAAGGTCTATGGGACCATCTATCAAATAAAAAAAGAATCATATAAAACGGTCTATAATTAGCGAAAAAAATCGCGTAAATGTTACGGTATTGCAACCGAATTGAAATCCTCCTTTTTGAGTTGCTTAAAAAGAATACAACTGACTGCTTTCATTCCTAATTAAGAATTTTTTTCTTCCAATCATATTGATGATGATTTAAAGAATCATCAAGATCGATTGGCGACGATTATCGCAGCTGATATAAAAAAACTTACAGCCGAATTGTGTCAGGAAACACGTTCTTTATGAAGTCAGAATAAAAGAAAGTATTATCATTTAAGATATAATTAAGACTGTAACACATCAGGTGAATATATTTATAACAAAGAATAATTCCCACTGATCTGAATACCGGTACGAAACACCGTCATCGTTTGAAGTTGTATGAATTTTTCTTTCCTATTTTATGATCTGATTGTTCGATTTAGTTTGCGTTTGTTCTCAACATAAAATGAAGAACTTATTACTCTGCCATGAACTACCGGCAATATAATAGATCATACTGCATGGGAAAGAATTCTCTCATTGCAGTATTATTTTATTAACCAAGCAGTTTGTTAGAAATAGAAAAGCGACTTTTTCAGTGCAATTTGATTTACACTGACATCAGTGATTCATCGATTTACACCCAGCTGGGTTGAGGACAGTCCCGTTTGACTTCAACAGGCTGTTCTGTTTCGGGTAGCTCAACCACTCAAGATTGAACTGGACAACTGGATACAAAGCAGGTTCAAGTTCCTTCTGATCGGCGGTGTTTACCCTCACTAAAGTCGGTCGAGAGCCATACGCTCTCACCAAAAGCCCGCGAAAACTTATAAAGCCATGCAACCAACAACGGATAGTCCAATAGCTGCACCTCGCGATTGGACATTCTACGGGAACCGTAAATTTTTCCGGGATAAAAAGTGGACTATGTGCTATTTCAGACCATAATTTGTCTCTGCGCTAAATGCAGATTGAGTAACAAACATCCAGCCATCCATACAAAATTTCGCATTTAGTAAGATTAAAAAACCCTCACATACATGCTGGTATAATCATAAAATATGCTTCGAATTCAAGGCTAATAGATTTTATATTTATACAAAGGGCCTATTATTCAGTTAATGTGTCGAGTCATTACTTAAATTACATCAGTATACGAGATCAGAATTTCAATGTTTAATTGACAGTATACATAAGACAACAGTGTGAGATGTTTGTTTGTATGTACGCCAGACGCCAGGGCAATTATAGTCAATTACCATAATTGCGCAAGAGATAATTAAAAAGTCGGCATGAAATTACTGGAATCTTGATGTCTGACTTTTTTATTTCCAGCCGGGTATGTTTTTGAAGAGATACCTGTATTCTCGGCAAGCCAGAGTATACAGGCGTATTACCGGGACACAATCCGGATTGGTAAAAGATAGTAATTATTAATACAAACTGTCTAGTAACTCATATACTATGCAGCGGAGTGGAATATTTACCTCCAAATAATGTTATCTAAAATATCGTACCTAGAGTAATTCTTGATAAACAGTACTCAATATATATTCTAATTACGTATGATTCATGTCAAACTTCATTATTATGGCTCATCATCAGACTCATAAAGTTTGGCGCGAACTACTAAAACAAAGCTTTAAATAATTGCATTTGCAAGTTGTAGTTTTTGGGGAGAGTTATTTTACGTACAAAATTATGGCCAACGAGCATACTTATAACGAGCAGGTAAAACAACAAACCACAACTTGCAAAACATAACAGTGCAAAATAAAAAAGAAACAAAAATACCTGTGAATTAGTCATCTTGTCCAGTCTACACGGGTGCAACAAAAGCATGCACTACATAGGGCACTCCAAAACTAAACAGCTCTGTGCATTTTGCGTAACAATCATGTAAACAAAATAACATAAAAATCAGCTGCCCACATGACGCACTAACACTGAAAGTTCGAAAGAAACAAAAAAGAATGCATTAGAAAAAAAAACAAGGTGCAATAGAGTACTGGACACTAATAGGCACCGCACTTGTGATAGGTCGGAATGAAATAATTGTGTGCGAGTTATTACGCCAGCGGTGGAGGCGCGTGTCTCGAACGACAGGCGAAAAAAAAGTGAAAAGTGACTTGTAGAGTCGTTGCCTCCGCCGGCGCTGAGAGATTCAAATTCGCTATTCATCGTGTAAAGTATCGGTTGATATTAAAATGCATGATGTAACTGAGGATTATTAAATTCTATGACCTTTTAACACCATTCTGCGAATGTGGAATTATATATTCGAATTTCCACCTCCAAATCCTCCACCTGTCTATAAATCATTCAATAAATCTATATGTTGATTAAATTCTGGAAATTCTGTTGGTGATAGACTTTAACTTAACTTAAGAAACGAGAAAAATTTCGTTAAAATTTTGTTCGCAATAATTATAGGAATTTTCAGAAAAATTTAGTCTAAAGCCAACAGAATCGACACAAGAGTAAAAAAGCAGAAAAAAAAATTAAGCGCACATCAAACATAAATTACGATGGCACAGAAAATTTTAACGAAACGTTTTAACTTTCCCTCTTTAAATTTAACCATACGAAAAGACTGTTACATTAAGTATAGGCAGCAAAGCGTGAAACACATAACAACTTTATTTGGAAGTAGGCTAAACAACCTACCACATTATGTCATAGTTTGAAGATTTAATAAACGAAAATGATTGTGATTGTTATTGCATCACTAAACATTGAATGTGACTAAATATATATGTTAGAACACTCCATAGTTTATTTGACACAGTCACTTGTTTTAATTTTTTAAAGAATTATGTATTACAATACATCAACAAAAGTAACTATAATAAATTTAAGTAAAAAATTCTTGGTACAATTAAATGGTAATTACAGCTTACTTAATGCAGAAAAACAAAAGTAGGTAGTTTAACCAAAGTTTTCATTAGAAAGCTATATATCTGTACCCATTTCCATACACACCAAACTCACTCCACATGCATATGCTCACTATACATCTTGAAAAGGTAGGCAGATTCACAGGGAAACTTTATTCACTGAGGGATGTAGGTACCACTATTATAAAAAAAAAAAGAAAGAAAAAAAAATATGAATGTAAAACATAATGTGGAAGTTCTTACTGAGTGAAAGCAAATACATTAAAATGCAAATTGTGTGATGCTTCATTTGATTCACAGTAATTGCAACTTAAATCAAGATTAACCATTTACCAGATGTTTTTGGTGTTTAGTTAAAATTATGGGTCTGCACCGCTTATGCCTTTTTACTCCTGCTGCCATTTCAGAACCATTGAGTTCGTGGAATAATTTTATATTCTAACTATTCTATTATATTTTTTATTATTAAAATATACTCCATATATAAATCAAAACTTTAGAACTCTAGAGAGAAGACTTGACAGTGTTATAATACATCTATACTGAATGACTCAAATCACAGACCTAAAAAAAAGTACAGATATTTTCAGAATGTGTAAGAAATGTGTTGTGTAGAAATTAAAGCCTTGCATTTGGATCTATATTAGTGCGTAAAAATTGTTACGGGGCTCCTTGCACAACATTTTATTATCACACATGAAACAGATAATTAGGTAATTACCTTTTAAAATGGCTCTAACTGATAATTACATATTTTTATCATAGACAGTCATCTGTTTATTGAAAAATTAAGTATTCATGATGATGAACACTTGTAAAAATAAATATTTTACTCTAAGGAATCCAAATTGAAATACTAATAAAGCTCATGCTTAAGTAGTATATTGTGTTGTGCATACACACACTTGTTATTATAAAGAAGTTCACATAAACCACCCACAGATGTTCGCTGCAGCTAACAGATACGAACCAATCTCTTCAGATCAGCATGGAGTCCTTGAGAACTTAGAGGTTCTTAAAAGTCCTATTAAAGTCATAGTTCAATATTTTGTTTACTGTGGTTGCAATTTTATTTTAATCTGGGTAGACATAAATATTAAAAAAATAATCACTTGTTTTTCGAGGATGCATTTTTAATCA
Organism: Aplocera efformata; assembly: GCA_921293045.1. Taxonomy (NCBI): domain Eukaryota; kingdom Metazoa; phylum Arthropoda; class Insecta; order Lepidoptera; family Geometridae; genus Aplocera; species Aplocera efformata. The sequence continues at coordinate 6,499,344 of OV121045.1, forward strand.
TTAGTGAATGAATTCTTGACTTCTATTCAACATCTTTCGAGAATGATGAAGTAAAAAGTGCCTATATAATTTTATATTGCCATTTATCTATGTATTTATAAAATCTTACCTTAGATGCGGGTTTATTACACGCCCTCACATCAACCAAAGCGCAATTTTTTGCGGGACTCTTTTCAGACAAGTGGATGATTTCTAAACAATTGCCCTCCCTTATCGTATCATCTTTAACGGGAGTCATATCCTTCGGCAATCTAACTTGTTATCACTCTATCTATCTCAAAAACAAAATACATAAAATTAATCGAAAAATGCAACGTTCTCGCTTCGGGAAAATCGATCAATAACCTGCCTGCGTTGCCAGATGATGTGAATGCACTTAGTACTAAAAAACATTCGAATTAGTCGATTGTACTGTTTACTCGATAGTAGGCATCGGATCGTATAACTCAGATCAATTATTCTACTACCTTGTAGTAGTAAAACCAACAGTTTGTTACCATTCGTGCCACAAAGTGATTCCTTTTACCGGAGTTAGAGCGTTAAAGCGTTTGCTGTTTTATTTGCATGTGCGCTTGTTTTTTACTGAGTTATACTTATTATAATGATAGCGATACGAAGTGTTCTGAAGTATCCCTACGATAATAAAGGATATGAACATGAATATTGTATGAATAATGTAATGTAACACAAGTTCGTTTTACAGACGTAATATAACAAATAAGACTAGCTAAAACATGAAACTGAATGTAATTTGATATAATTATTTTTATTATGTGTAATGAATATACATCATTAATTTATTCATATAGTTAAACCTTAGAATTACAAATATAACTTGGTTAAGTCATAAGTACTCATTATGGTATACAGTAAATGTCACTTTGATATCTTTATGTATTCCAAAAAAGTAATTAATAAAAATGTCAGTATATTAAAAATATCAGAGTATAATGAAATAAATAATTTTGGAGTGCATTTAATGTGCCTATGGAGCTCCTGTGATACGTTATATTCTCACGAATATGTTTATTTACTTGTGTGTGTAAAGATTGACGTGTACAAATGATACTTGAGATGGAAGAAATGAGTTTTCAGTTTGAGTTTGGTATTACTTTACATCAAGTAGAATTTGGCATTGTACAAAAATTTCACAAACAAAATTGGCAAACATGGCGTTTGCTGATTGAAAAGTATCATTTTCGTACTTTCTTTACCCGTCTGGCAATGCAGTCGATAACGGCCACAGATCAATGAAAATTAGCTTAGCTTTCAGCTTGATTTTTTACTTTTTAGCAAAGTTTGAGATCTTTGCTTTTTAATACATTTTACATGAATTAACGATTTGAAAAGCAAATTCAATTGCTATGAGTCAATATTTTAATAACACAATATTTTAGTCACATAGTTTCATAAAATTATAGGAATTTTAAAGAGTGTAAGAAATTAATAAAACTAACAGAGATGTTGTTTCGTTTCATTGTAAGTGTCCAAAACATTTGTCTTTCATCAGAAGGAAATTAAAATAGGTAAATGTTTTTTTATTTTCTTAAACTCTTTAAAATTTCTATAATTTTATGATACTATATTATTAAAATATTGTATATTATTCAAATCATTATATCACAAAATGTGCCTAGTTGTGTTTGAATGACTAGTACATCTTGTGGTGGTCACCTCTATATAAGGGAGATAATTAACAAGAACACATTGCATAATTATATATTTGTAAATATTTTTTGTTAGACTATCCTTCGTTGGTGATACAATAAATTTATTATTTTGTACTTAGGTATTAGGTATTAAGGTACACTTAGGTATTTATTGAGTTGTTCTAATGGATAATAAATATAACATAGAATTTCCTTTTTAAAACTTCGACTAAAAGGTGGAGTTGATGGTCCGCTTGATTAGTGGTTAGGTTACACTGCCAAATAGGTCCTACAGCGGTATTATGTACTCTTGTATAAGAAAACAAACCCAAGTCGAAATAGCGAAACACTTAGGTACTCATAAGTACTCTCGCAAACCCTTTCACCAAAACATAGCTATGCGACTGTTTGACGACTGATTTTATGGTAATGATTACTTCTTCGGGCGAATTTGTCCCGACATTGGTACTGATGTTTTACTACGAAATAATATATATTTCAGTAGATTGCAGTGGAATTTAATTTAAATTAGCACATAAAAGTATTTACAATAAAACGAACATAAAATATAATTTTCTTCAAACTTACAACTAAATATATAGACATCTAATCAACAACTACTCGTTGCCTAGGATACCATAAGTGTCATTTTAACATTGTCGATTACTAGGTTCTAGACAACACCCCCACTTAATCCACAATGTTTTCTACAGAAGTCATGCTTCTGCCTTGGAACTCCCTTTGTTAACATGTCAGCAGGCATAAGGGTAGTCTCACAATATTTTATACAAAGTACCCTTTGCTCCGCTAATTCTCTAATAAAATGATACTTGATGTTTACATGCTTAGACCGTTTTCCTATTGCAGGAGAATACACAAGCTTGCTAGCACTTTGGCTATCACTAAAAATACTAATAATGTCTGTCCGGTCAGTCAGTTCAGCATATAAACCGTTAACAGCTATGACTTCCTTCGCAACTTCACATATTGCGATATATTCAGCTTCAGCAGTACTTAATGCTACGCATCGTTGTTTCTTAGACTGCCAAGCTATTGCAGCACCACCGAAATTGAGGGTATAACCAGAGAAAGATTTCCCATCAGGCCCGTTCCCCCAATCAGCATCAGCATATGCAACCAAAGGTTTGTTACACTTTTTGTAACATAGCGATAAATCTATCGTCCCCTTCAAATACCTGAGTACGCGCTTCAGTGCTGCCATATGAGTTGAATCATTACAGGTGTTGAATTGACTCAACATCGTTACTGCAAACGATATATCTGGTCTTGTACAACACGCCAGATACATAAGTGAACCTATGATCTCTTGGTATCGCGTGTCAACATTCTTTGGACCAGGTTTCAGGTGAAGATTTGCTTCTACCGGAGTGCTTACGGGTTTGCAGTCCTGCATACCATATTTTTCAAGCACTTTCTTGGTGTAGGACTTTTGTGAGAGCCGAATTTCATTTTTATCCTTATTGTAGTCAATTTTCATGCCTAAGCATTCTCTCGCTTCTCCAAGATCCTTTATGTTGAAGGAATCACCAATCTGCTCCTTCACCCTCGTAGCTTCTTTATCTTTATTTGTAAATATATAAAAATCATCAACATAAAGAGCAATAGCTACAAAAATCTCGCTTCTCTTCTTAGTATATACACACGGATCATGTTTCGATCGCGTAAAACCCATTTTCACAATGTGCGCATGAATTTTTTCGTTCCAACATCTCGCAGCTTGTTTTAAACCATATATAGATTTCTTCAGCTTACAAACTTTGCGATCTTCCCCCTTTTGAACGAAAAATTCTGGCTGCTCCATGTAAATATCCTCCTGCAAATCACCATTCAGAAAAGCTGTTGTAACATCAACATGATGTATGTTTAAACTCTTCTCAGCTGCCAGCGCTACCAGAAGACGAATTGAAGACATCTTGACAACAGGTGCAAACGTTTCGAAGTAATCTTGGCCTGGTTTTTGCGAATAACCTTTTGCGACCAGCCTTGCTTTATAGCGCTGAACGAGTCCATCCGCTCCAACCTTCAGCTTAAAAACCCATTTCGACTTTACGACGTTTGCGTCTCTTGGTCGATCAACTAGTTCCCAGGTGTTATTTGCCTTCAGAGAACCGTACTCTGTCTTCATTGCATCCAACCACAATTTCTTGTCCGAGCGCTCCATGGCATCTTGAACCGATACAGGATCAGGATAATCTACTACCTCAAAGTTATAGACCATGTCTTCATCACGTTTCGGACGTCTATCACGAAGAGGGTAACGGCGATCAGGAGCATCACCACTCGCATGTTCAGGAACATCTACATTCGCTGAATCTTGTATATCCTCTGTCTCAGAAACCTCATCAACAGTATCGAAAAAGTTTTCTCCATAGTCTGAATCCGTTGCACTCGAAGAACTTCTTTGAATGACAACAGGACTCCCCTGACTGAATTCTTCTTCATTCTGTTCATGACTGGACTGGACGTTCGAACGAAATCTTGGAACCCCCACTGCAACTTGTCTGGTAGACATTGATCCCTCCTGATCAGTGGTAGTATGATTAGTTCCAGTAACGTCATTTCGTAAATATAGCTCTACGGTGTCTTTCTTTGAAACTATATTTTCTTTTCTCTCAACTAAAGACAAATTCTCAAAAAATGTTGCGTCTCGAGCGATAAAAACACGTGTAGGGTCCTTTTCCATATTAATGAATCGGTAAGCCTTTTGATTAGTTGAGTAACCAGTCATTATCATCGTCGCCGTCTTTGGATCAAACTTCTTTCGACTATGATCCTTTATAAGAACCTGAGCCCTGGACCCGAACACTCGTAGATGCGATAGGTCGACTCTATCTCCGGTAAATACTTCTTCGGGAATTTTGTCCTTCAGAGCCATTGTTGGAGACCTGTTTTTAAGATAGACAGCACACAGTACGGCTTCTCCCCATACTTTTTTATTCAAGCCAGCATCATGCACCATACACCTGGCTTTTTCCGTAATGGTACGAATCGAGCGCTCAGCTACTCCATTCTGTTGCGGAGTGTGAGGCACAGATTTTTGATGCAGGATACCATTCTTCTTAAGAAATTCTTGAAATTGACCGTTAGTATACTCGGTTCCGTTATCGCTTCGCAGTTTTTTGATCTTCTTGCCTGTTTGATTTTCAACAAGTGCCTTAAACTCTTTGAATTTGACGAATACGTCCGTTTTCGATTTTAGCAAATATACAAAAGTTTTGCGGCTAAAATCATCTATGAAAATCACATAGTACCTGTTGCCCCCATAGGATTCCACTTCCATCGGGCCTGCCAAATCAGTATGCACTAGTTCAAGCAATCCTCTTGCTCTCTTACCTTTCCTCTTTGGAAATTTTTTGACGCACTCTTTCCCTTTGCAGCAACCTTCACAAGATTCCATCTTCACAGATCCATATGACAGACCATCTGCCATACCTTTTAATCTTTCCATCAAAGGTCCACTCAAGTGCCCTAATCTTCTGTGCCATAATTCGAAAGCGCCAGAAGCACTTGACGTATCTGGAGGAGACGTAAGAACCATCGCTGCCTCTTTATCTAAAACATATAAACCCTGTTTCAGTGGTGCTGTTAATAACTCATTACCAGCTATAGTGACGTCATTATTTTTGTAAACTTTACAAAATTGGTTATCAAAAACTACAGTTAAGCCCTTACTACACACCTTACTCACAGATAACAAATTTGTCATCAAACCTGGTAGCAACATTACATCCTCAAACCTTATGGAACGCCCCATAGCAAACACATCCCCTTTCATGTGGGAAACAATCTTGTCATTATTCGCAGTTGTCACCACCTTTGAACCAATGCTTTCAATGTTTTCCAAGATGCGTTTATCTGACGTCATATGAGATGTCGCTCCGGAATCTATGACCCATTGATCATCAACCATCATTGGCATAGCCGTTATAAGTCCAACGCTATTCTTTTTATCCTTCTTCTCGTGAGATGTGGTACCTTTTTCTTTAGTTTTTCTTTCTTTGCACTGCCATTTGAAATGTCCCTTCTTGTGACAAAAATGACATATAACATTTTTTGTTTTATCATTTTTTGACATCAGTGCCGCAGACTCGTCGTCAGTTGTCGTTTTTCTTATACTTTCTTTTAGTAGCGCTGCTGTCACTGATTCCGTTGACACTTTCACATTTGAGTGTTCTAATGTCATCACCAAGGAGTTATAATCATCAGTCAGACCTGCCAACATGATGATTCCGATGAACTCATCATCTAATCCAGCTTTTATGCTTAATAAAGCTTGACTAGTCTTCTGAATATCATTTAGATATTCCTCCATGGTATTGAACGAAGACAGCTTGACGTTGAATAGCTTCCGCAGTAGATATAGCCGCCGCAGTAAACCTCCATCAGCATACGCTCTCTTTAGTGCTAACCAAGTATCTCTCGCCGTCTTGACATGCATTATCATGGGATAAATCTTCTCGGTACACATGAGACAGATCTTACTTCGAGCCTTAGCGTCTCTCTTCTGCTCTACATCTGTGTCAGCCGTGAAATTTTCATCGATGCAATCCCACAAATCTACATCAGTCAGAAACATCTCCATTGCGAAGGCCCACGTGCCATAATTGGCTTGACCCGAGAGTTTCTCAAAATTTGTAACAGCTTGCATTTTCACATTAGATACTTTTCCACAGTATTAGGATAAATAGCCAGATAGTTCTGGTAAACCCTGGGCCCATAACCTGATGTTTTACTACGAAATAATATATATTTCAGTAGATTGCAGTGGAATTTAATTTAAATTAGCACATAAAAGTATTTACAATAAAACGAACATAAAATATAATTTTCTTCAAACTTACAACTAAATATATAGACATCTAATCAACAACTACTCGTTGCCTAGGATACCATAAGTGTCATTTTAACATTGTCGATTACTAGGTTCTAGACAACAGGTACTACTAGTGAGTTGCATTAAGACTAACTAACATTTATAAGAACGTGCCTGTCCTATTTGGAAAAAGTCCCTATTGCCACCACTGGTGGCGATCATACACACCCATAGTACACACCCTGATAGGATTTTTTGCCCTAACTTTAACTTTATATCCTTTAACATGTTATTATTTTGATCAAGGACGATTTTAAGATGCGAAAACTCATTATTATATTGGTAACTACTAAAAAACGCTGATAATTTGGCCATAAAAATACTGCAATTAATTTATTATTTATTTTATTCATCGACACCGTAGCCTTGCCACCGCGTTCTCGATCTAATGACATAATTTTTTGCTGTTGGTCGCGAATGCGGTGGCGCGTATATACGAGTGAGCACTAAGCATATAACTAGTTTGTTCATTCTTTCAATTTTTGCCCGGTGCAGAAGCGACGCCATCTCTCTCACCCATGATTCAAACGTTGTTAGGACGCCTGCAAATTATACAATCGGAATGCTACAGTAGGTCCAGTCAGAAGAAGTGGTCGGTAGAGTTGTGTGTAGCAGGTTCAGGCATGGATTCAGTAAGGGGGAATATATACGATTGCCTGTTCCTAACTTATGCCCATATTTCACTTTGTGTGGACCTACTACCCCACAATATATTTGGCATGTTTCCTACCCTCAATACGCTATAAATTGATAAACAAATACGATATAAACAAATACGCTGAACTAAATAAATTGCCACCGCAATGTTATAGGCATATAACAGCGCTTAGCGATAGCTATGTTTGTTCCAAACTAAGCATAATCATCTATGGCAGAAATTTACGTATTTTTATTTTTGATTTCGTCAGACAGAACAAACACCATGTTCATCACGTCACACAAATGTCTGTCGTGGGTAATAATTGAACATACGACCTACAGCGCAGAAAATTAGAGCTACTGCTACCAACTGAGCTGTGAGGCCACAGATCAGTCTGCATAAATTTACCTATCGCGTATGTTATATGTTATTTATTATTTAGAAGGTATTTTGTTGCAACATTAAATAATTATTTGTTAATGACGTTTATTGCGCAGAGTAAACTGTGGCCCCCATTGAGCGATATCCTGTATCCACGCCAAAACGTCATCATCATTTTAATCATTGCCATGAAGATACATGCCAGGCGATAACCCTTACAAGCTTCGCATAAACTGAACAGCAACACACTGAACACGTTGTATCGAATTTAATAAATAAATTTAGAGTGACTCGGTGTTAGGTATTTCATTTAGGTTGTTGCTTTTGTTGTCGCAAAGAGGTTATTACTACAACAAAGTAAGCATCAGTTTTATTTAGCTTACTTTAGTGCCACTTTTAAACTCTGAAAGAGCGGTTGTGTCGTAGTGTTTTTTAACAACAATGCCTAAAATACACAATTTTGGTGCCGGACCGGCCAAATTACCCGAAGAAGTAAGTATTTATATCAAATAATATGGTTTAAATAATAATATGGTTTTTAAAATTTGTAGTTGTGTTTTGGGTTGTAAGTATTTGGCCTTCTTTTAAAGTAAAGGCTCGTAAATGATTTACCTACTTATTTTTTATAGGTATACGAAATCATAAAAAATGAACTTACAAATTTTGAGGATTCCGGAATTAGTCTTTTGGAAACTAGTCACAGATCGTCAACATACATGAACTTAAATAAAGAAGTGCAAAATGTAGTAAGAAGATTATTGTGAGTACCAATTTCAAAACCACCTTTTAAAAAATTTGTTACCTATTATGAGGTTATTCTGTCACAGAAAAATCACACTCATATGGGCGAAAGTATGTATGTCTGTTTGTTATTCCTTCACGCTAAAACGGCTTCACTGATTTGGATAAAATTAAATACCATGATAAGTTATATCCTGGATTAACAAATGACAACTTTTGATCCCGGAAAACCCCGGGGCGCAGCTAGTTATTCATTAATAAAAGAAAAAAGTGGCATCTAAATAAAAGAAAGGATGAAAATAAAACAGCCAGAGTGAGCTTGCAAAAGAAACATGTCAAGGAAACATGTCTATGATAACTGGATGGTTTATTTTAACCAAATCATAATCTTACGTTTAAAGAAAATTAAAATATATACGCTGCTTAATGTACCTACATATATTGTTTAGTCTTCCCCTTCTCAAGCACTTTTATATTTAATTATTCTTAAATAAAAAAGTGCTTGAGGTAATAAATAAAAATTAAAAAAGGTAACAGTCTGTGACCTTGTCTATTGTTTTCAATGTTAATGTTAGTGTTTGTTTACTGTGTCTGTGAGTGTGCGGATACGAGTGTGTGATAATCTGTGTTTATATTTTTTTAGATTTACATTCGTAATTTTTCTTGGACGACAATCATTCAAATTGGTACCTACTTGCTATATTAAGTTACATTTTCAACGATGTTTCAGAGATGTTCCAAACAACTACAAAATTCTGTTCATTGCTGGCGGTGGACTCGGTCAGTTCGCTGCTGTGCCTCTCAATTTGATGTCCAGGACCGGAACAGCTGATTATGTAGTAACTGGTTCGTCCTAATAATTTATATTTTTACATCATGTTTATTTATATCCCCACCCTTTGTCTATTGTTTTGACTTGTCATGTGATAAGAAAATAAATACCATACACAGTAACATACACATACACATGGATATTATTGTATGTGACACATTCCCTGTGTCACATACAATAATATCCAAGATCCGAGAAAAAAATCATGTTCATCACAAATGTTTGTTCGGGGGCAAATTGTTAACTGGGGGCGTTCTGCATGGTACTTCCAACTATGCCATGGTCAAAGTTGATCATACAACTAACCATCGAGGCAAAGCCAAATTATGGACACAATTTAAAGTACTAACCACCAAGCAAGCCAACTGAATCTTGCAATCATGTCAGGCCAACTCTGATGTTGAAGTTTTCATGCCACCCATAGTCTTCTAACATGACTTGTATAGCCAAGACCAGACTACTATTGTATACTGAAGACTAACATTTTAATCTGCATATATAAGTAATAAATACTGGAACCAAACCAACTGTATATTTCTTCTTTTTTAGGTTCTTGGTCTGCGATGGCAGCTAAGGAGGCTAAGAAGTATGGTAAAGTAAATATGGTACTACCGCCAACAGACAAATATGTAGATGTGCCCCGCCAATCAGAATGGAATCTGGACCCTAAAGCTTCTTACGTGCACATCTGTATGAATGAGACAATCCATGGTAAGCATCCTATTCAATCCTAAGATTTTTGAAATATCCCCCAACCTTAGCCTCACAGTGTGATAATAAAATACATCAAATATTGCTTGCTCTATACTTCAACAAAAACACAGGCTAGAAATTAAATGCATCAACAAAAATAATGACTGATAATGGAAACTTAAGCTTTATTGTTCCAGTTCTTTGTTGACTATTTGTGAATCTAAGGTTAAATGTTATCTAGTAAATTGGAACAATCTTTAGCTGACTTTCAATTTATCTTCTATTTCATATTACAGTTTAATCTAGAACATTTAAACAAAGGCCTTTCTATATTGAATTCAGTTAGCTCTCTCTAGCATGTTGTTGCATGAAAGGAGGTCTGGAAGAGATCACTACTAGCAATAATGTTAATAATGAAGTGCTAATAGCTCCATAGTAGCATTTTGAACCACTGAGTAAAAAGAGTGGTATTATAAGATTCACAGTTGTTTGTCTGTCTGTCTAACAAGTAATGTAAAGCAATATCTTCAAAAGGAATACTCCAATTTCTAAGTGTTGATAATGAATTTAAGGTTTGATCTATCATGTCACTCCAATCTGGATTGGTCACATTTGAATTTTATGTTCTAGAACATGTTGAATTCCTAGTAGTGATGTTTTTGCTTTACCAATTTAAAAATCTTTCATTGTACTGTAATTGTTCTATGCTTTGTGTCCTGCAGGAGTGGAGTTTGATTTCATCCCAGACACCAAAGGTGTGCCTTTGATAGCAGATGTGTCCTCAAATTTCATGTCAAAGAAGCTAGATGTTTCTAAGGTGAGACTTAAACTATACGAAGGTCAAACAGTGTAGAACTAAAATAAGAACCTGGACATCATTCCTTCTAATTAATTCTAAATTCAAATTTCAATGAGCTTTAAAAACAATGGTACTATCTTTCTTCATATGTGTTTTTTGTACTTTAAAGTTCTGTTACTCCTTTTAAAAACAGTTTTCTTAAGCAATGCTATGAATATTAACATGGTCATATATAAGGCCATATATACAATCTTTAGGTTTTTTTCAAACCCTATAATAAGCTTAAAGTCCAGTGAAGGGAAAATGCACGGGCTCCGGCACTGAGTGGCAAGCTTAGTTAAAAACCTACTGTCAAACACCTTAATTGGTATTTTGAATGCCGTACCATCATTGTTAGTATTAATAACATAATTATATCCATATTTCAATTCTTAGTTTGGAGTTATCTATGGTGGAGCTCAGAAGAACATCGGCACATCTGGTGTGGCTCTGGTCATCATACGGGAAGATCTCATCGGCCACGCCTTGCCAGTGTGCCCATCTCTGCTTGACTGGGCGGCCGTTCTTAAAGCTGATTCCATTCTCAACACGCCTCCTATGTTTGCGTAAGTTATTACTATTAAGCAATTGAAATCTTTGATAGTATGCAAATGGTAGTTCTAATGAGATTTTCTGCCGCACTGTAAGTGTCCACGATTTGGACGTGACTGGTAGGACTGATTGAATAATTTCGTATTACGAAATTGTGTTGATGACAAAAACTTTATTTTGATTGAAGTTAATTGAAAGATGAAGTTTCATAAACGGGGGTCCATACAACGATCAATGGGTCCCTTAATTTCTGTATGATTGTTTTCAGCCCGATAGAGCAGCGCATTTTTCATAAATAGAATAAAATCGACTTTGCATGTGCACAATAAACATTCAAACTCGAGAATTCTTCGTGGTGGATCGAGGCGGGTGCGAGCATTTTTGAGTCTTTAAACGCTAGAAAAGTCAATAATGTAGCACTGAGAAATGCGTTTCTCTTCAACCTGTCTAGTCTAAACAGGCCTTGGTAGTTTTTACATAGGCAGCTGTGCACACACAATTCTGATAAAATATTGTCATTCCAGGATCTACATCATGGGAAGAGTCTTGCAATGGATCGAAAGACAGGGCGGCCTAGATGTCATGGAAAGCAACGCAATCAAAAAGTCTTCACTCATATATAATATAATTGAACAATCGAATGGATTTTACTATTGTCCAGTTGCCAAGAATGTTAGGAGCAGAATGAACATTCCGTTCAGAATTTGCAACCCTGGCAATGATGCCTTGGAGAAGGAGTTTTTGAAGGGGGCCGAGGACTTGGGGCTGATCCAACTGAAAGGGCACAGGTAATTTATTTATGCCAGTCAAATTACTTACTTTCACAGATTTTCTCTACTTAAGGGGTTCATTTAGCCAAGGTGTATTTTGAAGCTATTAAGTGCAATTAAAAAAAATCTTTTTTTCTTTCTTTTTCTTTGGCTTTAAATATAGTATACCTATATGGAGTTTGAGTATTGTAGTATGTATTATTATTTATTACGTAATGAACATTTATTCGGTATTGGATGATCCTGAAACGGATCATATTTCATTTCAATTACCTACACAGTCATTTGCAGTGGTCGCTCAATTGTTGGTATGCCAATATCTACATAACTCCAAAGATTAAATAAGTTCCTATCACTTCGCCTGCTAGGCAACCGGTATCTATACCGCATTTCCATACATCTATTTCTGTTTGATAAAACTAAGTGTTGCTACTTGCTATCGGTTCTATTTAGTTATTGTTAATTTAAATTTGTATCGTATTCTGAGGATTTTATTTTAATTATTAATTTAAATGTTTAGTAGTATAATCTGGTTGTATTGAAGGAGTAAAAAACATTCATCCTTACATTAAACACCCAAATTTACTTTCGCTTCAGATCCTAATATTATAAATGCGAAAGATTATATATATCTGTGTCTGTGTATGTGTATGTTTGTTCTCTTTAACACTAAAACGGCTCAACGGATTTAGTTGAAATTTGGTACCAGGAAAGCTTATATCCTGGATTAACACATAGGCTACTTTTGATCCCGGAAAATTGCGGACAACACCGCGGGGCGCAGCTAGTTTTATAATAATAGTGCAGTTCAGTTCTTATGCCAAAATAACCTTGTGAGATTATCAGAGGGCGTTTAGCCAGTCAGGCGATTCCACTCAATTATGAATCCTTTTGATAAAGAGATCCTTTTGATAAAGAGCTATTTTGTATTTTCCAGAAATGTCGGCGGCATTCGTGCGTCCACGTACAACGCAGTCACCTTGGAGGAAGTGCAAGAGTTGGCCAAGTACATGACCGATTTCTACAACAAGCATTCCAAGTAAATTCTTATTTGTTATCTATAGTGTTCTATACTTGTATTATTTAGTGTTGATTCGGCTAAGCTTTATAAATCGTAAGCTTGATAAAATTATATTATATTTTTATAACATTTGTGTTTATTCTTTTATTTCTTATAACGGCTAACTCTATTATTGCTTACGAAAGTAAGGGCCTTATTTGTTGATTCTGTTATTTTATTACTCAAACTGATCCAGGACTGCATTACAAAAATAGAATACGTTTCTTTTGATTCGCTACGAAAATGTTTGACGTTTATTTTAAGGGCCAATGGAATTCACATTGGCGCAATGTCTAGGCGGAGCTAGCGACTGAAACTTTAAAATAGCACTGACCCAAATTAAACGTAGTATATTGTACCTCAATGTGTGCCAGGTAAAGCACAAATTAGGAAAATATAGAAATATGCACTCATGTATTTTGGAGTGTCGCTTCGATGCGCTGCCACTGTTTCAGTGTGAATTGATCGATACTGGGTGGGTAGTACTCTGTAAAGATATTCAGTTCATATAAACAAGGTACTGTAAGTCAATTTCCATAGAAAAGCAACATCGTTATTTTGTGAAGAAGTTCCATTGATTTTATGAATGTTGCTATGTCAATATACTTACAGTGTAACTGTACGTAATTGGATTTAAATATTTACATAACACCCAGACACAGAATTAACGATTATGTTCGCCACACAACTGCTAGTCCTGAGTGGGAATCGAACCCACAACAAACAGCGCAGAAAGCAGAGCTACTACCAACTAACTGAGCTTGTGAGTTTGTAATGGATAAACTAAAAACTACTACACCGATTTTCAAAAATCTTTGACCTGCATAAAGCTTTTTTGTTAGGAAGACAAATAGGCTGTAACTTATTTTCAAAAAATTAAGAGTTCCCTGTGATAATTGCAATATAACACAAGATATCAAGCATTTGTCTAGAAAAGTCATTATTATGGCGTGCTCTGCGAAAACTATTGACGCTATATTAAGTAATTGAGTTTTTGTTGTTGTGGGTAGTGACATACTATCATAATCATTACCCCCAAAAAGTCCGCGAGTCCGTTAAGGTTAAGTGACAAAAACCTTTTTGTTCAAATTAGTCGATCAAAACACGGGTAGAATCGAAAGATGACATTCGTATCGTTTAGAAGTGACGACGTGTACAAAAATGCTAAAAGTGAAAATGCTGCGGTGTGCGAACAGCCCTACGCTTTATTAGTTACCTACATATTTTATTTTTAAAACTTGAATTTCATGATAAATTTACGATAGTTCATGATAAAATTACGAATCTAAATTGCACCCGATAATAACTACTTACCGACCCCCAAGGCGGGTCGGTAGGTAGTTATTAAATAAATCAAACCTCGTAATCATTTTACGAATATCAAAGGTCACCATACCATTTTTCCAAAACTTTAAATCCAGTTTATACTGGCAGTTTCCAACTATTTGACACTCTGACCTCTTCTTCTTCTTCTATATGGCTTTTTGTGTCTTTAGCCACAAATTCTGCCAGTGTCTGGTGTTTAGCTAATTGATTCGTAAATTGCGTACATAAGAATATGACCAGTGTGAAACAGGTGGGTCATTAATTTAAATAACATTGAAAACCAAATTGATTACTCTAAAACCGTAATTATAAATTATATGTAAAACTGCACCAATAATAGAACAGCGCAGTTAGTAGATCTGATAACTGTATTTACACTAAAATTAAACAAAAAACGATGAATACACCTCACTAACGAAATGATAACCAATTCTGTTGCCATCACCTTACTTGATTTCGACGTCAAGAAGACATAACATAAATTATATTGAATAATTTCAGTACGGTTCATGAAATAGAGGCGTGTTGTGTCAAATGTTATCTGACAGAGCGTAAACTGATGTAATTTGAAATATAAGCCGAGTGAACGATTGATAACATTGTAGGCACGTCATTTTACAGTCATCAGGCTATCAGCCGTGTACAACTTTATGTAAATATATAATATTATACATTAAACAAATTGGTATTTTGTACATCTCACTATTAGTTTTCCATGTTAATCTTAATCAGGTACTTAATTTTGGATCATCTAACATTAAGGATAATTTAAATGAATTTAACTAGTTGGTTGCGGAAAACACACCATTTCTTTTATCACTCCCATCCTCTATATACGCCAGGTGTGTCCGCCAAATATTATTATTATATTACCCGGGTTTATGTATGTATGGAGATTTTGACTTTGATATTGAAATCGGGATGCAAACGCTCGAACACATTTCTGATCATTGGTCACCAATTTATTCCTTGGTTATTTCGTACCGTAAAATAGGTGTGGTAAGTGAAATCACATATGATAAATATGTAAAAAGTATAATTCATTAAAATTTTGTAAAAAAACATTTCTTTTGTATTAACTAATGTGGTAATACATTTGTGATGGAATTTTTGACCACTCATAGACCTATTGAGTATTTTTACACGTTAAAACATTTTACACTTAAATTTCTAAAGTAACATTTGTTATTAGTGCTATAGTCAAGAAGGATATGTATTAAATTCATAAATATAATGGATGGAGATTCGTTTATCGAGTTTCCGATATAATGTTACTTACACAGTCATAACAAAAGCCGCGCACATTCATCATTCTACCAAACATACATACATACAATATTTATTATCCTACAGAATGTTATCTGTATTTATACTCAAGACAGTTCTGTTTATTAAAGGTACAAAATATAACCGTTAACTTAAAACTACATATTCTCAGTGTTAGCATTAATCAAATACTAACTATAGATACAAATTCTAATTCGTTATATAATTTACTAATAAAAAACATACGATTGATACTAACACTATGAATTGACATAAATATACAAGTATTTATTTACATGAAATTGCTAAGTACATCGTTTTGGAATGTGTTGAAAGTTTTGGTCCTGCTTTCTTTATGGCAGTGTTCGCCTTAAAATACTTGAGCACTTTGTAAACTTCGATTCGATACGGATCATCAACACATTCACTGTTTTCAAACTATTAATATTCAACTTTCGATTTACATTTTGTGTAGAATTTACATTAATTTGTGTATAGTTGGAGTTTTGTCGTTTTTGGTGGGCATCGTTTAGCTGTAACGTCAAACAGTGAGTGTGTTAATTTACATGTTTTTAAACTAAAAATAAAGCTAATAGAATACATAACTCGTTTATCTCAAATCGCGCGCCTCGCGGATTTCTTTCAAGAAATTCGTACGTAAAGATTAGAAGGCACGCCGAGATACACTCGATACTAGTAATAGTATTATGTAATGTTGACCAGAATTGACATAACGTAGTCTTACGCTTACTGACCTTCGCTGTCGCTGTCGCTCTTATCTGCAAACCAAGAATCGTTATAAACATGTTTGTTTGTTTCAATGATAATAAATGCGCAGCTATTTGTAATCGATAACAATGTTATATCGGTCAAATTAGTATTGGAATGTGAGGAAACAATGTGTTTTGATTGTGTATAAGAAGTACAATAATAGGATCCAATTATGTGACCGTGCTAAATGTTTGGGCGGATTTCAACGTGTAGCTAAATTTTGTTTGAAATACTTTTATTAAAATTTTGCTTAGCAAGACTTCATTAAATACAATATAATATATCCGAATATCACGTGGAGTGAAAATTAGAAGTTAAAACAAAGATCACATTCAAATGTTTTAGTTATTATAGTTAGGAACAAGAGTCATATGTGTCTGATGATTATCATCTAAGCATGTATTATATAAGTACTGTAGTTGAAGAGCACCTCTATCGATAAGCTCAAATAAATCCTAATTTAGACTTGGCCTTGGAAATTCGTTACCCTGATAACTGTTCACACGAGCTAAAGTGGGTATGACAAGCGTAATTCTTGATATAGATACTTATCGCACGGAACGAATAAAATAATTTATCGGTAACCTATTGAAATCCAACTCAAAAAACGTGTGACGCAGAGTGTAAATCATGCACTAAAAGCAGACCGTGTAAGCTGCATAATACATAGCGTGCTGCTAACTAAAGTGCTCAATACCGACCTTTCTTACCCGGATACGCATGCCTCTTCAGCCGATCATAGAGGTCCTCTTTAGTCCCGTATATGCTGGCGTTCGACCGTGCTAAGCTATTCATTTTTCCGTTCATTCCATTATGAAGACTCTCCTTCATGTACGTTTCATTGTAGAAGTTCGGCATCTCCCAGCCGTCTTCTTCGTCGTCATAGTAGTGCGCGTATGTTGAATGGTGCGATGGCGCTATTGATTCTGCGTATGGAGTATGCGCTCCGTAGTAGAAGTTGACTTGGGATCCGTTTTGGTCGATCGCTGGTGTTAGTGTCTTCTTTGGTTCCTTCTTCTTTGTCGATCTGTGTAAGAAAAAATTAAAGATATTAGTCACATTTTATTTTATGATGCGTACTGAAGTATGAGATATTAGCCACGTTGCGCTCATCACGTTGAGACGGGGATGTTACGTCTTGTAGACTTGTATGAAGAAGTGATAGTCCATTTCCATTTGACTCTATATTTATTCACGAGAACAGTTTACATAGGTAGGTACACATGTAGCTATTGGCGACAGACCACTGTCGCCAATAGCTACAGTCTCTACAATTCAGCAATTCGCTTGTAATTTCATCAGTGTTTGTGCGGGTCCATCACTTCCACCAGAACACAGTAAAGCGAGTGCTTACTTGAGTGCTTACACTTTTATTTTTAAGACATGCATTAAACACTCTGTTTTTGCCAGATTTAGAGTTCTTTTATTCGTTTTCTTCATATTATAACATGGTTTGACTTACCTCGCGCAAATCATCCATACAAGCAGGACTAGGAATATGATAAAGATGACTCCTCCAGCCACTCCACTGGCTATGTATGCGAATTCGCTCTTTTCCTTGCACTGTCTTCCGGTGAAAGATCCAGTGCATCTGCAGGAAGGCTCCCCTCGAGCGTCCTTCACGCATTCGCCGCCGTTGTCGCAGAAATCTAAGCAGACATCTGAAAAGGGGATATGAGTTTTAATATCAAGCAGACATCATCTAAAGTTTATGAATATACGCCGTAGTTTCAGCAGTCCAATCTGTTGTCACCAAAATGTTGCACTCTGTGTAGTAGGTATTTACACATTGTCCTAGTGCGTGATGGTCTAGAAGTAATGAAAAGGACTCTCCATCCAACGCCGCTGCTTCAAATTTAGAAATGCACCAATGAGTTGTTCGCTTCAAATATTACTAAATATTTATATGCGCGTTATCACGTTCTCAAAACAGTGTAGTGAGTTACCGTAGTGATGGGCTGAAGGCCCACCTGATGCTAAGTGGTTACCTCTGCCCATAACAATAGCAATACAACTTTGGTATGCTATTGTTATGGTCCTTCCCGACTCAAGTATGAGAATACCCAAGTTTGCATCCTTTTGTGCCCTTCAGTCGAGACGGAGACGTTACGTCTCAAGCATCATGGAACTTACCTATACACACTTTTCCGGTGCCGTTGAACCCTGGCTTGCATTGGCACTTGAATTCGCTGGTCTCGGGTATGAGTAGACAGTATGCGTTGACGTCACAATGCATCTCAGGGCCGCTCATCTCACATGGGTTTGTGCACTCAGTTTCTGATGTCTGTGGGAAAAATTATGTAACAGTGAGAATAGTTGGCAGTGCCACTCCCATAGAATACCTGAAATGTTCATGGTACATTATTTTCGACGCGACAGATTGAGTCATTCCAACTGATGACTCATGCGACTAATTACCATATTTCCCTAATATACTTACAGCACCGGGTCCTCTTGTGCTGGTGTTAATCGGACAAGGTATACAGACGGTCTGTTGTCCTTCTGACTGGTACGTTCCCTTGCGGCACTGGATACAGGTGTTCAGAGTCACGTTTAGGTAAGAACCTGAAATAACAAATTATCTTGACTTTAGTTTCACCTTCGGGAACATAGATGGCGTTTTTTCATGGTTATTAAAAGATGAACGTCTCTGGATTATTTTTTTAATCGCGATGTTACTGTTACTTTTGCCTAAAATTTTTTCGTCATCACCAACATTGTCATCACAACATGATTTTGAAATTAAGCATCTACGAGTAGCAAATTAGCAACACGAGTACGGTTTTGTTGTGACCATACACGTGTTGCTAACTTAGCCCATAGTCGAAAAAGAAATTCTTATTCGGCAACAGGTGAAACTTCACATTCATGAATAAGCTACTTGTAGAAAAGCCTAGCAAGCTTCGAGGTGTAGAACAAAACTCACCAGGTCTGCAAACAGGGAGAGAACATTGGTCAGCCGAAGCAGCTCCTGATTGAGGAGTAGTGGTACCGGGCGGGCAAGGAGCACAAGCTGCGCCGGCGCCGGTTGCTCGGTGTGTTCCTTGTGGGCAGGGCTCGCAGCCACCATCGCTGCTTAGTTGTTCACCTGAAATCAGGTATACTTCAGTTATAAGAAAGATATCAGAGCGATGACCGACTATTACATTCGCCTTAACACTATAAAAATCAGTTCGCTAAATTCAATCTTTACAGAAGGTAGGTGATGTGAACCAACTTAATGAAGTTAAGATGCAGTTCTGTGTATCTTGGAGGATTTTGTAAGGTTGTCTTTAGAATAGTTGAAGTAGTACCTGAAGGACAGTCATCCCTGCATTCAGCAGCCGATACGGCTTCCGTAGCGCGGGTGGTCTGCCCTCTCGGGCACGCTATGCAAGAGAAAGCGCCTTCACGTGGTTGGAAAGAACCGTGACCGCAAGGACGGCATAGCTCTGCTTCAGCATCGTAGTATTTACCCGCCGCACATTTTTCTGCAAATATGATTTAGATTAATAACAATCTGATAAAAAGTAAATGTTGGAACAGGGCGCAAAATTACACTTCAAAACTTTAGACATATCAAGATGAATAAGGATTTTAATACAAATACAAATAAATATCTGAATGTGTGTAGTGGCGTGATGTGATTGACAAGCGATCAACTCGATGAGTGTTGGTCAAGTTGTATCGCATAAGAAATATACTAAGAATCGTGAACGGGTCCTACGGTATGGTATACAATACTTGCCTTTACAATCTGCTGCGCTTCTAGCACCAGTTGCTTGCGTAACGCCAGGCTGTCCGGCGATGGCTGGGCATGAGGTACACTGTAGTTGTCCCGCCTCCGATTGATAGGTACCAGCCGGGCAAGGCTTGCAGGAGTCACTAGCTACGTCGAGGAAAGTTCCGACAGCACAGGCCACTAGAATTTATGAACATGTTTAGTGAACGTGTCCAGTAGTTAATACTGAGGAAATCTGCCTTCTAAACTCGTTTAACCATCATATTATGACAAACAAACAAGGTCTAATGCAGGGAAAATGCTTTTATAATATCAAAATATTAATATCGGAGGATTTTATGATTTATTATTTAATTTATAACTTACCGCAATCTGGTGCTTGAACGACTTGTCCCATTGGGCAGGCATAGTCAGACACAAGTTCCAAGCTAGCTGGATCAGGAACCGTGTTCGGAAGTATACTTCGTACGTCAAACTGCTCGTCTTCGAGAATAAGCTTTTCCAATAATCTTTGTACGGTTGACCTTTCGTTGTTTCCGTTATTGATCACTGGGTCGCTAAAAAACAATAACTTGTTAATATTTGACACCAAACTACTTAGTTCCACAAGAAACCAAATTAAATTGCTAAAGCCATTCTATATTCTAAGAGAGAGAAAGAGAGAGAGAATAGCTACTCAATGCCAAATCTACTCGAAAATTACACATTTTTTTAAATTGCATTGCTTACGAGTTATTATTCAACTTATTAAATCAGAATGTCACAAAACGTCTGGTAAAATGTTTTTACATAAAAAAGTGCTTAAGTGCCGCTTGAAAGCATGCATACTTACTTGACAGCCGGGAAAGAGATCTCAACGTTGTACGTATCCCCCGCTTGTCGTCCCTCCCTACTGCTGCGTGTCCTAAGTGCCATAAAACATGCAGATGTGAAGGACATGCGTGGTTTATTAAACTAATAGTGCTACAAAGGTTTTATGATTCCGTAACAGTGCGCAGTTGCTTTACAAAATTACTGTAACACATGCTAAATGTGCTCTACATTAGTCTAATGGTTTTTTTTTCATGTGCTACGCCAACACCAAATCTACTAAGTACAGTAGACTGGAAAACCTACTTATAATACTTAAGAAAATATATTATTAAGTGGGGTTTGTACTCACTCTTCAACAGGAATGATTGCGTCCAGAACGTACGTATCTTCAGCAGGTGCTGACGGAGGCGAAGATACTTGTCTGGTTTGTCTGACATTTGCTCGGTGGTCACATTTCACATTGATATCGAGCTCTTTGCACTCGCGAGTACCTGAAATAAGAATAGCGTAACAGATATTAAGAACGCTAAAATCTAGTATATGGCGATTGGTTTTCTGAAAATACACATACCATCAACAGCGTAAGAGCAGAAGTTCCAATCCCTATTGAGCTGATTTATCGCTTGGCGAACCTTCTGACGAAGCACACCTTGTCCAGCATCGTTGCAAAGAACTGAGCTTGGGAACAACATTGACACTTTGAAGACACGCTGTGCTGGCGAAGCAGCTGCAAAGAAAATTAAAGATAAATTAGCTTCTTATTGTAACATTTTTATGTTCAATGTCTGATACTAATTCCTTACGTGAGCAAGCAGGATACACCAGAGGTAGAGTTGGATCAAGAGTAGGTCTCCAGAATCCTTCAGCACCACATGTGTAGAATGGCGGCACGGCTTGGGAGAATCGAAGGCCGTCTCGACAAGCAATTTCGCAGACCTTGAATTGACCACCAGCACCCCAGTCACGGCAAGATTGGTAGCCACCTAGTGGATCGGCCAGCGGTGGACAGAATTCAGCTGTAACAAATCAATTAAATTAATAAACACGTGAAATTGTGCTAGTATTAAATATTTAACGATTGGTCGCAGGATACTTACATAAAACAGTAACTTTGAAAGTACAAGTAGCTGCGTTGCCAGCAGCATCATATGCGATGTAAGCGATGTCATATGCTCCCCAAGCAAGGTTCTGTCCTGGTTTGTGTCCAGACTTCTCAACGACTTTAGCAACACCGACATTGTCACTAAATACAGGTGCGTCCCAGTTCACAACTGACGAACCGTTCTTGGCAATCACCCACAGATCTCCAGGGCAGCGGTCAACTCGTGGTGGCTCTTTATCAACTTGCAGCTGTTGGCATTTTGATCCCGTGTAACCGTTGGGGCAGACTCGTTGGCCGCAATGTGATGGCACTATTCTTTCAACTCCACCTAAGAGATCTTCATAGCCAGCCCACGTCAGTGCAAGAGAGTTGTACAATACAGGCTCGGTCCTACAATCGCGGACCTGCTTTTGAATATCGTTAGTGACGTCCAAAGCACGGTTCCATATTTGTACCTTTGTAAGATGGCCTTGGAAGCCAGCTTCTGTATAAGCCTTTGGGTTGTCTGATTGAGGTTTGCCTAACGTTACCCAAACACTAGAAAGCAGAAAAAACAAATTAAAATTGCTAATGACTATGAAGAATGAAGGTTGAGAAGAGGAAAAGAAAGGTTTGCAATTTTATACTCACTATTGTGGCAGTGTTCTTCCGCTGCCATAACCATCGATCTTGCTGGCAATCAATCCTTCAGTGATAAGTGTTAGTTCTCCTCCATTGCTACCATCCCAGACCAAAGCAACATGATGCCATTGACCATCATTTACAGTAGCGAATTCCCCAAAGCTAAGATAAACGTCTTGTAGTTCAGGGAAAATAGATACTTGAACTCCGTTTGAGTGGGCTTGAATGATCTGTCTTCTGTTGAGTGCGATATGAGAGTTGCTGAAATAGAAGATTGAAGATTTTTGTTATTAAACAACTCTAAGAAGAAGGCAGAATTGAATTTATAAAATGAACGATAAACTGCGCGTGATACGAACCTCACACTGTACGCCGTAAAGAACACACCACCCTCATCTTGTTGGGTGTATTGGACCCACAAAGCGATGGTCAGACTATCAGCGGAACCCGTGTTGAATGGCACGACTTGAGCTGCACTTGAACGAAGAGGATCACTGAAGTAGAGATCGTAGTCGACGCTTATTGCTGGAAAGTAACGAATACACAGTTAAATTACAAAATCTGAAGTGAGATGTAGTAGAAGGTGTTTTTTAATAAATAAAGCTCTTACTTTTTCTGCAGTCATCACCAGTCAGGTTGAATGGGCATTGACAGTAGAACCTGCCAGGTAGGTCAATACATGTCGCTGATGGTGGACACGAATTCTCCTTACAGTCAATAATGTCTTCATCACAGTTCTTTCCTTTGAATCCAGGGGCACACTTGCAGGTATAGTCTTCACCTTCATCAATGCAAGTAGCACCATTTTGGCACAGTCCTGCTTCACAAGCATCAAATTCATATTGACACCCGATACCAGTGTAATCGGCGGAGCAAGTACAGTTAAGTCCTGATCCGAAGTCTTGACACTTTCCACCATGCATGCAGGGACTTCCTATGCATCTTTCAGGTGCTGTCTCACACTGTTTACCATCCGTTCCACTTGGGCATCTGTAAGACCGTTAAAATTGTTATGATTATTTTTTTGTTATGAATTTACCATGCAACTACCTTATTGATATATACTTCATTACATATTTCCTTATCTACCGTTAAATTTTAGCAAGATACTTACACACAGAAAAAGTCTTGGAAGAGATCGATGCATTTGGCATTATTTTGACATGGCATGTTCATACAATTTCCGATATCTCTCTCACATCGTTTTCCCGTCCATCCTGGTTGACAGATACATCTATAGTCGCCAATATCATCTTTGCATGATCCACCATTGAAACACGGGTTAGAAGCACAATCATCAATGTTAGTTTCACACATTTCTCCAGTAAAACCGTCACGGCACACACATTGGAATTTATTGTCTAAGTCTACACATTTGTCAGTACCAGCTGGATTACAGGGTTCAGTCAAACATTCATCAATAGCAGTCTCACATTGTAAACCAATGAAACCTGGTCGGCATTTGCATACGAATCCTTCTATTTGATCAACACACGATGCACCATTCTGGCAAGGATCTGAAGCACAATCGTCAATTGTATGCTGGCATCTCTTTCCAGTGTATCCAGCTTCACAATTGCAAGTGAAATCATCGATACCGTCAATGCATTGACCGCCGTTTTCACAAGGTGAAATAACACATTCGTTGATGTTAATATCACATGATGGTCCCGACCAACCAGGGTCGCAAATACATTGATGAATGAAGAGTTTGTCGACGCATATTCCGTGTTTGCAGGGTTCATTAGAGCAGAGGTCTATTTTTTCGTGACAACGTTTTCCTGTGAAGCCCGGCGGGCATGCACAGCTGAAGTCATTGACAAGATCGGTACAAAGTGCACCAAGAAGACATGGCTTCTCAATACAGTCATCGGTGTTTATTTCACACAGCTGTCCTTCCCAACCAGGTAGACATTCACATTTATATCGGCCCTGTTGTAGGGCTATGCAAGAAGCTCCATTTGTACAAGGGTTTCCGTTAGCTGTACAAGGATCAATCGTGATATCACAATCGACACCAGTGTAACCAGATCTACATAAACATGTATAGTTATTAAATCCAGGTTCATCTTTGCACATAGCTCTTTCTGGGCAAGTGTCATTTCTACAGTCTGATCTTTCTTCTTGACAGTTAATACCACCGTAGCCTGTTTGACATGAGCATCTATAGCCTTGAGGTAGATCGGTACAGGTACCGCCGTTATAACAAGGTTGACTAGCGCATTCATCTATATCAATTTCACATCTTCTTCCTGAGAATCCAGCTGGGCAGTAGCATTGAACTCCATGTCCTTTCGGCACACACAAACCACCATGTTGGCAAGCACTATTGGAGCACTCTACTGGAATACATTCTTCAAGTCCAGTGGCACCCGTACCCACGGTCTTCATGTTTGTTGGGCATTCCATACAGTTGATTTGTCCAATTACATTCTGATAGAAGTTTCTTGGGCATTGAGAGCATGGTGCCAAACCAGTAGGAGAATAAGTGCCAGCAGCGCATTTAGCTCTACACTTGTCTCTTCCAGGAGCGGCAGGTTGGTATGTATAAGTGTTTACTGGGCAAGCTTGACAGTCTTTGAAACCTCCCACAGGTGGTTCACCGGTGTAACTGTTCCTAGGACATTCCAAGCAAGGAACTAATCCAGTCGGTGAGTAAGTACCATAACCACATACAGGGACACAATCGGTAATATCTTTGGAACCTTCTTCTTTTGTAAACGTTCCTGAAGGACATTTTAGACATGATCCTTGTCGCGCTTGATTCTGGAAGTATCCTCGTGGGCACATGGTACATGATTTCTGTTTTTCTCCAGCGAAGGTACCGGCAGGGCAATGTACTGAAAAATAATATTTGATTAGTTATATAATGACATTCAGCTAGTGCTAGTAAATCAGGATTGAACTTATATCTGTATAATATGATTGTAATCATAATAAAGATATTTTATTCTATTCTATTAGAGAAAAATATAAACAAAGAATTTTGCGAGTTTCATACTTACAGCATCTTGGAACATCATTGGTGTCCATATTCAGTACTTCACCAACACTGCAAGTGAAACCTCTGGAAATGGAGCTCCTGATTGCTCTCAAAGGTGGACATTGATTTCCAATGGAAGATACATTCAGAACCGGCTCAATTAGAGCACTGGCGTATGGTACAGAAAGATCAAAGATTAGATTCAAAGTGGAACCACAGAGGTCGTACAATTGAGTTTGTCTAATGGCAGGCGTGATAGCTAATACGAAGTCCATTTTCACCACATTTTCGTCAAGAAGGCTTGGCATTGCCTTGACAAATGTAACGTTGATGTTGACGTTTACAGCTGAGCAACGCTGCGATAGTCTTTCGTTCAAAACATTGTCATATTGGGCGAGCAGATCCTTGTATTGTGGTAAGCAGGCATTTGAAACCGCGCCGAGAGCACGATATTGAACGCTGGCGACAACATGATATGCAGCTTGTTGGGTATCTGCGAATTGAAATTTGTTATAATGTTACCTGTTTACATTTTAAAGCAAATTTAAACAAATTAATAAAATAATTTACTTTCAGAAACACAATCGGGTACAACAGCTGTAGGTACCCATGATCGTTTGTTTTCACAGATAAAGGTCTTTACTGGTTCTCCATCTGTAAATCTGTATCCAGGGCTGCATGTTGCTATACATTGAATGCCTCTGTCACCAGGCAAGCAGTTGAGAGCACCATTTGATGGTGGCATCAATTCCCAGTCAACACAAGGTGTAGCTTGAACAGAAACCTGTAAAGAAACAAATTATAATATTATTAGTTTATCATCATACTTTTATATTTGTGATGGTGATGTCAACAAGTAATTTTTGTAGTGGTTCAAGTGAATAATACTCACTTGGAAGTGACATTGAGCCTTATTGCCGTACTTGTCTGATGCGATTACAGTAACGTTTTCATAGCCTCTGATAGGGATCACTGCTCTTTCAGGAACAAACTTCAAAAACACTTCTCCCGATGCATCGGTGGCGTTAATTCTTCTGCGAGTATCGTTGAAATTGACTGCATAGCTGTCTTGTTTGTCCACCAGCTCTATGACGTAGCTTTGTGGGCAACTAAGTTTTGGCGGAGTGTAATCCGGCACAGTGATATTTACTTCACAAATGGCTACATTTCCGTCAAAGTCGAAAGCTACGTAACGAACGACTAAATTGTGGAAAACTTGAATGGGAGTTCTGAAGTGCTGAGGTGTAACTTCAAGTCTTGCAATTGCACCTGAGTTGTCGGTAGCTGTCGGCTCAGTGAAGTTTACAGGCAGAAGGCCGCCGTTTACGTCCGTACCAACTATTATTGGTTGCTGAGGACAGTTTTGGAATACTGGTGGCTCATTATCTGCAAAATAATATGGATTTTAATATAAAGAAAGTAGCTGTTGATTTTAATATTAGTCACAGTAATTTTGATACTTACCAACACAAGGAGAATATCCGTAGTCATAGCCCAATAAAGGTTCTGTCGCTGGCTCGTCACAGCCCATCAGCTCGAATTTCAAGCAGGCGTTGTCCATGAAACTAACAATACCAAGAATAACGAATCTTGCTTGTACGTATTTAGGCAGCGTGATCATGGCTAATTCACCATAGTTTCCAGGATCTCTCATTGTAAGGTTGAAGTTAGGGAAGTAAACAACATAGTTTTCATTTTCAGCTTGCTTGTAGAAAAATCTGATTTCTGTTGGGCGACCTACTATATCGGAAGTAACGACGCCTTTAACTAAAATGGCTTTTACTCTGTAAACTTTTCCAAGATCGACGCTCACGTAAGTAAATGCTTCTTGCTTGCCGCACCAACCAGTGACTGAATTTAGTCTGATATTCTTTGCTTCATAATTAGGTCTTTCTGAAGTTGCGTTGATAGCGGAGTCAGGAATTCTTCCTGAAGCCAAACCAAGAGGCCTGATAACCTTACATTCGGGCTCTCGCATGCATGTGATGGGTCTGGGGTTGATAAGAATGTAACCTGGTCTTGAGCAGCCAAACAGTACTTCTGACCCTTGTTCATAGCTTCTGGCAATCTGATACCCATCGGCTGGTCTGCCAGGATCTTCACAAACGGGACCTTCACATCTTAAGTCACCGAAGTCCCAAATACCATTTCCTTGACATCTTACGACATTGTCATGTTTGCTAGTTTCGCCAGCAAGTCTAAAGGTGTTCTGGCATCCAAAGAAGAATGAACTTTGGTATCTAGTGTCTAGATACTGGCCATACTCAGCTCCAGGGGTTGGCATTGGGACACCACAGTCTTGTCTTGGGCATTGGGGCTGAGCACCAGAGAGCCAATAATCAGGTAGACCCTGGAGGGAAAATATAAAAGTTTTATTTTACTGTCTTAAATAGATAAATTAAAATTAAATACAATTTGTTTATTCATACAGAAGTAACATCACAGGCTTAGACCAAAGCGTAAATTCTGTTACATTTACAAAGAAATTACATATTTGGCCATGAATTTGGTAAAGCAACATTTAGTTATATTGAGAGATAAGAGTTTAACTTACGGGCTTAGGATCATAAACACATTGTCTGAACGAGGAAGTGACTGTGTTTCTCAGCTGTCTTCCTGACGAAGTACAAGTAATGGTAACGTTGTCTCTGTATGGCACTAGAACACTTTCAGGGTCGTCTCTGATTACTCGCAAACCATCGTTTTTGTCATCAGATAGTGTGACACAGCGGGCATCTGAAAATAATTAGCTCGAAATAAATTTTTCAACTTTTCATTATATTTAATTATGCTAATTAATGATGTAATTTAAATATAACTCACATTGACATTCAGGAGCAGTACCGTTCCAAATTCCACTAGAAGTGCAAAGTAAAGAAGAAAATCCTGACATAACAAATCCAAAGTCACACTGAAATTGAACTATGTCTCCAAAGTGGTAAGCATCTTTAGTTGAGAGCAGTTTGCCGTTTTCAGGTGAAGATAGGCGTGGGCACATGACTGGCACACAAGACTTATTCTTCTGATAGGTGTCACCATCTCGGTCACCGGTTTCCGAAGACTCTATAGCAAAACCGGCCGTACCGTTTGAAGAATAGAGTTCGTATCCGATGTTACAGGCACATGAAAAGTTACCGGGCCTAAAATGAAGCAATTATATATTGAGGTGCTTACTATCTAAATTAAAATAAATAGTTATTATTTATAAATCGTATTAATATACTGATACTTACGTATTTAGACATTTTTGATCGCAGCCACCATTATTTTCATTACATTCATTGATGTCTGTGCAGTCCAATCTGGCACAACCCATAATTTCCAATTTCAAACAAGGCGCTCCAACGTAGTCTTGAATCTTAAATTTAACATATTGCGCTTCAATTGGCATTGGCAAGTTTAATACAGATAAGGTTGGCTCTAAGATGCGGAATTCAACCGCTGTTCCGTCGGGGTTAGTATAATCTTTGAAGGCATCTGTCAAATCGTTGGTGTATTGAATTCTGATTGCAGATGTGAATGCAATGTTACCATCTGCTCGCATAACACTCATAGTTCTAAATCCTCGGATAATAGTTGCTGATCTCAAATCTACTAGAATCCAGTTGGCTCCAGCTTCTAAGTTATTTCCACACCATCCACCACCATTGTTAAGACGCACCATCTGAAAATTTAAATAAAAGATTAGTCAGACCTGAATTTCTAGTTGATTTAAATCCAAACTCTCAATAAATATTTGAATTTTTTTTACGTTCAATAACTTACTCCTTTATAATATCCAGATTCTGGAGTAGATGTTGTGATAGATTCATCAGGGATTGCTCCGTTTATTAATCCCAAGTCGCCAACTGGTCTACAGTCCATGTTCGGAGTAAAACCAGGTTTGCAAGGACAGAAGAATCCACCCTGAGTGTTTTTGCACTCAGTGGAGGCACCATCACACTGGCTGTTGATGCATTCATTGACATCTTCACAGGTTGGTGCTGGGTCGAATTCTTGGTTTGGTCCACACCTAAGAACGCTGGGTCCATTGATTTTGTATCCTGTATAAGAACAATTTTTGTGATTTTTTTACAATCAATACAAATCAATACTGAGGTATCGGTATAAAGTTTTACCTTTGAAACACTGAACACGAGCTTCGTCTCCATACATGTACACTCTTGTTTGGTCAACGATAAACCCATTTTTGATTTCAGGGAAAATGGGACATAAAGCTTTTGTACATGTCGGTACATCACCGGACCAAGTTCCGTTACTCATGCATAGCAGTACAGGTTGACCAGATCTGACGTAGCCTGGCTCACATTCATACCGGACGATGGTACCGTAACTTCTTCCTCCTCCATTAAGGATTGTCACATTTGCGTGTGGAACGTCAGGCAGAGCTACACATTGCGAGGCTGCAAAAAATAATTTAATAAGACTTTTACTGTTCAAATATCTACGTACACTGTTCTATTTCCTTCATGTGAGTAGTTGACCAATTAAAGTGACGAAATTTTCAAACCGCTCAAAGGCCTCCGACATACTTATTTACTAGGAACGCCGGGATCAACATCTAAACGTGCCCGAAGCACGAAAGCTCACAGTTAAACTAGTGGTTAAAGAAGTTATTCATACTGCAATTGTAAATGGTTGATAGCATATATACAAATATATTAATAAATAACATATAAGTATCCAACTCAAAGCTTACCTAAACAAGTCGGAGTCCTTTCCCATCGGCCATCAGATAAGCAAGATATCTTTTCAATAGGCTGTCCAGTAGGGAAAGCAAAACCAGCGTAACATTGATAAGTAGCAACTCCCCGATAAGTCACGTTTGTTGAACCAATTGAGAATCCATTGTCGATTTGTGGAACAGGACCACAATAAACCTCTGAAAAGAAAGTTAAGTTATTTAAAATCAAATGTACATTTTTGGTTATGCGATTCACGAAATGTAGTGTTATCTTTTACCCTGGCAACTTGGGATGTATGTCGTTGACCACCTTCCTCCATCCAAGCAAGTGGTTGTAATTCGGGACTTTCCAGTTGCGAACTCTTGTCCAATTGGGCAAGAGAAAGTTATAACTGTTCCAAAAGCAGTATCTCTGTTGGAAGCTAGCGCACCTAATCCGGAATTCAATGGTGGGCAATCTGAAATGCATAAAATAAGTATAAGTACTGATGTAATTTTCTTGAATTGAAAATAAAAATAAGACTACATTACCTGCCGAGAATGTTGCCTTCCAACCTTCTCCGTTATGCAGTGCATCAGAAACAAATCGTACTAGCATTTCACCGCTGGAAGCTGTTAATGTAATCCTAGGTTTAATAGTGAATCCATTATCGGAATGTAACCTCAGTCCATTTGTGCTTGCTCCGTCAAAAACTTGTACAACGTCAGTCGGGTGAATGTTGAATTCGTCGAATTTAAGAGAAAGAGGGCCACCATTAGGATTCTTAATTCTGTACAAACATTCCTGGTTATTTGGATAGTTGGAAAGCCCATAAGCTGGCGAAGTAAAGGTGCCATTAGCAGCTATAATAGTAGCTCTGCAACCTTGGGAATATCTCATGTTGAATCCTTTTTTAGAATCGCCAAGACTTGTACGGAAGTACATGTATAGATGATTAGTTGTTGATATAACCACTTTCTCATTTTCTTCGCCTGGGCCAGTGAGCCTAGCGAGAACAGGACTAGAAGGAGTATTGCCATCTTTGATAACGATGTAGTCTCTGTTCATTCCCAATTCCAAATCCTCAATCTCTAGTGAAACTATTCGTCCAGGTTGAGCTTCAATTATGTACATACATTCCAAGCCGCCAGGGTAACCATTCGGATAGCCAGGTGATGTCAGCACTTGGCCTTGTGGTGTTGCACGAAGGATGCCACCACAGTTCGAAGATTCAGTTTTCCAAGCAGCACGAAAACCTTTCCTTTCCACCGATCCATCAGTACTGAATTTTATGATCATAAAATTAGATGCAGATACGTAAAGTTTATTGGATAAGTCTTGTTTTCCTGAGAGGGTCGCTAAGTTGACAGATTTGTCTTCGGTTCTGCCGCCTACTAAAATTTGAACAGTATCGAAAGTCTTTTCAGTTTCAAAGTCTTGGAACTGTAAGACAATATTTTGACCTTGTGGTCCTTCGAGGGTCCATTTGCATTCGCTGAAGGGAGGATATTTATGAGGATAGTTAGGGCTTTCTACGACGTCTCCGCTACTTGCCATGTAGAAATGGCATTCGGAAGCACAGTCCATTTCATCGGAAGCATCTCCGCAGTCATCTTGCTTGTCGCATTTGAAGGCCGAGTTGATGCATTTTCCGTTCGAACAATGGAAGGTTCCTGAAAAAAAAAAAAAGATTCATTGGCATTGTTTGTCGATCTTGGCATTAAATTTCAAATATACTGCAGTCGAATAATATATTATTATTATTATATTTAAATTTTGTTTGGCCTTTCACAGCGCCCTTTTAAGGTATTTCAGACAGACAGACGTTATAATAACAGGATGGGCAATCCTAAAATGTGATTCTTGCTTACCAGCAGGGCAGGCGTTGGCTTTGCACATAAAAGGTAGTAAGGTTTCACAAGTGGTAAGCTCCCAGGACTGACTGTCAGACGTGACGTGGACATCCACGCATTCTCCTTCTTTAGGATTTGGTTGCCTGAGATCCCAGAAGCCGGCATACTGTGACACCAGTGCTCCAGCAGCTGACTCCAAAGTGTTCGTTCTCAAATCGTCGACGGTTGCAAGACCAAGCCAGTAATGATTGTTGCTTGGACTCGTTGGTACCATAGAGGCGGTCATATTGTTCTCCGAAAAGGTGTCTACTACCATTAGTTCGCTGCCGTACCTGAAATTAATAAAAAAAATATTTAAAGATTTCTTTCATTTACTACTCATAAAGATTTTTATTCCGTTGTGTTTAAAATTGACAGGATAAGGATTGTATAAAAAAGGATTTGTCGTTTGACAGTCGATTGTCAAATTGTGAATCAAGACACAAAAACATCTGTCGGGTCAACTAGGTATTTTCATATCATATATTTATCAATTTACGCAGCGCACACTTTGAATGCTATGAGGAGGCTGGTATTATCCGAATTCATCATATCACACAACAAATTAACTAACATTACAATAACAATAAGGTATAATGAATTAGCTAGCATGAACGATATTCAAAAACTTTTCTCGTGAATAAATCGGTCCGTTGGCGAAAACAGAAGAAAATCTCGACTATAGTTCCTGAGAGCAGCGTGAACATTCACATAGATAGATGCGCCGGGGGATTTTAATTATGTAGTGACAGTAATAACCGTGCCGTGTGCCTTATTTATGAGCTTAAACTAACCTTCGACATAATTCTGCCGCTTTTTCCCATGAATGTCTGATGTTGAAGAATTTGTAACAGTGCAACCCTTTCAGCTCCCAACCTGTGAACAAAGAACATTAATTTAGATACTTGTAGACAACATAGTGAGTGGCTGTGGTTTGTATACCCTTGTAAATTAAGTATCGTTGTTTATATCGGACGAGCTTCAACGCTTTTATACAACATACAATATTCGAGTACTATAATGCACGTTGAAAGGAAAAGTTATCAGTACAAATGTACATAAATGCGAGTTATTTGTTAGCTTTGTAAATTACCAACTTTGAACTTCGGAGACGAATGTGTTTAAACTGGGGAATATCCACATAATATTGTGTAAATAGCTTTCTCCGAAGGGTAAGAGGTGAAAGTAGGCATTACATTTCACTTATGAATGGGCCAATTATTTACTTTTCGATTTTGTTGATTAGTGTTTCTGAAGAATTTTATTCTTAGCATTACTCAAATACGTTAACGATACATACATGTAGTACATTAACGATACCACCGATAACTTGGATATGTCACCGGAATTTTTTTAACACCGACTGTTCGATAAAGTATACGAAGTTACGGCTAATCATTATTAGATCACAAATTATAAAAAAATAATCATTCTGAATTCAAATGTTTTGACGTTTGTAATACTTCCGATTTTATTAAAACGATCAGTATCTACAATTTGCCGGAGGTTTAAATTTAGTAATTAATATAGGGAAGAGGCATACCACCTATTTTATTCATCATATCATTGGAAATTTTGCTCTGGATACTAAGTTAACCTAAAGATACATGCAGTGAGTGAGAATATCTTTTAACTAGCTTTCTTTTAATTAACAAAATCGTAAATATTCTACAAAGTTCAGACATTCAAACGTATTGTGAATTAAATTCTAGAACACCAACAGCGACTGAGGCGTCCCTAAAGTTCCCTCTTAAGTTACGAACTTTACACTTAACTGTAAAGGACATGAAACTGTGCTTAACGTAGGTAACGAGTGAATTTGCCAGGCGCCTTATTAATTACGTACGTCGCGTGTTAACTAGGCACTCTATTTAGAATGTTGTATGCTCAATATTGCAAGGTGCTCACACGTTGAGAAAATGTTGTCAACATTTTTTGACACTAAGAGAATATTCATTACAAAAATATAACCGTTTTCAATTAGTCGAAATATGGCTGAACAGCTGGTGTAGGACATGTAGAGAAACACATGGTGTGGTATTTCGGTTTGAGTCGGGAATAATACGATGAAAATTGAATTGTGGTAACTATATTTGGGTAGAGAATTGCTTTGCTGGCTCTTAGTTTATTATATCTGTTGTACGTTATACAAGTGGAATGAGAATAAGTAATGAATATAAAGCAACGTAATTATACCGTTAAAAATAGTATCAAAATTGTTTGAAAATCAACCGGGTTATTGTACTTAAAATGTTTTCAATTAATCGTGTTTTAATTTCTAAACCCGAGCGAATGTATAGCGACAACTTTGCTTAACCATCCTCTTGACACTTTGTTTGTGTTGTTAGAAATACTACATTAATCTTGAAACTCGTATGCTGATCCTATAGTGAGTAAACAATTCTGCACTCTAATTTGAAAGACAGGGGTCTAAAGGGTTTTCATGTCAACAAGTTGTGATATATAGATATCTGAATTGTTAAGATCGGCTTCGTATTATAATCGGTGTGTCGTAAAGCTCGGTCTATTTCGTGTTAAATTTCATGATTGACATCAAAGTCATCATATAAGTGCATTCTTCCGAGTAATTCCACTGGCTCACTCTGGAAAAGCGAGCGTAATTGGACTCCATGGCAGAGCATGGGAGCCCGATACCATTTCATAGGAGCTGTCGTATGATTTCGAAATTTTTCGTTTTATCATACTCAAACTCAAAATCAATTCCTTTACATACACAAGTAAACATATTCGTGAGCATATAGTGTCACAGGCACATTACATGCACACAGATAAGTCAAATTACAGTCAATTTTCATGTTAATCTTACTTGCTAGCTAATTTTATTTTCAGTAAAAAAAAAATCATTACATTGTATTATATGGAAATGAACCATTGAATTATAAGTTTGAGGTCGTTACGTACATCTCGGCAACCACTTTTTATTTGTTGGTAATTCTCAAAAGCAGAAATGTTTGAATGGAGTTCCGATACTAGATATTTCCTTTCTCGTGCTGCTCTTCGTCCAATTTCGTTGCAGTCGAAAGCACCGTCAGAAACTGGCTAAAAGGAATGCGCCAAGCGTGACACATGACAAGTGGCCATACGTTTCCACGGACGTTGAATGGTTGCACCTTGAAATTCTCAGAGTTGATTGCCTAGGCTATTATTGCCGTGAAGTGAAGGAGAATATCACAGTAACTCGGACTATAACTATTAGGTAGTATTAACAGTTATACAGTGATTGATATAATCAAAAGAGGTATAAAATCTTGTTAAACCTATTTTCAAACCGTTTTTTCAGTATTATAAAGATTTTGGGGTTTGTTGTCGAAATAGATTACTAAGCTAAATTTCTGGTATGTAAATCGTAAGAGTGCCACACACAGAACCGACTCTACAAATTATTTAGCGTTTACGAAAGGTTTTCGATGAACCTTATGTTGAACCTACAAGAAGTAAAAGGCACTTTTCTGCAACCGAATTCGAAGAGGTTATCATCAAATAGGTAGAAACCATTTTTGTGTTTTATATATTAGGATTATGTTAGTTACAGATTATGTACTTGTACGTCATTTCAACTTCCTTCCGATGTTCATAGAAGTTCCAGCTGTCATCGACTTCGCCAACATCGAGCATAAAAAAAGTAAATTGTAATAAATAGAGCGTGCGAATTTGACGAGATATCGTGAAGACCGCGGACGCGCTTCACCGACTGCAACGCGATGCAATGTGTTCGACCCACTTTACTCTGTATGTGTTGCGCCCGTGTCTTAGCTTGTATTAACAACTACCTGCGCCCCGTGGTTTCACCTTCGGAATACTAGGATAAAATATAGCCTGTTACTCTTGCCTACTATTGCCAGAAATCATACTTATAAAAGTTTTAAATAAATTACATTTACACACTCATGCTCCTGCACTATGATTCTCTGCATCGCAGGTGGCAAATGCAGAAACACATAGATAATAGATAACACATAGATAATAATAAGATACATTGACCCGAAAACAAACTTTAAGCTCATCACACAAGGTTTGCCCCGGCCGAAAATCGAACCCAAATAAGCCACGGAGCCGTTTAATCATCTAGTTTAGGTACCTACAAATAGACTCATACTACCAAGTCACACTACAACACTACCAAGATTTTGATTAGAAGTACTAAGATTGGCTGCGTAATAACAGTGCAGGACGAGAATACACGCAAACAGATTAGCATTATCACAAGAATTAGACATCAGAGCGAATGCATTTCGATAATTTTCTTTGCCTGGCAAAGTCAACTACCGCCACACGCAAGTTGTTTGATATAGTGAAACCTACTTCGTCGAATTTAAATTTCACATTCCTTATTAATAAGGATGTAAAATATAATTGTTATTTACTACTTTTTTTGTGTCGTGGCTATAAAATAATCGTGTTTTTTCATAATATTGAATTCACTATTAATCTATAGCGGCAAGCGAGTGAACTACTGCTTACTGCTTAGTGGCAGATTATAGGTATGGGGGGATTACTTGTCGGGCGACCTTCACACAAGCTCTACTGCTACTTTTAATTGCTCCTTTAGCTCCACCCAGGGGGGAACGATGAGACATAATATATATATTATATTATGGCCAGAACTCTCAAGTCCCAATTGCTTTAAATATCAATTTATTTCTCTAATATTTATACTGTGGCTCTTCTTCCTACTCCTGTGGATTCAATTCATACTACTTATATTATTTTTATGCATAGTTGTGTTTTGTTCTTTGACATTAGAAGAGTTTCGTTTCTATTATTCAATAATGTTGTTGAACGAGGCTCCGTGCTTTCTGGGGCTCGCCGCGGATTCAATTCTATTGTCGGCTTATAGCTGCCTAAATGTCATGAGAAACAATGAGAATTTAACTTACCTAAATTCTCTCGTGTGAAGCCAAAAGTAGCTCCATTCATATAATTTGGGCTTACGGGCTTACCTATTTAGTAGGCTGTATTTATATTTGCGCTTTTGAAGCTGATGTTGTATTGTTTGGGCTGGTGAATGTTGCTGTGTGAACATATCAAGTTAGGCTTTCAATCATTCATAATGTGCATTGTGTGGAAGAAATTAGGTTACTATTCCTGAGGCACAATTTCAACTTGCTTATGATTGGTGGGATATTTTGTGTAATAAATAGGTAAGTTGTGTGGTTCCGCTTTGTAGTTGTGTATTCTTTTATATTGCTTTGAATGTAGTAAAAAATGCACACAAGTATGTTTAAGCTACTAACGGCCAAACGTGATGTCATTTCCAATAGTAGCTAGCTGATACTAGCTGATAATTCGTTAATAGTTCGTTGAAGTTGGACTATCTTGATTTTCTCACGATGGTTTCCTTCACCGTATCGTGAAGACGGAATTTTGGTGCACGTTTGGGTTTGAACCAGTGACTTTCAAATTGAAAGTTGGCGTCTATGGCCCTGGGCCTCCACGTTCGCTTTTCTTCGTGTTCTAGAGCAATTCGTATTCCAATTTCATGGTTTTGGGACCAGAAGTAGGTTACGTTGTTTAAACGAGCCAACAGTAAGAAACTCTTAAGTAGGTATTATTGATAAAACTGAAGTACCTACCTGGTTAGCAAATAAATGTAGCTAAAGGAAAGAGTCAAAGTTCTAATGTAATGGGATCTTCGATTGCAGTTCCCATGTCGGTGTTCATGGATGAACAGATATAACTGTGATTCATAGGAACTATTGGGTTACATAGGTATATCATTATATCGTAGTATTTTGACGACTCTGTAGCGTAACTCATCATCCATCGAGGATTATCTACAGATTAGGTTACATAGTAAAAAAAAGGTGGTAGTTGTTTTTTTTGTGTTAGTATAACCGCCTTGGTAAAATATTATATTGTGCAAAAATCCATTATTTCTTTTTGTCTCGCACTAAGCCTTAAATACAAATTCAGCCATCTTATAGTACAACCGCAAAGGTCTCATAAAATAGTATCAAGTGGAAACCGAAAAGTCCCCCAAGGGAAACCCGAATCACTTTTATTTTACGATTTTCTTATTGTGATTTATAGTCTCCTCATAATATATATATATGTAGTAATTTAGCTTTCTATCAACTTCTAAAAATTGTTTTCAACTACCAAAGTATGAGATGACTCAAGTCGCAAGATGCACCCGTCGTCGCTCCGAGACGGGGATAATAAGCCTCAAATGCAAGTAATTTAATTGGGGTGCCAATGAAATACCCTTCCACTGGAACAGTAATGCGAGTGCACCACTGCTTGGCGGCGGATTACCAGGTGTGGAGGCAGTACTTCTCTGGACGAGCTTAGCACAAGTTCTGCTGCTAGAACGTCCGTATATCCACAAGGTCTTCTAAAACAATAATTTCAACGTGCCGGGTATCTAGTTCAGAATCGCGAGTAGGAGCAAACCCGCTTAGTTGTCGACACGTGTCCGCTACTCAATTGTGCAGTCTCGGCTGCCTTGTGAAGGATCACGCCGGCCGTGCCCCGGAGATTGATTTACCAGGGCCCCATACCACGGGTAACTATCAGTTGCGGTAACTTAAAACTTAAAAGTTTATCAAAACAACACAATTAATTGCAGTTAGTCATTTAAGCTCGTTTTGCAGTAACTTAACATAACCTTATAAACATAATTCACCACTTAAAAACTCATATATTTTAGATGCAGCTATCTAGTGGTTAACGCTATTATATTGTACTACGACTAAGAGTGAGTTATATAAGGATATCCTAATGGTACCTCATAGCTCGACATAATATTGCTGATAATATTAGCCAACATTGTTCATTATAGATGACTTATGTTATGAGTTACCTAGTGAAAGACCACAGTCGGGGGCCGTGGCCCGGATATAGATTTAAACGTACCAGGAACCATACCACGGGTAAGAATAAATCAAGTAAATTTTGCAGCAGCTTAACATTTTATCAATAGGTAATTAATAGAATTCGCTCTAAACTAAGCATAACACACACAAATAACCACAAAAGTGTGCCCCAAACGGAAATAGAACCCGGGACCCCTCGCTTCGAAGGCAGGGCCACGGAGCTAACGACCTACTAAGCCACGGAGCCATCAAATAAAAATATTTGTCCTGGGTAGGAATCGAACCCACGACTGACAAATGCAGAGCCAATACCAACTAAGCTATGAGCCAGTCATATATAAGTTATTTTGATATAAAAAAGGACATTTAAGTAAAACATGCAAACATAGTTGGTAGTTCGTGGTAACAACCCTACCGATTCAGGTAAGATATCTAAAGTGAACAGAATCGTTCTCGTGGTACGGGGCTTTGTGAGCTCAAGAGCGTAGCCTACCGGTACACCTAGGGAGAGCTAGGCATCTAGTTTGGGTAGGCTTTCGTAGAGCCTTACATTGTCGTCAAGTGGATGGATTTAGTCTCGATGGCGAGACTATAATAGTGACGACTATAGAGTCACTTCGAAGGTCGAGTCTGTGACTTAATGCGTGTAGACTAATAGGTAATATAACTATGAAAATATGTCTCTCTGGACGGATGAATGATAGAAGATTTATAAAAAAAAAAAAAATTTTTTGGACTATATATTTAAATTAAAAAAAAAACTTTTGAATCAAGTTTTAATTAAGACTACAATTTAACAATAATTAAGAACCGCGTTCAAACTGATACTATCAGGATTCCCGGCTAGCTTCTAATCACGCAAATATTTGCCCCGGCTAGGAACCAATCGCTTTATCCATAAAGCGATTGGTTCTGACCCTCGTTTGAAAGCAGAATCTACCAACTGATCTACGGAACGAAAAATATTGTAAATACAGTTCTACTATTTATAAATATTTGTGGTGGTAAAATTTGATAAAAAATCGTACAATAGACTTATTTTTCACTCATTTCCAGATATTTGGCCTCTCATTCCAAAAGATAATTAGATCACTCGGCTAAATCAATTGAGTCATGGTCTACTTGACTTGGCCCGACCGCGGAAACGAAAAAGGTTTCTAGTAATGATTGCCATTTCAGATTCAACTAAGTGCTGTTATTGGTTGAAATATTATTCGGTTCATACATATTTTGAGACGAAGATGGTTAGATGGATAAAAAACTCTTTAAACCATAGATATATAAATTGGATGAAGAAAATTTGTAACAATAATGTGACGGAAAAAGGGCGGCTTTATTGCTCGAAAAAATCTATTCTAGGCAACCTTTATGAAAGGTTTGCCTGTAATTTAAACCGGCGTCACTGCTTAGTGACAATTTGTTATACTTTATCAAGATAACAATGTTAACACACTCATACCTCTGCACTAGGATTCCCTGTGTCGCAGATGGCATGGACAAACACAGAAACACAAGACAAACACCCAAGACCCGAGAACAAACTTCATGCTCACCACACAAAGTGTGCCCCGGCCGGGAATCGAACCCGGGACCCCTTGCTTCGAAGGCAGGGCTACTACCAACTAAGCCACGGAGCCGTCATTATTTAACATTAAAAAGCAAAAGAAGACTTCAATAATATTCCGATATGATATTTTTCAACATAAGGGGCGAAATTTTTTACTTCTAGTTTCATTTTATTCTGCCTCTTGTATTTATCTACAAAGCTTTCAAGTATAAATGACTACTATGTTGGTGTGGGCTGTAAAACTGGTAGGACCCTTGGTGCTTTGCTTTTACGAGACTTCGAAATAGTCAATCGAGCGGCGAAGGCTTTCTAGGCTTTACTCGATTACTATGTTGAAGATATTTCAAGTACTCCAACAAATTTACTATAGCAAAAGATTAGTATAACACTGTAGTAAGAAGGAGAAATCAATACGCTTAAAAGAAACGTATGTGTGTTGATTTTGGATACGAACTGATGGATCTATCGATATGTCTATGATGCGAAGAAGTTGCGGGCAACAATAAGAAGCTATAAGAAGACCATTAAGAACACAGATTACTAGATCGTGATGAGCTCTGATTAATCTGTGCTTAGTAAGATAAACTGCATACCACTGCACTATCCCACAGTCATGATCCATGTCATTTCATATTGCTCAATCGATAATTCCCGTTACATTGCAATCAACTTTGTTTCTCGCATGATACGTTACATCCCTGTCTCAATTTACGACAAGGGTTTGTTTCACATCAAGTGAGCTTTCATATTGTCCGGTCGCATTAATAGAATATAATAAGAAACTATAGTTATTTATAAAGCGTATTGTATGCGACGCTTCAATTTAGTTTATTACCGTTGTCGCTCTAGCGCGTCTGCGGTAAAATGATTATTTTTTTTAAAATTTCACGTATTATTCAGGAACTCATTCCTTCGAGTAGCACAACACCTACGACACGTACGGCATATTCGCATATTAAAGTCATCTGTGAGTCACGTTGGTGCTATGTTCTGGCGCCTTTCACTCATTACGAATGAACTTCAAGGCTGTATGGCTGCTTTGCCGCTCAATCGACGCTAAAGGTTCGTGCTCACACGAAGGTTTCATACCCTATCGGACATAGGCTACTGTTGATTGGACATTAACAGCAGTTAGGTATAACTAACTATATCTTTAACACAATCACAAAAATATACCTACAACAATCATCGTAATTGAACGAGGATTAAAATCATAGAACACCAAACAATATTTTATCAAGGTCTTTGCAACAATAAACATTCCATCAGATTCCTTCGATTTTTTAATCACATTATTGTTTATTTTAAATTAAATTACAATCATCGCTTAGTATAATTTGTTAATATTAATGAACTACTTTTAAATTGTATTAATATACGTAGGCTTTCGTTTATTTCAATACTTGCGTAATGAGGCCGTAGGTACATCATCGGTCGCATAAAGGTCTAGAAAGATCTTGACATATGAATGATTCCTCTATACAATATATGTAGAAAGAGTAACAAAACATAATTTTTCGTAGTTGTCTTTATTAAAAGCATTTCCCGATCGAATTCAATGAGTTAAAAAAATAATTCATACTCATGTTGCTAATTGTACAAGGTGCTTAATTCTTAGCAGTACAAAGCGTATTGTGTGGAGATAAAAACTAATCAATCGGTATTATATTTATGTCGCAATCAACCTTGCCATGTGACTTTTGCGTTTCTTTGGCTTCATTCGTGGACTTCGATGAAGGCAAAGCCTGGGCAGGTTTATGACCTTTTAAGATTCGAAATCGAAATGACTTCATCAATAACTGTTAAATCGTTGAATTGGTAGCAAACCTGATTGCGAAGCCAGGAGTACCGGCTACTAGGATCTTGAGTAAATGTATTCAAATGAGGAATCGTTTCCAAGTTTCGGGGAAACAATTCAATACGTGATTCAATATAATGATTAAGCATTTTATGCAGGGAAAACTTTATTCGGATTTAGCAAATTTCACTGTACAAATAGTACCTAAACTATTTCATTCATAAAAACTCCACTTCGTAGACAAATGGCTGAATTCCAAGTTTCAGGTAACTGCGCTACTGCAATAAGTCGAACTTTACTGTGAGTATTTAAACAGCAAGAATTATTTCTTGAAAAAGGCTTTGCTGTACGTTGCACAATGTTTACCAGAGGATTTTAGTTTC
The DNA here is from genome assembly GCA_921293045.1 of Aplocera efformata. Classification (NCBI taxonomy): domain Eukaryota; kingdom Metazoa; phylum Arthropoda; class Insecta; order Lepidoptera; family Geometridae; genus Aplocera; species Aplocera efformata. Next base: position 6,542,137 of record OV121045.1, read on the forward strand.
GTTTACTTCTAAAGAAAATGTTCAGAAATAAATCGTTTTTATGGTAAACATAAGATAAAATAAGATAAAAAAATATTTTTTTGCACAAATATGAATGTACAAAGGCGAACTTAACGCTAAAGAGAATTCTCTACCAGCTAACCTTTGTGTATTGTGGAAAAATAAGTGTCGGTAGTGCACAAAATAAATCCAGAGACGAAAAAGAGAACAGAATAAACAAATGTTCCTGTACAACTTCAAAATATAAAGTACTAAAAAACATGGTTTTAAATTGAGCAAAACATAACAAAGCAGACGCACTAATAACTAATTCCAAAGCCATACCTCGTTAGGTAACCATAGTCTTGGTAATTGAACAGAAGTGTGATAGTCGCATCGAACCAGAAGCCGCCTTAGCTACTGACCCAGATTGTGATGCTCTACATCGTATGCCAAGTTTAGAGTAAACTAAATGTTGTGACGTGTAGTTACGGTTTCATTTGTGAACGGCTGTATTGTCTTAGCTCTGAAATGGAGATATGCCACCGCAAAATCTTCACTAGAAGCAAAAACAATCAATGCGACTGAACACTTATAGCTATGCTGGTCAGCAAAAGAAAGATTTATTAGCATTCTCAAAACGACAGCAGCACCTAGCACTGATGAGTTTGTAGCCCATAGGTCGTAACCTATAGACCGCAACCAGTCTGGTTAAACCAGCTCTCTTTGTCACGACCCTGTAGCGGTTGTCAAGTTTCTTCAAGTTGGCTTCAATTGTTCTACTCAACTCCTATTGTTCTAGAGATCGCTCAGGCTTTTAAAATACTTTGTAGCCAATGAGAAATCTGAATATGATTTAAGTAACAAACGAGGTAAATTACATTTCTCCGATTTTTGGAGTATCGACTAAAAGTGTACAATTTTTTTAGGATGTATTGTATGACATTGACGTATAATTACTGCCTCGTCTTTTTGACACAACGAGGAACATTATTTTGAGGAAGCATTTTTAAAGGTCATTTTACTTAATGATATAACAAGACCAAACAGTTTTTTTCATGTTATTACGAACAATGAACATCAAAATAATTAAGTATTCTCATGAGCGTATAAAATGTTTATTTTATTATATTAAAAGATTTCGCAGTTCGCGTTTGGCCGATTTATTTCGTTTTCTCGAAAGCTTGAATTTTTTAAGAATACATTTTAGTAAATACTTTGTTTGTCACGCATGTCGAGTTCACAAAGTGAACGAGAAAAGGTAGTTTCATAGAAAATAAAGCTGCCAAGTGTGAAGCGTATAGTGAGTGTTCTATTCGACACAAGCCGAGCCAAATTTCAGCTTTATACGTCAACAATCTGTGAAAAATTGCTTGAACAGACGGATGGATAGACGCTGAAATGAACAAACAACGAAGGTCTATGTTATACTTTTATTTCACGCCGATATTCCAAAAGCCAAATTTAAAATGGCCACGTTGCACTGTGTGGATTATGATTTTACGTGGTCATGACAAGCGGTGAGCTCATCGCAGCCATTTTTTTCCTACGAAAAACTCAGCTTACACCTTCTTAAAATATATATGATTCCCTAGAAATCCTACCGCCAGGACATAAATTATACTAACTAAAAGTGGCAACAAGTCCGGGAAAATGTTATACATCTGATTATATAAATGATAATAGACTGATATAAAACTACCACAAAAAAAAAATAACATCCATCTCGGTTGACAATTGACAATGATAACGAGTAACAAAAATAAAAAAAACATACATTCGCACCTCCTTGTCTGTTAAAAATAGTTTCCATTTCAACAACTTTAGATTTTATGCAGATAAAATCCAGTTATCGCTAGCGGTGGTTAATAGGTAGCATTTATATTGCTATGATTAGCCTACACTAGGCCGGTAACGGGCTGCCCTGAAGACTGGGGGCTGCATTTGCGATAAAATCGATAGAAACAGCATTCATGTCAATGACAGCTTTTACAGACAACGATTTATAAAACTCGTTTACTTATTGCCCTGCGGACACCCTACGGGGACCATACATTCTTTCGGGATAAAAAGTTGCCCATGTGCTATTTGCTATAATCTATCTCTTGCAAATTTAATCTAGATTCGTTCAGCCGTTCTGGCCTGACTTAGTAACAAATATCCATCCATCCAAACTCGCATTTATAGTACTGTCGTACTAAGATTCGTCTCCTATTAAACCGGCAAAGGCACATTGTAAGTGATAAGGTTTTCATTCTAAAACCCAAATTTAATTTTATGTTCCTAATTATTATTTAACTAGCTGCCTCATTAAATTTAGAGAATGCGCCTATGTTCTTCCTCTGGAACCGATCTATCTCCTTACCAAGTTCCTCATACAAATTTTCACGTCGTTAGTCGTCGGTTTAGTCGTCTGTTACGTTTTCATGTACTTACGCATTTTTATTATTGGTTTGGTATCCTATATACCATATTAATATATGATTCTAATCTGAAATCTAGTGAAAGGATTTCTTGAATATTAAATACCCATCTTTTATTTTATAATGTCTTACTCATCTTCAAATCTGACTTTGCGTAACATTTTGTTTCAAAACTAAACTTAATGAGACTGTGTGCCTGTACATAATTACATTCTATTATTTCATCTACCCTAGGTCTTCATTAGCTAATTAGTCAGTCAACTTCAGTCTAATGTAGTCAAACAAATGGATGGATTAATCACAAACTTAATTCTTTGCAATCACATTTAAAACATAAGGTATCAATTTTATATTTTGAAGCTGTTAGTGTGAGTAGTTCATGTTCATTAGGTTTATTTATTCCCCGGTTCGATTCCCGGCCGGAACACACTTTGTGTGATAGCATGAAGTCTGTTCTCGGGTCATTGGTGTTTGTCTTGTGTTTCTGTGTTTGTCCATTTATCCATGCCATCTGCGACACAGGGAATCCTAGTACTATGAGTGTGTAAACTATAATTATTTATATTTATTGCATATCAACATAAGTCATTAGGCTAATACAATTCCAAAAATTTTGTGATACGCTCATTTGGATGCTTTTTGCAAAATGTTATTATTAAAGTTCTGATCCCTCTTATTGAAATAGTATTCGTTCTTATGTAGATACGATCATCCCAACCATCTCTATAAAATTAGAATAATGTCGAGTCCACATTATGGTCGTACAAAATTATGGTAATAGTTACCCTTTTGGTATTCTTTCCGCCCATTTTTTGTCTTTCCCTCATTCTAATATTATAAGGTCCACAAACAACCTAATCTGCTTAATACTAGCCATTATGATATTCAGTAATGAGCTGACTTTTAGCTCAAGCAAACGGTGACTGACAGGTATAATTAGAGACCTATAAACAAAAGAAGGGTAGTTTCCTTTTATATTTTGAAGGTAGATTACTCAGAATTATGACTTAACTTTCCCTTCTCGGATGACAGGCGCAACGGGATGTGACTAGGGTCTTTTTATACTTAGCTCATGGAGAAAACGAAGTCGTATTGCTGTTGTTATGGGCGGAGTTAACCACTTAAAATTAGGTGGGCCTTAAGTTCGTACGGTCACATCATAGGATTTGTAGTAATTAGCAGACCCAACGATAACTGCGATGCCAAATTACTTATTCACAAATGGTTATCTAGAAATAGTCCTGTTTAAAAAATTTACCACATGATTCTGAAGCAAGAAAAATCTTTGATGCAAAAAAATTAAGCGAGCTGTTTCTGATTCGAGAACATCGTCAAATGTAAAGTGCCACCATTTATCAATAAGCTTCATAACTCGAGGTTGGAGAAAGCCATGGAATTCAGTTCCTTAATGGACAATGGCCACGTCTGTTTGGCTATCATTCGAAGCTCATTCAAGATACTGGTATTTATTTTATTACTTTCAACAAGGTTTTGCAGAATTTAAAAGTTTTTGTTACATGAAAAAAATGCTATGTATTAAAAAATATTGCATAAAAATACAATAGTGTTTTTTTCCTTATATTCAGAAAATATTTAATGTCACATGGATGAAACATAGAACCACAGTAGTCCGTGGGTATTGGTGCCGAAAGGCACCGAATGCGACGTTAACTGACACAGTAAACACGAGCTAAAATTACAGCACGAATATGAGCTAAGCATGAAGTGTTCTGTCAAGTAGCTAAAGCTTAGTGCGGGTGCAGGGGATATTAACATTAATGCGTCTGCACTCGGCCTGTTTCCACTGGCAGCGGGTTTTTCACACGGAATTTTACATTGTCTGAATAACTGATGCTCAGCGCTAATTTGTGCTAGCCGTGAAAAATATGCTTTTGCTCTTTCTGTGCACTGTGTAATTCAAATTACAGAGGTTAAGTGAGTAATAATCTTTTTTATGTTGTTCTATTTCAGGTGAAGTTTATATTTCAATATACCCTTGTCATTAGAGTGCCCAAATGTCCCTAAGTACGATTTGAATCGAAATGATTTCCAAATAAATGTAACTGCCGAAAAAGGATTTTAGCGAGTTTTGCGACATAAGTAATAAAGGTATGGATGTAAATTACAGTAAACAGTACTAGCCTCACTTCGAGATTCTTTTAATTGATATATAAATATCTTTTTATATATAAAATAAACCACAACATTTACTTGGATCGCCAAAAAAATGTTGTGAGCGATTATGAAAGCGTATCAAAAGTTCCTAAAAACGTTTCCCAAATATCAAAGAAGGCAGCTCTAACAAGGATAATCGTTAAATTATCGAGTTCTTTTTCGGTTTTCGCTCCTGGGAGAACTGACATCTCATTAAGTAAACATGGAAGTCGATCTCTTCAGAGCAAAACGAGGCATGCCTATCTAAATTTACATTGAAACCGGAATTGATCGAGCGTTATCGAACTACTCTGGAAGCTTGGTTATGGTATGTGACAATGAAAACGCGTTCGAATCGGGCCCATGTATAGTAGAATGGTTTGAAGACGGTCTGCGTGACTGAGTAGCAGTCTCCCGAATCGCATGCTTGGCTATACATTTCTATAAGCATTTGCAACATCCTACGCACGACATTTGAAATATTATACGTAGTGTGGGATGAACGACCTTCGCTAATATTATGCAATCGAAAACAAATGGGAAACATAATTGATTGCGCATACGTTGACCTTTTCTTTTGCGTACGTTTGTTCTTAGCAATCTTTGATGCAATAATTGTTATATTACGTACCTCAAGTTATACGTAAATATTATTTGGTGAGTTGAAGTAGGTATATAAACTGCTGATATTGAATTTTAAGATATTGAACTTGTATTCATTCTTTAGTATGTAATGATAACCTTATTGACGTACTAGGAAATTCTCCTCTGAGAGTGGGTAGTGATATCTAAGACACAGGTCTATCATCACTTGCGATAAGCATAATTAATAAAATAACGTGATCTCTTTTTTACGAATTCAACGGAAATGTAGATTATTGGCTTTGACTTTCACTTTAATGTCTTTAAACCAAATTCTGCATACCAAAGAATTTTGAACAAAACAAAGGTGCCAATAAACATATTTATTACCCACATTTATGTAATATAATGGTTGGGTAACTGTTGCTTTTTTTTATCCGAATGTTTTCATGTGTCTGTGAAAAACATAAGCCTATCTTTACTAGCTACTTGTTTGCAGGATGGTTAAGTAAAATACCTCGTGTGGATCTTAATTCCTTTCCATCACTGCGTGCTCTAGAAACATTTGCCATAGTCTAGATGTGAGTAGCAATTGATGATGTTTTTAAGTTGATGGACCTAAGTTGATTAGTATATCATTGCCTTCGAAGACCCAACATCAAACTTTGTGTGATCAGCATGAATTTTATTGGATCTTGGCTGTTTGTATTGTGTGTTGAGTGTTTATATGTTTCCTGCGTCACAAGATATCCTAGTGATTAGGTATTAGTGAATAAGGTTTTGGTATGAGTTTGTCAGCGTTATTCAAAAACAAATTATTAATGCAAAGATATTTCGTATGCCAGACTTAATATGAATATTAAGATTCAAAATTTTTATTTTTGAGTTTGTTTTCTCTCGCATTATTAAAAACTTGTCTAATTTTTTTAAATACCTTCACAAATTCTGGTTTTATTATTATATAACCAAAGATTCTTTTAACACAAATTTAACACTTATCATCACGAATTTTCTATGTGTTATTGGCTAATTATTATGAATGATGCACACCGAAACAGTTTATAACTAGTTCGGAAGTCAAAGGCTTCAAAATATTCTTTGCACCTGTCTTATTATTTAACAATAAAGATTGTATTATTATTAATCACATCATCATAAGCATCATTAGATACGTAAAGGACAACAACATTTTCTTCGAGCGACAAGATGTGTTCCAATTAAGCCTGTTAGTTAGAAGACGTCACAGACACGCTAATTTCAGTTCGTGATTGAGTCGATCCATCTACAAGTTACCATCCATCAGTAACCGCGTTCTTAGATTGACTGAACACTTAATATCCGCAAACATATGCCGAGGAGATTGCTTGTAATTACAATGTCTTAAGGACTCCCATTTATGTGAACTTAAGAACCGTAGGGATTATGTCAAAAGAGATGCAGATGATAATGTGATGCAGTTTAGAAATTTCTATTTTTATATATTAATTCTACTAGCTGATCCGGCCACGCGTTGCTGTGGCTAACGTTTTTGTAATTGTGACTGTCAAATAATAGACAAGTAATTTGCAATAAAATAGTATTACGATCATAAATTGAGATGTGAGCTATCCTATCTTTCAAGTTGGATCAAACTGCACACGGTGTACAAATTAGATTAAAATCGGTTAAGTAGTTTTGGATTCCATCGCGGACAAACATCGTGACACGTAATTTATATATATTAAGATATGTCTACTGTATCAGCAATTTTATTGCAGCAGTATGGAACCTATTTTCAAAAGTGAAGGGCCTGGAGGCCATAACAACAGAGCAATAAAACTTGGGTCTTGTCGTATGCGCGCAAAACAAGGATGAAACGTCTCTTGGCTTTTGATTTCACCGGGACCCACACACTTCCACCGGGGCACACACCTTTACAGCGGGACCCACATCCTCCCACCAGAACACAGCGATGCAGGTGCACTACCGCTTACCTAATGCTTAATTTCCAAGTGTAGAGGCCAGATTCAAAGGGTTACTTACCTAATACGTGAGTAAAATAAGTTCGGTAGTCTGGTAGAACGTATTCTAGTCTCTAATAGACATATCTATTGCGTCTACAAGAAAATATTCCAACTTTACAACCATGACTAGCCTCATAACTCAGTTGGTAGAAGCTCTGCCTTCTACGCTGAGGTCATGGGTTCGATTTCCACTCAAGCTAACCAATTGTTGGATGAACATAAATGTTCGTTCTGTGCCTGGGTCTAATTATGTATTTATGTATGTATTTACAAATAAAATACTATATAGTTATTCTGTGAGTTATCTAGTTCCCATATTACAAGCTATGCTTAGTTTGGGGCGTTGTATGAAATATTCATGAATATTTAATTATTTATTTATTGATTTCACTTCTGTTATAAAACGGCTGATTATGAAAATGTATTTCATTTCCGTTCTTGTCGTAAAAATTACACATTCCTACATCCTGTCTATCAACAAGCCGGTTTTGCTGTACCAGCAATCGAAAGAGCGAGCAAAAGTCGTCGTCATTGGAAAATCTATTCGTAGTTCACCGAATTTTATGCTCTAGTGAAACTCTAGTAAGTTTTAGAAAGAAGTCTCGCCACGACTTGAAAAATTATAAGTAGCACTTTTTCTGAAAGGCACAACAAAAATAAGTAATTATTGAAAAAACAAAACTGCGTTAGAAATCCCAAATTATTAGTGTCACTCAACTCTCAAGCTAAAATCCATCTAGCCGTTTAGGCTACAGAGCATGCCAAAGAAATATACATATATAAACTCGAAAAACATAACCCTCCTTCTGGCGCAGTCGAGTAATAAAGACAGGCAAGGGTTGTACAATCGATGTCACCCAATCGGCGGGTCCAAAATGGCGGATTTGTTTATTGGGTCCATGTTGGTCAAACCAAATCTTTAGGTCCATGATATTTCAGCTAATTTATGTATTATTGGATACTCTGAAGTTGGATGCAAAAAACTTTTCTCATACGCTAAATTAAGCATGTAACGAAGGATTTTGACGGCTCCGTGGCTTAGTTGGTAGTAGCCCTGTCTTCGAAGCGAGGGGTCACGGGTTCGATTCCCGGCCGGGGCACACTTTGTGTGGTGAGCATGAAGTTTGTTCTCGGGTCTTGGGTGTTTGTCTTGTGTTTCTGTGTTCGTCCATGCCATCTGCGACACAGGGAATCCTAGTGCAGAGGTATGAGTGTGTTAACGTTGTAACGTTGTAATTACGTTGTAATTACGTTGTAATTTTAACCTTTTGCAGCAAATTAAATAGAGCTAAGATACATCGTCCAAAATGTAAGTACATGCTTATATAAATTTCACCGCGAATTCGGCATGTTTTCCCAGAAATGGAACTGGTCAAGAGTTATATAATTACCCCACCGCTGCCCTAAAGATTTGTATTTGGTTGCCAATTGTTAGCAATGGTTTTTGATGGCTTGAAGGGAATATATAAAAAGAATCTGTTCAGTTCTCGCTAGGTTGTACTGGGTTCATTCAATTACACAAGATTTGGGTTGACTCAGCTAAGGTACGGTATACGTTGGTAGGTCTAAGCAATTTCCTTACTTTAATTATATGGCTGATGAAAATTAAGGAGGTAGTGACCCGCTCAATTTATTACAGCACAGTTTGATCATCAGCGGATTTAGGACCATGGAAACACTGCAATAGGGTTCGTTATTGCTTAAATATTTAAATGTCAATGACTTTAATTTACAAATAAAAATGTAGCGTCGTTTACTTTGATTGAAATCTGTGCAAGACGGATGGAAAACATACACTCAGTACAACTATTTGAAGTGACTAATGATAGTAAAATATAAAATATAACTAGTAAATACAAAGCACAAAAAATTTGATGTATTAATAAAAAAATACCTGGTATTATTGATTTTTTGATTGACATGGTAAATATCTCGGTAACTCGAATAATAATGTTCATAACCATGATACTTTTGAAATTTATATTGACCTTCTCGTATACGGCAATTAGAATTTAAATATCTCAATATTAGTAAAAAATTTTTGTTTTTAAAAGCAACCCGGATATTTTGCACGAAAGGAATTTAAACGCGCAACCAGTCGGTAGGATTTTTTAAATAAAGCGTAGATTTAATATATGATTTAATTAGATACTTAAGCTATAAAGGAATAAATGAAAATAAAAGTGTCAGTTTAATGTTAAGTTGCTCCTTAGTGTGGTAACACATTAATATGTTTAAAATTGATTGAAGCCGAAAAATTTCAAATATTTTTACGTTTTCGTTGAATTTCTTCATGAAATTTTTGTTGCTAACTCGAAAGTATATACCCTACCATTAAAAAAAATAATCATGTATTGGTGTAATATAATTTGGAGTGAAGAGATTCGCGTAAAAAAACATACCGACTAATTGAGAACTGCCCCAATTTTAAAGTCTGTTTTCTAATCTTTCAAACTTCATGGTTTTCAATGTGTTATAATATAATTTAAAGGTATTTTCGAGTAGTGTAGTTACCATTAGTGCATTCACTCTTGCTTGTCGATAGTAGGCCTGTATCAGAGCAGTAGGAACATTAGAGTCTATTTCGGTATTTGTAGCCCAGTTATTCGTTTTTGTACACAATAACATGTGGAACATTATGCCGGTATTGTACAGTGTTTTGTTCCACAATAAACAAATGAAAATTTAAAGTCAGGGTTGTTTTGAACGAGCTTGTTTATTCATAGCCAACCCCTAATCGTATCCCCTTGGCATGAGGTTTTGCATAAGGTTTCGAGGGACGATTTAATTACCTTACACGTAGAAAGGTAGCCGGGATCCATTTGGGTACAAATTTTTAAGTACTTATTTATAAGCATAATTTTATCCCTTGTGGATATTATAAGTTATATAAATCAGGTTCAGTGTGAGATTTAAGATCGTGAGAAGAAATAAAGTATTACTAAAACTACCTACACTCGTTCGTACTGATTGAAATTATGTTATACTAGCTTCGTCCCGCAGTGTTACCCGCGTTATACCGGGATCGAAATAGCCTATGTGTAAATTTAGGATCCAGGTACCAAATTACATCTAAATCCATTGAGCCGTTTGAGCGTGAAAGAGTTACAAACATACGCCTATAATTTTACACCCTTCCACCCGAACACAGTAATGCGAGCACTACTGCTTGGCGGCCGATTTCAAGTGTGGTGGCAGTACCTCTCCGGACGAACTTGGCACAATTTCTGCTACTTTTCCTTGCTCCTTTCGCACCACCCAGAGGATACGAGTAGGGATTATAAGGGTACTCACCTTCAGACGTGGATTCGAATTGAAAGTTGGCATCTATACCGATGGGCTATCGCGCTCCCACATCGATTAGGCCGATTGGATGTACAATATTTTCTACAATTCATCTATGAGAGAGTTTCATCATTCATCTATCAGTCTATGATAGAGGTTCATCAGAAACTATGAGAAAATCAATCTGTGAATATTAAAGTCAAAGAATATTATTCTGGCTGGCTTTAACCAATTGATTGACATACTAACCAACTTAGGGCTGATTAAACGAAACATTTATCATTCCTTGAAGTTTATTGCACCATTTTAATCTCTAGTAATTCAATAGTAGTTATTTTAAGGTAATCTAAAGAATGGAAGCTACCCTTGGAATTATTTTACGCGAATAACAAAATCATTATGTCTAAATCATCGTTAATGAACGAATCTATAACCCTGCAACTAAGTATTGTTCTACAGCGGGGCATGGTACACGCTTAAGTCATGTTAACTCTCATTTGTCGTATTATCTGTGGGAAAGGAAAATAGATCGAGAATTTATCGCTAAATTACCATACAACAGTGTGTGGCGAAAGGTATTTTTTTAATTTATATCGAGTTAAGTCTTTAAAATAACCTTGACCTGAATGAGATTTGCCAAATTAAAGTATGTGCTCCAAAATTACCCGTATCGAAATACGACTTAATTTCAAACTTTATAGACTTATAATAATTGCCTCTGTGCTATTGATATTGTTAATAGCTTTTGAAATTGATTACCCTTAAATAATGAGAAAATTGTTGGGCTACAAAGTTTGACGTCATCGTTCGTTACTATAAATAATTACAGACAAATTGGTTGTAGCCAGTGCATGTTATGAGCGTTTACCATTAATTGTTGTAAAAACGCATGCTTGGTGAGATTTACGATAAACACGTGATATATATTTCAAAAAGCAGTAAAAAATTTCACAACTGCAAGATTAAATACACAAAAACTAGGGAAATGTGATGAAGTGATGAAGGGTGTGGATGTCGGTGAAATTACAGGCGCGTAACATCCCCGTCTCAGAGTGGGCAACGCAATGCGATTTGAGTTTCTTCATACCTTAGTAGAGGAAAAATTTTGTCGTATTTTTGTTATATATGGGCGACGCTAATGTTCATTGTACGAAAATGTGAAAACCCCCGACTATGTGTATTGGTAATGAGCCGATGACCTTGAAACGGCTGAAATGCTTTTAAATTTTATAAAACCGCACCCAAATTGGTTCAACCGTTTGAGAGCGGTGCCACGGACAGACAGACACACATAGCGGTCAAACTTATAATAATATAACACGGGAGTTAAAAAAATTATAGGACTTTTGTTGCTCCTATAAAAATAATGCTTGAAGAGGCCATTTTAAAAACATTATACAAACTCTCGTTGTACAAAATCTACAAGGCTACGCCAATCGGCTAATCAAGTGGTGCTCTCCACTAAAAGTTACGCATTTCTAGCTTGTTCGTCCCCATTGAGGGTCGGATAGAGTTTGATTATGCGCTTAACTTAGTAATAAGAACGAGTGAACTGTTTCCGAGGGGTTTCTTGTTTGTTTCTTCCCCTCGGGTTGGAACAGACGTAAACTTAACAATTAAGATTAGCTAAAACATAAAAAAGTGACTAAAGTTTGACATATCTGTGTGCATGTATATGTGCCTAAGGAGGTCCTGTGACATGTTATATGCTCATCATTATATTTACTTGTGTGTGTAAAATTTGACGTGCCCAAACGATACTTGAGATGTTAAGGAAAAAATGAGTTTGAGTTTTGAGTTTCTGAGTTTTGATATCATAAAATAAGTGAAGATTACAAGTATTTTTTATGCATTCACGGAAAAAAGACGCCTTTTGCGTTTCGACTTTGGTATGTCGTTGCTTAGTCTTATGATATTTAAGCAAAAATAACTATGTAATATTTCAAAAGGCATACATGGCAAGTTGAAAAATAAAATCAAACAAACTCGTAAAATCAAGTTAAAAGGCAAAGGATTGATGAAAATGAAAGTTACGACCTATTTATTGTGGTGGTATAAATTAACGAAAAACACATTAGGCTAAGTACCTTAAGTAAATAAAATCGGAGATGAAAGCTGCGTAATATTATTTATTTCACGGTTAATCACTTAACGATCTAAATGAATGTGCTTTTGAAATACAGGTGTAACAGATTTTAATACGGTTAAATTTAATAGTCTGCACGGTTATTAAAGTAATATCATTGCGGCGGGCTGCTATTGATCGTATTAAGAAAGCAATTTGCGAGTCAATTAATCTGTTAGAATGATTTGAAATAAATCGGTTAACAGTTAGGTATATACCCAAATACATAATTTCTTGCTAATGCTTAAAAATAATATCCATTTCAAGTTACCTGGAAGAGATCACTTTTAACGATAAGGCCGCCCGTTGTCCCACCAATTATTTTCGCTTGTAATATTTTTCTGTCATGCTATTTCTAGAGTTAACAATAAAGAGTTTATTTATTTATCTGTCTATACCCCGAAGGTTTAGGTAGAGCTTAACTCGGAACTTAGACGTGACAAGCGGTGAGCTAATTGCCGCCGTTGTTTTCCAGTGAATAACTCGACTAGCACGAGATTAATATTCGTAAAACTGTAATTAAAAATAATTTACATAAATTTTTATCTACGCTTTAACGGTTTACAGTGGTAAAGATGATAAATTTGCTATCTTAAATAAATCTGATGGCAAATTTAATTACAGTTGCGATTTACCCTTGTAAATTCTTTACGTTGAATTTTAATATTCTGTCTCTCACGAAGAAATATACCCTACATTATAAAGGGTGCAACAAAGCCAGCAGAAATGTTACGCTTTGCTCCTAAAAGAAAAAAATCTCTGTTTCTAGAAAATACAGATTTAGTCAATTACACGAATCTGGTATTCTGTTACTGTTCACTGAAGTACATACAAATAATACCGTTATAAACTTATTGATTTATAGTAATATATTATAGCTCATTTATAGTAATAAAATACAGAAAGAAAACTCCTTTGAAGTCGGTTACCTAAACGTAACGCATCTATATTCAGTAAAAAATAAAGATATTAGGCAAATCTTTATTATTTTTTCTCTTATGCACTGAACAAATAACTTATTCCTTAATATTCTCCCAAGTAAGAACTTAATACAACGTCTAGTCGTCCATCTGTCTGTTCCCGCGCTATTTGTTCTACCATACGTCTAATACGAACGCGGTATGAGAATTCTAGAGTGTCTTCAATACTTATTAAATAATGATATATATTGTTGCTTACTCAGCTACAGTTATAAGCAGCTTATGCAAACGAAATTCTAACAGTTCAACTATTCCATGGGGCTTAATTGTGTAGGACAGTTAATAATGGCAAACCATGGCGTGGTCGTGATTAGAGATCGCGCAGATCTTTTTAAGCCTTCGGAAGTCAGCATACAGTGACTGCGTAGAACTGATGTTGAAAATAATATGCGTAGTGTGTATGTATACGTACGCATATACACTACGCATATATGCGTAGTGTATATGCGTAGTGTGTATGTATACATGGCATATAATTTTGTTGTTTCCATAAAACAAGAGTGTTTGAATATTGTATCATTAAATATAGCGCAAACAGCACCTATATTTGTATTGAAGTACCTGCAATAGATGCAATTTAGATGTTAATTTTATTTCCAATTTACTTCATCACGAATATATTGGAAAAGTTTCTTATTAAGAAACATAAAACATTATAACAAGAGTTCAATTACTTTTTTTTAATTTTTGTTTTTGTGTGTTATCCAGCGCTCATTGAGAACCCACCTGTATATCCAAGTGCCTTTAAAGCTTAGGTACGGCACGGTTTCAAAGCAGGGTTACTAATATTATCTGACATAGTGAATGAAGGCCCTAACACTAGCATTGTTAAGCAATATTTGAGCAGAATTTCAAAGCTTAATTACGAACTTGTAAATTAGTTGATGCCTTTTTGCAGGTAACGTTGAACTTATAATTTAGTTACAACTATTTAAATGAAATGTGCTGTGTTGAAAACCCTGGACAGATTGTTATATTTAATTAACAGCGCAACATTTTAGAATGTAAATGTCCCTCTAAACCGTTAGGGTTCCTACTCATGTCCCCCGGGTGGTGCCAAAGGAGCACCCCAAAGTAAAACCTGTGCCAGGTTCGCCTGGAGAAATCCTGCCACAGTATCTAGTAATCCGCTGCTAAGTAGTGGTGTATTCGTGGCAGCGGGAGGGTGCCGATGTAATAACAGGTGCACAATACGTTGCAACTCCGTCTCAATGCGTCGGGCGCAACTTGATGCGACTTGGGTCTTTTCATACAGGGTACGATCTGAGTCGAATTGCTGTTGTTTATGGGCGGCAATTACCACGTAACAAAGAAATACTTGGATAGAGAAAAAATCACATATTTGAAATGAAATACCGGAGCTCATTAATCAAGTATACGTTAAATAGAACTTTGACATTAGATACGCTTGTGGTGTCCTAATTAAAGGCTCACATATTGATTTTCATATGGGCGCTGTATTATTTTACCAAGTGTATAACTAAGGCTTTTATAGCAAAGGTTAATCATTTTCAAAAACATTCTCAGTACTTTCTGTACTGAGGATGTACATTTTGTCTTGTATAATTCTTGCGCAATATTTCACCGATGAAGCGGTTTAGGCGATTGTTTTAATATTAAAAAGAAAAGCAAAATTTTCATAAAAAAAACCTTCTTCAGGTCAAAAAAAGAACGTGGAAGGTTTTTCGATTTTAAAATCAGTCACTTTTATATTATATAATTTTGTTATGCTAACACTAAAACGTGCGAAAAAATAATAAAAGATTCATGGCTAGCCCCAATCTAAGCATAGCTATCTAGTTATACTATGGGAACTATAATAGATAACTGATAGAACACATGAATAGTACTTAAATTTTTTCTTGTGTAGTATGTTTTTGTAAATACATATAATATGTACATAACCAGACAGAACAAACATTCACCTTTTTTCACAAAAACGTTTGTTTTGAATCCACGACCTACAGAGCAAAAGGCATAGCTACTACCAACTGAGCTGTGAGGTCGTCAGAATAGGGTAGATTCTTATTTATATAAAAAAAAAACAAGATAAAGAAAGAACAATAATAAAGCAAATAAAAGCTAACTTACCATTAGGACATGTGAAGACGTTTCCCTGAAACAAAACAAACACATTAGAAACATAGAAATATACCTTTCTACGAAACGTTGACTACTTATCTCATATGTCAATTATCCTTCAATATTTTTCTGATATATATGATTTATATGTTGGATATAAGAGGTAAGTCGACGCCATGTAGCTGATCAACGTTAAATCTTTTAAAAGATACGTTGATGATATGATATGCTATAGCTAATTTTACAATACCCGTGGATGTGAGCAACTATGAAAAGCTTTTACTTTTTGTTTATTAAGTCTAAGATGATATTATTATTACGTCACAGACATTTTAACCTTTTAAGACACACATTTTAATCTTTTCTTTGTAAGTTTTTTAAAAGATTTCTTAGATAATCGTCTACCAATTTTCAAATGTTAATGTAATATTTCATGAAAGATTTTATTAGCAGCGAGCATTAAGTTTTCCTTTGATTTTCATATCACTTACTTATTATGATAAATGCATTACACGCATACAAAGATCTCGGATTAATTACAACAAACGCGTAAAACTTGAGTATGTTCCGAGTCACGAACTTAATTTATTTTATTTTACTTAATTCTAAGTAGCCAATATAGGGTTTGATCGTAAGAGATGGAAAGAAACACAATCACTCTTAGCGGGCTTCTATTTGGAATGTTATAACAATTGACAAACCTATGCTCTACTTATTACAACAGGAATTGAGAACCTACATATATGGGTACTGTTATAGATTTTTTAAAATATCAGAACACTTCGTGAAAACTATTTTCAGTTTTCATTTAGTTTACGGACAAATAGTAATAGCTATATTTTAATCCAATCAACGACGACTAGGATTGTTTAATTCAATTATACTGGGTATACTCTGAAATGTAACATCAAAATAGGTATGTTGATTGCTTGTGACCACACGGCATACAGTGCGATGCAATCATGTCAAATTCACATTTATTTTTCGATGTTTTTGTTGTAGTCTATTTTTTATATGACTAGAATTATCTAGTCCATTAGGAACGAGTTGGCAGCCATCCTGATATTAAGGTGGTTACTGCTATCCATAAACAACGGCAACGACTCTATGACCGAAGTATAGAAAGATCCAAGTCGTATCGTGCTTGACACGGGGGATGTGACTTCACATGCACCCGTAATTTCACCGGCACCCACACCCTATGCCACTGTGTGCCACTGCGGATTACTAGGTGTGGCGGTTAAAATACTTCTCCGACTGATCGAGGCACAAGTTCTACTGCTATATTAGGTTGCTGTTTTTACACCACCGAGAGCCAGGACACGTAGACCACGTGTCGTGACTGACTGTATTTACCTACAGATGCGAGCTAGTTGGATCACCAAAAAACTTTATCTTCTCTCTAGCCTCAGCGAATGAGATTCAAATAACTATTACGAGTAATTTTTTATTCAGCTAATAGATTTTCATTTGGGAATCGATACTGTGGTCGTGACAGAATGAAACAAACGCGGCTTGCCAAACCAGGGAAAGTATACCGAGGCCGTCTGCCACCCGTGACCAAACTGCTATGAAGTTTGCTTATACATCGGAATTCCATTTCGTTATAAAATAAATGCTATAAGTGGCTTAGAGACGATCTTTTTCCATTGTTAAAGTTCTATCAATTTCTTTGGCCGCTTTGAAATACTCGTCTGCATTTTCCAACGCATGATATTTCCCCCAAACTAAGAACAGCTTTTACAATATAAAAACACGTTTTTGTAGGCTTGACTTTGCGAATAGCTTATCGGAATAATTTCTGTTAAGCGGCATTGCAATACGTATAGCTTGCTTGGGTCAATTGTGAGGTAAATATGGTTGAATTTATTTAGAAAAATATATCATTAAAAAATATGTTCACTTCCTCAAATACACATCATCATTTTTTTTTTATGTGAATGATTGACGGAACGAGCTGGGCGAGGGTCACCACTTACTATCAGGTGGGCCACCTGATAGTAAGTGGTGACCCTCGCCCATGACAACAGTAATGCGTGCGACTCAGTATGAGATCCAAATCTTTACTGAGTCGCATTCATCTTGCTGCGTCCATCACCCGATATCATCACATCATGTTCTTGTTCTCAGCAAGGGTTTGGCCGAATAAGGAAATTTCCTGAGAGCGATGGCCCAGTGGCCCAGATGCCGACTTTCAGAGACCATTGCTGTTTCAATTCTAGATGTGAACATTGAGTATTTTGCTTTGAAAAATGTATTTGCGTAATACCACGTTCTCAAAATGAACCAAACCAAAATGAGTGGTAGATTAAACTCCATTAATTCTCGTTTGTCAGGAATAAGCCTGGGTCCCAGCAGTGACAGAAGTACAAACTCTGTACGGACAAACTCTGCACGAACAGTTACAGTAGAACCATAGCAATGTGCAATTTATGAATATTGGTTACTATTACAGTTTGTTTTGTAAATGTTTGCATGCATCACGCTTGCTGGTACTAATTTATTACAAAACATTACGCATCCGTTATAATAATTAACTTACAATGTCAATGCTACGTATTTGAAATTGTTTTTAACATTTGCGTGGTGATGAACTTGTATTGCATGAAATTTTTATTCATGCAATAATTATCACAGACAAGTTCAGTATTAAATAATACTTATTTCGTTATCGAAATCCAAGACCAAATTAGAGCGGTTTTAATGTCTTATCAGCTCAGTTGGTGGCGTCTGCGCTGTAGGTCGTAGGTTTGATTCCTTCACAGGACAAGCATTTGTGCGAAGAATATTCAGTATTTTCGTGTGTTTCCTCTGTCTGGGTATAATGTTGATAATTCAGACATATTATGTATGAATTATCAAAATGATGCTAATATATGTACATAATGTAATGGAATTCTGGTTCCCATAGAGCTGCCATGGATGGAGCAAGATGGCGTTGTGATTTTTGCTTGCTTCGGTCAGCTTGCTTAGCTGCTTACTTACTTAGAAGTCGATCACGGCTATTCGATAAGTCACGTTGGAGACCACGGGAAAAAAGAAAATAATAGTATTATTACTTTAATTTTCTACCCACTCTGTAATTTATGCAGATGGCTACTACAATTTCGTGAGCAGTAGCCGCAATTAGGCCATCCTTTATAATAACCGTTCGAAGGCAAAATATCTGGACTTTAAATCATGAAACCTAAGAACATGAAGAATACACATCCGCCGTGTGAAGTCAAGTATTGTAGAAGAACAAAAAAGATCCGGGCTGCAAAAAAAAATTAGGGCATTTGATTATTTAAATTAAAATAATCTGTATATCAATCTTAAGATATTCATTACCGTAATCGATTACGTACACCATAGAACGTAATACTTCACAGAAGTGAACTCAGATACGTAACCGTTAGTTACTCGCTACGTTATGGGAAAAGGTTGTGTAATTGTAGTTTTTGTAACGCGAGCTTATTTTGTCGCGTTTCTATAGCTTTTATGTATTTTTTTTATTTTTGGACCTGGATAGTAACGATTTGACGGAACCGTTTCATATGTCGGTTAAAGACTAATACCATACAGACGCAGTTAAAACTAAAATTCACAATCAGTCACAATTTAAGGCCACTTGTATCCCCAGTTCACAATAAAATATAGTGTTATGTTATCTTTAACCATATAGAGTTCGACTTTCGACGGTGGCTTACCGCTGATTGAGCTGAATTCGATGCGGAAATGCTCAGTATTGAATTGCGCGTTTAGTACTTATCTATAAATTCCATGACTTCATGTTATATAATTTTAATTATGTCTACTTTTAGTTCTGACACTCATAGGTACTACAAAAGTTACGTTACGTCATACGCTGCGTTTGAAAAATTTGCCACGTTTGAACTGTCAAAATACTATGTCGAATACAATTTTAAAATTGCATATCAACAATTTTTAAGGAAGTTGGACCTTAAAAGTTGTTGATTGACCTTCGTGTATATGAAAATGAACACTAAAAGTACCAAAGTAAACGTATGATGTCAATAACTTTTTCATCAACTTTTTTAGTCATTCAAGGTATTTAGTTATTAAATAACAATATTCGAAACTATTTGTTTTATGTCAATATTATTTAATAACATGGTGTTTACTTTATAATTGGGTAATTGGGAAATTAAATCATTTTAATCATGCTCGTTGCCGTCGGAGAGGCCGTTGCAACTTAATTAAAATTGTGGAAACAATTGAATTCGATGGCAAAATTTGATTTAAATACACGAAAGTAATGAAAACTCATAATTACAATTATATTTATTGTGCTCCTAGACACAGATTATCCAAATGTTTGTCCTGGGTGACAATCGAAGCTGCAACATACAGCGCACAAGACAGCTACCAACTAAGCTGCGAGGACTAATTCAATTGAATAAGGGATGAAGTTCTGTAACTATTCGTATATCCTATATTCTGTTCAGCGGGTTTTATTAAACCACGAATCTTGGAACAAGATCGCACCGAACTTCCCCTGCCATTGTTTATTTCTCATTGTTACAAATAAATCGAAGTCATTGTTAAAAATATATCGAATTCATTCAGATGTTAATTGGTAAAAGTTGATATAACCAAACAATGCTGACACGGTGTTTCAAAATGATTTTTGCGCAATCCCATCTTGTTTGTTTTCCATACAATGTGTACGTATGATTCAGATACAAGGAGCATCCGTTGCGCCCCTATTCAGACGAGATTCATTTTTGATTTGAACCTGTCGTTTTTTTGGGTCAATAGAGTGCCTATTTGTTTCAGACTAGTTGACCCCACAGAGGTTTTCTTGTTTTGATTAATAATATGACAATTAGCGGTGTGAGTGCCGGTCATCACATGTGCATGAGATGTAACTCGGGTTGTGGCTCAATGGTGCTTACTCGGAGAGGCCTATGTCCAGCAGTGGGCTGATATAGGCTGATGATGATGAAGTCGTATTGCTGTTGTATGAGCGGAGGTAACCATTAACATCAGGTATTTCTTCAGCGCGTCATGTCCATATTACAATATTATATAGGAGTACAAATAAGTTTCCGCCGTTTTTTAACACAAATTAAATATTTATTGTAGAAGAACGGTAATATAAATTTATTCAAAATCATGCCCATCACTTGCAACCACTTTTTCCCATCTCTCAGGCAGCATTCGAATCCCACGTCTGAAGAACTCCTTGTCTTTTGAGGTTATCCACGAATCAACCCAATTTTTGGTATCCTCATAAGATGTGAACCGCTGCGCCGTCAGAGCATGTGCTATGGACCGGAACAGGTGATAATCCGACGGTGCAATGTCTGGTGAATACAGCGGGTGGGGTAACACTTCCCAATCAAGTGTTTCCAAGTACTTTTTCACGGGAGCCGCAACATGTGGACGAGCATTGTCATGCAGAAGAATAATTTTTTCGTGTCTAGAATAGTATTGAGGGCGTTTTTCCTTCAGAGCTCGGCTCAATCTCATCAATTGTGTTCGATAGAGGGCTCCAGTAATTGTTTCGCTCGGATTAAGCAACTCATAATACACTACACTTAGCTGATCCCACCAAATACACAGCATATCGTAAATTTTTGGCCTTCCACTGCGATCTTTGTCTTCTACGTCGAAATCACCGTTTTTAAACTTTTGAAACCACTCTCGACACGTTCTCTCACTCAAAGCAACCTCACCATATGCTTCTACGAGCAATCGATGCGCCTCAGCAGCAGATTTCTTTAAATTAAAGAAGTAAACTAATATTTCCCGCAAATGACGCTTACTTGGCTCAAATTTTGACATTTTCAACTTATAAAAATTATATTTTACCAATATAAAATCAATGATATTAATAGGTTATGTTGTTCTTGAATGTCCAAACTATTTTTTAAGCCGGTTATCATCTGCGAAAGCTAACCGAAACTCCGTGCCGCGCCATCTACAATAAAACGGCGGAAACTTATTTGTACTCCTAATATTGTATTAAAAAAAAAACGGGTGTTTTAACAGTATATGACAGTTTGCTGTTTCTTTTTTTTAATACCCAATGACGTATTTATAAATATTAAGAATAATAAAAACGTTAAGATGCTTGACCTATTTTGGGGACATCTGTTGCTTTTAAATAACGATTTATTTTTAATTGATCCTATCATCTAGTAGTTATTTGGTGATTAGGTTAATTCGTTGACTGATGAATTAGTGGTTAATGACATTTTATCGTATTAGCTCATGTCAGGCTAAGTGTGTATTCTTTTTTAGGGTTACGTACCCAAAGGGTAAAACGGGACCTTATCACTAACAAACAAACAAACAAATACCTCATACCTCTGTACTAGGATTCCCTGTGTCGCAGATGGCATGGACATGGCAAACACAGAAACACAAGACAAACACCCAAGACCCGAGAACAAACTTCATGTTTACCACACAAAGTGTGCCCCGGCCGGGAATCGAACCCGGGACCCCTCGCTTCGAAGGCAGGGCTACTACCAACTAAGCCGCTGTCTGTCTGTCTGTCCGTCTGTCACCAGGCTGTATCTCATGAACCATGATAGTTAGAGAGTTGCAATTTTTCACAGTTATTTGTTGTTGTTATTGTTATAGCGGCAACAGAAATAAATCATTTCTGTTGGCGCTATAATAACAAATAACATACAAATACGTGATTTTTAGGATAAACACCGTCATTTATGTTGATAAATGTCGGTAACACCACTGCTAATGAGCAGATTACTTCTTTGTGCGAACTTTGTACAATTACACCCAGGGAGTACGTGTAAGGATTAAAAGGGGACTTTCCTACGATTTAGAAAAATATTTCTATTTTGAAAGATATACATACTATCAGATTATCCCATAGAAATTTCATCAAAGTCGGCTCAATAGTTAGGTTTTTAAAACAAAATAAGAAGAAGATTAAAATAAAACAAATCGAGAAAATATATCTATTTTCGTAAACAAAAGTGCGTATTTTTCTTTTTAGCTGAAACGTAATTGCAGTTCAATCGTTATTAAGTAGCAGAATAGTGAAAGAACTTAAAACAGGAATAGCTACGAGTATCTTGCAGCTGCGTTTCATTGTGCATCTAGTCAATAGTTTGGAATTCTCTGTTCAAGACTTCTGCAACACATGTCTTACTGACTTGGCCCATTACGTTGAACTTCGAGAAGCCTGGTTTACTCAAAACACTTACCTCCGAGTTTGTTGGCGTTGCAGCGAGTAGGAACACGACGACACAAAGTGCCGCCGGACACCTTATCAACATCGTAAATCTGTGGACAAAAGATTATGTTTAGTTTTCCTTTGAGTCAGACGTTACGTAGATGTCAGATCACTACGGAGATTATATGATATAAACATAATAGGAAATTAGATGTTCAAGTCTCAGAGTGCAGGTCAAAGTAAAAATAAACTCAACGTCACTCAGCATACACCTTTGCCAAGGTAGGGTTAACCAAAATGGCTGTGGAAAAGATTGAAGGCAACCCCATTGCAAGACCTAAAACATTAGTCTGTTTGTTCTACATATTACATATTAAGTAATCTTGTAACCATGTTAGTAGAACCTAATCGATATGCCTTTACTGCCATGCAATGGGTACCTGTAGGAGGCTTCAGAAACGCTGAAGTGTGATGCCCTGAATAGTTTCCTAAACTGGTCAGGTTTAGCCAAAGACCGCGACATTTGAAATGAATGAGGGAAGATCTATGCCCAGCAGTGGGACATAACGGGTTAGTAAAAAAGTAATCTTTCGAATCATAGGCCGTAGCGGACAAAAATTTTCACACACCATGGCTTGTGTTGCTACAGCCGGATAACTGCGATAACAAATAATAAATAAAAATGCGTACAATTACGGTGGGGACTTACGGTGTACGAGCCCGAAACCCACTTAGCCGGCTTTTTACTGACAACCCGTAGTTAAGCCTTCTCTCCGAAGTTGGATATTGTGTGTTGAGTTATCAGAAAACACGAACGACGTTGTTATGAAACTTGTTGATTATACTAGACTACAAAAGCAATCTTCACTCTGTAAATATAAGAACTATATTAAATAATAATCCTTTAACTAAAATTGTAAGACTACAGTATTGTAAGACTACTCTGCAGAAGCACAATTACAGTATTGTCAATAGCAATGTAGGGCGTGCTATATCGAAAACAACGTGCCTTTTGTACTCTCAAAAGGATAAAGTAATTAAATAATGACCACTGCAAGCTACATTGTGAGCTTTGTGGACACAAGTATAAACAATAGCGAGGCTTTGGTCTCACAAACTCTAAGCAATGAGCGTACAGACGTAGTGTTTTAAAGGACGAAAGCATAGTTTGAAGCAAATATTAGCTCATAGTACAGTTTTGCTCTACCGGTAAAATACATTTTCACTTGCTTAGCTAGATAGGTACACATAAGACCTTGATAACCGGTTTACTTTGATAGATCTGCATGATAGATCTTGCCAGCGTGTAACATACACACATACCTACATAATAAATCAAATAAAGTGATGCTGGTGAACACTTTTTTAAAACAATAATATCATGATTGTATTCTCCTCAACATCTACAATTAGTTTACCGATTTTCTCAGAAAAAATACTGTACCCACCTGTTCGATGTGCCTTTTCATCATCTATGAGTCATCTGACCTCATTACTTTTAATCAGTCTCGGGTTTGAGTAAATGCAATGGTAACCAAAATATCTGAATTATATTGACTTTCCAGAATAAACTGATCCTACTTGATTGGGTATCAAAATTAAACGTACAATGCATTCACAATATTGACTTAATTTGTTAATTGTGATGTAGGTATTAATTAAGTTTCCGCGATACGTTGTTTCCGATATCATTCAAAATATTCATTCGATTAACTCATCACCAATTTTCCAATACGAAGCGCCAATGTTTTGAGTTTAAGTTTTATGTGGTGACCGAATCCATCCTCTCCAATTATTCTGATTGTAGTATTTCCTTATTTTTCCCAAACTTTGAGAGTCGTTGTCAATTGTTTGTATGGTGTTTTCCTTACAGTGTCGTGTCATCCCTATCTCAAAGGATCGTCTAAATATCAGTCGAAATTTCAGTTCATTCTGAAAGTAATTATGAAATTTACGAATTTCACGTTTTCTCATTTTTTCTTGAATTTCCCTGGAGATAATGAAAAAATTGGATCTCTGTCTCTGTTATGGGAAGACTTGGGTACAGTGTAATTGAAGTTTGCTCATGGCTAACTAGCAACATGATGTAAATTATAAAGCGATGAGATCAAGAAAGACGTTAGCCTCTTTCTAATCTAGATGGTTTTGACGATAGTACTGTACTTTTGTATATTTACTTGATATGGTTAACGTGGTGTTTTAGTAGTCCATGTAAAGTATTATATATCTATCTATAATATGTCACTGTCGGAAAATAAGTGATGTGTCTCAAACTTAAACTTACTTATTCCTTTAAATTTCATATATCGTTTGGACACGTCAAAATTTACACGCACACGTATATATATATATTCGTGCGTATATATGCGTGTCACATGAGCTCTTTAGTCACATTAAATTCAAATTACAGCGAGTATCATGTTCTAACTAGTCTTAAATATTAAGATTACTTGAGTACGATAGTTATTTCATATATTCTTATTGAAATTCCTTTCAGCATGAAACAGTGTTTTTTGAAACATGTGAATTAATTAAAACAGTGAATTTCAAACAAGTTGGGCTCAACTACATACCCGTAGCTATGTGACAACGCAAATGCGGTTATATTCAGAAAACAAAGTATTTTTATGTATGTTTTATGAGATTATGCCTGTTAATAATATACAAACGAAAATATCAAAATTATCAAGTTTTGCTTTATCTTCTAACGCATGCTAGAAAAAAAGGCTATTTAAGGTATGAAAATAATTTCATGCGTTAAAAATTTTGCACAGGTAACATTTTTTCCAGACTACGGAGAAGCCAAAGTACCTAGGTTATGATTTAACTCCGTCTGATGTTTTAAGACACTTCTAACCGTCTCGTGTATTGCGTAAGCAGTTTTTTAATTCTTTAAAGAATGACATGAATCAAATCAAACTAAGCAGTAAGCAAGCAGTCATTGTTTAATATGACAATGACCACTTCCAACGCAGACTAACATTATATCTATGACACGTGCGCGTGCGAATATAAGTGACGCTAATTTCATTCAATGAAAGTGGAACAAGGGCAATAGGTGTCAAACGGTATTTTCGATCGTTGTTCAAAGCCTTAAATATACATTGGCCGGATGTGCTTATAACTGCTAAGGACTAGGACGTGGTTTATAAGTAACATCGTGCTTGGATTTTGGGGATCCAATTACAATATAGGTTCACCCACGATATATCTACATTTGTGTGACGAAAATAGATGTTTGTTCTGTGTCTGGGTGTTTATTTGTATTGTACAAGTACTCGAGTATCAAAAAGTCAGTAAAAAGTACCAAAATTCATGTATTCATGATAATTGTGTCGAAATTGTGGTCTGTTGTAGTTAAACTTTACGATTAATATTAACCAAACGTTAAAGAAAGCTAGGAATGACAGAATTATTTTTACGATCACATTAAACGTAACATAATGTCAGAGGAATGGATAGTTTCATTTTTTGTGATTATTATCGATGTCGAAATACTACTAGCGAAGAATACTAACTATACTATTTACTTTTTTATAGGCCTATTATACACTGGCCCAGTTGATGGGCCAATGCGCTAAGAATGTTCGATATCCACCATTTTTAGTGCGTGTGCACGGACACATGAACTTGCTGGTGAACGAAAATGTTTGGATAAGCTCTGATGCTGGATTATATAGGAATTCAAAATGGGGTTAAATCCATTTCTCTTTCCTCTATACCCATGCAATTAAACATATTGCATGGAAAATATAAAAAGATGATTCTATTCTAATTTCAACAAAACTGGATTCGTTAATCACCTACCAGGTGTAACCAGTTCTTATGCCTTTACCTACATTTCTGATGGGTTACTGATGCCATTACAATTAAAATTGAGATTCAATCGACTTATTAGCCAACTTCTAAAAATGGATTAGCTTATCAATTCGGCTGTAGTTGAGCTCAATAACCGATTTGATGTTTTTTTTGGTATGGTGCACAAATTTCATGGAAAAATTTCACCCAACAACTGAAAAATAGGGATTGAAAATAATGAATTCAGTTTATTATTATAGATTTTTAAATCAGTCACTTCTGATCTCTTTCCTTCATATTGTTTGATATATAATAATTTTAAATAATAATCAAAGTTGCCGCGCTTCGATAAAAAACTAGCCTTACCTACCAGACTCCTTGTAACGGTTTGTATGATTAGATGGCAGCTAAGTGCACGCGTAGTTTATCTATATGATTATGAGCTAATCGCAAGCTTAATGGACCCTCCAGTAGGATAATGCGAATGGAGTTACTAATTTGATGTTATGGTATGTGGTGATTACGGAGTCATGAATTAGTTTCACACCGCTTTTATTTTACTGTAATAATAATAATATTATAATAATAAACGTTTACACACTCATACCTCTGCACTAGGATTCCCTGTGTCGCAGATGGCATGGACATACACAGAAACACAAGACAAACACCCAAGACCCGAGAACAAGCTTCATGCTCACCACACAAAGTGTGCCCCGACCGGGAATCGAACCCGGGACCCCTCGTTTCGATGGCAGGTAGCCGTCACTTAGCCACAAAGACTTGCTCTGGACAAGCGAGAGTGAGTGCGGTGCGCAACAACGGGAGCCAAATCTTGTTTGGTTGATGCGAAGTTTTCGAATTTGATTCCTAGAGCGTGTCAGTTTCCTCAAAATATTTTTCTCTACCGTCTTAAGAATTTCTTATTGCGTACATACCTTTTCAAGTAAAATACACTGAGGCTTCCGTTTGGATTTGATTTCCTAGTTTTTCTATATTTTACTAACGATCAATACAATGAAAATAACTTTGACTTAATTGACTGCGAACAAAAAGATAATGAATAATTAAATATCCTGTCTGAGAGAAATCCCCACACAGCTTAGAAAAAGAAAGCTTAAATATATTAGATTAACCATCGGCTAGTCATGCGTATTTGTAGTCTGTCGAAAGTAAAATCCATTCCATTACTATCTCGAAAAGGCTAATATGTACTTGACCTTATCAGCTCTTGATTATAAAACTTTACAGACTGAAAGGCATTTCGTTATTTAGATCATTAAAAATAATAAATGAGATTAAAGGGTCGACGGGGTAGCAAATCTTTATTGGTACCTACGTCTAACTATAGACTTGGCACTGAAGCCTTCGTAACGTTGTTAAGAGGTGTCTCATTGTAAAGTACTCTTTGTGTTAGCTAATAACCAACCGGGTTTATTACTGGAAGCACATAACTTTCAGTAATAAACCTGGTAGACTTATAAGATTTATTAATTGGAACTTATTGTGCGAAAAGTTATAAAAAAGCTACAGATAATACAGGTCATGAACATAAGCTGACAGATATATATTATATATACCTATCAGCTATAAATATAAATTTATTTCTATATAATTAATTTCTTGCCGTCGTATTTATATTTAAGTCAATTACCGTACGTTAATCTCGCAAAAACTCGAAAATGGCACGACTGAATATTTTTGTTTAGTTTACTTCTATTCTGTTGTGTTTTATGAAATAATAAAATTAGGAAAAACTCAAAGAATAGCCGAAAAACCAATTTTGGTATTTTTTTATGGGAATTACAACTTCCGAATTTTAGGTGGTACGAAGTTCGCTACATATCTATACAAATAAATAATATTGAAGTATTTATTTGTAATGTCAAAATAACATCTTTTTACTAAATGGGGGGTCCAGTTGCTCGTTGCAGTTGCAGTCGTTGTGTCGTTCACGATTGTATAAATAAGGTGTGTATGATGGAAAATACATAGGCTTAATATAATTGAATCGAATTGAACTACACAGATCCTATCTACTGATAATATGATACTGTTCTTGCTGACTGTACAACGAACTACCTAAAGATCACAAAGGCTGTCCAAGACAGCTTTAACCTTTCAACCTTCGCGATGATATCACCCCTAGGCCGGTTTTGATCCATGGCTCAACTCAACAATAGTTATGTGATGAGGTAAGCAGTCAAACATTGTCGATTATAATAAATTGTTCAGGAAACTTATACACGTGGAACAAAGGAAAGTAAATAATGACACCATTATTTTAATATAGTTTGAGTATTAATGCGTATTGTTCTATTTTATACTGTAATGAGTTCTTTATTGAGAAAACAGCATAAATTAGTTGATTTAATTGAGTGGTTTTTTTAAATAACTAAAAACATGCCACCAAGCAGAAAGTGGAGAATCGATTGGCTTAGACTCAGAACTCCTGAAGTATTTACTGTGATTCCCATGCATTGCTACTTGTATACTATCAATGCATAAATATATTTTGTATTTAAATCTACTGCTTAATCTTCAATTATGCATGTATACATTTTCACAGAATCCCGATATATATAGTGCCATCCACGAAGACGCGCCTACCTTCTTCCTAATCGCTTACAGTAGGTAGAAGTGTGCAACATTCCGCTAGTGTTTTAATTTTGTCGATCTACACTAATTGCCTATCTATACTACTATTGTATCGACATAATAAAACACTAGCAGATTGTTGTATTGTAAAAGCGATTAGGAAGAAAAGGGGCGCGGCTTCGTGGATGTATACAATTAAGTTACAAATTAACGTGATGATTCCCTTAAAAACTCATTTACAGGACGAGCGGTTGCGTGCACAGTCACTGCCTAATTGCTATTATGCTTTTGCCGGAATAATGAATTTCATTAATTCGAACACTAATTTGCAAACAATTATATTATTTGCAAGAAAGGAAACCGATACCGCTCATACAGGAAGCAATATAATTTGGGGTGTTGTAATCGATCTCGTAAGTAAAAGTTGTAAGTACTAATTGATTAGTTCTTACAACATAAACTTACGGCAGTATTCGAGTTAGCTATTGCCATAAAGTTTGTACAAGGTTACAACCCAAAAAGTGCCCATTACCAGCACAAGTTTCGAATTTCTAGAAATTGGACCTGGATTGGACTGTGTTAAAATTAATACCAGAAAATAGGTACTTTTTGGTCGTTTGTCCTTGTTGTCGGATTAATATACCTGTGAAAGGTTTTATTTTACATAAATATGGAAAGTGAGTTGAATGAGTAAGTTAGTTCGTGGGAAATCCATAGCTGAGATGAGCTCACCACATGAACGTGAGGTCACGTCTACGATCTTTTGATAAATGCAACCCATTCGTCTCGACATACCCCTTTGAAAAAATGGGCGCTAATCTATGAAGTACATGTACCTGTGTATGTACACCAGTTTTTTCGAATTTCACATACAAATTCGTCTTAGAGCGAGCAGATTTAAGACGTACCTTATTTACCTGCGATGTAAAGGAACTTAAGAAAAAATGTTTCCAACGTGACAGAGGAAACGGTTTGACCCTCTTCGCTTTAAGGATATAGGTGGCATATTATTTGATGGTCGACGAAGAACCTGAAAGCGTTTTTATTTGCGGTAGAGGCACTTGTAAAAATTACTTATGACGATACAGATGTTTTGTAGTATGCGTTAAACCTTTTTTCTATAATATATATTGTGAGATTGGCAATTTGTAAAATTGCAAATTATTGGACAAATTATTGGAATATTTAAAGAAAACAAACCAAAATAACGAATCCTAAACTACCGGTACCTAATAATTATTGTATGGAACTAAACTTGTCATTTTCGATGACGTCATCAGTAAAATGATTCCGTGAGCAGAATTTCGGTAATACCTATCCGAATATAGATAATCTAATTATAAATAAATCATATTTTATAGCAAAATCAATAGCGATATCACTAAAACTGATTGTAGGAGTTTCTCTGTAAAAGATACGATACTGGTTAGTAGTTGACAGTACTATCTGAACCAGGCTACATACAATAGCACAGCATTCGCTACATACTGGATAATGAAGGGTATGGCAAAATCTCGTCAAATTAAATACAACTTTAAATAATCAAAGTACCTACGTGTTCCTAACCTTCTACTCTAGGAGTCACAGTGTCATGAGTTTTAGAAACTACGAGTTCTCCAGATCAGAAACAAATAAAACCCTTGTCCTGTAAAGTAATCGAATCCGAAGTTCAGCCAGTATCTCAAAGCACTGCAAGATCAAGGATTTAAGATTTTCTCTACTGTTACCTAGATATACTGTGGCAATACGTCTAAAGTGCGAGGAAAGGACGGAGTGTAAAAGTCGCAAATGCTATGATAAGTCAGAAATGTCGTTTGGAGAATACTGACAAGGGTAGTATAAAAAGAAACTAGTCGGCTTTGTGTAAAGCGATGTCATTACGCAAATACGGGGATGAATACCCTGTTAAATGTTTGTCTCAGCGTAATTCGGTATTCAGTTTTGGTTCAAGAAAATCTCGGGTTCGTAATTAGAAGACCTAGAATAATTAAGCTGAAAATTTATTAGATAGGTCAACTTGAAATATATTCTTTCAGAAGTGACGGTGAAAATATTAGACAGATAATAAAAATGCTTTAGTAATGCTGCCTACAAAAAATATTTTAGATTGTCTCTAAAATAAATTTTCGTTTCATTTTATTATAACGTGATGACGCAGGTATGCCTTGCATTTTGATTGAAAAAAATTACAATCTCGAGTCAGTCTGGAAACGCAATATTAAGTCTAATTGAAAAATTGGGATTTTGGCAACTCATTCAAATTATTATCACCCTTCACACATATTTAGATGAAATTTGGTACCAGCACAGCTTATAACCTGGATTTACACATAGCCCATTTTAATCCCGAGAAATCGCGGGTAAAACCGCAGGGCGCAGCTAGTTTGAATATAAAGAAAGATTTCTATCTATCACTTTCTTGTTTTTCCAATAGTAATACGAAGTAGGTCCTCGTTTCGTTACGTCTGCCCTCGTGGCCTCTTCCCAGGCTCGGGACCTCCCACGAGGCATTGTCTGAAACGAGTTCTGTCTGCACGTAATAAACCTACTGCGATTCATTGTTAGCAAACGTCGAGCTTACTTTTACTCCGATCCTACTTTGTGATTGGAAGTTTTGTGAGACGTAAGCATGAAAAGCCACTCATTGTCATAATCATCAGGAATATCCTCTATCGGTCAAAGGGTTTTTGACATTTAATGCCATCGGTTTTGGACCAGCTCTATCCAATACGGCTCTGTAGCTTAATTGAAATTAAAGCTCTGCCTTGGAAGCGAAGAGTCCAAGGTTTTAGAATTAGGCTTGGAAGTGTATGTGTAGTTTGAATGTATATGTCCAAGCTACATGCGATATACGGAATCCTAGTGCAGGGGAATCAGTGTGTACATGTTTGTTCCTATGAAAGTTTTGTAGATGCCAACTGAAGTGCTACCCTGGAAGTGGATTGATACTCAGGAATTATATTTTCTCGTCTACAGGTGGCAATTGATCAGTTCAGAACCAGTGCAATGGAAATGTTGAGCAACTTTCATCCACAGCCTTTAAAATACGATACGATAAAGGTATCATACTATAGAGGTTTGTATGAGCTACAGACCGAGAATTTGTATCAACTCGTGTATTTGACCTGAGTATTAGTAGTTAAGACCGATGTCTCCTGTCAAATTGTTGTAATTGACATAAGTTATTATCGGCTGACAAAGATATAATTAGTAAAATAGCTTCCTATTTTTATATTAGCTGCAAGACCACGCGTTCTTTTTGCCGACATCCTAATATTCCGCGTAACAAAGTATTAAATACAACGACCAAAAAGAAACGAATCATATTATAATAGTAAGATAACTGTTCTATTTTGACGATCATTAAATCCTAAATTACATCTAACTAATCAATCCTATGAACAGGAAACACCAATCAACAAACCAATCACCCTCTATCGCGAGGAATATCGCGTTGCTAAACCACATTAACACGTAGGCTTCTTCCCCGAACAACAGATTAAAAGATTAGCCCGAATAACTGCCACGACCATTGTTTTTATCTATGTGACTTCAGCAGTGACAGTTCCATCGAGATAGCTGGATTACCCAATGCGGGTGCCCATTGTTCTCACAGTATCATTGCCAGTTTTAATTAGAATAGACCATTGGGTTTCGTTATTTCCAGAAAGTTTGCGGTGTCGCATTTCACGTATGCATTACTGTATTATCAGTATCAGACGACATAGCGTTGAATTTGGGTTGAGTTGCTCTCATCGTTGACCTACAAACCTATTATAGATAACATTGGGAACATCAAGACTCAAGGCGAAATATGGTAAAAAATCTTCTGCCTGTAACTGTTAGTCACGGGAAAACAAATGGGAATACCTTACGTTCATCTTCTCTCACCCAACAATTTTTCTTCTCATATATTTTTTTATACATACGTTTATATACTTTCTTCTTGGAGAACACATGTTTTTGGACTAATGATTCGAAAAAATACTATCAAAAACTTGATTTCTTCATGAATACGAGCCTAGTGCTAGATTCTGGTGTGAAACGATAAGCATCTCGAAACATACGAAAACTTTTGTAATTTCGGACTTTTTCTCACGTTCTTCATGAACGGGTTGAGACGTCCTACTTAATTGACCATTGTTTGACACTATGAGAGAATTGCCTAGAGTTGGCCTGCTTTATTAATTTTATCGTTATAAAATAATAACAGGTGTTTTTCGAAATATCGTCTCACGCTTTGTATGAACCGCTCAGTTATGCCAATAAGATGTATGTGGGACTGTGAGTAAACGAGTTAAAATAGTGACCTATTCAAAATGTGAAGAAACCGGTATCCTAGTAATGTGAAAGTTTGGATGTAATTACTGAACCGATTTGGATGAAATATGGTTGAAGGTTGATATAATATATTGTAATATCAAAAAATTTTTTAGAATAAACTAAACATAACTTGTCCTATGGGAACTAGACAACTGATAAAACATATTAAGGGAATAATTATATAGGACCTTTATTTTTAATATAATATAGACAATACAGTACATATGTATTGACTCCCAGACACACAACAAACATCTATGTTCATCACACAAATGCTTGTCCTGGAGGGAATCGAACCCAAGACCTACAGAAGAAGGCAGAGCTACCAACTGAGGTGTGAAGACAGTCGACATAAGGTTTTATGAACCCAGGTTGGACAATTGGTACTCTGGAGTCACTATGCTGTAATCCTTGATTACAATAGCCGCCATGTTAGTTGTGGACTAATCAAAGTATTCATTTCATAATTTTATAGATTGGAAAAAAAGAAGGTAAAATAGAAGTACCGAAGTGATCTGTCAGAGGCTTGAATAATAAACTGCTAATTCAAAATAGCTTTACATAAAACTCGTTCGTATGCGCATTATTTCATTTCGAATAACCAATGTGACTTCTAAACGACGCGACGTTCTTTTAGAAACATCTTCTAATGCGAGATTTAATGTGCAAACATTATTCAAACAACGGGTTTCGTAGTCGCTTAAGAATTCATGGAATGGAATGCTTAAACTTTAGTATTTGGCGTATTTAGGTTATTTCGATATTCCCTGAGATTCTACAAAATATACTATAAAGCGATACCTTTATCTTTATTAGAATGCAAACCCTTTTTTAGTCGAAAAGCTTTTCAAGGTCTACATACTATCAAATATGATTTAATGTGGGTTTAAAATAAGCTTTTACAAATTTCATTCTATTCGTTGGTACAATTTCTCTCACAATTATTACATTGTTAACGAAACTATGTATTAAAACATAGTGAATGAACACAGATAATCTAGGAAGGAGCTAAAGGACCACCTGGTGGTAAGTGGTTACCCCGCCAATGAGAACAGCAATGAGAGGTAATCATCCTGCTGGGTCCATCACCCGAGACGAGGATGTAACGTCTTATACTCTTATGATCCCACCGGCACCCATAACGCAGAAACATTTTGAGGTATTATATAGGTTACTTACATAAAGATTTATAAATATATTTTGTCATGAGAGAAACACAGTGGAAACGTTAAAAACTGGTTATAGATTGGTTTGAGTGGGTTATGGTTATGATATAGTTACTTTCCTTGGTAAGAATGATCCGATGAATACCATGAAGAATGGTACCGCACTGATAATAATAAAATGGCTGGTACGGTTGATGTGGTGACTTGTTCAAAGCTTATAAATTGGGTTTTTATTTTTATATTATAATTGTTCTTTTTCGTGGGTTGCTAACGTAATGAATTATAATGTCAAATTTCACCAAATATTTTGAGGTATATACTACTACTTATAGATAGCTGTTTCGCTTGCGCTAATTTAGATTTAATCAATTATTTCTAGCTGAAAGGTCCCTATGTCCTTTTCTGTGCCATTAATTTTCATGATGATCGGTTTAGTGTGTTAAAGTGTGAAAGCGTCAAAAACATACCCATATTCGTATTTACAATAATGTTAGTTACCAATTCCGGTTGTTTCATACAAAATTCACCCCTCGATTCCCCGATCCCTATGAGGTTTTACCAAGAAAAAGTAGCCTATAACCGTCTCCAGGGACCCATCTATCTCTTTATCAAAATTCATCATAATCGATTCAGCGGTTTGGGCGTGGAAGCGTAACAAACAAACTCACTTTCGCATTTCTAATATTAAAGATAATAAAGTTAGGATAAGGATGTCCAAGGATATATATAAGGTTACCTGTATCTTCGCCTGGATATCGCACCTGGGATAGTGCTGATACTACAATATGGGTCGTTGTATGGACGACGTATAGACAAAGTACTACCTTGGAGACTGCGGTGAGACCTTAACCCAATTCCACTCGAGTCTAACAGACGCAGTTTAAATCCTATTAGATCTATTAACAACGACCTGTTCCAGCTTGCTCCTATTAACAGTTCCAAGAGCACAACTTAAATTGTGGTATCCATTACTTTGATTCCGATAAAAAATTATATATATCTTGAAATCTCATCTGCATAAATTTTGGCAAACTAAACTTTTGCGTTTTGATCATCGCACACAATCACAAAAATTCCTAGCAATGGAAAAAAATAGGGATAATTTTTTTCTTTTGCAAGAATTTGAACATTTTGTTTTTCAAACCTACGTAGGTATACTTTACACGCACTGTATTATAGTACCATGTATAAAGGTTTTTTGCCATTTCACTATTTGAAGGACACGGGAACTATTGTAATAACAGACACATGAGCTTACAATTTAATTTCTCAAGATAATATAAAAAAACCCGCTTGAAGCTTTGGACTCGCATACCGAGGATTCTGTAAAATCGATTGTTTTTTTTTGTTATGATATCCGCTTTTCATTCATATTCTGTGATAGTTTCAACCAGCTACCTATTACAATTCAAAAAGGTGGCCTAAAAATAGATAGACACTAAAAATGGGGAAAAAGAAGTACTCTTTAAGTTTGAGGACTTTAAAGATTGTACAAAATTAAACAGCCTAGAAGCTTTGACGCTTCTTTTCTCTTATATTTCTCCAGTTAATTAACTGCTTCTAATGGCTGAGACTATATCGTGCTATGAAACTTAGTTGCGGTTTTTTCGCAACTCAAATTGCACCAACTGGTAATCTTTCGCATAGTCTTTACCGCTTCTTATCATTGTTGTGCCGGCGTTGTACAAAGTACATACAATTACATGAAGTTGCTGGAAATACATAATTAAGTTGATGGAATCAGATGATGCTTTGTGGAAGTTCATATCAAGTTTTTTTTTAATTTGACTTATGTGACGGGGTGAGCCGACGGCCTGATTTTATGTGGTTACTGCAGCCCATAAACAACAAAAATAATACTCAGGTCTTCCCGTACCCAGTTGCATTGCGTTGCGGTCGTCTCTCTGAGATGGGGATGTTACGCCTCAAGTGCGTGTAACTTCATCGGCGTCCATACCCTTTCACCGGAATATAGCAACGCGAGTGCGCCATTGCTTGGCAGCGGATTACCAGGTGTGGAGGCAGTACTTCTCCCGAAGAACTTGGCACAAGTTCTACTGCTACTTTGTCTTGCTGCTTTTACACCACCTCACCAAGTGTAAGAAGAATACAGAATATGTGTTATTATCATAACAAATTATAGAAAAAATCGAACAGTAATACGGAATTCATCCGGCTTAATACGGATATAGTTCGAATTCGGCTTGATGCGGATATAATTAATATATTAGTTACCTCCTGTGGCACGAAAGGAGTGCAAGTTGATAATAGAAAGTTGCAAAGGGTAGCGGGTAGGATACGTGAGCCACTTTCCAATCGCGCCGACCCTATCTTATCTCTACCCGCGCCGATATCACGAGTCAGTGGTTAACCAAGATATCTGGTTTTCCTGTGTTATAATAGTGATAGTAAGTCTGCAGAGAACCTCGTCCATCCAAGATTTCTCTTCAAACACTTCATACAAATAAGCTATCAAGAATTCTAAGCTAATAAATACTCTTTAGAAAGCAAAACAAACAGCGTGAGCGGAATAAAATTACCGGAACATCGCACAGTCAATACAAATTGCTAATTGAATAATCCATCCACAACAATTTAATGAAATCTGCATCCGTTTCCACAATATTCGTCGGATATTTTATTTGACACAGTTTGTTGGCGCAGTATTGTTGCGATCACATTTGAAAAACTGAATTGATATTCTACACGAGAGAACTCGAAAAATCACGGTATTATG
The DNA here is from genome assembly GCA_921293045.1 of Aplocera efformata. NCBI lineage: Eukaryota > Metazoa > Arthropoda > Insecta > Lepidoptera > Geometridae > Aplocera > Aplocera efformata. The sequence continues at coordinate 6,579,525 of OV121045.1, forward strand.
ACACGCTGTTTGTTGAATATTGTTATCAATTATAATCAATTGCAACCAAGGTTAATATGTTTTATTTTATGCTCTATGACTAGTGGCCCTACTGCACTTTTTGCAATATTTTTTATTCCGGTCTCTAAGGTTTTGGTTCGTACAAATTTACAACACTGGTAAAGTAGGCCGTGAATAAGTGAGCACAATCTGCTTTTACTGACGAAACATCACCTAGGTATAAATAAGTGGAAAAATCCATTTTTTATTTATAATAAAAATGCAACTGTCCCACTTTTCGAAGTATGTTTAATATTTCTTAAAATATGATTCGATTCACATAAATAAAAAATAATAAAATAAAATAAAATAGGAAGAATAAAGATCTAAAAAGGGGTATTAATAAGTATTTGTATTTGTAATTTTTTGTGCTGGGGGGTCAATAAATTTACAGCGATTGCTTTCAAATCCATTGCATGTTATTTCAACTAAATAAATCAGTATTCAAGACTGTATTCAGGACAATTTGATAGCGCTCCCGTTGTGGTAATCCTTGTTCATATAACGGGTATTAATCGATTCGATGACCCGCTTCGCTATTTACGACCGCAGAAATTGGAATTTGGTACTTTGTCCGTGTATCGGGTCGGGCGCTTGATTGAATGTAAGTCCACAGTGTAAGACATACTGACATACCATAGTAGGTAAAATATATAAAAGACATATAAAATACTAAAAATTTTCATCATCTATATTCGAGTGCCTAAATTTCAATCAATTTTAAATTTAGGTCTAACGGTTTGAAAATTTTTTTTTGGTCGCCATACTGGGTTGGTTTCGGAAAAACAAAATATAGATGATTGAAGGTGGTACGAAGTTTACCGAGTTATTTAGTATAGACATATAGAAAAACGACAAAAGGATTTCGGGCCCACGCTAAAGCACGAGAAGAGATATTTCGTATTGCATTTCGGCCGTCATTCATCTGATTGATTCATCCTGTAATTTTACAGCGATGCAGGCTATGTCCCTGTAATTTTCCAGCAACGCGAGTGCACTATTACTTATCGAAGGTTACCAGGTTGTGGTGGAAGTACTTCTTACTGTTCGTAGCAGAAACAAAAATATAGTACTGACCTAGTATTTTTTTTCTTCTTAAGTCTAATACAGGTACGAACAAATTTTAAGATTTATTTATTTTTCTTTATAACATTATGATAAACATTGTAAGAAAACCTCTCATTGCGTCTATTTTAGCCACTAACGTAATAATAGATCCTCCGTCCGTGAGAAAGTTGATTGACATTAGAATAGCCATCAATATTATTATTATTATAACTAGTAGTCATAATGGGTGTCCGAACACTTTCACGTATGCTGAATTTGAGATGGCAAAGAAAGTGAGTGACCACTTTTTCTTTGCACTGCGTATTTAAACGCGCTAAGTGCTTATGTTACCTACCTGCTTAGTGAGGTTTTTTGTTTCCTGTTACACCCTCCCTCTCAAAGGGCAATTACCTGGAAAGAAATAAAAAGTAAGTGCCGGTTAATGATCACAGACATGTTTTTTAATATTGCTAATGTAAACATCTGTGATACGACTTGTACAATATCTTGCGCACACATGCCTATTTAAGTGGTTTTATGAACGTGAAAGAATTTGACATATTGTGTGATATATTCCAATGTTTTCGTGGTAGATGAAAACCTATTCACTTTCGCTTTTTGAGAGTAAACCTGTGTTCCAGTTGTGGAAACATTAGAGATTTATTTTATGGTACAAATATGACGGGTGGAATGCCCACCTCGTGTAAAGTTACCTACCCCCGTAACAACAACAATACGACTCGGGTCTTGTCATACTCCCCGACCGAAGTATGAGAAGACACAAGGTGCATTACGTTGCGCCCGTTACCTGAGACGAGAACGTAACGTCTCATGCGCCAATAATTTCAGTGCACTGCTGCTGCTAAGTGTGGAGGCAGTATTTCACTGGCCAAAGGCGTCAAAGGCTTTCAAAGGCGTCTTCCTCCTTCCCTTAACTAGGTAAAGAACGTCGTGCTCGTATTGTCATGAGTAACATTAAAAAAATATGTTTGGGAAGCAGGAGGTAAACTTACGTAACCTTAATGAGTGAAAGTCATAATCAATGTTAACCAAACGCTTATTGTGCATTTACATAGTGGCCTTATCGATTTTGCCTGAATACTACAACAGTGATCCGGAAATATCCTCCCTTCGAACTTGTGGCCCTTACATGAAGTCCGTTTATCGAACCACTACACCATCGAAGCCGTAAAACACGAGATAATCACTATTTATATGTGTTCACTGTCATATTCCTGAAGATCGATTCCCTGTCACAAACACAAATAGCATACAAAACCCGAAATAAAGTTAATAATTCATGTATAAATAATTACATTAAGGATTACATTAGTTGGGAATGAACCCAGGGCTCCTCGTTTTGAGCTCTGAAATCGGGTTTAATACGAAATTGCTGACCGTCTTCAAGTTTTTGCATCATTAGCTGAATTTGAAGTAAAAAAATGATTATAACGGATATACAAAAAAAAAAAGGAAAAATCTTCTGATACCTATAATAAAGACAAATATCGCACGCAACATATCTCTTGAGTGATATGTTGAGCTTTTATGGTATGAAAATAGTTTTCCGCCAGGCGGTACAGCGAACCAATATAGTAATAACTCTTCGATGTGAATGATCTGGGTATAGAATCGCTTCGCTAATCAAGCCCGTGCGTGTAACGGAACGCAGTCAAGATGGCGGAAGTGGTTAGCGTGATTACGACAATATTGTCTTTAACTACGGGAGATAACTGTTGAGAAAAACTGGGCTAAAGGAATTGATTAGAAACCTGTCTGAGGTACGTTTTTGCTTGCTTTTTTATCAGCCCAGCTATAAAGCCCAGCAAAAATAGAAAGGTTGATGATTAATTAACAGTCTTCTTTCCCCGATCAAGGCCCCCAGTGAATAAAAACGTCGAGTATATAAACTTCTTAGAAATGTTGCGAAAGCGCAGGAATGTAGGTTTTACAAAACCACACATTTTCCTGCAGGAAAAAAGACACAGAAACCGAGTCGACAGTAAATACAAAGACCACGAATAAAACCTGTAGCCGACGACTCATTTGTTTCTGTGTTTGTGCCGCGGTGGAAAGTCGGTACGTGCCGGTTTCGTTCCATCCCTGCAAACGATACACGTACGAACATACGTGACGGACAACTAAAACGGAACGGCGACGGAACCGTCTCATTGTCAGTGTCACTCGTACATTGACTGTTTTACAGTTACAGCCTTTTTCTATCCCCCCTACAAGGCAATGGACGCCACATTAATATTCATAACTCGAGTGAAAGACCGTCCAACTATCGCGAGATCTTAATTTCATATTTTTGGCTGGCGAGAGTGGTTCTGGAGTAGTTTGGTCACTATTCACTGAACTTTATTTGGTTACACAACCTTTCGTCATGACTATTACTTCAGCTAACTTTGGAGTTTCTTTGGACAGTTCTGCAATGTACCCGAAGTAATTAGCAACGAGAAAGTTTCCAGTGGTCACTAACACTAAGTAGGCGTTTCCGCAGCTGACATAGGTTTAAAGGACTTTGTCGGTCAGTGTGTCATTTTCGCTGGCATTAAATAGCGTCGAAGACAATTATCTCGTCACTGTACATTTTTGAAGTGACTGCTGATTAGTAAACCGCGGGAAAGTTACAGAAGTTGAGTAGTATTGTTCTCGCAGTTTTATAATGTTTCCCGTTGAAAACGTTGCAATAATCATACTTATCTTTAGTTTTTAAAAGCATTCAATGCAATTTACCCGCCGTTGAACTGCGATAACGTAGCTGCGGGCTTAGAAGCACCTGTCAATGGTTTTTAGTCAATTACAATTTTACGTACCTAACATCACTCAAATATATTGTATTTGAGAGTGTCTTGACCGTTTAACGATATGCAGATGTTATGTGATTGTGTAGGCATTACTTGAGTAAAAATAAATCGTATAAGAGATACACTCGTTTGTTTACCTGTATATGAATATACTCATAGCTTTCAAATGATGGCTCTTCTAGCTGTAGGGTTTAATGAACTGTAAAGTATCTACTTGTAGTTGTATTTTTCCACTGTGCAAAAGAAGGCCAACACATGCGCTTCTCGTTTCAGAAAAAAATATCTTGTTAGAAAATGGGAAGTCAACAGTGGAAACTAGTTGAGCAAGGTACGGTTGAAGTAAAAGTATTTTTAGTTTACTTTGCTAGATAAACGTAGCCCTCGATGGTTATAAGGCCGACCGCCGTATACCTGCTAATCCATATAATGGTGCAAAAGAATTTATAATCACTTGGGTAGCTAACCGAAATTCTTCTTGCGAGGCTTTGGAGAGCTGTTACGTAGAAAAAATGTTTTACACCAGCCATGCCGGCGTTTCTGTTTATTTTGTTGAGTCACGACCCAAAAAAGTAAAAGTTGGAATGCTTAGAAACAAAATACTATAAAATATGAATAAGCACAGCGTATAATATTGTGGAAGACAATGTGTGCCGTGTTAAATCGTGCTCGTTAGCGTCTGCAAAGCATGTCTCGAGTAGAGCCTAGATTCACAAAAACCTAGTTTCAATTTACGTTGTAATATGACACGCCAGAGTGGTTTACTTATAGATTAGAATGCGAAGATCCCGAACCTTGAAAGTTTAGTAAATTGTTTAAATATAATTAAGGATATTTTTCTCTTATTAGGTATGGCATGAACTGCATAAACGGTTATATGACACAGTAGTGAGTCACAGAACTGGTGCGTCAACAAAGGATTTGAAACTTTGATGTATTGGAGTTACAAGGACATACACGCTGCCTTTATCTACAGAAAAATAATAGATAATATTCACTGAGTCTTACGACGAATTCGGACAAAATTGATAAGGTTTTGGATCCAATTGAATCTGCTCTAGCTACATTTTTATGTAAGTTCCTTGTTTGGCTTACAACTCCCCTTAAAGAGCAGGTAGCAATTATTATTAGTGGCAGCACTTTCCGTTCAATGAACTGACACCGTTAGTTTTACGCATTTAGCTCTCGCCGGTGGCTCTGCATGACACAAATAACAATTGGCCCATCGGCATCTCACCGAAATAGGATAACGGGTTGAAATAGTATTGGTTGCAATTTACGAAAGTGCGAGTTTGCGTTTTGTTTCCCTTAGCACTTTTCCTTGTAAGACGCAGACATTGTGATATTGCCGGCGCGCCGAAGTTGAGAAATGTTTGGAACTTGCTTCGACTACAGTTCGAGATATTATTGGAAAGCTCCATGTGTTGGTGATTTTTGCCAACTAGTATAAGAAATAAACATAATACGGGTAAAGATACCTTATTTAGTGGAATAATCAACCACAGCGGTCATATTTAAGTTTAAATATTTGTTAAAATATATAAACTGTTTATAATATGTAATTGAACAAGCAAGAAAAGGTATTTTATTAATTGTGTGGGTTTGCCCGATAAAACTCCAACGTCGTTTATCCAATCTTCCTGAAACTTAGTAAGTGAATTAGTACCTAATGGTAGAGAATTTGGCCAGTGGTTTTTGAACAAATCGTTTGTGAGGGAGTTAATAATAGAGAGGTAGAGGGTCTCTGAACACGAAAAAATATATAAGTTCAATCAGCTGGAGAGAGATATCGTATCATAAGCGTTCGTTTCACTATTGAGATTTTTTATAGAGCATAATAGCATAAATCAAAAACCCTTATCGGGGACCTTAAGAGCCTTCAAAGTTAGTGCCAAATTCGATTGGTGAGGGTTATTGGAAGCCTAGGTACACCACTACAATTTGGCTTGAGGTTTGGGTCAAAGCTAAAGAGCAACATCTGAAATTTTGGTCTTTTTATAAATTTGCCTGAGGAAAAGGGTTCTAGGAAAAATGCTTAAGATTCCGAACACTTTGTATTATCAGATTTTCGGGTGTACGTTGTACAAATATACGAAGTTTAGAAATGGCGCTAAAACCTTTCAGTTCAGTTTAGTAGATCAGTCGGTTCTTTTGTGCGAACCAATAGCAACAAACAACACACTCAAAATTTCTAAAAACGCTGTATAAAAGAAATAAAATGTATGAATGAATGAATGAATGAATGAATAAAATACTTTATTGTACAATACACCAACATAATTTTTTAGATGGTAGCTTATTAAAAAATAATATTCTAAATTTGGGACAACGGGCGGTCTTATCGCTATACCACTTGAAATTACTAAACTTGCAGGAGATAGGAGATATCAATGTTTCAACGTCGTCTTGCCTTCTCATCACAAAATATTAATCAGTTACCAACATCTCAAACCCGAGAAAAAACAAGATGAAATGTGTTCCGCGTTGTATTCAAACGCAACATTCGCGGATGCATCAGCGCTTGCGTTTCGCGCGTTTTTACCGTCGCCATTTTGTATTTGTTGGTACTCTTTGAGCACTGAGTTTGCGGAATTGCCTTGTTTTGTAGCTAAAGTGAAAACGTGACAATGACTTAGTTGAACGACACTTTAATAAGAGGTTGTGGCTTCTGGTAACCTCCTGATAGATACTTACGCTATTTTCTATAGTTTATGTACCAATTTAAATAGGTAGTTGATGATAGTTTTCCATTCATCTTGTTGATGGCAAAACACACAATTCTGCTGGTTTAAAATCTTCTTAACGTTTAAAATTTATTAGGGAACTCGAAAAAAAAAAATGTCTTTTTCATTAAGTATTACTTATGTGTTTTTAATTGTTCATGCTTTAACAAATAATTATAAAATGAAAGAATAAATCTGGTAATTTTGCTATTTATCTCGTTATTCATTGTTGTCTTATTTTATTTTATTTTAGTGTCAGTCAGAATGATGGATATTAAAATTATACTCCCTACGGCAATTTCACAATGTTCTAAGAAGATTTCGTAACATTGTATTGTAAATTTAAACACGACAATCTTGATCTCAAATCTTGTCCGTGTTCTAGTGACAAACTAGTTTCGCTATTAAGCAAGTTACTTCTCAAACCGGCACTTGCTAACTGCCTCTTAAGTAAGTAGGTGTACAAAGTATAGTGTAAACTGTTCTAGTGGGCTTATTAACCTGTAAACTTGTTGCGTGACTGATAACATTATGTTTTGGAGATGCTGTAGAGGAGATATTTTGTATTTGAGTCACTTATCCAACTAATTGATAAAATTGAACTATGCTACATTATTGAGTAGGTAACTAAATCTGGACTACATATGTAAATACTTTTTAAAATACCGATTTATTAGTGCTTATTGTGTTTAAATTGATATATACGAGTATTAACAAGTATGTACTTATAATACTTAACAAAATTTCAATTAATTTAGACATGTAATTAACCACTATAACCAGTTTTACGATACGTGCGGCCAAAACCCACATAGGTTTTTTTTTTATAAATAGAATACATCTCACTCATACTCACCCGCTACTGTTAGCTAAATATTTCGAAACATACATACCTAACGCAAGTTTCAAATAGTCAACATTCTATCACATGTACAATCGCAATCGTGCTGATTAAGAATAGGTCATCAATTTCTCTAAGAATATCTGAAATTATAGAAATCACGTCGGTGCAGTTATTTCTGAACGGGATTTTGCACACTTCGCAAAAACTTGATGCGCAATGTTGATTGATGTTCGAGTTTGTGCCAACGGTAACGGTCGCCCCTTGGACATGCAAAGCAGTAGTTTTTATTTCAACAACTGTTAAAGACACATTTAAAGACTTGTGTGAAAAAAAGAAGTTATAGTGATTAAAATAAAATACACAATTTAGAATGTTAATAAATTCGTAATCGATAAGGAGAGAGAAACTTACTTAAACATGCTGTGTTAATATTGCATTGTTATTAAAGCCATCATGTCGGCATATCAGTTGAGATTAAGTTACGTTTATTGGACACATTAGATTTTTTACACGTTGCATGAGACCATTTCCTTGGATAAATTTCCACTCGTAATTTTATTTTTGTAGTTTACACCACGGTGGTTAAATATATGAAGTGAGCACCTCTAATTGAACTGAACAAACACAAGACAACAACCAGATTACATCAAATACATTATCATGAGTGTATAATATCCGAATTATGGAAGTATTCCGATAGTGGCCCCTCAAACTTATTTATTTCACAAACAGGTTTTCAAACCATTTCATTTATAACCGGTTAGTGGAAAAAAAATCACCATGACATCGATAATTCTATTGCTTTTGATCTTTTTACCCATACTTATATTCCGTGCGATTCTTTTGAAAGTTTTCTACCTGCTAAGGTTGACTCATCTTTGTGTGCCATACATAATCCGTGACTCCTTTGGCCTAATCAAAGGGACATCCTTTTTTACCTGGTTACTTTGGGATTTCCAACAATGTTTGATCTAAAGGCATCTTATGCCACAATTCAAAAGTTAGTAAGTTAGGCCCGTAAGTTTTATGACTTCTTAGTAATTAAGCGCTTACAAAAGTAAAAATGAATCTTCGAACAATTTTTAAAACCAATCATGTGGTTTGTATTTTAAAAAGTGCCGGTTCACGATCTCTCGTCTATTCTTGCTAAGCCAGACAAAATGGGCTGCAGATCTATTTAAACCTCTGCGTGATCGGATTTAACATTCCTAGATTATCGTAATGAACTAATGGATTCTCGCGTTGGTTTCCGATGCATCACTCGCATCTATCACCGAACCGTGTCCTTTTATGTTCGCGTATCTATCATTCACGTTGACGTTAGTCGTCGGAAGTATTCATACAGCCGCCGCTCGGAACGTAATAAACAATACCTAACATGATACAATGGTTTGTTGCTAAGTTTGAATAATATATTTCAGTAATAAATAAATCAATTAATATTCATGAACATTTCACACATCCCTCCAGCCTCAAACTAAGCATAGCTTCACTACATAGTATAAAACAAAGTCGCTTTCTCTGTCCCTATATCCCTATGTATGCTTAAATCTTTAAAACTACGCAACGGATTTTGATGCGGTTTTTTTTTAATAGGTAGAGTGATTCAAGAGGAAGGTTTATACGTATAATACACTAGCAAGTCACCCCGGCTTCGCACGGGTAGTTTCTGATACGACACTGATGCTTTACTAACCGTGCGAAGCCGGGGCGGGTCGCTAGTTTACTAATAAGATAGCAGATGAAATACTTACATACTACAATTTTGTTTCTAATAACAAACATTTATTATATAATAACACCCAGACTCAGAACAAACATCTACTTTCGTCATACTTGTCCTAGGTAGGAATCGAACCATCGACCTATAATGCAGAAGGCATAGCTACTACCAAGTGAACTGTCAGCCAGTCACGTATATACCTTTTCTTCTATGCCCTCAAATTATTCATCACGGTCCTAAAATAGAGCCTCAAACCTACAAATTATCTGTCACAAGCAAAAGCGCCGTCACAGTGAATAGATCCGATGACTGAGAGATACACAGTACACCCGAGTAAGCAAACCTAGTTGGGTGGCGAATAAAAGCTAGCATCCGAATGAGCAACACGAAAAGTCATGTCCTGTATTTTAGGAGGCTGCATGTGCGCAGTAGGTAAAATTAAAGCAGTGGGTACACTTTTAGTTCAGATTTTCAATGCATTGATCCATCTGAAAAATACGAGATTCTACATGTTTTCAGTGATGGACAACCAGCTGACTCTAACTCGAGCGAAGTTGAACGTGTCACCACATTTCTTTATTAATTTGGTGATCTCGAAATGATGTGATATCTTAAAATTTATGACTTCCTTAATTAAGGTTATCACGCTCTGTTTGTAATTATATCTAACGATTTAAAATCCCACAATTTTTATGCGAGTAGGTACTACTTTTCTTACACACGCGATACGTGTATTTTTATACTTTAAACGTTTAGACAGTCAAGTGGTTTACTGGTTTTTGTCTATTGTGTATCTCGAGAACTAGGTATAGTGGGGTGAATGGAGCTAACGAGATGGCCCGGCGATGCCCAGTGTTTTGTAAAGCCGCTGCTGAAAGGGTTTGCGCTGTCACATTTTGGCACGGTTTTGTTTTTGATTTCGCACTTCCGCTTTTCAAATGTGAACGAAATTCTATTGAATTTCATACAGCGCATATTGATGCGAATGTAAGTTTATTTGTTTGTTTGTTACGGTTTCATGCCTAAACCAATAAACCGATTTAAAAATCTCTCACCAATGGAAAGCTTCGTATCAGCGAGTAACATTAGCTATATTTTATCCCCGTATTCCCACGGGAACGGGAACTACGCGGGTGAAACCGCGGGGCGGCAGCAAGTAACTTATTAATCCGTATATTATTAAAAATGTAATTTTCAACACTGCCTAGAATGTGAATGAAAGATCTTTTGTGAGTTAGACAGTCGTAGTAGTACACGTAGAAAAACTTGTAGCACATAAATTCTATCAAATAGTCAAATTTGTATTAACATACCAAACAAAAATGGAACCTCTTAAAGAATTTTTGTGATTAAATCACTGCGGTTAAGTAAAACATACAGGTACGTAATTACATCTTGCGACATCCTCATCATTGTAACGTAATAGTTTTTTTACGTTTCGTGTTATTTAATTTGTCGAAATTACCGTACTTAATGTATTATGTGTTCGTTCCCAATTTATTACTTCCTATCTCACGCTGAAAACTCACATCACAATACGAAACAAACATGTTTTTATAAGATACAAGTCGTGATATATTAATTATAAATTCATCGTCTTATGATTCATACAATTAGAATCCTTGACGTCGATGATATTTATATACACATCATCGATATTTTTATACCTAGTAGACATTCAACCTCCATTTGAGCACTAATATTGGTTGATTTCCGACTTGAGCGACCTGTCCGAATTGGTTATGGTCACATATCTCGCCGTATTGCGTGGAATATCCTGACTTCCTAGCGATGTTATGGATCACCAGTTTGAAAATGTAGTATTGTGCAAATGTTTTTTCTATTGAATAACGCATTCGTACGCTTAGGTTTGGATTGAAAGCCGAGGTCGGAAGGTATCGACCGTACGAATTTATATCTAATAGTGACTAGCCATCCACTACAGGCAATCCTAACCTATAATCATTAGAACTTATATAGTACTTCATCGTAACTTTAACTTTAAGCGTGTTAAAAAACTCTTCAAGTTCACAATCAACATTGTGAACTTGGTCAGTTTACATAATCAAATCGGCTCTCATCTTCTCAAACTATTTTTATAGCCAAATGTTAAATAAACTGTACCGTGTTGAATTATTCAAGTGGTTTCGAAACCGACCGGTGGGACCCGTAAGGTAAAAGTTCAAGGTTTATGCAGTCTGATACTCGCAGGCTTTGTGGCTCTTTTTGTGTCCTCGATTTATATTTCTTGCATGACTCTCAGTCGACCGATAAAATATGCTGTTTTATGCGGATCTTGCGACTCTTGCAAGCAAACATATCTACTGAAATTTCTCTCTTGAATATTATAAAGTATTTATAGCTCGTAAAAGCGACATATATGAAGAGACGTACAGAAAATACCCAGGTATTCCAGGCTTTGTTCTTATTCAAATACTTATGTAGTTTATATAATGATGCTTATTAGTTTTAGAAATAAACATCTAAGAAGAATGAAAAGAACTGAATCTGTGGATGTTTAACATCGAAGTTTATTTCCGTTTTTTTTTACAAACAAAGTTGAAATTGAATTGGTTTATGCATTATTTTACTGGGCAAGAATTGTTATTGTTCTGTATGTTTCCCTGCAACAAAAACGTCTGTTCAACGAATTTTTGTTATAAATAATTTTATTTTAAAAATTCCTATAGTGAACAAGACAGCACCCGCGCTAATGAAAGTACGGCTCATTCACTCGAAGCTTACCTTAATCATTTTCGTCATTCTACAAACTTTTTCAAGAGGTAAGGTAAATTGTAAATAACTAATCCATTATTGGATTACTCGTACATGTTAACGTATTTTAAAGTTCATTGTGACCTATTATATAACTTCAAAATTTGCTAAAAAACTTACTGAGTGTATTTATTGATAGTGTTGCGCAAATAATGCTTTGTCTGTAACAATTTATGCCTACGTATCAGATCGTTCGACCTCGCGAATCTTCCGCGTACATTGCATTAAATCTTCTGTTTAGTTCCCATACAACGCCGATTTGACACGTTTTGTTTACAAGCAAACGTTTACGTTTGCACTTATGGCCTGTTTTAAACGACTTCGTGTCTAGACCGGGTGTGAGCGAGGAGTTTACTCTACGTGCTTTACTTACGAGGCTTCCTAAAGCGTATCGTAAATTAAATTCTGAATTTAATATTAAGATGCTTGCTACACTGTATCGCGTACGGCGAAGAGCCCTAAAGCCTATATATAGAATATTACACGTTAGTCAGCCGAATGTATTCATTCAAACTCTCAATGACCAGATCAAACTTCATTAAGAACGTTAATAAATTTATATAAAATTTCCAGCGTAAGTGCCATGTTTGGCAAATCGATTACGTAGTGGTTAAGTACGTTCACTATGGTCATAAATTGGAACTGTAATCAGAAGTGTCATACGTTAACTGAGCACTTACGTGCTCCGGGATAGAACATTGTTCTGTTGGATCGAACTATGGCTGTCAATAATCATAGGTCTTCTTGAGAAAGGAAAGTCGATAAAAAAATTCTAACATTATTATCTAGAGATATAGAACTAACATACAGCGGACATAAAAGTTCTAGCTGTTCGTTGCTGAGTGGATAGAAAGAACGCCGATTTACCGAGATTACGGGGATAAGAGAACTACTGAAAGTTTTAACACTATTGTTGAGTACAATGTCTTTGATCGGGTGAGGATCGCTGCACTATCGAGAGCTATTGTAATGTTCAATTATATGAAATTGCGTGTATTTCAGTATATCTAGACCAAAATTAAGAAGACCTGGCAGCAAATATATTTTCTGATCATGAAAATGCGTGCATAATATGGGTATGTGAGTCTCTTTAGAGCGCACCAACCAAGCTCTTCCATATCACAGATGTAAAGGAATAGGAGTAGAAATCAACCTGATTAAAATTATCATCTTTATCATCATAAAAATATCAATCCCAATGCATGCAATTAAAAGTAAGTAATAAATTACTTCTTGGAGAGGTATTTAGAGACAATGTTTAAGATTATTAATGGTATTTTATAGACCATGAACTGGTCTATAAAATACTATTAATATATATAAACATATAGAATAAAATAGCATATAGTGAGGTAGTATTGGCGTCGTTATAGTTCTTTGAACGAGTCTCTGCAACTACGTAGTTGTACTACCAATACATAATGATTTAGCAAAATATTCGGGTAAACAGAACGTGCAGTGGCGAACATTGTTTATGAGGCATGTTGGCGTTTGTCCAACTCGCTTCGATTGTGAACACGGCCCTTAAAGATTGCGAAAAGCAAAGGTGTACTGGGTGCGGCCGCGTTCTATACACAATTGCTGAGGATTCGAGAACTTTCGAACAGAGTAAAAATCAATTGAATTTTTTATCTTCTGTGAAATAAGTCGTTATGCGATGATTGTTCTTTGTAGCACATGCTAATCTTTGAAGTTGAAAAGTTTGGACATGCTATGTTTTCGCCTTTCGTTAGGTTAAGAGCAGTTCTATATAGGTACTCGCAGGATAGTTTAATCCTGAAGAAGCTGTTCTTAGACTTATACTTTTACGTGTTATTTGCAATTTACTTACTACTGTAAAGAAAGCCATGCAAGATAATTAAGCATTTGAGTAATTAACAAGATGCGTGTAGCGAACCAATATTTTGAGCAGAAACCTGTTTTTTTTACCTGTTAGCGGTGGAGGCAGAAAACTATGTGATGTTCCGTAGAGAATATGATGGACAAACCTTAGAATTGTAAGTCTGAACCAATAGAGGCACAGACACACATGCCCTACAAGCTATCAAATTTTGACAATCCCAGCACATACCGGAGTGCATCGTTTCTAGAAAATTGGATAGGAACATGTTCGACGACGATAGTTAAAGCATGAAATATACTTATGGTAAAAACGACTTGTAATGTTTGTTGATTTTATTTGGTCAAAAGTAGTTTCCTTATTTTCAACCTTAATGTAATCTCATCATAGTTATATAGACGCTCAATGATGTTTCGAGGCATGTAAGGTATGATGGTAAAACTTAGGAAATAAACAACTAAAGGCGAATAAAAACGATAGTTTTTTTAACATTATATTAATTCACTTAACGATTTGATACGCTGTGTACCATACATTTTGTGATCGAAACGTTTAAAATACGTTTTGATTCAATCAATATATAAGTAACAAATATTTAAGTACCACTATTTTTAATTTTTTTTTTCTTTAAATTTATGGCTTGTTTACTTTGTAATCGATATTCTATTATAGATATTGTATGGGCTTCTAGATTTGTCTAAACTCGTTGAATAGCGACAATTTTCACGTCTTTACGACACCCATCTCTAGTGAATATGATTGCGTTTTCTATTGAACTAACATTTAGGCTTGGCATGGACTCTGTATTCTAACAGCGTTGCAAAATGGCGATATCGGTAGGTTCTCTTTACCGAATGGCTTTATAGTGTTAGCGGTTTATTATTCTGACGACCACTGTACTGCGTTTGTGGAATAATAAGCATTATGACTACAGCCTTAAATCTGACCGTTATTTGGAAATATTTGGCTGAGGAATGTGGTTTAGTGCGAGTCTCTAGTATTGTTGTCAAATATGTTTTGAGCGCCCTTTATCCCACGGGGCTTATGAATTCTTTGATATTCAATTTCAAATTAGTCATGAGGTACTTGGATAAACATGGAAATCCACCCACAGCACAGCGTTTAATTCTAACATGGAATATCCCATAGAACTTCTTTGAACATGGTTCTAAATGTGGAATGAAAATTTACCCCTGAGTGGAACCTCTGGGAATTCCCATTGGGCATATTTGGTAATTAGATTAATATAAAAATGGCCAGCATGACAAAAATGCAAAATGTATATAAAACTACTGGAAAAATAGCAAAACAAGCGAAAAGGATAAAAGTCACGTTCACACGAGGAGTGGACGTCGATTACATACCTACGTGATAATATTTGATTTAACATCTCTCTGTTCGTAGTTATTTGCTATCGACATACTGATGTTAAGGTATTGGAAACCGGTAAGTGATGTCAGGGGCTGATGTATTGATACTGCACGATACACGATGCATGCTGCACTTTAGAGCGTGATAGCCTAGGGGTACATACGCCAACTTTTATCTGAAGATCATTGGTTCAAGCCAGTTTGAAACAATGAGTTCTGACAATGTATGTGCAAAATACCACGTTCTCAGAATGTGAAAAAAGAAATGTTTCTGAGAAAAAATAATTACATGTAGAACCAAATAGTTAGACTCCCGTGTTAGATCTAATTCACTCTCATTTGTCGAGAGAAGGCAGATATCCCTGCAGTGGGAACATTAAAGATCTTATAGTATGATTTCAGTCAATATTGTTAACTTACATAAAACCAATTGAAAAGTATTATTTCTCAGGTAGACGACGTCGTAGGTAGATGAAGGCATAAAACCAATTTTCTGTGGTGGTGCGTGCTTTGTGTCATTTATAATATTCTTACGAAATCTATGCGCCACGAAACATTACGTGTGATGTAATGGCTTTCCGATTTACGTGGAATTGTTTGTTACACGCATTTTTAAATCTGCAATTAAAGTGACCAAATATATTTTTTTTTAATTATTTGAGTATTTAAAATATACCTACTTTAGACTGACATACATAAGAGAAGAATATCCGATATAATATCATCCCATGTCTTATGTCAAATTCTGGTTCTCAGTTTCGATGTCCTTTATAGATCTTCTAACTTATGCAGTCCGACTGGTCAATAGTAGAATGGATGACCGTTAATTGGCATTAGAACAGTGCTTCCGTGATTTGGAGGGCACGTTAAGATATCAGTTCCGGCTACACCAGTCGATGAGTCGTGTCCGCGCCTTTCGGGCGGTTTGAAAACTTTGAAACCAGAGTGACTACTTTACTATTGAATACTATCGGAATACTCGGCCAAAATTGGATGTTGATGAAAAATGCCGTTCCAAATGTGATCCGTGAAAATAAGGCAGGTGGTATATATATATTCATGCGTCTACCGGTATTATTATAGCTAAAGGCGAAGAAGGCAGGTCATCACATCACCTTGTTTAATGGCGCAGAAGCCAACAGAAACTATGTTCGTAAACGGACGACCGCCTATTTCACGATACATTTTGTAATAACCGTGTCTATAACCGCTGAATTTTTTGTATGTTTTTTTATGTACCGTTTACGGTGTATCGGAAACTACAGCTATACCCACTTTTACGGATGACCTTAGGTTCAAGCCTTGGGAAATTTGTATACGTTTCGAGAAAATGCGATCAAGCGCTGTTCTAGATACTTCTAAAGTGTCGTCTACAGTAACTATTCGAATGGATAATTAAATTTTCGAGATATTTTTTTGTAAATTGAAGGAATATTCAGCTTTGGTTCTTTGTTATCTGGTAATTGCTATTCCCAATAGCTATTTGTAGCTCCTATATACGCTAGTTATGTTATTTAAATAAAAAGCTTATATTAAATGTTTAAACTGTCTGTGAAATACTTACACAAAACTTTTGGTTGGCATCCTAATTATATTATGAAGGTCAAAGAATCATGCCAAATTATGTCTTATCCGATAAAAAGTGTGTTCACAAGGATTCATTGTATTAACGAATCCTAGTAACTATTATTTGGGCATTTTACGATACTATAGTGAGGTCATGCCTTGGAATAACTTGATGCAATATTGCCTTGGCGACGGCATTTTGATTGCCTACGCCATGTTTGAGCTAATACATGCATAGACACAATGGCATTTTGGTTGTTTAATAAGTTAAGAGTAGCAACATTACAACATTGTCTTTGTATTGTGTGAACTGTATATCAAATCTGAAATCTTGAGTTTAGTAATGTAATGTGTTATTAATAAAGTACTGTAAATCATTCAATGTAAGTAGTAAGTCACGTGATGATTGTATATAATTGAACAACAGCGACTCTTACTAAGGGTTCCGTACCACCGAATGTTTTTTTAAAGTTTTGATGCGATAACAATGATTTTGTTAAAAAAACAGCACAAATTTCACAACTTTTACCACACTAAATGATTGTGAATTTCTGAAATATGCTGTGAACGCAAGAATTCATCCTATTTTGCTGCTTCTAACTTAAAATATATACATATAGAAAACTATTTAATATTCTAAGCTCGCTCCGGATGTCCTCAATCTATTTCCTAGAATGGTTCATAAATGGTTATACTCATAAATATATCGCATTATGATATAAACATGCGTATCCTATGATAATCTAGAAAATTTAATAGGAGTTGTTTGTTTGTATAGATATTGATAAAATAGACAAATAGCCCAAAATTATTTTTAAATGTCAATGAAATACTGTTTTACTCGACTTGCTATTATATGAAAATCGATTGCACCATATGATTGACGCCACGAACAATTTGGTGTTCACTATTGTCAATTATGAGGCTTTATAAACTCCCACCTGACCGGTTCATTTGGCAATACGGCATTCCTGTTTAAGGCCAGCAAATGCAACTGGCGCATTGTGAAAATTCGAATAACGTTTCTACAGTTAAAATTGTAGTCTTCTGGGAAGGCGAAAAAAAGAGCTACTTACTTTTTTGCCTTCGCTGAAAACAGAATGCACATAATTAAACAAGGAGTATCATGGAACACAGTTCTAATGTTCATATATTCTTAAAATAAAGCGCGTTCGTAACGGAACAAAAAGTCTGAGTCATATTCCAATAAATTATCAGATTATCTTTCGCTCTTAGATTATCTTAGCTTAAGAAAACTTCCCTGCTATTGAGGTCAACATCAAGGAATTTTATCTATAAGTTTCGTCGACAGAACTGCGGTCGCATTCCTCAGGTAAACATAGCTTGCACCGTTCAAGGTCATTTTGTGAAGGGATCAGGCTTAACGTGTATTAAACTGCTTCAAGTAAAGCAAACGTCTGATGACCTATACTTCCTTGAGTTGGACTGGTTTTATATTGCAAAAAGTTACCGGATTAATGATGATGAGGTTGCAGCTTAACAAAAAACATTAACTTGCGGGAAACTAAGAGAAACAAACATCTCCATACAAAATGAATAACTGGGTTTCTGGTTTAACGAATAAAATTTATTATAATATATCCAAACTACTCCGACCACATTTTGTGACAATGGAATATGTGACGGATGCTTCCATAAAATATTGCAGAAAGTGACATATTTATGGTTGCAAGATTATCCTAACCACATTTGCCCAACAAGAATCCATATATTATTTGATAAACACACTTACAACAAATTTGTAATCATTGTTCTTGTGTTGTGTATTTTATTAAAATCCTTTGACTTGGTATATAATCCAAACAATACCACGCTGATATAATTCAAATGTAAGTTCTAATGCAAAACAAACTTGATTCCGACCATCACAAAGCGCAATTTGGTGCAATATTCAGATTTGCTACGTATGAATGTTTCCCATGGGGTGTGCAGGCAAATTGCTGCGTCTGTGGCAGACGAAAATAGGCAAAAAGCAATCAGATGCAGGATTAAATTCTGCAGACACGATTCGACAAGTTTCAGAACAAAATTTAAATTAGTTGGAAAGTTTTAGCGAGTGAAGTGTCAGCAAGTTTAGTCTGCCCTCTATTTATTTCAGTCTGAGCACTTACTTGAAAAATTAATTTTCGATTTAGTTTTATTTAAAATACGCTGAGAAGGGGCTTACATCGGGTTGATAGATAAAGTTAAAAGAATTATATATTGCAGCTGATATGTGCACAGACTTTGTACATTTGATTTTACATGATTAAACGACTTCATAAAGAAGGAGGTTATCAATTCGACACGTATGTTGGAACTGCAATATGTTCACATATTAATATGATAATCTATTAGGACATTCAAACAAATATACAAAATGGTATTACATTATAAACACGCATTTCTCCGCAACTATTAATCAAATTATGACCATTCTTTTTCATTGACTTACATTTATTTACCTTAACTAAGGAAAAGGGAAAGTTTCAACGATTATATGAAATCGGATCAGTAGTTTTCAAGATGTGGACTTATACGTGTAAGTGTGATGTCCTTGCTTATCGATACGAGCCTATCTTCATATATTGCTGACAGATTTGGATGCTTTGGTTGGTCCCATATAATTTTTAGGGAAAGAAAAGAATACCTTTTTTTTACATTTTGAAATCAGCCTCTTGTGTGAATTAATACCGTGATCAGTTTATATTATATCATTTACTTTCACAGTCATTTACAGTCATTTCAACCTGGTCAACAAGTTTGACCGTTACAGAAAATATGTTTCCAAAATGTGAGCTGAATGCGAGATGATTATGCAAATTAACAAGTTTGTATGTGGAATGGACCAATGGCAGCCTGTTACTGCTAGTTCATGGTATACTTGTAAAATATTGGATTTGTAGTCACGTGGTTAAAAACGTTAAGACAATTCCAAAAAACCTGTTCCTATCCTATCAATCTAACGAACATCTTTGTGACTAAATAGATGGATCGAGCTGATAGCTCTCTTTATGCTAAGTAATTGCAACCGCCAAACAACAACAATAAAGTAAGACTGAGGTATGACCTCATATATTGGGGGGTACTCAAACCCAAATCGGGATACGTGATGCGTAAAAACTAAAGAATACTCACCTATGGATACCAGCAAAATATGATTATGCATGCCAAAATATAATAGTATTTTGTATTTGTTTTTATAGTTGGGAATTTAATGAATTTTTATTAGCTTTTTAATTGGATTATTTATATTATATCTATTATGCTTTTGCCACAGAACATTTTGAAATATTTGACATAAAGTTAGCTCAGGACACAGACAGAGAAATAACAGCCTCCACAAACGCTTGCAAACTAACAACTTTATTTTAAAATTATTTTTAAAACTTTATTTTATAAGATACCTATTGACAATAGTAGTCTGCCCAATGGCTTGGGAACGCCATATAAAAATTACTAGCTACATCATCCGTTTTACTCCTCAAAATTTGTACGTCAATATTCAGTTGCAATTTCAACCGTGTTGCGTCTTACTTAGACTGCTGATAACTTGTTGATAGCGATTGTGCCCGGGAAAAGCCTAGATTAGATTGTACGTTGAATCGTCGGAAGCCGGTGCGGAAGAGCGGATTCTCTCTAGATAATCGAATTCATTAGTCGTCTTTGTACTGTAAATAGTGCAGAAAATGGCTGCTCGACTACAGATAAACTGTAACAACCATTACCTATTTATTTATATAGATCGAAGATTGATCTATATTACGTTTGTGATTGTGTAGTCATCAGGGACTAACAATTATCCGCGACTTCTTCCTCGTGGAATGTTAATTTTTTTTGCGTGAGTAGGTAACCTATATATTATATTTATATATACCTATATATTTTTCAATAATTTTTCTAAAATATAATAAGAGTAGCTTGAGTTACTTCTTATAACATCAGCTATCTGTCAGTGAAAGCCCCGTTAAAAACAGTTCAGCCGTTTCACAGATGAGCCGGAACAAACACACAGACAGACAGTTGGAAAGAATGACATACAAGAAATTCAAAAATAATTAATTGTTATATTACCTCATTACACTTTCAAATTTATTTAGTAAAATGTAATTTAATTGGTCAGAATTTCATTAAAAAAAAGTTGGAAAAAAAATCGATCCTGCCAGGATTCGAACCTGGAATCTTCTGATCCGTAGTCAGACGCGTTATCCATTGCGCCACAGGACCCGTTCTATCTTCGCTGTATTTAGTAGACACGACGCATAATTATGTTTTACAAAAAACGTTACCAATCGAACAAAGCTATCTTGCGCGGCGGGGATCTACAACATGGACCATATTTCGGCAAGGTTATTATTTCTTTGGGTACGATTCGTTCATAAAGTTTCCATGTTATTTGTGTACGTGCTTGGCGTTTCAAAATCACAATAACAATATTTTTAGATTCAACGTTTTACGTATTATCTCCGGTGTTTAATGTTTTTTTATGGAATAACCTACATTTATCTACGACCTCGGTTGCATACTAGCTTTAGAAATCGACAAATCCATGAATACTTTTTCAAGTTAATTAATGAATATTGTAATTATTAATCTTACTTTATTATATTGAATATGTATCAGATTTTGTCAATCCGGTTTTAAAAATCCAACGTCAATCGCAATCGCAAAATCCACAGTCAATCGCTTACTCGCACGGAGAAAAAAGTTGTTTTCATGAAGATTTAACCAATGCGGTGCAGGAGTGCCTATTAATGCTTTACCTAACCCTTCGAAGGAAACCTGCGAGGTTTTATGCAATTGTATCTTCAGTAGTCTAGCTAGAGTAATAGCAGGATGTCAAGAATCCCAAGTATGCGCGTATTTCAGGTCGTATACTAATGCTGTTGAAAGTGTGCGCACGCGTCGACCCGCTTGCCGATAACGGGCCGGTAACCGTTGGACGATCTTCGGCTCGCGAACGTTATATAAGAATGCAATACTGAGGTTTTACTTACTGTGTAAGTGAAGTTAGGTAACTTAGCCGTGGGATACCTTAGGAATTTGGGTGCGGACAAGCTTTGATGATGTAATTGCTCTTAAATAATCATGAACTTATTTATATGCATCGGTCATACATTTTTTGTAGTTATTAGTATAATATGACTAGCCTCACAGCTTGTTGTAGCTTTACCTTCTGCTCTGCAGATGTTTTACTTTTTTTGATGTTACGTATGTATTAAAAAAAAGGTTATAAAAGTATTCTAGTTATCTAGTTCTCATAGTACAAGGTTTGCTTAGTTTGGGGCTGTGTAAAATGTACATCAATATTTACTTCAACCGAAACTCTACTTTTATATAAATATAAGGATATATATATATTCATTTTACGCGTATGGAAAAAATCTAAAGTCATATCAGATACAATTGGTATGTTTTATATTAAATGTCATGCTCCAATAATATTTAAAGACATATTATTGTACGTTAATGTATTTTATTTTATTCAAATTTCAATTCACATATGTAATAATTATTCTGTATAATTATGTTAGTAAACTATTATAATTGGTTGCTGCAAAAGATGATCTGCTATTAGACGACTAAATCTACACGATGTACACGCTAGTATACGATGTAAATCTTTTTACTTGTTGAGCAGCAGTATCGACAGTATTGATATACTGTCGATACTACTAATCGTAGATTAATCCATTAATTAACGTCGTATTCATATTTAGTAAGCCTTACCTACTACTATTTATTGATACAACACATGGTCATTTGTAGTAAAGTAGTACCATTCACAATTTAAAAATGAGTCATTCATAACTAATAACTCTAGTATGACTGTACTTAACCGGTTAAATTGCACTTAACCGTATGCGACTACAATATTTGCCTATAAGTGGTAATTTTTTTCTTTTCTTACGCAATTCAACTTCCTAACTACAAACTCTCTATTCAGACAAACATTTGCTATGTAGATGAAGTGAAAATATCAACTAATAATCCGTATGGACAAACACTTTCTCCGTTACATTCGGTAGCGTAATTATACTTATCAATTCGAGATATGCTCTATAAAGAAGTAATTTCTTTAATGACCTTCATGAAGTGTATAATCACCGGTTTTACAATAATCAAGTTTGTTGGAACGTGATACAGTTGAATTTTAAACGAATTCGCTTAATTACGAAACCTGCTCGTCAAAATATTTGTTTCTTTTACTTTTCACCGACTCCAAACATTTCTTGGAATTTTGACTTAAAGGGTTACTCTTCCAATACCGGATGTCGAACTAACGCCTTATAGTAGTCTCGGTGTCCATATGTTGTGCCACTTTTTATCAAAAGTTCTATACGATATTGGCACCAAATATTGGTACCAAAGACAATAATTATCATATTCTATTCGAGCATGGTTTTTAGGCTGTGATAGGTATTTACTTCGCAATATGGAATCTATCTTTATCTCTGGTCTTCGAAATATTTTTGAAACGTGTTAAAACTACAAACTTTATATGTGCATTTAATGTCGAATTACCTGTCTGTACGTTTTCTTGTACGTGGAAGTTATTTACAATTTAACAAAAACATCTTTTTTATTCTAATCATCGAGTTAATTACTGGCTAATTATGTTGCAGTCACTTGAATTTGTTGAACAATTACTGCAATAAATACTGACTACCAATTCATAACTTCTCCTATGTTTTCCTCTCCTTATCTAAGGTTCCCTCTTCCTCTGTCATACCTATACGATGCTAATCAAGTGCAAACAGATATCTCCATGTATTTCCAGAAACTGGGTATTAATTCATTAAAATGCAGATGCGAGGGGTGCACTCAAGCGTTGTGAGAGGGGGAGGGGAAACCGGTTGAACCACACCACTAGTCACCGCCCTCGACTTGTCCTCCTTGCATGAGATTTTATTATAGTGATTTCTTTTTAGAATTTACAATGAAGTAGGTTTGTTTAGTCTTTGTAGCTAAAAAATCTTATAGGTAAACGTATAGGGTTGTAGGGTAAGTTTATAGGGTAAAGTTACATACGCGACATACCATACATACGCGAATACATATTTGAAGATTAATATTACGTCATAATGTCTTATCTGGCCGGTTATATAAATAAACATTTTTATGCGTCACATACTCAATTTTATAAGATTATATAGGGAGCGAGTAGGGTGCAAATGATAGGAACATCAGCTATACCAGTTTTTAACTGTTACAGCAATTTAAACGGGCGACTTCAATAGTCATTGGCTCGTGGAAGCACAGAATACTACTAACTATTGGGTGTGTGAATATGACTCCGCCCTTTCTCAACAGATGTCGTTTTTAGTATTGTTTACGTGTACTAATAAATGACCATACTTGTATTCGATAGTACTGAATGTCAGCTATCTAACGCATTTTATGATATTTGGTTGAAGTGTAAGCAACAATTGTTTTCACCTTTTCGAAAATGTCGGTTTTTATTCCAAATAAACGTCATTTGCGGGAAGTGTTATTACATTATTTTATTGCGAAGAAAACTGCAGCGGAAACTTATCGTTTGCTTGTGGAGATTTATGGTGAGCATGCTCCGTCTAATACAACTTGCAAGGAATGGTTTCGACGATTTCAAAATAACGATTTTAGTACTGAGGATAAAGAACATGGAAAACCACCAAAAAAATTTGAAGATGCTGAATTGGAAGCATTATTGGCGGAAGATTCTTGCCAAACTCAATCAGAATTAGAATCAGAATCAATACTAAGGTAGAGCGCGTTGAAGTCTTCCCTTCCTAGCTACGAGAATGTAGAGCTTTGAAAACATAACATACACTCATTTTTTTTTAAAGTATCAATACAGGCAACCAAATAAAACTGTACTCTTATTGCAGTAGTCATAAGGCAGCATTGCCAGGCAAATGTAGATAGCATTTCTCCCATGCGGAAGAAAGTTACGGCCGAAAGCGGTTCTCGAGATTGGAATTTTGGTCGGACACGTATTACTGACACAGAGCAGGCGCGCCCACCTGCCAGCCACCACACCTGAACCAAAAGTGTGTCAACTGACTCCTCGAAGTCGTCACAACTTTCACATTACCTTAAATTAACTCGCGACTAGATAAAGATTTTGTACGCACCTTTTCCACGCCGCGGGGCGTTCTAAGTTCAAAATCCGGTTATGCACTATCAGGGTTGGGGTTAACGCACGGGCACTGTGCTTGAACACTAAATTCACAACACTGGAGTCACAGGGTCCACATCGTAGGCAGGCCGGTGTGTTCGCGTCGGCCGCCAGGTCAGCACTGAGGCTTTCTTCGAGACGTGTGCGCAAGCGCAGGTAAGAATTAAAATGAGACGCACACACTCGCGCGGAGGCTGTTTGGTTGTCGGTGTGCGTTGAAATTCTGAATTTAGTTGAAAGGACTTCCTTTGTGATCTATGTACCTGTACCTATGCTCTCCTTATTGGATCGAATTTCTAAAACCTGGGGGATCCGGTTGAGAATTATTTAGAATATAAATATATATTGCGTAATCTATATTGTCACTAAGCGGATGCGCATGACTCAGCTTTACGATGTTGATAGCGTATTTCTAAAGAATTTTAGAAGTCCTAATTTTAGAAATTCCGTAGTGGAGTGAATAATTGAAGCCTGAATTGGATTTTGTGTCATCGTCTTATCTTCCTTTCGACTAGTCTATCATTTTTAGGGTTCCGGGCCCAAGGGATAAGGGAAACTTCTGCTTGTCTGTCTTTACATTAAAGGGCTGAGTTTTTTGAACCATATACCTAGTATTAGTAATTATAGCTTAATTAGAAGCGCAGCGGGCTGAAATTTCGAGAAAATATAATTTACTATATGGCAGACATCGCATCAAATATAAAAAATAAAATTGGCGGTACGGATCCTGTGTGCGAGAATCGCACGTAGTCAGATTTCACGTATATTCATCACACAGTAATTACGAAGTAACATTCCCAATAAAATCTATAGTTTAAGTTTGGTTTCCATTTGACATACAAAATATTAAATCCTGGACCATTTCGATTCGGTCAATCTACAGTTACTCACTTCACTATAGAAGCCGTCGTGCTTTTCATATTAATGAGTAGCATACCTAAATGGTCGAGACAACGGCATTCTGTCACCAATGGCGAGAAATTGATCATAGTTTCGACCAGATATATGTTTTCACTGCATTTAATGCGTTGTGAAATCGGACAGTGGCTAAGCTCTGTTACAATTTAAGGAAACGGACTGTTTTAAGAATATATTTTACATTTTTTGGATTTTTTTGAGCAGGAACGGAAGATATTTATAGAAAAGTTGATAGATTTCCAGGCCACACTGCTCAGTTGGTAGTAGCTCTGCCTTCTGCGCTGTAGGAGTTCAATTCCCACCCAAGACAAGCATTTGTGTGACGAAAATAGATCTTATTACTGTGTTTGTTAATTTGTATTTACATATAAAAATACTTAGTTTGAGGATAGATTTTATTTAAATATTGATAGCGACCACGTTTTCAGCGCGTAACTACTCGTACATGTTTCTCGATAGAAATATCTAAATTTCTATTATTTGTCATAAAAAATACGAAGAAAACTCTAATTGTGTCCAAAATACTGGTGAGAAATTTTGATATTATTAATTAACAAAATTCGGTGGTAGATAAAATTAATCAACTTGAACTTCCAATTCATTATCAGAACCCATCTCTCTTTTGATTATTAATCGCAACATTAGTGTGTCAGAATCTTGAAATACAAACATTTATCTACATAAATAGTCTCTAGTGATACCAAGTCATTAAAAATATATGATTGTAACTTAAACGATGTTCACACCGAATTCACCTGAGATGGAAATTCGTGATGGGAATGGTACTTTCGCCGGTAAAAGCAGTGACGTCATGCTTTCTGGTCAACTCATCGATATGATGGGTTACCGTTTCGAGCATTGTGTGGAACGTGATACAAGGTGACAATTTGTAACGGCACCTTGACGGGTTTGAGGCGAGTTGACGAGTCACAGTTTATAGAAATACTTGCTGTAATGTTTCAATATTTAAAGATGCGCGTGTGCTGAATGAGGAGGGTTTTGGCGCTTTAAGGATTTACGTTGCTCTCGTTCTAGAAGAGTCTTCTGGGTGGTGCGAAATGAGCAACCTAAAGTTGCGTAGAACATAGAAAATACCATATTTCATTTTATTGATGTTTTGGACAAAGCTTAGCATTTAGTACACCTCCGCTAGACTCCCAACTAATAAATGATATATAAAATACTATTATATATGTATTATATCTGTATCTGTATATATAAAATACTATTATATATGTATTATATATGTATTATATTATATATGTATTATATCATTTATATAGTTCCCATAGTACAAGATTAACTTAGGCATAGATGGCGTTGTGAAATAGCGGAACTAGTTTTTTTTTTTTTATAAAATGGTTTATCAGACTAATAATAGCATCCTATCTGTTTATGGTTTTATATAAAACAGTTACATAACAGAGAATAATATCTGACAAAATGAATTTATTTGATTGTTATCGATTACGTCAACAGATAGTTTGGATTACTAAACTCGTATGATTGCGAGATTCCAGTTTACTTGCTAATTAGACTGGCTAATTCTATTCACTCCGGTAGTACGCCAGTTCGTACAGAACTATAAATTAGCTAATTTGGTTTACCTCGCTACTGTGTACAACTTTTGTGATTGCTTGGCAAACAATATACTTCATTAGAAATAATTTCTAAATAATAACTTGTTTTGTTGTTTTAATTAAGTGTTATTGTGTAAGAGAACCTTTTTGGCTTACCTGTTGTAGTGCTATTTTGATTATTATAATTAAAATAGTATAATAAAAATAGTCGGTAATTTTATACCAGTACGTATTTGAAGTAGATTAATTCAATTTTTTATGAGTAAGCAATATGGTTTTACTCCTTAAGAGTTTGGGGTTAGGAAGACTTTTTTATACTACTTTAATGACTGTATGAGTTGAAGGACTACTTGATGTTAAGTGGTTACCTACACCCATAACAACAGCAATACTACCTAGGCCCTCCGACCCAAGTCGCATGCCGTTGCGGCCATCATCCGAGACGGATGTTACGTCTCATGCACTGCCGCGGCGCCCACACCCTTCCAGCGGTACTCAGTGATACGAGTGTAACACTGCATGGCGGCAAATTACCAGGGCTGTTAGGGCACCACCCAGGGGGTACGTGTACCTACAGGATACAAAGCAACTGGGCCACACAATTATTGGCTCGGCTTGGCAGTAAAACAGACTCGTATGCCATGACGGTGAATTACGTGACGCTATCTTATGCCGTCATGTTTCACATCTCTCGGGCGTCCCATGATGAGGAACTTTTGTTGCTATAGCTAATAAAACTTTAAAAATAAAAGGCACCGATACTTTTACGATATGAAAAATTCTACCTGCTAATTACACGTTTGAATAGAACATAGACAATTGACAGTAATTTCGTGGGATATTCTGAATGTTATTGTCTTCTACTTCATTGTTAAAAAGCGGTATGGTTTCTTACTATCGACTTCCTCATTGTAGTTCCGATCTCACATTTTTGTAAAATATATTAATTAATTTAACAAAACAATGGTTTTATTTCATAACTAGAAGTGTTCTTAGTGATATAATAAACTCGCAGAACAATTTGGATTTAGAGTCACACATCGAATATTCCGAACCAACGATTATTATTTAATTAGAGCTTACCCATTCGCCAACCCAACCCATTAAGAATAAAAAACAAATATAAAAAAGCTATGGTGTTAATTATTTTTATTTTACAACAAAGGTAAAACCAACTAATTTACCTTTTTTTTTTTTTTTCGTGGGGAAATGCACTCGCATACCGCCCTGCCACGGGGAGACAGAGCGGTTATGTGGGACTAGACCCACTAAAACCCCACGGTGTCCTCCTCTGCCGCTTAGTGGCGGGAACACGGGAACGTTAACACACACATCCGCGAACCCGCCACGGCTGTCCGTCTCCGGACCCCTCTCATTTTGGCACCGAGTGCCACGCCTTAGCGACACGCCAGAACACATAGCGTGTCGCAACCACCTCGGGGACCTGGCCAGCGAAAGGGCGTTAGATGACCCCGTATCTAAACGCCCTAGGTCCCCATGCGACGGGTCAGATATGTGGCCCCGTCGCCTGCCACTACGGCCGCAGAGGATAGGGAGAGTGGCGCCTCTCAATACCAACACTCCTCTTCCCCTGCGGCCCCACCGCGTCCGCCATCTAGCGGTGGCGACCCCGCCGTGGCCGCGGAAGGTAGGGAGAGCGGCGCACCGCTATACCGGCACTCCTCTCCCGCCGCGGCCCCTAACCCTCAGCTGCGGTGCCGCCCATACGACACCGCAGCCCGCCTCAGTTGCGGTGCCCCCCATAAGGCACCGCCACCTACTGTGGCCGCTCCTAGTCGGCTTGGAGGCAAAGCCTAAAGGAGCAGCCCCTCCCGGGTTCCTCTTGGCTTCACCGTGGGCAGCCCAACCACAGTTACTAAGCCCCCCCGCCCCGACAAGGCGGGAACCCGCGGGGGGGACCAACTAATTTACCTACAACTAATTAAACGCAAATAATGCTAACTATAACTTACAAAAAGAAAATTGAATACTAGGTAGTATACAATTTTCCACCAAACAAGTATAATTATTTACAACTGCCTGCTTACTATAACCCAACAAAATCCTAATATTTATACAAGAACAATATTTAAATAATAATATTTATAGAAGAAAAATAAAAAGATTCATGCATAAATATTATGTATTTTTTTATATTTTGATCCTGTTTCTTTGCCTTCACTTTAATTAGAAGTCATCTTACACTCACTAGATATTTATTACAAATCTTCTAAGTATTAGTAGAAAGTAACTTTCCGTCCAGTTAGAAGTAGGATGGGTGAACGATGGCATTTGAACTCAGCGCTTCGGTCCTTTAGACGTCAGTCTTAAGATATCGGTTCTGGATATACTATTCGATAGATAAGCCATGTCGGAGGCGACTTGATAAATCGGACACCGAAATTGTCCACTTGCACGAATCACGAATAAATATTCGAAATTTAAAATTTCTTTTGTTTACTGTATCTTCTACAATCTTTAAAGAATCTTGCTGATTAGATCTAGTTTCAACAATCAAGTCTGATCTCACGATGCGCATTACGTAACTTTGAATAGCTCAATACCTCAGAATCAGGTATTCGTCAGAATTGCGCCCCAAGACGTATTCATCAAGCAAACTTTGTCAGAGGGTAATTCCGTCGGTTCATTCAGACAGGTGTAATTTTCGTGGTCCACCAGAAGGGCTCTATGCGACCCCATTACACACACGTGTTCGCTTCAGCCGTTGAGTAAAGAAGAGTTTTCGCCACTAATTGGGTTAAAGTTCTTCCCAATAGGGGGTCGGATAGGAATTGAACCAATGTTAGCAATAAGTTCGAGTTATCTGGTAAGTATGATTTTTTTATCATATCCATTCACGTTTTGGAAAAATAAAATAAGCCTTAAAGAAAAAACAATTAAATCAATGGAAATATTATATGGAAATGACAAAACTAACCATGCTATTTTTACCATGCATTAAAAAAAACTTGTTTTAGCTAGTCTTATTTGTTGTGCTAACAATAACCGAACAAAAGGAAATTATCATTTATCGTTGTTTAGAATCTCATGACTATCGGTTCAACAGTTTTGGCGCCAAAGCATTTTCGTATTTATAATACTCGCTGACATATTCATAAACGTGCACGCATTGTTGTTGAGTTTAAAATTAGATTTTTGATTTGTAAGCAATAATATGTTTTTTAATGGATTAATCATTAGTTAGATTAATGAGAATATATCAAATATATCAATAAAAGCTTCAACTAATTCGTTGTGGCATTCATCGATTAATAATGATGAAACTATTGTGATTAAGTTTACTATATATAACAATATTAATGATGAGAAATATTAATTACAGTAATGATTACCCGAATGTGGAAAAGGTAAGCAAAGTTACTCCTTAGAACATCAGCTATCTGCCAGTGAGAGTCCCGTCAAAGTAGGTCCTGCCGTTTCGGAGATTAACGGGAACAAACAAACAGAAAAACTTTTTTTTGTTATAAGCTGTTTTATTGTCATTACAAACAGACACTTCAATTTTATTTATTTGTGTACATATGTTGATTTAGAATATAAAGAATATACGCCTAAAATAGGTAGTTTAAAAAGTACCCATCTAGAGTTTGCTAAATTTAACTAAGAATTCACGAGCATCTTCATTTAGGTTTGTCCTGCCTGTCTCACAAGTTATCTCAATTAAAGTTTGCCTGGTAGTTTCACTAATTACAAATAGTTGCTGAGATGTTACATCAGGACTAATGTGAACCAAGACCCTTGTCTCGTCAAGTGCGACTCATATTATGCTTCAGTCATATTATGTGTAGTAAACTAAGTTATATTTTGAGTGCAAAATGATTAAGAATCAGCGACATAATATAAATTTTAAAAGTATCTTGGTTTACCTGGGATCATAACGCTTAACTGCGTCGAAATATCGGGAGTCAACAAAACTTACAAATCATGATAAATATCTCGGTAACTCGAATATCGAAATAATATGACAAGAAAAAATTTGTGTCTATATTTATTATGACCAGATTTTATAATATTTCAATTTAGTTTTTATTTCAGGTCTGTGTTTCTTTTTTTTTCTGTGACGTAAGTGACGAGACGACATTATAGCCCACCTGATGTGAAGTGGTTACTGCCGCCCATAGAAAACTCGTATCGCGTTGCACCCATCACAATAAAACGGGGACGTAACGTCTCATGCGCCTGCAATTCACCAGCACCCACGCCCATCCACCGGAATGCGCGTGCGCCAGTCACCTTTCATCTGCCGACGATATACTCCTTATGGCAAAATCGCTGGAGGATCTCAGCACTATGTTCAAAGACCTCAATTTCGTGTCCCAACAAGTGGGTCTTAAAATGAACATGGGCAAGACAAAATTCATGTCAAATGCTCATGCCAGTTCGTGTTGGAGACAAAACAATAGAAGTGGTTGACCATTATGTCTATCTGGGTCAAACAGTCCAATTAGGCAGGTCCAACTTCGACAAAGAGGTCAGCCGAAGAATCCAACTCAGATGGACAGCGGACAGCAAAATTGCGTCATATTTTCTCGTCAAACATACCGCAAAACCTCAAGACGAAAGCCTTTAATCAGTGTGTGTTGCCATTTATGACATAAGGCACTGGAACATGGTAGACAGTCCAAGAACCAAAAACTCAAGGCCGGTGTCCCGTTGTGAGAAAATAAGAGAGATAAAGACTTGGTTTAGATTGATTAAAAATATATTTTAGTCCTAGTTACAAATTTTTAAAACCGACTTCAAAAAGGAGGAGATTATCAATTCTGATGTTTATATTGTATTTTTTTTTTGTACTATGTTTGTGCATAACGCCGTCATATATAGGCAGGCGGTCTTCTAATTTCATTTAAAAAGGTATGCTTTCAGATTGGTTTTTGAATTTTTATCCAAATTGGTTGCGTATTTTGCTACTTTGAAAGTACAGAAGTCGGCTTTCTTCGATTTTTAAATCAGATATTAGCAGCAGTTTAGCAGCTACTCATTGACGGACACCAGATAATGTATATGATGTAATGGCCCAGAAAATAGACCATAAACATCTTAATATTTGCCACAGTGCGAGAATCCAACTCATAACTTTTTAAATCACTGTTACAAATGCTGTTCTGTACCAGAGGCTGTTGAGGAATTTTGACAATTAATTACTGCCATAAAAGGTAGGACGAACAATCATACTTCAGTCAACGGATGAGCAACTTTAATAGATCCGATTTTGTATCTGATCAGAAAATAAACGATATCGCTTTTCCGTGCACATGTATGAGTGTCCATGCCACTAGGTACACAGGACTTCCTAGTTTAGGGATAAGATTTATTGTGTCACAGGTGGCATGAAAAATACAAGACTCCAGAAAAACTTTACACCTGGGACCCCTTATTTAAGGCTGCAGAGCAATTTGGATGCTAATGATAACGCTTATTGTTTTATATTGTGATAGTATTATAGTTATTTATTTTTTCAATACATAAAATTACTTTCACCATAATATTGTACATACATAAAATACTTACTGACACATCCATAGTCCTGACCCTACATACATTGTAATTCCCTGTGTTGTGGATAGTATCAAACTGCAAGTACCGCAATAGAACTACTTAACCAGAAATTGATATTATAAATTCAGAATCGAACCCGCGCCTGACTTAAATTCGGCAGTATAATACCACTTTTAGCTAGCGTCGTATTTGATATATCGGATTGGAAATACAGAAGTCGTATCTGAAATATAAATATTATATTTAGAGGATGACTGGCGCTTGAAATTAATTTTATCGCCATATACCCGCAAATATTAGCTTTGCCAAGGGCTGAATTCAATATTTTGCCTGACCTTTATAGTATTAAAATACTTAGGGGTTTCTGGTTAGATTCTGGTTATTCCCAAGGTATGTCGAAACGGAGAGTATTTGTTTCTGTATAATTTTACCTACAAATGGATTGGCAAAATTTACTGTGTTTGAATGTGAATTAATTAATTAAAAATCTAAATTGTACACCTCAAAATAAACTTACATGATACATGAACAAGACATTTCTTTTTTGCTAATGTCATGATTCGATGAATAAATATTATGGGTTTTTCTTTGTCGAGAAAGCACTAAACACTCTTTTCTTCAAACACCAATATTTTGTAGCATTTTGTGTGTTCGTATTGTGGAGGTGGAGATGACTTGTAGAAGACCTTAGTTTATGATTGTGGTCTGTACTTTTAACATTCATTTAGTCTTGGGTCTAAAATAGTTGCGTTATTTAGCGTCAGTGCTCGTACCTGTATTCCACCGGCACATCCAGGATGTTCATATCATATTCCTATTTTCCGATTCATGCCGCACTAAAATTAATCGCACTTCGAATTTGCGCTATAATATTTTGTTACGACTATCCGAACCATGCATACGAATGAAAATACGCACAAGTACTAAGTCTGAAATTCTGTCTCAGATTTCATAATTTCCGAGTCAAATTTTATCAACATTGCGCCGGTGATAATGAGAGAATATAAGATTTATTCATAAACCGGAGCATACCTTAACCTTGGTTAGGATACCTTCACACAACCGGTGCGTTTTTATATGATTTTCAACTAAACTATCGCGGGTTCTTAAGGGTGTATGCTAAAACCTTTTAATCTTCTTAATACAGCCAGCAGCACATTACTGTATGCGGTGTAATGAACTTGTAGATATTTGTTATGCATTTGGTCTAGATAAGGCAAGAGTGCAGCAGCAGAACATCTCCAGCACTCTTTCTGGACTACGTCGAACTTTCAAGTAGATACACGACGAAATTGTTTGGCGGCATGGCTTTTTTGGTAAGTGGCCGTTAACCGCAGCCAAAGTCAGATCAGAGTTGCTTCATTAACGCGTGTAGTGCAGGGATTCAAAGGGATATCGACTAAAGAAGTAAGCAGAGTTGACCCCTAAAAAAGTAATAATATGATAATTTCATGACTATCATTTTCTCGTTAACTATCGAAATAAGGTTTCCATGGGTCGTTTTCAAATTGTAGACATTACTGGCTCTCATAAAATGTAACGATCTGAGTCTAACAAGGCTATCTTATTTCATTGTTTATCAATTCAAATGTAATAAAATAAGTTATGTTATTTTTATTGGACATATAACGAAGGTTCCTAGTTTTCTGTTTGGCAAGACAACTATTTCTTGTATGGAAGATCTCAATTGTTTGTAGTCAACAACTACCGACTTTTGCACCCTTATTCATTGATTGTCATTTTAATAAAGAAAAATGAAATGCTTTTCGTTAGTAAGAGCATCACTTGCGAACGGATGGGCCGAACTGATATTTATTTTAATTAAAAAGTTTTGTAATTGTCCATTTTAGGTTTTTATAGGAAGAAAAAATGGGAAAGTTACTTGGAAAGTTATAAATAAAATTTAGAACTCTGTATGTAGTTCTATTCTAGGGTTACATAAATTTTTTCTACTACGTGTGCAAATTTTAATAGCTGATTGTCAAGTTGTGAACCAATACAGGATAGCCAATAGGCAGTAAAAAGCTATAGGTATAAATATTCCAGGTTTGGAGGGTAACATACGTGTAATTTTATTCTATTCTTCTTTTCTTACTCTTGCAAAGTTTATCAGCATACTGCAGTAAAACGTGTACAATGAAAAATGGAATACAATTTGCCACCTGAGCAATATATGTCTCCTTGGAGTGATACTTTGTATAGGTGCCGTTTAAGTTACACACACGTGAGATGTTGATCGTTAGCGTCAACGTTACAAGCCATGTTACTAGCCTTTAGTTATTTTCTTGGTTATAGTGTGTAGGTGGTTCAAATCTTTTGTGTAAATTTTTGGCTTGTTTCAATCGCGCTAGAATTTTGCACACAGCTTTAGTGTCGATGACATTTTTTTTTCTAAAAGCTTGTTTTGTATACTCTATTAACCGACTCATTTTGTCAACGTTTATAGTCTACATACATATGACTTAAAATGACTCTCTTTAACATGGACTCATTTTTTCTCTAGTCAACGTTTATAGTCTACATACATATGACTTAAAATGACTATCTTTAACATGGAATCAACCCTCGTATCGGTGTTTTAAACCTGCCCGAAACCTTGACACAAAGTATCGATCAGTTTAGCTGGAATGGAGCACAATAGCGCTCATAGCACGATAGTGGTATTTGAATTTGTCAAATGGCACTAAGCTGTGATTCACTCTACTGATTCACACACTACTGATCGATCGTATATCTCGTATTCAGATTTTACAGAACAACTGAGCTGTATGCGCCAAAAGCGCTTCGATACTCATGTTGGTGTATGCGCTTCATACAGTAACTGAGCACACCTTCGCTAATTCCTACGACGCAACGTACGCATACTGCAGTATCATAAGCGTCACGTGTCGTTTGACGCACCTTTACCATGCCCGTCGCGCTCGAGCAATGAAAAAGGGATAATTGCATATTCTCTCCCATTATTTTTTCTCATTTCACCTTGCGAGCTGCTTATCCTGCTAAATTGCGTTTTGAAAACTCATTCTTTATTAGATGCGACGAGCGCGCCTTGTTATCTCAGTTTATGGGGCAAATACCTCCTCGGTTTTTGAGCTTTAGTACCTACGCTTAAGTAGGTATACATTCACGCTTTTCCTGGAGGTAAATGCGCTATCTAAGGCTCGTTTCTCTATAGGAGACAGGTCTGGCCTTGATTAAAAGTAACATCTCGTGGATTTGTAGTGCTATTTCCATTGCCGTCCTAATATATCTTTAGATGTTGAGTTGTTACAGTTAAGTTGAATACAGAGAAGGATAGCTTCAGTAAATCTTCGTAACAAGGCAGTATAAGTGAACCATGTGAATGGCCAACCCTAAAAACTCAAAAAAAACATGGATTGTAAACTGAAACCAAATACTCTTAATCAAAGTAACACAGTATATTGACCGTTACATTAAAATTTTCAATTAATTTGTTTCAGAAAATCTTTACACTGAAGTAAATAGCTTGAAATGGAAAACTATGTAACTATTTACCTGTATGTTTTATCAGTACAGTAATATCAGTACAGTAATTAATGTATAATAATGCACGTATATACCATTTTACGTACATTTCTTAAGTGAATAAAGTTATCTATATCTATAACTAACAAAGGACCCATTTAGTCTTTTGGCATGGCAATTTGATTATAAGAAAGCCAAAAGCTGTTAAAGTCGCCACTGCAAGTACAACAGATGGTCAGAGCAATCCAACTCATCCTCGTTACTCAGCTGAGAAAGTTAGACAGATGGCTTGCCGTAATTTTACATTCAAATCTTTAATTACAGAACCGTTTTCTTTGATTGCATAGGGACTTCGTAGCCTGAAACTATTTCAACTTTCTAGACTTAAAGTAAAAACCGAGACTGGAATTGATTTCACTCCTGAAGAAATTATTAATGTAGGATTTGCATAGCTGATTGGAACAAACTCAATCAACCAAACTCTTTATCTTAATAGAAAATCAGGAGATGAGTCGCATTAGGTTTGGTGACAGTAAATAAAATCCAGTTCGTTTACGCGGTTCACTTTGAAATGGTTTTTCTATCATTACATTACACACATACCTAAAATTTTAAGTGTTCAGCTACCAATTTCATTAATTGTATATCATTACAATTCACTCCACATTTTTCATCCTATGTTTTATGCACTACCTGCTGAAATATGATCCCGCAATACTCCAAGATTTAACAACACAATAAGATAATGTTTGCTGGTGCGTACAATGTTTTCGTTAGTGCACCAAAGAATACTGACTGATAGATATGTAGTAATATCGCGACGAGTTATTCGTCACGATATTCTGATCGGGAATGCATCACTGGCAGTAATTGGCAGCGGATCTGATAGGGGGATCAGACTGGAATAACTCATCGTATCGATAGATCTGCACCCTATTGGCACTCAGTTGGCAGTTGGCTGAAATATCTAAAATCTATGTCTATGTCTAAATGTTCACGCGTTTTGTATATATATATCTGGTATGATAATCGATACAAGAGTCAGTTAGTAGCTCTGTTTTCCTGGAATCCATACAAATTTATTTTGTGTAGTGCAATAGAAGAAACTAAAAGTAGTAAAACTAGTACCACGTTCATTCGGAGAAGTGCTGTCTCCACATCTGATAATCTGCTGCCAAGCAGGATGACGCACGCATTGCTCCTGTGGAAGGGTGCCGATGAAACCACCCTCATTATCATTCCCTTCTCGGATTACAGGAGCAACTTGATGCGACTTGGGCCTTTTCTTACTTGGGTTGACGAAGACTCAAGTCGTACTTCTGTTATTATAGGCGGTGGTAAAAACATAACATCAGTTGAACTTTTACAGTTTACACCTTCTGTTCCGTAGTTTAAAACATAATAAAAAAAAACAAGCCGTAGCAAAAATAATCTAGTTACAATGAAATGTATGGGATATTCTATCTACCTCTCAAGGAAATGTCCGCTTTGGATCATTTAAAGGGGCAAATTAAAGGGGCTTGGTGTTTGAGAAATTGAATGGGCTTTAAACAACGTGTTACTAAGCCTTCGTTACAATTTGTAACGCAATAGCCATAGTAATTATCTAAAAAGAAACATGAAACTAGCCTACGGGCAATATTTCAACTTCTATTGCAAAATATCCCTTAGACAAGTTTATCAATCATAATAATATATATCTGTAATGAATCTAGTTACATTAATCAGTTGGTTTATAGCTGTAGAATGTATATAGAACCGGTAAGGGCACAGTAACTGTACATAGATTTTGCGAGCTTATATTCATATTGTGACATCTCCAATGTATATTAATTTTTTTGTTTATACGTACTTATTTATAATATATATTAACACTCAGACACTGCACACACATGATTGTCACACATATAGTTTTCCTGGGTGGAAATCGAACCCACGACCTACTGCGCAGAAGGCAGAGCTGTGACAAATTGAGCTGTGATGTCAGTCAAAATCGAATAAATAGACTTCAATACTTTCTTCTCCTAATTTTTGCCCTTGCTTTTCCATAAATATTTTACACATTACGCGCACGAAAATAGCATACCTACACTAAAAAATCTATAATAGTTCAGAAGGTCCTTTTCTATGCAGTATGTAAAAAAGGTTCAAGGCAGAACAGACAGTCGGCTTAGTAATAGGATTTTTATATATTGTATGAACCCTAAAAATGGTAAAGCTATTATAGATTTATCGTTTTTGTAGTAACTGCATATGAGTAGGTACATTAAACGAAGAGGGTGACTTGTAAACTCAATTATAAGTCACCGTTTCACCTTCAAAATATACTAGCTGCGGCCCGCGGTGCTACTCGCGATACGATGGAAAAAAACTGACAGTTGTGTAATTTAAAAGTTGAGATTAAAATTAGTGTATGTGTGAAAAAAAATCGGGATTAAAATTAGCGTATGTGTGACCCAAGATATGAGCTTCCATTATAACAAATTTCATCCAATCCGTTCAGCTGTTGCAGCGTGAAGGATTAACAAAAAAAGGAGCAAAAAAACTTTCGAGTTACTAATATCAGTATGATGATTAAAGGCATGTCAAAAAAAGTATCTATTCACAGCGAAGTGAAAAATTCTAGCCATAAATCATAGCGGACCACATTTGCAAATCACACGAGTACGTTTGGCTTTTGGCTCTGAGTAATTAGCGGCTTACACGCGGGTGGAAGTGATGACGTGCCAATTAGTTATCTCATGCGGTATCTCTGTGCCTATCGCTAAAGCGAACGAAAGTGAACAATCACATATTTGAACAATTTTGGTGTCCGTAGTAGCTCTAGTCCTTAAGTAAACCTAGTTATACTCAAACTAATTTATTCCTTTGGATCTCACGTATCGTTTAGACTTATTTTTTAGTAGTTGTAGTAACCCTTTAAATCTTCACATGTGTCCCTCCGGGTGTTGCCAATAATACTGGTTGGCAGGTTTTGATGTTACCATCCAAAGTAAAGAGCCAAGCCGCCAAACGAGTCATGGTGGTTCTGCAAAATGTTGAGTGTAGCTACATAGCGAGTGATGGCTAGGACATGTCCTACTGCCACACTCTCACTCCTAAGGTACCGGGACTACAGCGAGCGGTCTGCGTTCTGAAGTTCGGTTGTTTTGCGTTCTCTGTAATCTACGCGATGCCTTCGGGCGATGATCTGACTAATTTTGTGTGTATCTCACACACAAAATTGGTCCGATCGCAGAGGCCCTTTGACGCGCGTTTTGGATACTTTGCAAATAAAATAGTTTGAGTAACAAACATATATAATTGATGCTAATCATTAGTTCCGTGTGATATATTTTATATAAATCCCTTTTATATACATTTTATGCATTTATATACATTTGGTATTTATATTATTGTATATTCTATTTTATTCTATTCTATCTTAATATATAATATATAAATCTCGTGTCACAATGTTTGTCCTCAATGGACTCCTAAACCACTTAACCGATTATCATAAAATTCGCACACCATGTGCAGTTCGATCCAACTTGAGAGATAGGATAGTTTAAATCTCAAATATAGTCGCAATTTTAATTTATTGCTAATTATTTGTCTGTTATTATTTGACAGTCACAATTACAAAAACGTTAGCCACAGCATCGCGTGGCCCGGTCAACTAGTTCTATATAGATTATATTTATATTTTATGTAAAATGTACATTTCGTCAATTAATGACGAGTAACGAACAGTAACTTAAAAATCAAAACGATAATTTGTCGTTCGCTTGACAAATGGAATCCGTGACATCATTGTTCTGGATACGATAGCAAACATCAATTAAAATAAGCTTTGGTGTAGGAACAATGGGTCATGCATTTTTCAATACGAAATCAATTCTACTCTGTTCCAGATTCATATGGTTTGAGGTATTTTTAATATGTAATCAATATGCATAGGTCTTTTGACCATTCAATAGTAACTTCAGCATCAGCATTAGTGATGGATACTTACCATCGGTGAAATCACAAATAAGAATAGACTTAATAAGAATAATCTTCGGATGAGGATTTCTACTTGTGGAAGACAATTTATGTCAATGGGATAAGCTGATTCGGGGTCACGATTTCATAACCCTTTCACTGTCTCCAGAGAACAATACATCTTCGTAATGGTGCCAAGATGCTTATTTTAGGGTTAAAGGAGTTAATAATAACGACATAAGTTAATGGAGGTGACAACTAAATTTGTAAGGGTTTAGCTAAACGGGACTTTTCAGGGAGATTTACCTTTGTAATGATCCCTAAGATTAATAGAACTTTGGGAACACTAGCTGTCTGTCTGGATCCAAACCGCTGCTTTTTCAGGTAGCCACTTACCTCAACATTCACTCTTGCCACTAACTTTCGATACTCATATTTCGCTACTCACTCGTGCCACTAACTATTGTGACTCACTCGCACTCACTTGGTCCTTTCACTCTCGCCACTACTAAATAGAGCACCTATTAATAACCTACATAATTATAATATCCGCCGATATTACCATAAAGTGAAAAATTGGCGCTAATACTATTCTTGTTATTAAATTTATAACGAGCGCTTGACATGTTTTTCAAGCAGGGTACCATAAATTTTACTTTAGTTTTGCTCTTATATTGATACAGGCGTTGTGCTTGTATTAATAGGGACTTACGTTTAAATAGATATACCTTAACTAATTTAAAATTTAATTTAGGTGCAGAGCAATTAGCTCTAGACAGTTTTATAGAAACCTGGTTATCATAGTATTTCTCAAGCATTTATTATACTCAGTTTTTACCCTTGAGATATTTTTATATTATTATTATTATACTACATGATAATTGTATATTACGTAATAATAAATGGGAAAGAGGCTGGTACGGAATGGGAAACATAGGCTTTATCGTCTTTGCAATTAATAATTCTAAATTTAGCATTTATTGGCGTACAATTCATATCATCATCAGCCTATACATGTCCACTGCTGGACATAGGCCTCTCCAAGTAAGCGCCACTGAGCCCGATCTTCGGCTCTCCTTAACCACTTCTTACCAGCCACCTTCCGCAAGTCGTCGCTCCACCTGGCCGGGGGGCGCCCTACACTACGTTTGCCTACTCGCGGTCTCCACTCAAGAACTCGTCTATCCCAACGGTTGTCGGTTCTTCGGCATATGTGGCCAGCCCACTGTGTCCCTCCGTACAATTCATAAACAGCTATACCTGACCTAACCGATCTTAGCGAAGTTGACTAAAACAAAACACATTGTTTTTCAATACTCATAGTTCGTTTACACAACGGTTTACTGAAACTTTTGCTGTAGGTATGGTACAAATTTTATTTTGCACAAGTCGAACTCTCTCAGAGTTGCCGCAGCGTGAACTCCTAAAAGGAAACCGTTGTAGGTACCCTATTTATTTCCTTTACAATTTAGACGGATGTTTCTTCGGAACTTTGTTGAGTTGTTGCGGTCTGTTCTAACCAGTGAGACAATGGACACAATCTGCAGTAGAATACTTGAAACAGTATGAATACTTATGTTCTACTTTAATGGTAACCACCAAACACAATTAATGTGTTTGTTTCACAACTGGTTCATTGAATGTTTGCTCTGTTGATCGCTGTTCACAATGCAGGAAAATCATAAAATGTTTGAATGTTTCCAGAACTTGTTGTTGGTTGCGTTTTAAATAGTAACTAAATAATGTATAGGTGCTATCCTGGTTAACTGTATTGTATGTATGCACAAATGGAATGCCAGATATTTTATTATTCTTTCTTAAAGTGACAAATTGAGAGCGTTGTGCCTAGGGGTACAGACGCCGACCTTCATTCTGCAGGTCACTGGCTCAAACCCACAAGTGCATCAATGACTTTATCTCTAGTGCACAATTTATGTGCGTAATACCACGTTCTCGAAACGGTGAAGGTAAACATCGTGAGGAAACCGGCATGCATTAAAACCAAAACATCAACATCTACCAATCCGGATTGGTCGCCCGTGGTAGATCAAGGCTCATTCACTCTCAGTTAATGAGAGTCCCTGCTGTGGAAACATTTAGAGGCTGATAAGGATTGAGGCTTTGCCAAAGGTTTTGGATGAAAGATAAAATAAACTGGAAGTACCTACATAAATAATAAAAACATGTTGCCATTACGATTATTAACAATATTGTTGTGCCCCAAACTTTTTGAAGTATATTATCTACGGACAGAAACACTCTTAAATTTGTAAATCTGTACAATAAGTTGTTATACTTCTTCCTTTTGTTTTACTTTGGCACGTTTTAAAGTGTCGTTAACATCAGTATTTCGATTGTAATTTACATTAGGTATGTATCTATTAATTACGCTGTTTAAACAAAGGACCACTGGGACCAAGTTTTAATAAGGATTCCATAATTGAAGTGGCTTTAATTTATTTACGTATCTAATATTAATGTTTACGTAATATATTTTGAAGCCGAGAGATTTTTTCGAGTTCCGTTTCCAGAGGCTACTAGAATCACTGTTTTTTCTACAATATTATACCTTTTGTTGTATCGTTTATTTGCATATAGCTTACCATCCACATGTTTATTATGGTACATGATATTACATAATAGTATCTTAACGATTAATAAATCGGCTAAGTATGATTAGGACTCATACTGGTATTGGTAGGATATGCCCCATAGTAACACCTATCGTGGGAGAGTTTTGGAGTAGTATGTTTGGAAATTAAGTCGGAAGGGAAGAAATTAGTCGATTAATATAATACCTTGTACAATTATATAATCAGGTAATAATCCTTACACTCAATAGAAGTTTTTAAGTTCTTCTTATTTCATGTGTTTCGAGTTTTTTCTGTCGGAGTTAACAAGCCACCCGAAGGCTCTTGACATGGCTTATCGACTTATTAGGTATGGCTACATTTGATAGTATTAATTGTATTAGTTGGGTGATCTCTAATTTTAAAGCCAAATTTACTCTTTTACCACGTTTTCTTTGAAATTTACCTCGGATTTCTGCAAACAAGATCCTAGACAAATATTGACCTACCGTGAAATTCTGCGTTATTACTCAGGTCGAAAACTAAATTCTATGATTTAAAACAATAAAAATGTTTTAGAGGCAAATAAATATGAACTGTGTTTCAACGATAATTTACTAAATTAATAACACGTTTTAATAATACAAGTAAATGTTGGTATTCCAAGTCAAACCTGGATAATCTGATTACTTTGAAGTCTTTTAGCTATAACACTTCAAGCTTCAAATGCCAATTTCAGAGGTTCTGTAATTTTAACCACCTAAAAAATGGTAACAGTGTTTCCATTTTTTGGGTTGACTAAACCAGGGCATATTAATTTTCTATGGCCCTTCCTGTCTTAGTATCAAATGGTATTGTAAAGAAGATAACATTGAAATTATATTCTCTCATATACAATATTGATAAGTATGTTAATACCGCCATTATTTTTAATAGTAGTAGTAGTAGTTGTAGTATTGACCGAGTTAGTTATTTTGAAAACGTTTTTACATTTTTTTTGTGTAAAAATACAATTATACAGATAAACTTTCACAGAAAAACCCTATATAAACACAAAATTTCATCCAAATTGTTAGAGCCGTTTCTGAGATTCGCAGAACAAAGTTTGCTCGTTTAATGTAACAAAAGTACCTGGGCGACCAAGCTTTCCTCGGTTTTGTTTGTAAAATTGTGTAAAATCGTGTATACGAGTTACATAATATATTGATTAAATAATAATTAATTAATCTTATTTCTATTGCATGTAAACTGAACATATTACAAATTTTTGAAGTAACAGTATATTACCAATGAAGAACCTACAAATATTACGAGATGGCAACGTATAAAATTGTCAGCATAATTTATTATAAAAAAACGCATTCTTATCTACAATTTTTGCCTTATTCCTATAAATACATTTATAGCGGTAAGCTTAAACAGCAAAACCCTATCTAAACACAAAATTTCATCCAAATGTTTAGAGCCGTTTCTGAATTACGCAAAATAAATAAATCTTAATATATATAAATCTCGTGTCACAATGTTTGTCCTCAATGGACTCCTAAACCACTTAACCGATTATAATAAAATTAGCACACCATGTGCAGTTCGATCCAACTTGAGAGATAGGATAGTTTAAATCTCAAATTATAGTCGCAATTTTATTTTATTGCAAATTATAATATCGTATGACAAAAACGTTAGCCACAGCAACGCGTGGCCCAGTCAGCTAGTATATATATAAGATAAAGTAACAAGATTTAATAGCATTCATTATAATTCATTATTGGTAACAAATATA
Organism: Aplocera efformata; assembly: GCA_921293045.1. Lineage (NCBI taxonomy): Eukaryota > Metazoa > Arthropoda > Insecta > Lepidoptera > Geometridae > Aplocera > Aplocera efformata. The sequence goes on from OV121045.1 coordinate 6,624,243, forward strand.
GTTACACGAGATTTTTATAGAATATCTCCTAATAGTATAAACCAAAGTCGCTGTTTTCGTCTATCTGTTTCCTCGCTAACTTCTGTTAAACTACACACATCCATAATATCCATATTTTGCTTGGTGATTATAGTAGAGTATACATGTATATTATAGCAGAGAAAAGCCGATAAATTCAATGATTAGTACTTATGTCGTAAAGCATATTTTTGTAATGCTACTGTAAATGCGACGCCCGGGTGGATCGCTAGTTGGCAATAAAGCTCTATCTAGTTATTTTTATTCTCTCAAACAGGCACATACATTACTGCATAATATTGCATATTTCGTTACAAAGGTACACTTACAGGCTTGAAATAAGAAGATTCTTTCTTATCCCTAAAGCTTTGGGGCCGTTTTCTTATTATCTGCTTAGCATGACTAATAAGAGCTTCGTAGAATGTGCTTGTTCGAAGATGCGCTTCAAACTTTTCACAGTGCTCAAGTAGAATAGGATAGAAGTATTTCAGTTCTGCATGGTCCAATGTTGGGAATAGGTGGTGCAGCGCGTGGTCTCCGAATCTTGTAATGGATTTAAAGTGGTTGCCGGCGTTATCGATGCGTTCGACTATCGTATCCAGCTGGTGAATCCCCCAGTCAATGTCCTCAGCTCTGAAATTAATTGAAAACACTTTAATTAATGGGGTGCTATGGAAAGTTATAAACATGAACGTGTGAGAAGTGCGTAGTTGCTACTAAACTAGCTAACTAGCTAAAACACATTTATAACAAGTCTATGGATTCAATTGACAACCGTCCCATTTTTTTATGTCACGAAATATATATTTATATTTATAATTAAAAAAATGTTATAATTTTTTTTTATGATAATAGCATTATAACAGTCAAGATATAAATATGAACTATCTTCATCATCAGCCTGTTCTATATGCTAGACAATTTCCGCCATTTAAGTAAAATGTAATTTATTCCATGTCAATAAAAAATAAACTATAAATTTTAATGACTTAAATGAATTTTTTTACTAATTTACATTACTGGTCATTAAATATGGCTATGAACTGAGATTAATGACTGTTCTGACAGAGACAGATACCTCACCTACGGACGCGAGAAACATGGACCATATATTGTATTAGTCAGCATAAACTTTTTTGCGTGAAAGTAGTCAATCGCTCTGCTGTCGGTGTTTTGGAGCCGCACAAAGGCTTTCGACACGGTTTATCGATAAGTCTAGCTGGGACTGACATCTTGCATCCGAATGACGGCAGCGAAAAGTCTAAATTCCACTAAATAGTCACCCATCCAAATACATAGAATATATAAAGAACTAAGAAGCAATCTTCCACACGAGCATTTCGGACTAGATGTATTACGTGTCTTGTAGAAAAGCTACCTCAGGGTATCGATCGATATAGACATGTCATGTAACCGGAAATTAACTCAAGCTAATAAAAAGAGCGCTGACAATATAACATTCTTCACATATTCTATACAATAGATGCATATCTGTTGTAAAAGCCGAAATCATGTTTGAGTGATGAGTCAATTGTGATTACAATTTATTTTGTTTATAAATTGGTTCTCTGTAGTTCAGTTTTAAAAAGTGTAATTCTGATTCGCGCACCGAGTTATTTTTATTATATAATATTATTATGTACTCGGGTATCCACCATAGTATCGTTCTGAAATGTTCACGTATCCTGTGAACATTCAGAACATTTCAGGCTTATGGTACAAATGCCTTTTAATGGAATGGGCTACCGACAGACAAACTTTCCTTATTTGTTCGAGACTTAAATTTCCTGCTCGAACGATAATAATATCGTCATTGTAAGCCAGTGGGCTAGATGCTAAATATAGGACTGAGATTACTAAATTATTCCGCAGTCTTTCTGAAATCGCATCTTGAATCGAAATGCAAGAATCTTCGTATCCACTTCCATAAAGAGCTGGACGTGGAAGGCAGGGCTACTACCAACTAAGCCACGGATGGCTCCGTGGCTTAGTTGGTAGTAGCCCTGCCTTCGAAGCGGGTTCGATTCCCGGTCGGGGCACACTTTGTGTGGTGAGCATAAAGGTTGTTCTCGGGTCTTGAGTGTTTGTCTTGTGTTTCTGTGTTTGTCCATGCCATCTGCGACACAGGGAATCCTAGTGCAGAGGTATGAGTGTGTTAACGTTGTTTTTTTATATACGTATACCTTTGCATTTTGACCGCCGATTTTTAAGTATTGTTTGCCTATTTAACCAAACAATTAGGCTCAATCATTATCGATAGTTAGCACAATCAGCAATGGTATTATTAGGTTAATTACTTTGTGCAACCGCAAACCAGACTCGTATTCAGCTGATGACAGTAACACAATGGAATTAATATGGCAATCACTGGATTAGCAATTCATACCGTCTGGAACTATTAAATTGATAGTATTAATGCACTAGAGTACGAATGATGGTTAGGAAATGTTGCTCATCACTGCCAATATTGTGACTTGCCTTAAAGCTAAGTTAATAGCTCTGCCTAGGGAGGATTAACCTGCTTCATTTGTTGTGTACTATGTAAAAGTTGTGTCTGTAATACTACTTTAGATGCTTAGTTTAGGAATAGATGGCATTGTATGAAAATATCCATGAATTGCTTAATCCAACCCAGGACCCCACGGAGTCGTCTCTCCGAAGGCAGTCACACCGCGCGATGTGGGTGAGTGGAGGGAGCGTGCCGCGGCCGTGGCCTCTAAAGTGCAGGATATTGCACGTGATTGCACAACTTGCAAAACATGAATAAATTAAACAATTAAATATTCAAGCATTTACTTAATTTCAATAATCATACAAATCCGGAAATCTAAACAACAACAGTGGGGTCCCGGGTGCGATTCCTGGCCAGGGCACACTGTGTGGTAAGCATGAAGATTGTTCTCGGGTCTTGGGTGTTTGTCTTGTGTTTCTGTGTTTGTACATGTCATCTGCGACACAGGGAATTCTAGTGCAGAGGTATGAGTGTGTAAACGTTTATTATTAGTGTTTATTACTGAACTGAGTCATCTGAGACTTCAACATAAGTAGATGATTATTTGGAATATCTAATCTATTTTATGTTTCTTTTAATTCCTATGGGAACAAAACCGCAGGTAAAAGCTAGTAAGTCATTTTCAGCAAAGAATTACTCGACTCTGAACAATTCCAATGCGAGACTGTAATTACGTATGCTAATGTAACCTCTCGCCCTGTGCTACCTTGGAGACTTCTTAAATGGAACTCGTACGAACAACGGAAAGTTTTGAATCCATTTATTATATCTACGATTTCTGTTCTTATTTGGATCTCTCAATCTGGATAGAAATATAAGCCTGTAGAAGTGAAACTGTTACGCGTTCATTCTCTTTTTAAAAGTTTTTACCCGACAGTCTAGCATCCCCACAGTCTGATGGAAAGTATTGTAGTAACCTAGTGGCTCCGCAGCTTGGTTGGTTTTTACTTTGCCTTCGAAGTGAGGAGATCGATTCCGGCCGGAGCCGGATTTTTAGATGTTTACGTTGAGTTCATGTCACTAACGACACAGAGAATCCTAGTGCAGGCGTATGAGTGTGTAAATATTTGATGTGATTTAATATTCACCAAAAACCGGCATCAGAATTAAAATGGGCACGAATTTAACTAAGCAAGCATAATTTTATTATTATCTTTGAGGTGCAATTAATTGTATTCCTTGACTTTATCATTTTTATATTACGATTTTCAACGCAACGTTAGCTAGCTTCTTTGTTACAAACGTTTTTAATGGTAGTCTTAGCTACTTTAGCGTTAAAAATAAAAGAAAAATGATGGTACCATAATGAAGAGTGAGAGCAACTTTGTTAGGAGCCGTAAACGAGTAAGAGCTCAGTGGAACAGTTAAGAACTCTGATGAGCTACTTAGAACAATATGGAATGTGACTAAGTACTTTTCCAACATTGTAAACTTTCAGGAATCCTTGATAACTGTAAAAAAGATTGGAAGATGAAGTGCATTTGGAATCCTCGACTTATATGGATGTTTTAACATGACGGCTGCTGGAAAACAGACAGAGAGAACACACTCATACCTCCGCACTAGGATTCTCTGTGTCGCAGATGGCATGGACAAACACAGAAACAAGACAAACACCCAAGACCCGAGAACAAACTTCATGCTCACCATACAAGTGTGCCCCGGCCGGGAATCAAACCCGGGACCCCTCGCTCCGAAGGCAGGGCTACTACCAACTAAGCCACGGAGTTGTCTATTCAGCGTTGGTGATTTAAAATATTTTTTAAGGATATTTTTGAATGGACTAAATTCTTTTTTGGTCGACAAGTTTTTCATTGCACAGGCACAGACCGGCTCTTTCATCGAGCCGGTCGGAGATTCGCAGGGTGCTAACCTACGGACGCATCTGGACCCCCCAGACACATAACAAACATCTATGTTCGTCACACAAGTGTTTGTCCTGAGCGGGAATTGAACGCACGACCTACAGCTTATAAGACTACTACTACCTACTGCGCTGTGAAGGTCAATATCTGAATCGTTAAAAGATTAGTTTGGCATCTTACCTTGGGATGTCGCCCTCGAAAAAGTTGGTGTGTGAATGGTGTCCAGCAGTTAGACCGAAGAATGTGAAAAAGAAGGAGGCTATAGATATGGTGGCAAGCCACAACGCCAGGGTCCAGGGTACAGTTAGTCCTCCAAGAGACCACATCCAGATTGGCAAAACCAAGGGGATTAAATTCGCCCAGGTGAATTGTTTCCCTTCGATGTTCTTTATGCCGCCTATGAATCTGTAAGAGTAAGAATTGCATATGTTTGAACCGTATATTATTGTATGTAGCTGGTTGAAATTTCAACAAAATATTTTAGCTGGTCCTACAGCTTAGTTGGTAGTTACTTAGGTAGTTAGTTAGTTCGCGGGTTCGATTCCCACTCAAGACAAGCATATACTCATTCTGTTAGTGATTTGGTTCCCATGGCTCATAGTATCTTATTCTAACATAGAAATAAAATAAAACAACACGATAGTAACAAATAAGTAGGTAAGTATAAAATATGAATCACTAATGGAACCTTGCATTTTTGCATGAATTTGCAATTTGATTTCATGTACGCGGAAGAAAAGAACGCGAGAAACGAATGATTTCAACGTAACCTGATGGTGCGGATGAAATCTGGTTGTGATAAATTGACGGCTAAACGGTAAGTGGTTGGCTCATTAGGAATTTAGGGGCACTTTGGATATTACATTTGTAGTTGTGGCCAGAAGAATTGCTCGTTCAAACGTATTTACTGATTGCTCCCAAATTTTGTTTACTTACCCTCGAGGAATCATTTTCTCGCATCCGTATGTGAGTACCTTTTGAATTCCTGCACATATCCCTTAGGTGGTGAAAAAAGAGCAACAAAAAGTAGCAGTAGTTTTTGCAAGGTTTACCTGGAGAAGTATTGCCTCCACATCTGCCGTAGTGGTGCATTGCTGTGTTCCGGTGGAAAGGCGTGGGTGCCGGTGAAATCACATGCACATGAGACGTGTTTGTCCCGCATGCCTGATATATCCCTTTTCATCTTTCGAGAAAATTTAAGCGGGCCACGTATCTATGTATCGCGTGCATCATAGAATGAAGTTGCATTTATATCATGATTGGCATAATAATATTCCATTGTTGATTACAAATTCAAGTCACCTACCCAATTTCTTTTAATGAACTGAACTATTCATATTTTTTTGTATGTTTTCTGTCTGTCAGTTAGTCATTAATTAAGGATATTTAAATTTTTTTTTTGTCATTTCATAATCATTTAATTTATTAACACCAAGTTGTTACATATATAAACCGAAATAAAATTTTGAACTTGAAAATGTACTCACTCTTTCACCTGGAGACCAATGATCACGAATAAATAAATAATTGGGTAGTAGAAAGCGCCCATCTGGGCCCATATGGGCTTATTCTTGTAAGGCAAGAACTGAAGAAAAGGCTCTAGCATACTGAGCTCTATATCTTGCGCAGTATTTGTATGGAGGTGGTGCGACATCGAATGTGATATACGAAAGTCCCTGAAAAATTATTACTTCTGGTAAGAAGGAACTAGTACAAGGCACTAAAAACTAACTGTAATTTGACATAATCTGTCCACGTATGGTGTCTAGAGAGACCCTTTTTTCAAAGCCATGTGAAGCCACTCAATCCCCGGGGTAAACATTTCGTGATTAGAACGCAGCATGTTTTTTGATCTTGGATAAGTAACAAAAAAGTTAGTGCAGTAGAAATACTTACATACTCATAGTATGTAACTATTTTGTTTTATAAATATCCACGACGACCATCTTATTTTAAACGAGATTATTAATTTCCCGGTAAGAAATACATGGAAGGTTTAATTACATATAAACACTTACGCATATGATAATCCGCTCAAATTGAATAAATACATGCGCCAATTGTCTGACCTGTGGAAGTAATTATGCGCGCAGGTGGTCAAGGCACTCAACAGGTATCCATTAAGAATGATCAGCATCGCACCGAGGATCATGTTAGTCTTCCAAGCCCAGCAGCATATTGGCGCCAGAAATAGAACTGATATCAGCAAAGTATCAGTGACGTGATCAGATTTCTTCCTCGTGTCAGGCGGTATATGATTCAGTTGATCCATAATTTTGAACTTCAAAGTTTTGTAGAAACCATTTTCTTTGAAACTGTACGGTTGGTTTCTCGGCGCAGAGGCGGCCCTGACGAAGTATGTTTGGAGTATGGTTTCCGCTATTCCTTTCAGATGATGTGTTTCAAAGGCTTCTGTAATATCTGTACCCTGAAAAAATAACAATTATTGGTCCATTAACAATGCTAGCACCTAATTTTATTATAGCTGGGAATTAAGCCTATTTTTAACAAGTGAGAATATTAATTCTCTGCTAAGCTTTGATCTATCACGGAAGCCCAATCCATATTGGTAGCTGTCACATGAATTCGAATATTTGATTCTTTGTATGCCAGTTTCCTTACTATGTTTTCTTGTACTGTTTTGAGAATATGGTATTGTGCACATTTCATTTTCGAGTGAAACACTTTTTGGTGCACGTCCAGATTTGAACCAGATATCTTTGGATCGTCTGTACCTCTAGGCTACCACACTCATACATTTGCTTTTAGGAAAATGTATGTTTTCTTCTTCTTTCGGATTGATGCACGATACTGGAACTTGTTGTCCAAACGACACATTGCCACAATTAAGTAGAAATTATTGCATTTAATTATAAACTATGTAAATTAATTAAATAATAAATCATTATAAGACAAAGGCGAACACCTGGTGCGTGTAATTTCTTTATAATTCTAATGTAATGTGAATGCAGAAAATAGACAACAAACACGTAGATGACGGCTCCGTGGCTTAGTTGGTAGCCGTGCCTTCGAAGCGAGGGGTCCCGGATTCGATTCCCGACCGGGGCACACTTTGTGTGGTGAGCATGAAGTTAGTTCTCGGGTCTTGGATTTTTGTCTTATGTTCTTCCATGCCATTTTTTCTATTTATTTTTGACGTTTGCGACTTGGCCTTTGTTGGATGTGTCATGAAATTTGTTTTCGTATCTTGGTTACAAAGGTTGTAAATGTCAAAAAGGCAAATTTTAGGGGTACGTGTAATATGCCTTACAAATATGACAAATTACAGTCAGATTTCGGTGTTTTGCTAGTCTCTATATTTACTTAGACAAAAGTAGCTAAACATAGTATGTCAAAGTCAAAAATCTTTATGTCGGTTGAATTATTAAAAAAATACATGGAAACGTCACTTTTTTAATAAATTGTGTACCTACGAGATCATGCGTTCATATAATAAAAGTGCTCGTTCAAACCTTATCCCATCCTCCTTGAGATCCATACTAAACTATAGGACATAATAATGTCATGTGCTTAATATAGTAATTTTGTTTTCAGATGTAATTTTTAAACGTGTGATGCTGAACTAAATTAATTGTAAAAATGCAAAGAAATCTTACCGTATAAATGTATGTTCTCTATAAACCGGTTTGATGATAATTTTGCTAATATATTATGCGAATCTACGAAAATGCTTTATTCGTCAATCAGTTGAATTATACTCAATATAAATATTTATTAGTGTAATCGTCAAAAATTGTTTACCCAAGTTTAACATAACCCGTCTAAAAAGTCAAGATTAGACAAGTATTTTGCAAGTCACAAAACAAACACTCACCTCTGCAACCTCACTTTTTTATTTAGAATAAAAAGAAGCTTGTGTTCAGCTATCATCATAACATAATCATCCAAATCCATTCAGCCGTTGAGGCGTGAGTCATACATATATACAGACAAATTCTCACATTAATAGTATTATTTGGTATACTTCGAATACGTCCATGTTTCTATAGGAAGATAAAATGAGCGTCGTATAGTCGTATTACGAGTATAGTATAATAGAACAAGAACAGTATTGTATTCGATTCAGTAATGCGTGAAGGCTTGAATCATTAAAATTCGAATACAAGATTTGACCTCACTGTCTGGACATTCATAAATATACTCTTTTAACATATTAAGGAAGTTCAATTTCAAGCGCAAGGTTATTTTTTGGTTAGTTACGCTTAAAAGTTACTGATTCAATATTGGGATGAAATTATGTTATGTAAAAGGTTTTTTTTAACATTTACTTCCGCCGTTGGCAACGGCAATACGACTTAGGTCCTCCCCGACCGAAGTATGCGAAGACCTAAGTTGCATCGAGTTGCGCCGATAACCTGACACGGAGATGTAATGTCTGGTGCGCCCGACCATTCCACTGGAACACAGCTATGCGAGTGCATCACTACTTGGTGGCATTACCAGGTGTGGAAGCAGTGTTACTCCAAACGGACTTGGTGCAAGGTATACAACTTTTAGTTGCTCCTTACACACCACCCAAAAAGATACATTAATAGATTCAAAGGGATTAATAGATACACAATGATGCGAACAACTGGACCCCCGCAGTTTTAGCTCTGGTACAACGCTTTGACATTTACGCTAAGGTCTAACCTTTGTAAATTGGATCCATTGAGGGCCACCGGGATGATTTGACACGAAGTGGGTCAAGTCATACAACCCATCATATACCCTCCACAAGCCTTCGGCTCCGTCCTGAATCTGTTTGCTTTTCAACCATTGCTGGGGAGTCTTCGGTACAGTGTTGCGAAGGATTGGGTACTTCAGCTGCGGAAAACTCTCTTGCCGCCGATCCGTGTCAGGCGGCATCTAAAATTTAATAAAATTATATGAGTGAGCACATAAATATTCAAGGAAATTAAATATAGCGTGATTTAGCCTTAATGGGAACCAGATTACTATTATAAAAGAATGCATACATGTATAGATGCAATCGACATAACGTAATAATAACTTCCCGAAAATATTTTCTATCATTTAATTTATTTTCAACAATTTGATACTTTATGAAACTCTTTCGTTAAAAGCCTAAAGTTAAGTCTTAAATACTCTAGAAAAAGACAAGAAACCATGAATAAGGCTATAAATACAATAAGTATAGGCTACGTCGGTAATCAAAACAACTTACTGAGGCTTCGTCATGAACATAAAAACAATGTGAATATTGTTATTCAATACAATGTCAATATAATAAATAATAATAATAAAAACGTTTATATAATCATACTCCTATACCTTGAAAAGGATTTTCTATGTTTCAGATGGCACGGACAAACACAAAAATAAGATAACTCCAACACCCAAGACTCAAGAACAAACTTCATGCTTCAACTTCATACAAAGAGAGTATCCCGGCTGCGAATCGAACCCCTCGCTTCAAAGGCTATTATCACGCAAACACTGAACAAATATCTATGTTAGTCGCATAGGTGCCTATGGAAATCGAATTTACGACCTACAGCGCAAAAAACATATACCACCGTCTGATGCCAGTCAAAAATTATAAAGTCAAGGCCAATTTGCAAAGCAACTGCTCAGTCAAAACGGAAATATAATATCATAATATCAAAGAACTAATAATGTCGGCAAATTCATTATCTGGGTTCGTATTGCGCTTGTTATCGCGTAAACTATTATGACAACAACAAACCTAAAATCTGTCTATTATGATGACAACACTGGTATTGTGATTAGAGGAGAATAACCTTTTACCAACATTTTGTTACAATGTGAAATATAATCTATGTCACTTTCTATTATTGGCACTCCCTCCATTAGGTTGAGCGTTTTATAGAAACTCTAGATAGTACTCTCCATTTGGAGTTTGCGGAAGAAAATTAAGCCCAATCAAATGCCTCAATGTTGGATTGGAAGGGGAGGGCCAAACCTGGACCTGCTTGATCTCCGGATTTGACCCTATGGATTTCCATGTCTAAATATATATTGTTTGATTTTTGTTCGCTTTCACGGCTCAGCTACTCAAACGATCGTCATGAAATTTTGGAAACAAGTTGCGTCGGGTACTTTCTTCCAGAAATAATTGAAAAAATCTACTTTCGAGTGACTCCGCGGTCCTAAGCTAGTTTGTGATATAATTTACAATTTCGACAGATATTTTTATATAAAGCCGTAAAATTTAATCTTGTTCTGCTCTAATTAATGAGGATAATTGATTCAGGATACTTTTCATGGCCAAAACCAAATTTCTTATGATTCTTATTGTGCTTTTTCAAAATTTATATTTATCTTATTGCAATTAATTTTAACTAGTTCATACTTTATACGCACCAAAGCTTGTCAAGATTTTACCACAAAGTATGACGTCAATAAGTTACGTAAATAAAAAATAATCCGGTATATTGTTTTGTTGTTGTTCTACTTCATGTCGAATAATCACCATCAAATTAGTTGGAACGAAGTAGAGATGTTATTGTATACACTTGGATGCTAATCCAATAAGTGTGATTCTTAATCATTGAATAAAAGATTCACGACCATCTAAAATAATGAATATTTTAGATGGTCGTGAATCTTTTAGACAGATTTTAGAAACACAAGATAAACACCCAAGACCCGACAACAAACTTCATGCACACAAAGTGACCCCTCACTTCAAAGATATCTAAACGAACGATAGATAGATATCTTTGGTTTGTGATGTATTGCACTTTGTTAATTGTCAAGGAAGTGACGGTTCCAACTGACGGCCCCATCTAAATGTTTGTGTTGTTATGAACACCATATGATTAAGGTTCTCTCCTACATTGTTGTGGGTCGACTCAAGTATCAAGGCATCGTATTGTACCCATTTCACTCACTGAGTTTCACTGAGACGTTTGGACGGAACATCTCACGCAACTATAATTAAATTATTGATTCATTTGATGATAAATAAGGTAATACAGGTTTTATACACTTAAAGTTTCTATGGAAAATCCAGGGGAATTAGAAAATTTAAGGAAACTGTAGATGCTGAGATAGAACTGCTACGTGCGCAAATTTCTTTTGATAGCTGATTGTCATCAAGACGAAACGCAATAATAATAGGACACTAGTCGAAATAGCTATATTATTAACGAAACTATCAACGTTAACACAACGTACACTCATACATCTGCACTAGGATTCCCTGTGTCGCAGATGGCATGGACAAACACAGAAACACAAGACAAACACCCAAGACCCGAGAACAAACTTCATGCTCACCACACAAAGTGTGCCCCGGCCGGGAATCGAACCCGGGACCCCTCGCTTCGAAGGCAGGGCTACTACCAACTAAGCCACAGAGCAGATTGACGTCAAAGAATTTTCTTCATTGTTGTTCAGTTGTTTGTCACAAACTGCTTCATAATAAAGTCAGTGAGGTATTATTATCATGAATATCAACTCGTGGTTTCGGTTGCCTAGCGAACTGAAGGTTACATTTTGCTTCCCAGTAAGAAATTGCATCTTGCAAAAATTTTATTAGTCTCACTTTATTTGAATTATGTAAATCTCGTAATTTTTAATGGCTGTAGTTTTTTTTTTGGATGTTTGTTATGCGATTTCTCCGAAAATTGTGGACGGATTTGGATGATTATTTTTAAATTTGATTGCATGTGGATATCTATGTTTAGCGTATTGCAGCCATTTCTGTATTAGCGCCGAATTGCCGTCAGTTCGGTGCAAACCATTATTCATTTACGGTGCGAAAGCCCCGTTTTCTTAGGGTTCCGTACCCCGTATAAATAAACCGGCTAACTTTCCACGCGAACTTTTCGTTAAACGTGTAAATTGTAGGTTTTTTTCATTGTTTTTTTTTCTGATATAATAAAAAATTTACGGTTTTCGGATTTATTTCTTTACTCGCGTTACATGATATTGCTTCTTGTCAAATTTCAAGGTTTTAGGTCAACGGGAAGTTAGCCTATAGGTTTTGATTCCCTTGCGAGAGTCAAAATATGTGGCATAAACTGCCGTATCTTTTGGTGGCGTTGGCTTAGAAATTTGTTATTTTCACTGTTCTTAGGAATGGCAATGAGTATTTGGTATTAATTTCAATTTGATACCTCCACGCATTCCTGAGAAAAAGCGTCTTGATAGATGGACAGACGGACAACGAAGGGATCCTATAAGGGGTCCGTTTTTACTTTTAAAGTAACCTAAAACCCTAAAAACATATTAACAGATATTTTTACTACTTTTATTATTATATATGTATAGGTTATTAGTCGTATAGATTATTAATTATTACAATTATAGGCACTAAAACGAATTATTATAAACAGAATTAGTAATTATAATATATTGGAAGTGATTTGTTAACTAATAATGATCCAATTGATCCAAATAGACCAACTCAGTTCATGAACTGTACTGACTTGGTCTATTTAGGTAACGTTAAGTAATGCTACCTAAAGTTACAGTTTCTTAGCGCTTGATTGATTAAGAATGTTACGTTCTATTAACAAACACTGCTTGAATGGAGTATTGCCGATTGAATGAATCGGCTAAAAGAGGTCCAACATAAAAATATTGTTTTTTTTTTTCTCTAACTAATACAAATAATTTCGATAAAAAAGTAAAGTAATAAACTTACCGTGCAATTGATTAATTTGCTTGAAAATAGATTCACAACACAACAAAAATGTTATTATTTTTGTTTAAACTGTCCGACGCGAAATGCGTCTCGTCCTACACTCGGCGCGGAACGACCCTGACTGCGTGCGTGCGCAAGAGTTTTTTTTAACTTACAAGTTTTTGTACTAATTTATTGAACTGTATCTGTGTATATTCTAGTTAATTGTTTTGTTGTTACAAAATATGCATAAATTAAAATATCTATCTATATATATAATAAAACTATAACAGGTCCATTTCTGTACATTGAAAATATTCTGTTTTTTTTTTTTTTTGCAAGGCGTTCTTTCTATATTCGTTACTGTATGTCAAAGCTGTATGCCATGGCTGAGCAAATTTCAGCGATTAAAATTTATTATTGTTTTATTTTAATTATTTTTATAATGAACTTGCGACCCGCCCCGGCTTCGCACGGTTAGTAAAGTATCAGTGTCGTATCAGAAACTACCCGTGCGAAGCCGGGGTGACTGGCTAGTGTATTATACATATAAACCTTCCTCTTGAATCAATCAATCTATTAAAAAAAACCGCATCAAAATCCGTTGCGTAGTTTTAAAGATTTAAGCATACATAGGGATATAGGGACAGAGAAAGCGACTTTGTTTTATACTATGTAGTGATTACTATCCACGAAGGCAATATTTTGGAGACAATTCAGTAGGAAATTAGCTAACTACTAGACATATATCGGTACAAATTGAAATTATATACACTTAAATTTGTACAGGTAGAAGGCTTATCAGCAGATATCACGATTTAAGCTGAATAAATTATTAAACATCGCTCATTCAGGTACAGGTATCGTTGGTAATTGTTTCCGTGCATAATTTATAAATGCATAACGAATTAAATTAATAAAATTGAATTAAAATCCTGTATTCCTATATTTACATTATCAAACTAAATTTCACGCAATTGAATATTATGTATTATTCAATGAATAATAACTTTTTTTTTTATAAATACTGTGTAAAAATTTGTGTGATAAAATTACGGTACGTTCCAACATATTTTTACCACGCGGGCCATAAAACTATTCTTTGCTTGAATTAAAAATAACTTGTATTGAATATAGGAAATAAACGTGTTTACGTATCTTTAATTTAAAATAGTTATTATTATAAATTATATTAGGAGTACAAATAAATACAAATAAAATAATCAATATAAAATATTAATTTATCTTTTATTATAGCTTTTGTTTATAACAATAATAGCTTACTGAAGTATCAGATTGATTATGTTCAAATTGTTGATGGAAATGTATTGTATATCCGCCATAATGACACTAACCGGAATAATTGTTAAACCGGAATAACCAGAATTCTGGAATGATTCATTATTATATTCATCATAATTAGAAGCATTCATTAGGTAAAAATAAAATAACATAACATACAGGGGTACATACTATAGACACGGATACATACACTGATAGACAGACGTAATAAGCTAAGTAATCTGCTTCTCTTTAACATTAATATGCAGGAGCACTAGGATTTCTTGTATTGCAGATAGCATGGACAAACACAGAAACACACGACAAACGCTCATTATCCGAGAACAACCTTCATGCTCACCACACAAAGTGAGACCCGGTCGCGGGAATCGGACACGGGACCACTTCGAAGGCACTACCAACTAAGACGCGGAGCCGACTAATCCTAAAACAAATTAAAAAGTACAGCATAGTAACTTTCCAGTTCATTCGCATAGATTTACTGTAATACCCGTTACAGTGCCTTGATGAAGTCGGCACAATTGAGATATACTGCCGCACCTTATTGGATTTGTCCTCTCCCAGGGCGGGGCTATTCATTTCCACGACGCTGGAACATTGATCGAGTTTCTATTTGCTTAACTGAATGTTTGCACGATACGGCACGAGTCTGTGTAAATGTGTAAAATAAAAACACAATGGAAAGCTTATGTCAATTTTGCAAGATTGACTGACTAAAATATAAATTCAATATCACACCTGCTCTAAAGAGTTGCGAAAATATAGCAACAAAAAGTTGCTAAAATTCTGAACATAAATAGTATAATATAAAATAATATCCACCTGCTATTCGAGGGTTAAATAGGCAAAATATATGAAATTTGAATAGGTAATTGTTTATTTTTTTTTTATGTCGGTCGATTTATATCCAAAGGTCAATAATTTCTAAATTATTGAAAAAAGTTGAATATAGCAATATCTCAAAATGTATAATTTTAATAAAGCTAAAAGTATTTTTACCTAAAGAATTAAAGATCAACTATTGTATTGTAAGATTTGTATTAGGTATTCGCCACAAAATACAAGTAGGTGTTAATTTAAAACCAGATTTGTGAGAGTATGGTGCCAGAGATATCATAAAAAAAACCTGTACTACTACTCACCAGGCCTTCCCAACGACAGTAACACGAAAACGCTTTGTCAAAATTAAGAAAACTTATAAATAAGATTGGAAATACACATTAACAACGTGAAAGCTGAACCATGAAAAAAAAATATTGACTAAGTTCATTCATGCCATTATAGGACTTTAGAAAATATTTTAAGGATCTTAGCATCTGTTAAAAAATTAAAAGAAAGCGACAAATAAGCAGGTGTTATTTGTTGAAGCCTGGCTTACATCCTTTAGAAAGCGATGAATCATAGGCAGCTTCGAGCGAGCGCCTTGTTTCATAAAAAAATAGCGACTTATACAAGTTGAACTACTAGCTTAAAATTGTCAAAAAAAGCATTTTCATACGCCTATTATATAGGTTTTATATAGGTATTGGGCTATAAATCATTTATTTTAAATACCTATTTAATAGTTGCTCAGGAATTTTCATTGATGTATATTATAGGTCATACACGACCGATCGACTTATTTATCCTGTTACTAGGATCGGATTTATGATTTTTAGGTTACATTCTCAAACGGACAATATATTTTAGTTTTAATGAGATTATTTTAATGTTTGTTTCGTAACAGAAGGTCTGATGACGAGGCATGAAATAGTATAGTTTATACGTAATAAAAGAAAGCAATTTATAATTTAAGTGGCTCGTCGTAAATCCGTTGGAGATGTTGAAATTGACTGTGCTCTTTTTGTTCACGGTTTAGCCTTCAGGACTGAAACAAGGAAAAAAGAAAAGTGCTACTTAAGGAGCTTTACGGAGTAGCTCTTCAAAATTCAAAATCAAAAGTTCATTATTTCCATCAAATTCTTAAAGAAATTGCTTGGAAATTTCAATTAAATTAAAAGTCCGCGTACTTATAGCTAAGTCTGCCGACCCTTTTTCGGGAAGAATAGACAAGGTACCACTAATGGTGGGATGCTTTTGCCAGTATTTTGATTGATGCCGAAATTAATATCATCTTTAAAAAATAAGGTCAATATAATTTGATGTAGGTTATTATCATTATATCAATCACCACAATAAACAAAAAATGTAACATAACTGATAAAAAGATTTGTTATTTCTCCGTAATAACTAATTTAGATAACAGGCAGTATCCATTTGTCTAGTTAATAATTTCTGGGAATTTAATTTATTCCTCGCCTCATCTTGGTCGTAGTTTATTTTCATTTTCAGTTAGTAAGAATATAATTTGTCGTGTTGTATTATTTTTCCATCGTGCCTAGAATATTGTGGTCTTTATGATTAATAGTTACCTACGTTGAAAGTGTCTAGGTTTAGAGTAATTATCATTGTTTTTTGATGTTCCTGTTTCTAAAGCGGCGATAAAACCATTAAAACAAGAAAAAGATTAGGTATTTATTACTATTAACGCCACAACGCCTGTTTAAATATAAACAGCAATATGAATGAAGTGTAGCTTAATGAAAAGTTGAGAATATTCAGGCATGATCTAAAATTAATATATTCTAGAATACTGTCTATAAATAAGTTTTCCAGTTTGATAAGACAGCTTATTAATTCCAATATGTTTAATTTCGGAATAAATTATAATCTAGATAAATCTTTTTAAAATGGTGAAGTAAAAGTTGAAGGCTTTTTGATTTCAAATTTTCACCAAGGTAAAATTCATCTCTCTGCAGTTGATTGAATAATTGATATGTTTCTATGCTTTCCTAAGAACTTCACTAACGACATATTTCAAAAACTTCCATCTAAATTGCATGCAATAATACTAAGTTTCAGGAAGATTCAAGATTAAACTGTGTGGAAAATTCCGAGAAACCCATGTACAATGTACATACCCACGAATGCCGATGCGTCCAAGTCTGATTACAGAAGTTCGCTTGCTTAGTCAATTAATCTCCAAATGTAGAGTACCCAAAATACAGAGTAACCCTTATTCTAAAACTTCAACGTCTGTCTGTCTTACTATCATAAAAATGATGTATCCTTAATAGATGATTCCCCAAATAAAATGACAAGATAAATAAAATAAAATAAATAAATAAATGACGATCGCAACCGTATAAGCGCTAAAACGAATAATTTTTGAAAACCCAAAATGGGCTGACTATTTAAAAAACAAAATTTCAAACAGTCAAAATGTTATGGCGCATATTTATAACAAATAATAACTTAGTCATAATCTGTGGAATGAAACGGTAATGGCAATTAGAAATGTAGAAGATGTTAGATAGTTAATTTTAAAGTCTTAAAATAAGGGTAAGGAAGCGAACATTTCTCAAGTCAAAAACACGAGGAATTCGAAATCGTTTTCCTCCTTTATTTTTCTGGTCATTAATATTCATTATTATTATTATGACAAGTTTTTGCCATTCCTTTCGTTATAAGTAGACGTGAGGCGAGAAAAAGAAAAGGCGAAGCTTTGAAAAAGTTTCTTATTTTAACTTTGTGGGATTCAAAGTTAGCAGGAAAGAAAGGCGAATATAATTACCCGCTTCCAAAGATATTACGTGAGTTGTATTATTACAACTCACGGTATATTTATCAATTTCTTAAGAGAACTTACTGTTGTAAGTAATCTAAATTTTGACATTTGATTGAATGATGGAGTTTTTTTATGTGGCTAAAGTGACTGGATTAGCTGGAGGCCCACCTGATGTCAACTGGTTACCAAAAGAGCTATTTACAAAATAGAAGTTGGGAGAAAGTAAAAAAAAAGTTACTAATTTATTCAAATCAATTTGAGTTTGAGTTTGCACATAGGGTATCTTTCATCCAGAAATAATTAGCAAAAATTGGATTAACGTTAGCGAGGCTGCGGGCAAAAGCTAGTCATATTTAAATAAGAATGTGAGCATGCGCCACTGAACTCCAACTCTAAATAAAACATTTCAGATTTTTTTTTATAAAAATTACAATGAGTCAAGTAATTTTGTACAAGTAATTAAATCTAAAACAGAATTAACGACACACAGGTGACCCTCAAATGTAAACACAGGTAAGTTATTCCGGTCTGGTCCATTAGGACCCTCAAAATGGTGATTTTATAAACTTATTTATACTACTTCATCTGAAATTCAAATTTTATGAAAACTTCCCTTGTAGCGCCTATGTTCTTTATTTTCAATAGCCGACACGATTTTTATAACTTGTCGGAAACAAATTCCGTTGTTTACATCATCATCTTCCTGCTCATATCCCGCTCTAGGTGGGGTTGGAACAATGTTTTCTTCCTCCATTCTCTTCTATCGGCTGTCTTTTTAGTACTTACTCTTTTTTTACTCGTACCATCTTTCACGCAATCCATCTTATCCTTGGTCTCCCTAATATCCATCCACTTTCATGCCTAGTACATTCCTAGTTAAAAGAGAACCGACCCTCCCGTCCAAAATTCTCCATACATACAATTAAGATAATGCCGATAAAATAAAAATAGCATAATCACTCGACATTCAATAATATGTCAATAGCTCAAATTTGTCATTGAAAATTTTTAATCTTTTAAGCATATTTTTTAGTCTCTAAAAACCTTAAACATTTCGGTGGAATTACCCCAAAAAATTATTCTATATCTGAGTACTGATACAGCATGTCTATAGTATGCAATAAGTAAGAGCCGAAGTATTAACAATTTTGCTCAATTTATAAAGTGCGTTTGAGTATTGGCGTAAGCCATTACATTGTATGTAACTTTAACTTTTTCGTAGATATAATAAAAATACAATATTTTTTATGTACCCACAATTATTGCTTATTAAATCAGATCAGAACATGCTCAAAATAAGGTGATATTCCCATTTGATACGAGTAATAAAATTGGTAGTAAAATTGAAATTTCATGAAGAAATTCCACCCCTAAAAGGCGTTAAATAAATGATGAAAGTTAAAGCTTAAGTTGCTTTATACCATTTTTAAATTAGTCAACTAAAAAGTTGTGTTGCCAAATTTTGCTACTTCGCGGCGTTAAGCTTAAATCACCTTATGACCCAAAACAAAAATAATAAGGACCGAGTTTCTCCTTACCGAATCGTAATACCAATACGGTGAGTGGAGCGATAAGAAGCTTATAATGGTTTTCACCGGGGATGTGTGAGAATGTGCAGTGAAGTTGTCAGTGTGTACCGATGAAATCCCTTCATTTTCGAAGCTTAGATCATCTCAGCTCTGGAGATTGGCTTTCAAATTAACTTCCGACTTTTGCCGTACGGTTTCAGGTTCTGTTTGCAGAAGCTATCAAAACTTTGGCACTGGGGTTCGGAAATATTTTAAGTATATTACGGTTAAAATGAATATCCTTTTTTATTAAATGAATTAAATTGTAAGTTTTAAAGTGTAAGCTAATTGTATGTCTATTAAAAATATAATAGTTAAAGTGATTAATTTTCTTTATTGGCCCAGCTAACGCAGTCACTTCCACCGCTCCCGTTTCTACCAAACAAATGAGAAATATACCCAGATGTTACCCTGCAGATGGATCCCTGTGAAAAAACTCTAAGTTTTCAATATAAAGTTTGGCTCGACCGAGAATCGACCCCGGGTCCCCTCGCTTTGAAGGCAGGGTGCCTACAAACTTAGATATTCAGCTGTCAACGAATTAACAACTGAGAATTACTGGGTTCTTACTAGCATAACCTGCAAGTTGTAAAAAAATGCCTCATTCATGCATACTAGCTAATGTAAACAAAAAAGCTATACCATTATTATTAGCTTCATTCCAATTTCAATCACTTTGAAGAATTTAATTGAAAGGTTTTTAAGATCCAATCATCCCATTAGTATATTTGATAATGATAAAAGTAATGAATTTGTCTAATTTGTGTTTAACACTTCGAAATCGTTATCGGTCCGTAGAAAAAGCTTTCATAATTACCATGGACTCAGGTTTTTGGCTACCTCATAATTTTTATATGTAAGCGGTGGCCATTCATTTAAATTATGATAGGATATCGATAAAAAAGGTGACATAATATACATATCCTTGAGGAGGAGAAATGCTCCTTCCTTTATGTTAATCTTCTAGATAACTGAAAATGTAACTAGTCATACGGACGATTCTTGATTTATGCTCGAACAGATAAACGTTTAATTTACGGAACGAATTTACGGCTTCAGTTAGATACCGTGCCTGTAATGAATTTTGAAGTCTATAAAATTATTTTAACACCTTGTTAAAGAAATAAAAAGAAAAACGGTTTACCGTTAGACTTTTTACCGGCGCCAAAAAGAATGTTTTATTGAGTGTATGTATATTTCTTTGACACGCTCTGTAGCCTAAACGGCTTGATGAATTTTAGTTTCAGAGATGTCGTTAGATAAGTCTTAATTGTGAGAGTACTATATCAAAATTATAAAAATTAAAGTGACCGATTTTTGGCGCCATATTTTGTCTTCAATAGTTACTTTTTCTTTAAAACCTATCGAGTGGGGTATCGAAATACAGGGTTTTATATTATTATAAATGGGTCACAAAAAATATAATGTATTTTTGTATTTTTTTGTGAAAAACTAATTTGTTTTAAGTTCAGATAAAATGATATAGTAATAGAATAAGTTGATATAAGAATAACTTTTAAAACACAACCAAATTACATTTAAACACAAAAAATATAATGTATTTTTTGTGTTTAAATGTAATTTGGAATTTTTCACGCAGTATGGTTTTTTGTTCTTACAATAATTTTTAGATTGGTTGTGTTTTAAAAGTTATTCTTATATCAACTTATTCTATTACTATATCATTTTATCTGAACTTAAAACAAATTAGTTTTTCACATAACTCGTCTGACAGACTCATAAAACGCTTATGTTGTGAGTTTACGGCTGCTACCGATGGTTTCATTTCTAGGGTTCCTTATCTGAAATAACTAAAGTAACCCTTGGCGAAGCAGCTGTTGATACTTATAGCTTATAGCTTATAAGCATGGTTCTATGGGTTTTGTGTCAAAAGAGAGACTGGACTATGTAACCTTCGATCTTGCTGAACTAACAACCTTGTAATTAATATTTTATTTAATATATTACACAACAGTTTTATTAAACCATATTAGAATTAATTTAGAAATGAATGTTGAAAACTATACTGTTTACGTATTATATTATATTATATTTGATAAGATTATTTAGATGGATGATTGAACAGTTTGTTTCATAGACAAACATAAGTAATTGTCACTGAGCATGATTTCCATTACAGAATATTACAAAAATGAAATATCCAAAATATAATAAGTAGCGACACTTTTCTTTCTTTTTATAAGAAGACAACAATACGTTTTGTTATGTTTATTTTTTACTTTTTATTTTGATATACGAACGAAATGTAAATCTCGTACCGGAAACAGAGACATAGAGATGTGTTGAAAACAGGCGTGTGAGCGTGCAAACGTTTGTTTAAATAACAACAAATAATCAAAAATACAATCTATGGCACAGAACCATCGATGTACGAGTTCGAACCGCACTTAGTCTGTATTTTATATTTCATCCCACGCTCCATGTGATGCGTTAATTGAACTTTAACGGTCCAAGAAATGGGGCATTATTGACTTTCGGTATAGCCACGACATTGCAAGGGTTGGGGACAGACACCGGACCGTGTAATGTGTGATTTTGTCTTTGTTTGACTTTAGTTTCGGTGATTATTGATTGTTTGCATTGTCTGTTTACAGAAATTAGTTTAGCTTTTTAAACAATGGGACTGTCCCTATGTATGAGATAAACCAGCTGCTAAATCTGTGCAGAAGGTGCTATTGTGCATTTTTTTAAGGAATATTTTTTGATGTGTTCAGGTATTTCAAAATTATCATTGAATTAATAATGAAGCCGCAAACTACTCTTGCCACGTGAGAGTGAATGGGCTTTGATCAACCACCAGAGACCAATTTGGATTGGTAGAAGTTTTCCTTTGACTACGTCATGCTATGTACCTAAATTTTTATGTGCATGAGTCATTCATGTACATAAACTAATTTACGAATTTTTCCCGATGGGGTCTTTTCACTAAACATAGTGATCTACAGGGTTACGCAACCATGGGAACCTAGACATTATAAACGGTAGGACTCGAACTCACAAGCTTCACAACCAACTGAGAAACCAGTTGAGCGGTGAGACTAGCCATTAAATCCCATATGTTAACCCCCATAAACAGTGTATAATAAGTAACAACTGAAAATCCCTCTACCACATTATTATAAAGGCAGTTTGTATCTTGTAAATCCTCGTGTCACAGCCAGGCAAATAAAGTGCATCCAATTGCTCACGTTCGTACCCAAGTGGATATACTCATGTTTAAACAGGGTCAAGGGGTGTCACAAGGCGACCAATAAAATTTAAGTTGTTCAAGTCCAAGATTTTTTATGACCTTTTGAAATTTTGACATGGCATAATAGTTCTAAACGCTAAAACGGTGCTGCCAACAACCCAGGACTGAATTGGGATGGCTGGGGTGGGTTTAATTAACAACGTGCCATAATGCATAAAACACTCTTACGCGGGACTTCAATAAATAAGATCTATCGAAGATCTCAGCGCACTAGAAATATGACTTGAGCACATACAATAGAGTTTCTCTCTACCGAATGTGTTGACACATATGTGTGAAGAAGATTTACTGCGTCCTTTTGATTGAGTTAGTCACACCCGCCCGCATTTAAGTTCTGGTGTTAGCCAGGACTCGCCTATCAACATCGCTATGCAATTTTGAGTCACATTTACGAACTTGTACTGGATTGTAGGTCAGCTTGAGGTTGCTTAGGACTTCTGCGGACAGTTGTAGACTAACATTTGAGAGTTTTAGCTGTTAAGTTTTCGGGCGGTTTATAAAGTCAGTAAAAGTACAAAATTAAATCAATTTTAAGATTTTCTTCAATTTCCAATCTTGTATCAAACTACAGCAAAAACTGGATTTAGAATCATTTTTCATCAACACTTTTACTTACTTTTGTAAGTTGACAACCCTATGCTACCTGCTACATTTTTTCATTCCGAAGCGTATTTGACATTTGCACGTGTATTTTAATCACGTGCAGTCACTTGTATTCACAACAATCCACTATATGTTTCAAAATGTCACGGTACACCTGATTTTGAGTGGTTAAAAAACTTCAAATATATATTATAAGTACGATAAATCATCAACAAGGGAACACGTCAGCTGTTTTCTCAAACTGCTGTAATGTAAATCATGTCCAACAATTTGTATTTACAAACCAAATTTTCCAACGTTAAAACACTAAGTTCGTGTTGCAAGCACACCAAAACCGAGCGCGTGACCAAAATTTACGTAGCATAGTCGTAGTTCTGGCCAAATTTCTCTGTCGTTGGTCAAACTACTGGACTCTAGTAACTGGATTATCGCTGGACATTGACGAACGGGTGATGCTCTACCTTGGGTGGACCTGCATACCCGAAGGAAAACGAATAAAATTAATCAACTTCGAATCGTACGCATTCATTTGCCGAACTACTTAACAAATAATCTACAATCTGATGAACATAGTAATCTCGCAGTCGAATCTCGTAAAAAAAACTATTTAGATTAAAATAGTGAAAGTGACGATTATTAAATTATAATATGTTTATTAGATTTTGTATTCATCATAAAAATAATATTATTCAAAAGTTTATAAATTATAAGCTTGAATAATATTATTTTGCAAAAAAATTATTGTAAGATGTTAAATGATATAATATATTACTAAACTGTTTTTTTTTTTGCACATCGCTGTCATAAAACTTTTTAGTTTTCAATCATAATTCAAACTTGTTTCATTTGATGATAAATAAACGTTACCTCTAGATATTTCTACTGAACACAACATTTGAACATTTGAATTTATCACTTTCTTGTAATCTTTTTAATTTTAAGTATGTACTTAAATAAGTAAAAATAATATTTTCTTAATTAAACAACTAAGCCGTCACTTGAATGTAGTGTGCCCAAAATGCTGACAGCATTGCTATCCAACGTTTCAATATATGGTAACAAGTGTTGAGAAAAGTAGAAGAAAAGATGCACGTTACCAATGACCCTAAATGATCGGTTTCATTCGCTATGTGCGGCCGCGGCTTTTAGTGAATTATTAGCGGATCCACAGATACTGTGTAAAGGAAAAGCTAAATCAAACATTTTGAGGTCGTTTGCGATTCCGTTTGTGATTTTATTTTGATGAAGCGTTTAATACCCGTTTGAACTTTCGTTTAAAGTTTAATCGATTTGGTAAACTCGGAAATCATTACAACCGACCGATTTTGATTGAACATTTAATTTTGAGGTGTTGGTTTATCTTGGTTTAAATTCAACCACTTTGTTGATTTTTATGTGTTAAATTTGCAGCTGTTTTTTTCTTCTTGTCAAATTAACGACCTACTATGAAACATTTGTTATTGTTTCTTATTTGATTTACCTGTATAGAATGTGAATTTTCCCTCAAAACTTTCAAGTAAGTCATTTAGGACTTTGAAACTAATTGAAATTTTATGAAATCACAAAAAACCATACATTATAACGTATTTCGGAGTAGAGTTTTTTGGGGACATCCGCACTAAGAGTTGAAAAAGCTATAACCACTTTTGAACCGTATTCCATCTTCATCCATAATTCCAGTACCACCAAAAACAAACAAAACATTGTTACACGTTGATCTGTCGAGAAGAGTAGGGCTTTCGCTCCGGCGACACTTTAAGCCGCTTACTGTGGCTTTGCCATAAAAATCTTAGCTAGGAAGCTTTCGATTTTCATATTGTCGTCTTCAAGGCCTTAAAAATGTAATCTTTTAGAATTGCCGTGGCGATGTATATTAGCCAGGATGATATCTCTAAATAATATAAAGCAAAGAGGCTGTTTTCGTTTGTTTCTTGCCTAACTTCTTCTTAACCACGCAACGGATTTTGATACGGGATTCAGTATCATTCCGAAATTGGCAGATCAGACAGAGCTTTGCGAATGCTCCAGTGGTTTTTTATTATTGCAGCTGCAGCTAAATCGTACACCTCTTGCCTTTGCCCATCTGACATTCTCTCATACTCATTACAAATTTACGAAAAATGTGTTACAATAAGCCCCAATATTTTGTTATAATTAACCCCATAGTAAAATTTTCAACATTAAATGAATGAAATCAAGAATGAGGCGCTTGTTCATATCCACTCACTGCACCGTCTGGGAGGATTTTTGCTGTATCCCGTAATATAAGTAAGATTGAGTGTAAAGAAACAAAAAGCCATAAAGAAGAAGAGTGTAAAAAATACGCTAATAAAGTTTAAGTTCCCGGGGTAAACACTCTGTTACTACTTACCCCTGTTATAACAAGCCCCTTGCTCTCCTACTATAATCTTTTTCCGAAAGGTAAAAATAGTATTAGTATGAGCTTAGTTAATATATAAAATTATAAGCAAATGGGTCTTTTGACAAAATAGAAGTAATTTAGTGTCTTCTCAAGAAGCAGCGTTGTACGTGGAATTGTAATTTTGTAATTTAATTCTAAATTGCAAAAGTTTCAATGTTTTACAAACGGCTTTCTAGGCAGAAGGCTACAAACTTAGGTATACATTTTCTTCATAACTTTACTTAAGGAACAAGTATGGACAGTTAGCCTTTAACTAAAAATTAACTGTATAGGTGTTTCTGAAGTCTAAAAAGAATTTACAACATAACACATTTGCAAATTCTTAGTAGCTATTGGCTATCATAGCTAGTATCGCATCTCGCATTTTGTTTATATATGTATGTGTGTTAAGAAAGTATATGTGTATGTGTTAAGAACGTGATAATTATTTTGTCAATTTTGAGATAATAATTTAAGACGTTGAATGCCGTATAATGTGCGTTAAATTAAAGCGTTTTTATCAATCTCAGTGATGTTCTGGGCAGTGGAAAAAAAAAATTATCTCTTATTAGCAATTAACAATATGTTTACCTGATAGCCGAAAGCCGTCCAACTAGTACACTATTTTATCACAATTCCGTGTGGCGCTACATTATCGAAGACAAAAAAGTGAGCGTGGCTAAATAAGTCTATTGCTCAAACTCAATTACGCTTCTTACCGTCTTAAGTAAGTACTTAATAAAGTCTATATGATATCTAAAGTAATTAACTTGACATAACTACTAAACACTATTGAATTTGAAGAATTTTATTTTACTGTTCGACATGTCAGGTCGAAAAAATATTACAAAGTGTCTATAGGGACCTTTCAAAGGTGTTTCCAAGATGTCTGGCAAGTCCCTTAACGAGATTTCAGTGTCAGAATGTCAATCCGTCAGACGTCCACCAAAGATATATTGGAATTTGCTCAAATAATTCTAGGTCACAGGTGTATTTTCTCTGAATCACTTAAGACTGAAATGTGACTTAAATGTGACGGGATTTTTCGATTTAAAATAATGTAATTGTTTATATTGTTTTTATTCATTATTTACATACGTTAATTGTAGCCACTTGGGAACTGAAATATGTAATGGTTTCTCTCGGATATTAGAATTATACCACATGTCGCCTTTTTTGTTGATAACAGGTTTGCGTTTAACTTTGTCGCCTGATTTTAAGCGACTCTGAACTAACTAACTGAAAGTTAGTTGCGCAATGCTTGAATTGGAAACTGATAATGGATCTGGTCTGGAATAATTTATAAGTTGAATATAGCAACTCACTTAAAAAAGTCAACACTGAAGGCAAAATATATTTAAATTATATAATAATATTAATGTGTGTTTAGTTTATATCTGGCGCCCTCAATGACAAACAAATGATTACTAGTTCATACCATGTTTAACAGGATTATTTGTGTCGTAGTTGGCATATATCTATGCCAACTACGACACAAATAACCCAAGATTCGATAACAAACATCGTCCTAGTCACAATAAGTTTTCGCCAGGCGGGAATCCAATAGAGCTGTCAAATACTTACAGCAATAACTTACCAATATCAATTAGGGGATTTAAAGCATTGCAACGGTAATAAACGAAAGCTGACTAAATTAAAAGTCATGAAACAGCTTTTAAAATTAAATTATAATGCTCAGATTAGCCGTAAATAGCTAATGAGTAATAGCATAAATGTCAGTTACTGTTTGGCCTTAATACTATATTGTCAGCGTGTGTGGCTTTTTAGGTATTTTTCTCACAATTTTGCCAGCGCGATAAAATTGTGATTTAATTTGACGTACGGGAATTGCTCTCGAAAAATTGCTAACACGAGGACTGGATGATTTACCGTCAACATAATTGCAACCTCCGAACGCCGTAATGATGTGCTACGTAATCTATACCTCTACGTCTTTACTTCATTGTGCTGGTTCTACGTTGCTACGGCAATTTTTTTTACTAATGACTCTAAGGTTTCCATCTCAATGTCAATTTAAAATAATCATTAGTAAAAATATACCATGAGGTTCAGGAATACCGGAACATCGACTAGAATGGAAAGTAGACGTGATATTTCGAAAATAGGCCGTATTTAATTATCCAGTCGGCTAGTCTGTGCTATAAATACAAGACATTTTTGGCTGAACTTTGAATATATTTTTGAGCCTTAACAAATAAGGCTTTGACTGGCGTTATTACATAATATTTTAAAAGTGGAAAGCCTTCTATTATCCTGTGATAATTATATAGTAACACATCAAAGAGAAAAAATATTATAATAGTTGTAAATACCTATTTGTTCCATAAATTCGTTTTTAGAGACACAAAATACAAAATATTGGTGATCCGTGTTTATTTTTCTTTTGAGTTTTGAGTTGGCAAATATATTCGCCACCTTTCGAGTGTCTTTGTCTTTAATTTTCCCTCTCTCTACATAATGATATGTGTTACCTATATTTGTATTTTTATTATAGTACCTTATTTTTTTCTTCTCTTGTGAAGAGTCGCAGTTTTAAACGTAACATTTCTTTAAAAAAAACTTGGCACAATTTTTATTGCCACTTTGGGTTGCTCTACTCACCTACGGATGCGAGACAAAGACCCTCTAAAGTTCAGCAGATATAGCGCTTTAAGCGTAATGCATACAGTTTTAGACTTGGTAACAGAGTTATTTTTACACTTGGGTATGGTACTAGAAAATGGGTATCAAAACACTTAAACTAGTCCGTCTATATTCCGAGGAAATATCTATACGATTTTTGATGACGGTTGACAAGGTTCCGCTGGTTACCGCTACAGTAAAAGCAATCTGTATAATTCAGTTATGTCCATAGAGTGCCTATAATGGACAGCTATTGGCGTCGCGCATTATTGGATTGTGATCAAAGGATTTTCTAGAACTTGGTTATAAATGGTGTAGATATTTATTTCGTAAAGCGTGAAAATTTAGGCATCGTATGCATCAGTGATTATTCGCGGTGAAATGCCTGCACCAAAACAGCCGAAAACCCATTTTCAGCGCAATGCCTCCCAGTTCAGAGCAACTGAGCAAAGACAACAGCATACTTACAGACTGATATATTACTGGAGATAGATTACCATAGCAAGATTGTGGTCTGCCAAAAAATGAGAACTTTTTAACAGATAAAAATGTTGCACGGGTAATCTTTTTTATGTGAATAAGTCCGAAATAACCGAATCTACACGTATTGTTGACTCGACGTTGCGTTGTTGAAGATTAAATTTAAATTTAAGCCATCTTTCAGATCATCGTATCAAGAACTTTCGCAAAGTAACACCTGAATCCATTTATTACTTTATTTTGTTTTGTTTAGTACTATCAGATGTTTGATATGGTACGGTAATAATTCATGACACTCAATACATGGTAACAAATTCAAATTTATTATTTCAATGAATAACTGTATTTAAACAATAGTTAGTTAATACGCTGTCATTGTTCATTATTCAGTGAATTAATTACATTCATTTTATTTATGCATAGAGATAAATGAAACGAAATTTATATTGTTTAATGTTTCAAGTGTATTAATTTGGTGACAGTACTTATAACTGAGTTTTGTACTTATATTTTGACTGTTTTTAATCCTAAAAACATTTTATTCACGAATCATATAGCTTTATTAGTAGATAAGCTACATTTGGGGCCTTTGGTCGGCTACTTACGAGAAAGATTATGTTTATTCAGAATGCAAGTAAAGGTTTGTAGTTCTCTGTTTAAAAAAAATCTGGCTAGCTTTGCAACCACTCTCGACAGCTCCCATTACACTGAAATTCAAATTAGCTGTGAGAGGATAACGGTGTTTTTTACTTAGAGAATTCCAAAAATAAACAACCGCGCGAATGCAAGTGAAGTCGCTACCAAAGGAACAAAGGACGGACGTGAACTGCTCTTTATTGTTTGCCTCACAATACAAAACCGCCTTTCATGTCAAACGGTTTGAAAAAACAAACGGTGGGAGGTGTTTTTTGCTGCTAAAATAATTCAATAATAAGAATGAGTATGATATTTAATAAACACGAAGTTTATAGAACTGTAGTATTATCAAAATCCTATACTTTCTATTTTCAAATATTTTTTTTATATACCCCCGGAGAAATATTGCCTCCACACCGGGTAATTTGCGGTACACTCGCATTGCTGTTTTCCGATGGAAGGGTGTGGGTGAAATCACACGTAACAGTCTCGGGTAATGGGCGCAACGGTGTGCGACTTGGGTCTTCTCATACTTCGGTCGGAGAAGACCCAAGTCATATTGCTGTTATGGGCGGAGGCAACCACTTATTATAGTTAACGGCTTCATATTCTGAACTCAAGGCTCAAGTAACCTGTCTTATAACTCCTTAGTTCTATTTAAGCCGAAGCAAACTTTTTGTGATAACCATGAAATTTAATTCAAGGGTTTTGGTTGTTTTTTTTTTTTTGCATGATTCTGTATGCCCATTGTGACAGTAAATCCTAGTGCAGGGGTCGTGTCTAACCGTTTTTTTTTTCATGTAACCTAAAAATATTTATTGTATTTGGAACGGAAGGAAGCCCGCGACCTCACGTCCCAGTTGCTTACTCGAACGGTCTATAATAAATATCCCTTTCAATTGGATTTGATACCAGCAATTCTAATAAGTGATTCAGTATTGCAAAATATCGTGTGTGTATGCGGGTCAGAAAATGACCCGGGTGACCATTTGCTCACACGAAAGAAGAAGGACATCTTACACCTGCGCTTTTATAATATTTAAATAAGCCCCGTGGGTTAGTTGGTAGTAGTCGAAGCGAGGGGTTCGATTCCCACCGGAACACTTTGCATGGTGAGCATGAAGTTTTTTCTTCATGTCTTTGGTATTTGTCTTGTTTCTGTGTCTGTCCATGACATCTGCGACACAGGCTATTCTCAAGGTTATCAATGTGTAAACGTTAAATTTATGCATGATACCATTTCAACCGTATCATACCACTAGGTGTGATCGCAGAGATTCTTTACCTTGTAAAAGTATGTAAATTTTTGATTGCAAGCACAGTTACAAAATTTAAAATTATCTGTAAGGTACATAAATATTTATCTAGGCAGCCGCGATGCCTCCATAACTCTCCCAACGGGGGACAAACAGACAATTTGGGCAAAATGAATTGCTGAGATCTGCAGATAACTTCACCCTTGAGTACGATCGAAATAAAATGAACTCGGGTTGTAACAATATTATCAAATATTAGGATAATTTAAAATAATGGAGGTTATCTCTATCTGATATTTTTGTATGAAAGAAACGATAGACATGAATATTTTGTTTTATTTACACAATGCTGTTTGATTGGTTTAATATTGTTATAAAATTCTTGTTGACATATGAATCTGCAAATTATTGCATGAGAAAAATCTGTAGAATTTCTTGAGATATTATCTCAGGGCTTTGAATAAAACTTTCTACTAACTAGTACCCTAAGATTATAAATTAAATTCGAGGTATACATTTCATAGGTACATATTTCAAAATATGCCATCAATAAAAAACTTTCCTTTAAGTATTTATGGTTTTAAATACATACCTTAATTTGTTTGATAAATAATAATTTAATTTATTTTGCTTCAGCTTTACGAGTACCTTCGGCTCAGTTAATTTAAATGCCTTTAAAAATATAATTGCTGCAAGCGTAGCATGGTTTTCTTCTGAAATAATTATCTCTCAGTGAATTGTTCAGCAATAGGCACTCTTAGTACGACTGTCCTATTTTTATTTTGTACTTTACGTCTCATCATGTAGGTGTTCAAGTGCCTTTGCTTGTAAAAAAACCTCTTCATTTTACTTTTTGGTCCTTGTAAGAGTTATTTTTTCATATAAGACTTACAAGCAAAGCGAGGCAGCTCGGTATAAGTCATAAGTCTATGATGACCTAGTTGAAAGGCGACTCTAGTGTGCAAGGTGGCATAGCATGGCACCTAAATACCTAAATGTTGTTGAGACGACCACAAAATTCGCTATATGAAACTTATGCGATGTTGAAGCCAAAACATAACTACATTATTAGCTTCATCATTGTGCGAAATATAGTTTCACATTTTCTTTCTTCGTCAATATTTGTTTAGCAGCATCTATACATTCACCTTTACCGTAGCTTTTCATGCGGATTACATTTTTAATGCGGCCTTACTTTTTTTTTAAAGGAAGGAAAGTTCCCTTGGAGAATGTCGGTGCCGGTAAAATTACAGGCACATGAGACGTAACATTCTAGTCAGACTAATAGGGGCTGCACCATGCGTCTCGGGTATTTCCATACTTGAGAGTCGCATTGCTGTTGTTCATGGGCGGCGGTAACCAACAGCTCGTTCCGTCACAATTATAGCTAAGTACCTGGGCGACCGATATTAGCTCGGTTTTTTTCTTAAAACTTGTAGTTTTACATGAAATACATACAGGAAATAGCAAAGCTCTACCTAATTACAAAAGTTCATCCAAATCGTTAGAGCCCTTTAAAAAAAGAATTGCTCTTTAAAGTAATAAAGCATTTATATTATAGCTTCAACATGAAAACTGACTGTAATTTGACATATCTGTGTGCATGTAATGAGCCTGGGGTGTTCTTGTGACACGTTATATGCTCACGAATATGTGTTCATGTATGTGTAAAATTTTACGTGTCCAAATGATACTTGAGGTCTAAAGGAATAAATGAGTTCGACTTTGATTTTGACTTTATTAACATGACGTACTAACAACAATATACAAGTTCAAAAAGCAATATCAAGTTTTGATACTCCTATTCAGCTTGTATAAACATTTTTAATGTTCATGATAATTATTTTACGTTATCAATGGACAAGTTTCGTCATAAAATTTATTTCCGCGTCCTGAATTCTGTGCGCATTGTCTCCTCAATTTGTCCGAGAACCATTTTAAATTGAGTGGAAACTCTGTAATTTGCTTTGTACTTGTTACAGTGCTCCAAGAAGATTGGATGTAGATATTTCAACAAAGAATGGTCTAATGTCGGGAACATATGGTGTAAAGCGTGGTCTCCAAATAACGTCATGACTGCGAAGACGTTGCTGTTTATGTCCTTTCTGTCAAGGAGTGCTTCTACTTGGTGAATCCCCCAGTCCGGAGTCTCGTTACTAAAATAAATAAAAATATAGGCATATCAGAATAATCGCTTTTTTTCAATATTGTCAGGGAGACAAAGTAAGTTTTTGTAAGACAACAGATTTAATCTAAATGATTATAATGCTTTCTTTTGAAGTCCAACAAGCTGGATATTAGACTTTTCGGTACTAATATTTTCTTTTTAGAGCAAATTTTGGGGGACCATATTGATCGCGTCCGTTGATAACTCCGTGAATAACCCCAGATTCACTACACATAGGAGCAAGTTCTATTACTACTAGTTCTATTGTTCTATTGGTAGCAATAGAACTTGTGCGAAGTTCGTCCGGAACAGTACTGTCACCACACTTGGTAATACGCCGCCAAGCAATGGTGCACTCGCGTTGCTGAGTTCCGATGGAAGGTTGCGGCTGCCAGTAAAATTTCGGAAACTTGAGGCGTAATCTCCTCTCTCCTCGTCTCACAGTGACGGGCGCAATGCAATGCGACTAAGGTCTCCTCATAAAGACTTCGGCAGGGGAGATCTAAACTAGTTGTATTTCGGTGGCCTATAGGCGCTGGTGACCACTTAATATCAGGTGCGCCGTCAGGCCGTTCCGTCACTTTCATGGTATGAAAAAATATAAGTAATATATAAATAAAATGTGTTGTCTGAGGTAAGACAAATTTTATTTACGTGTCGGTACAGAAAACCCCGGGAATTTCTAAGATTAAAGAAAATATAAAATGTAAAACAAGTGAAGGGAAATTATGCCCATCAAGTATCTTTTGTGAAAAAGGTTGTTTTATATTCTCTCGAATGAACACGGAGAATGAATATTTTCATTGTTCTATTTCACTTTATTCTTAAGTTGTAATTGTTTTGGGACTCTTAAGACTTACGATTGCTTTATTAGGCTCAATTGTACCCATCTTAATAAAATAATAAACTGTTTGTTTTTTGTATTGTAATATCTGAATAAAGTGAGTTAAAAATTACCAACGAGTGAAATGAGAAATGATACAGTCATATAAAACTAAATTAATGTAGAAAACGAACTGTCATTTACATATATATATATATCTGTGTGCACGTATATAATATACATGGATATGCACAGATAGGTGGATGACGGACAGTTGACCTTATAATCTTTATGAACAGCTAATGTAAAACATGGATAAACATTTCAGATTAAAATGAAGAAAATATAAGTGTACGTTCTCATCGTTGAGAAGAAAAGTGCTTAAAATGAGTAACACCTCTCTTTGCATTGTTTTATGGTTAGAAATGGTTTTCTTCACAGCGTTTCAATTGAATGTGATTAAATACTTACACTGGCTGATCGCCATCTTTTATTGCATCAGGGTGATGATGTGCAGCATTGACTGCGATGCTGAAGAATATGAAACTCCCAGTGCAGATGATCCATAGCCACATCTTCACAGCTTGCCACAAGGGGGCACCACTAGCGAGCCACATCCATATTGGCAAAAGAAGACCCAATGCGTCATGCCAACGGAAGTGCTTTTGGAAATATCCTGGACGGATGAATACTGAAATTGTTCTGAAAAGTAATAATTATATTAGTTTAAAAACATGATATGCATTTAATGCATTTTAAGGTTCCCTATCCCAAGGGTAAAAGGAACCTTGTCACTGTATGTCTGGAAATATTGGGCAGAAATTCTAAATAATGTTTAAAATTACAATTGCAATTACGGATTCCTCCACGTGCGAGTCTAAATACACTTAATTCAAGTTTTTGTTGCATAAAGAACCGACTTCTTGTGCAACAAAAACTTGAATTAAAGTTACAGTGATACTTGAATTTAAAAGTAAAGTAAAATTCTAGCAAAAAATATTCATGAAATAAATACAATATTGCTTAAGAATTTAAAATTCATATCTTACATAATAACAATAGATTGGGGAATGTCAATGCTTGTTGTTGACATTGAAAGCCCCTAGATGGCCTGACAATTTGAGTAACACTGTAGGTCATTAGCTGAGACAATTTATTTAATACTTCTAATGCATTCTACATACCTCTTCGCAAAACTAAGTAGAAAGACAAAAGGGAAAAAAAAGAACTCGGTAATAAATCCCAATTTGGCATGCAGCGGTTTATCCCTCCTCGGGTTGTAAAAAAGAACGGGTTCGAGTGAACTGATCTCTAAATCCATCAGAGTGTTCGTGTAGAGGTGGTGTGATATCACGTGGGACACTCGGAAATCTCTGAAAATGTTTAAACCTTTGTTACTTAACTATTAGTACTCAAGCAAAAGCATTTTATATTCAGCAGTCAGCGTAACATCACAGACAATACGTGAATTTTATTTCATTTCAGATTTTATTATTGCCTGTATTTTTAAATTAACATATTGTGCTTTCTGAAACAAATAAATTAATTGGGGATGATTGATCAAAACGTGATCCGTGCAAAAACTTAAATTAAAATTTGACATCGCAGTGCAGACTGTTTTTTTGTTTTCCTTCATTAACAGGACAGCGCTGTTATATTCACCATTAAACCACTGGTGCTATAAATATAATATAGGATATACTACTCTAGGGTGGTATCGCAAGATTAAAATTTTCCAGAAAATCGTAAATCCTGGGTTTAGGTATCAAGTAGCTCGGTATTACAGTTATATGATGTTACGTCGTAAACAACAGTACTTACTACTATGTGTACGCAATGCAGTTTCAATGTGTGCTTACTTATCTGCGGTACTAATGTTTGGTGAGACGGGGTAACGATTTGCACGGACAACATTGCTAAAGATATAATAGCTCAGTTTACAGTGACCTCAGCTCCCGATATAGATGGTATGGATTCGATTCTGCATTGAATTTGAACTATTGGTACAGGATAATACTTTATAGAAGCTATTGAACGTGGTACTGAATAACGTAATAAAAACACGTATCACATTTTTAAGGTTCCGTACTCAAAGGTAATCCTATTATTAAGGCTACAACGTCTAACAGTGTGTTAATATAAGACTTGCATTATTGCCGATTATTCTTAAAAAATAAATATTTCACCTTACATCCACAGTAGTTCCTAACTAAAACGGTGCCAGTTGGTAGAATATTTTTCCTTATTCCTATGTTTAAGTATCGTAAAATGTGAAAAACTGAATTGTTGATCGTTGATATAAACCGTTAAATATGTGAATCTACTAAACCGGAAAAGTCGGTTACAGCAGCTTTATGAGCCATAAAGGATTTGGTCACTCTTTCCCTTTATTAAGATAATGTTATAAAATCTATATATAAAAGATCATATGGTCATAAAAAAACTATGAAATCCTTGTTTTTAATACTAAATATTCTTTTGAGTAAATTTTGTCAAAGTTAGACAACTGATTTCCTTTAGAGAGCTAAGGCACGGAAACATAAACGCCGACGAATGAGTGAATGAGTTATTTTTACTATAGAAAATACCGACCTAAAGAAACATTTCTTATTATACAATACAACACAGAAAAACACCCCGAGAGGAAACCGAAAACATCTTTAAATCAAAAGTTTGAAGAAATTTCTTCTAATTATATAAAATTAGGCTTCAGTGTTAGATTAAATTAAGATTTGTGGAAATTATTGCTGTAACAACATTACATCTTGATACAGTTTTAATTGAAACCTTCATTAGGACTCATGCTGTCAATATTTTCATGTTATAGTTAAGTTTCAAATAATGTAATAACTGATAAACAATTTTACTGCTCGCAGTCTAGTACTAAGAATAATCATACCTGTATGACCACATGCTCATGTTAAAAAGGTACATTCTCCAATTTGTCTTCCTATGAATGAAGTTGTGACAAGTTACTGTCAGGAACGCAAGATTCACAGACGCGTAAATGTACCAAAAGCCGGATAAATAGTACTTCTGGAACCAGCAAGCTAAAGCGGTGCTAACGAGAAACGATATAAACAAACCATCAGTTATTCTGTTGGCAGTTTTAGATGCATCTTTTGGTATCTTTTTTATTTCTTCGTAAGCCGCTCTTTTGAGCGTTCTATAGAAACCGTCTTCGTTGAATGTGAACGGTGAATTCCTTGGCGCTGCGGCGTCTCTAACGTAGAATTTGATTAGCATTTTCTCCGTCGACGGTCTTAGGTGGTGTGATTCAAATGCTTCCGTAATATCTGTTCCCTGCAAATACAAAATATATATATATTATAAAATATTAGTAAGCTAAAAAAATACACGGTCATGTTTTCCTTCCTTACTATTTACTAGCTGGCCCACTCTTTACAGTGTAGCCACTGTTTTGAAAGGCAAGTCATTTTGAATGTCGATTCTCACAATAGGTATATTTTTTTGTAAAAGAATCGAGTTTTATTGAACTCTTAAAAAACACACATTCACCAAACCCTCTATCCAGATTCTGTTCTTATTAATTTTTAGATACTAAAAAATAAATATTTTTTGCGACTTCGTAAGAAAACACAGATAGTCTATTGTAGTAATAAAATGACATCTGGGTTTTATAAAAATTGATACCTTAGTAAGCTCGATCCACTCTTCTCCACCAGGATGTATCTTCATGAAAGTTGTTAAGTCATACAATTTGTCATGAACACGCCACAACCCTTCCGCACCATCGTCCATAGCCTTCCCCTCCAGCCATTGCACGGGGTCTCTCAGTCCATTATCCCTCAGTGATGGATATTTCAATTGAGGGAAACTGACGTGGGTTTTCTTTTCTGTGGCCCGTATTTGGGCCGATTGGGCCCAGTCGGATTGAGGTGGCATTTTTATTGTTTCTGTTCACTTGATAGAAGCGGGATACTGTTACGTTTGTGAGATGAAACTAAACTAATCTTTTCCTTGAGTCGTTTACTTCTGCCTTGATTGGATTATTATTAGAAATGTCATCTTAATGACCACTTCACATTAGAGATAATATTATTAGGGTACATCAGGGATATAAAATACTACTTAGTTAGTTTAAGCATCACTAATAACCGTGTTAATTTGATGTTTTTGTAGCTAAAGCTACATGACAGTCTACCTGATGTTAGTGACCATCGCTAGTCACAAGTGACAAGTTTGGGAAGATCGCGTTGTACCCGTCACTTTGAGAGTCACGAGATGTAAGTTTACCGGCAGAAATACCTAACCACGAGAACATAGCAACGTGAGCGCACTACTGCTTGGCATTACTAACAGCAGGTAGCAGTCTCCGGACAAACTTGGCACAAGTTCTACTGCGATTTTCCGCTGCTACTCACCCACGGATACGAAAAACGTAGATTCCTAACAAAAATATATAATATTGTATATAAAAAATACAAACATGAGGATATTCATACCTAAACTGGTATTTTAACGAAAATATACAAAATGTTTTTTTAATTTATCCGTTTGCAATGGTGGTACCGGTGCAATAGGTTTGGTGAGCGGGCTACATACTGATTTCACATAAATTAAGTACTATAGATTATCAATTAGTATTATTATTATAGATAAAACATTATGTATCATTGTCAATAATGAAATAAAGCAATATCTCAGTTAAAACAGTTCTATCTAAGACATTTAACATTTGGCTATTTATATCTATTCGAAGTGTTTTGAGTGTGAATGTTAAAGTATACGACACAAAACTGTTGAAATAACTTGTTTTTAAATTCACAATGTACTGATCAATTGTGTTGATACCCTAAGCCATCACGACTGTCCAGAATGCAAATTATTGTTTTGTTATAATATATTTGATAACCTCTGCTACAGCAATCAATCAAAACAATTCGAATGGAAATCATCCAACAATTTTAAGTTTATAGTAGGGACCTATTTAATTACATATTTAGGTAACTAATAATCTAGAAAAAATACTTTATTATTAACATTTATATTTATTATATGTATGTTAATAATATTATATACTGTTAAGGAATTATACACACGCACACACACACACACTATATATATATATATATATATATAATTGAGATCATTAGTATGATTTAAGTGTACTGATTATTGTTGCAAGGTAGTTGCAAAAAAAAAACACGTTTACACATTAATTTACTCTTTACTTTGTAATAGGATTTTCTGTGTCGTAGATGGCATGGTCAAACCTAGAAACACAAGATCCGAGATACTTCATGCTCACCACACAAAGTGTGTCCCGGGACCCCTTGTTTCTAAGGCAGGGATACCCTGCCTTATCAAGGGGTACTAAGCCACGGATGCATCAACGGAGTACAGCAATAAATGATTATAACTGTTTTTTTAATGAATACCATGACTCTCAGTCTTGTTTACAACTTATTACTGTCAATATTTTTTTCTTTGTCTGTTTTTGATATTGAATAATCAGTTATATCACAAGCAACAGGGGTCAACAGCACATTTGTTGTTTACAAATCTTAAATAATCGGTATCAGTAACTCGGAGCTAGTTTGAATATATTTATTATTGATAGAGTTCAATTTGATTTAGTTTCGTTAGTTCTCCCAACCACAACAGTTGGCAGGACAACTGCTGGAGCCAAAAATGGCTCCAAAAGAAATAGACTATATTGAATTGGCTCACAAAAGAGCAGCAGAGAAGAAAACTCACGTGAGCTTTCCCAAATTGAAGTACCCTTCGTTAAGAGATGAGGGGTTCAGAGATCCTGTGCAATGGTTGATGGGGAAAGCCATGGACGATGGTGCTGAAGGTCTTTGGCGAGTGTACGATGGGATCTACGATTTAGAAGATTTTGTTCAAAGGCACCCAGGTGGCGCAGAGTGGCTGGAACTTTCCAAGGTAATTTGGTTTATGACAGAAAATTCATAATATAGTATTCTCATACTCCTTGTCATAATATAATACAATACTATTGGTTACAACTTTCAAAGAAACGCGGTGAAAATATTACTAGGACTTTATACTACGAAACTCTTTCGTGCCCAAATGAGAAATAAAATGGACTGTGAGTTCAATAGTTTTAATTAGTCTAACAACCATAGTCAATTAACCATATGTGTTCTGGATTTCTCGACAAATTACGTCGATAATAGGTTTACGTCCACGCCATCAGATGATTAAACACTAGTACTAAGCAGATGATTACACTAGTAGTGGTTTAGCATGTAAATTTACTTTCTGTAAATATGTATGGACTCTGATAACAGTATCTAACAATGTGCTGTGATTATCCTGCAACGTCTATAGAAGCTTGTCATCAGTTGGTTGTTGAAAATCAGTTGGTTGCCACTAGGGTCATCGATTTTGTACAAACAACTAAAATTTTCAAAGTTTTCTTGTTTCTAATTAATTATTTTATTTTAGATCTCTTTTGTATTACATTTTTTACAAGTAACCACTAAGATTGAGGTCAATGCTATTATATAATGAATCTTATTATATTACCAGTATGACAGAAAGCAGACGTGAGAAAGATAATAGTTAAGTAGGTCTATAAATTATCTCAGTATTAAGTTACCTACATCGAAAGTCACATAAATCAAGCCACCTTTATCATTTTAAGATTATGGATCTAATCCCACTAAAAAGGCATGAATAATTTTCTGAAATTAATAAGTGGTTTTCACCGATTGAAAATAATCGTTGGTTACAAAATACTGAAGTTTGAACGTTTAAACGTTCTCAAATTTCTGAATTTGATATTTCTGCCACAAAAATAGCTAAACTGAAACTGTAAGAAATATTACAAAACATTGTAATAAGTTTCAGAGAGAATTAAGTTCGAATTTCTCGCCCAACCGACATCATTAGTTTATTATTTAACTATTCATCTATAATTTAAGTAGCAACTATTAAATATTCTAGACTAGAAATTGTTGCATTTTGATTCTTGAGATTTTCTACTTTTAAATTTGTTTTTCAATACATCTAAATGTAGATTTAATTGATATTGTACGTAATATTGCAGGGCACAGATATTACGGAAGCTTTTGAATGCCACCACTTGAATCCAGCGGTACGCAAAATGTTGGATAAATTCCACGTCAGGGATGCAAAAACACCAAGAAATTCACCATTTACATTCAAAGAAGATGGCTTCTACCGATCTTTGAAAGCAGCTGTTTATGAAGAGCTGAAGAAAGTGCCAGCACACGTATCAAGGCGCGCTGACATGATTACAGATGGAATTTTTATCACGATGCTGGTAACTTCCGCATTATCTTGCTACGCTACTAATTATTGGGTGTCCATGACGGCGTATTTGGTGGCGTCCCTGTCACTTGCTTGGATGGTTGTGGCTGCGCACAATTATATTCACAGGAAAACAAATTGGAGGATGTACCTGTTCAGCATAAGCCTTTGGTCTTACAGGTAAACAACAAGTTTTATCGTGATAAAACATATATATTGCGTTACGGTGGACTTATAATGCTGCATAACTAATGACTGAAAAAAAAGTAGTTTGATAAAATTTAATCAACAGAATCATGCAGACTCGTGCATGTCTTAATGAATATCAATGTCTGTGATCAAGATCAAGATCTGTCTGTGTCTTGAATATCAAGAGATACGCGACTTACAAGCTGATTTATAATAATAAAAATTTTGTTTGTCATTTTTTCAGAGATTTCCGGATATCCCACGCGCTTTCACACCATCTGTACCCAAATACACTGATGGATTTGGAAGTGAGCGCATTTGAACCGATCGTATACTGGAATCCCCGAAGACAGCCTTTTCTGTGCAACTTTGCCGTCGTGATCGAAATGTTCCTCTTTCCGTTTCTTTTTATGTTGAACTTTGTGAAAAAGTGAGTATGCAAATATTTTATTTTTTCCCTGAAATTGAGCATCAGAATTACTAAGTCACTGCAAATTTATCACGACTTTAGTCAGTGGGTGTCGATCGGTGTCTGATTTATCGCTGATTCAACGCACTTGATGTCTGCGTTAGCGCACTTTGAGTCAAATATCCTTCTCTAACACTAATTTATCTGAGAGTAAACAAAAAATTATTGAACCACATAGCGTCCCAAAAAAAATCTACATACATACACTCGAGAAACACAACCTACTGGCGCAGTCGAGCAAAAAATAATAGATAGTTCAAGATTTTATGCTCATCACGCTTATTATGTTTTCCCTGCCAGGGACCTAGTTTTTCTAAGGAGACTAACAGAACTTCCATTGCAAGTAGTTTTTAAGAGACTAGCTTTCAACCAATCTTGTAATGATGGGTATCATTACATTAAGTAATTGTATTAGTCTAAAAAATAACGACCAATTCGTTAAAAACAAGATAAATGTCATATAAAACGAGCGAGGGAAGTTCTCTACATATACTGGGACGAATTCATAATTTCCTATCACTCCATATCAAAACAAAGTATAAGACGTATGTAATTTTAGAACTCACTAAAAACTTAATAATTTCAGCTACTGACAAAAAAAATACGGTGGCTTTTAAAGTAGCAACGCTTATCTGAATAAAAATACTAATTGTCTAATAAAACCACATTATCTGTCAGACATTATTAAGTATGCTTTTTTTATACGTTTGTGATACTTTCAGGTTTCTCTTAAACTTCATGCGTGAAGGATTCTTCACCAGACACTACCGCTGGCACGACGGACTCGGCTTCCTTCTTCCAGTTTGGATGTGGCTCGCCAGTGGAACTACCTTCTACAATGCAGTCACTATGTGGCTTTGGATTATCTTAACGTCTAGTTTCATATTTTTTAATATTGGATCTAACGCCGCCCATCATCATCCTGAAGTCTTCAAAGATGGAGATCAAATCAGGTAGGTTTACTGAATGTTAATTATTTCATCATACTGCCTGGATGAAGATTCTCAGAATTCAATTAGCTTCAACCAAGTGCTTTCATGTGATAAATCTTCCGCTGATTAATTAAAGATGTCTTTGCACCATCACTTGTTCCAACTTCACTCGTGTTAGCAATATATTATAAAATACTAAAATGTGTGAAATTGTATATTTTTATTTTGAAATCCAGTCATAAATGGTATTTTTTACTTAACATAATTTTATTGAAAATTAACTTCATAACCATGAATATTTATCACTTTAATTTAAGCACTATAAAATTATCTGCAATGCTAGCTAGATAGTTAAAGGTTATCGCATTTTTTATTAACAATACGCTTTCTTTGCGGTCCATTATATATACTTAATTAATAATTGTGATATTATTCAACCTTAATTCCGCCAGTACCACTAGCCAATATTTCAAGTTTTAGACAAAATGGATTTGCAGTGTCGGACTGTAAACATTTTAAGTACATTTATACCACATCGTTGACTCGTTCAATTAATCTGTAACAGTATTGCCACGTAATTTTCCATGTCAAGAAAAATGTCGAGACTTTGTTCCAGTACTCTAAACCGGTCCTGTTCCCAAATTGCATATTAATACTCTTAATGTTGTATGTCTCAATTATCTTTAACTTATTTAAAATTTGTTAACTCCGCTAATAATTAAATTGTACTCTAATGTAATTCATCTTAAGATTAGTTATTTCACTTCACGAGGGATTAAAAGCTTCTGAATTCAGTGCTGTCGGGTTTTAAAACTAAATCTTGCTGAATAAATAACTTGGCAGTAAGACATAATTTCTTCCACTTGTTGTTCCGAAGGTACTCGTAAATGAGCAAACTTGAAACAAAATTAATTAA
The DNA here is from genome assembly GCA_921293045.1 of Aplocera efformata. Taxonomy (NCBI): domain Eukaryota; kingdom Metazoa; phylum Arthropoda; class Insecta; order Lepidoptera; family Geometridae; genus Aplocera; species Aplocera efformata. The sequence goes on from OV121045.1 coordinate 6,667,781, forward strand.
GTCTTTCGCGCAATAATTTCTGCGCTGTAGCATCCAATGTTATAAAATATACATTTCTTATTTCGTTCCCGTATATCTCTTGATTAGATATTTTCAAGTACTTTACCAGAGAACCCAACAACCGAATTGTTACGTATGTTTTTAAAATATTTTAATTCTAATGCCAACCGTATTCATCACAATTAAGTTAAATGAAAATTCTGTGTATAAATGAAACTGGCATGTTATCACGCATCTAAAAGGCTCAACTCGGGGAAAACAAAAATGTCCCTTCCATATCTGGCACTGTAAATCACGTGATCACGCAGTGAGCACGGAATTTTCGAGAAATCTTTATAGCTTTGTCGTAAAACCGCTTGAAGTTTAGTATTGATGCAGTACTAGAGATAGGATGCTCCCACATTGATGTATAGCGCTATTTATCATATAAAAAGCTCAGTGAGTTCGGTGGAAATAGGCTGAAATCAGCGACTGGGTACAATTTTAGACGAACCTTTGATAGCCTGAAGTAAATCTGATGACGGGAATGTTTCACAGCTATTTCAAATAAACCTAAATTTTAAGCTATCAAGTGATTATTTATGATTGTGATAATTCAAACAAGCGAAAGCTAATTTAATTAAAAAAGTTGTAAGTGCTATTCTTTGTCTTAGACTTAAAACAGTGTAGGGCAACTTACAAGCTACCTTTAGAACCTACATTTGAAATTAACAAAATGTGACAATTCTCTCACCTTTAGACTTTTTATGAGAATTCTGGTTTTGAACTTCAGCCTTCAAACTTTTGAAGTCTGGCTTATAAATTAAATGTAACCTTACCATATCACCCTCAAATATAACCATTGCAAGGAAACCTGCTTACACTCGACAAGAGAGAATGATTGGTAGGAATCACGTTTTGGAAATTTTGGTTCTGAGGCCGAAGAGCAATACTGAATATTTTTTTGGCCTCTACCGGTTTGATATCGAGGTATGGCGACTAAATGTTTCAAATAAAATACTCCTTGGTACACCTCTGGATTTGAACAGCGGTATGCATTCTGATACCGCTATAAGAGCGATATTCTGATATAAGAGCGCGGTGGCCCAGAGGCATAGGCGCCGACTTTCAATCTGAAGGTCGCTGGTTCGAACCCACACGTGCACCGATGAGTTTTTTCACTTGAAATATTTATGTGCGCAATACCACGTTCTCGAAACGGTGACGGAAAACATCGTGAGGAAACCGGCATGTCTTAGAACCAAAAATTCGACGACATGTGACATCTACCATTCCGGATTGGGCTCCCGTGGTAGATCAGAGCCCATTCACTCTCAATTATCAAGAGTAGGCCGGTGTCCCTGTAGTGGGAACATAAGAGGCTGGTACGGATGCATTCTGATACAATAATGTTGATGATTTTGTGTTCGATCATAAAACATTTTCTCATTTCACAGAGACGAGAACCCGGACTGGGGTGTCTACGAGGTAGAGGCTTTGATGGACCGAAAGGATATCAACAAGAGTCTTTTCACAGTGATGACCTTCTTCGGAGACCATACTCTGCACCATCTCTTCCCAACATTAGACCATGCAGTCCTTCCGTACCTGTACCCTGTGTTCTTAGAACACTGTCAGAGGTTCAAAGCTAAATTTAGGGAGGCTACACAGCTTGATATGATTATAGGCCAGATAAAAATGACTTTGAAGACTGATCCCAGTGTTTTGAAAGACGAATAAAATTCTATCACATTAAAAACCTCGTTACATTTTTGTTATAAATAAAAAAAAGAGTTAAAAAATGTTATGAAATACAACCGACAGTTTTTTATTTAAATTAAATAATCCGTGTTATTATCGATATAATTATGTTTTGAGAGTAATTGTTTTTGTTTGGAAAACATAGTACTCAGATAGCAAATCTACTTGTTGTTTGCTCTCAATGTTATCAAAAGTGCCCTCTGGCAACTCGATAGATATTACCAGACACAATAATGACGGTGAAATAAGATACAATTATAAAATTATTCTATCAAGACGTTGGAGTACGATTTTTAGCTAATAATCTTTTCTCAGAATCTAATAACGAGAGGAAAATTTTGTCAAATGATTTTTAATGTTTTGTTTATACCCGAGTTTTGTGTTACTTGGATAAGTTAACAATTATGTAGCCCATAAGTATTTTTTCCTGTTAAAATGATTATGGCAATTATATTTTCGCTTGTTATTTTTTTAGATATTACCTTATTGAGTTTCAATCTGTACCACGTTATTTTATTTCGAGACGGGTCTGCCGCGTCAACAGCGGAAGCTCTTAAACGGCGCAAATATTCTTCGCTCGACGGATGATATATATTTGAGCCGTTTGGAGTTGAAACTTTAGGCCCTTGGGACCCGGGGCACATAAAATCTTTAAGGGCTTAGCGGAGCACCTAAAGAGTCCACATGCGACCAAAATGCGGGGTTTTATTTCGGCCAGAGGTTAAGCATTGCTATCCAGCGTGGCAATGCTGCTAGCATTTTGGGGACGCTACTATAAGTGACGGCTTAGTTATATTAATATTAATGATTTTTTTTTGTATCTCCAACTTAATTATGTATTTATATAAAATTTATAAATAAAATTTAATTATTTTTATTGTTATAAAGTAACTAAAGTATTTATGTATATTACTTCACTATAATAACTATGTGAAAAAAACCATTAAAATGTCAGTTATATTTTAATGGTTAATTTTGCACGTCTGCGATGACATAATCATGACGTTACCAGTGGATCCAATGGCCGTAAATTGAAATTTCATATTATTAACAGATTGATGGCAGATTGAATAAATACATTTTGGAATATTCAACATTGATTATTTTTATACAACTAAAAATAATGGGTTGAGCAGACGGCCCACCTGATGTTAAGTGGTTACCGCCACCTATAAACAACAAAAATATGACTTAGGTCTTCCTACCTATGAGAAGACTCAAGTCGCGTTGCATCCATCACTCAGAGACAGGGATGTAATGCCACATGTGCCTGAATATCGTGAGGAAAGAAAGTGAGACATTGTTCTAGACCAATTAGAAGACACATGACATCGATCTATCTCAATTGGGCTCTCGTGGTAGATCAAAGCCCATCCACTCTAACTTGTAGGTACAGCTGTAGCTACTCCCCAGTAGGTCGGTGACCTTACAGAGGGATCATTAGAGTCTGATAAGTTTATTTACGTTCGATACGTTGATATTTGTGCTTAAAACTGTTAAAGTTTTGAACTCAGCTTCGCAGAACAGACTGACAGTTCAATTTTTCGGGTGAATTGGCTACAAAGTTAGCCTTAGGGGAAAAAAATTAACGCAAATAGTAATACCGCTTTATAATCGTAGAATATAACAAGAATTTACACAAGCTTTAGACAAAATCAGCAATGTATTAATTTATCGGTAAAGATACAGGCAGAGTCAAAAATGTTTTGAATATGTTTTAAATTATTTTCTTGTAATTTTTACGAAGTAGGGGTCTATGTTGTTTGAAGCTGTAGGGAGTATCTCCTACACTCGTATTAGGAGGGAATAGGGGAACCCAAAGTAGCAGTAGAACTTTGTGTGGAGAAGTATTGCCACTACACCTTTTTTTTTTTTTTTTTTTTTTTTCGTGGGGAAATGCACTCGCATACCGCCCTGCCACGGGGAGACAGAGCGGTTATGTGGGACTAGACCCACTAAAACCCCACGGTGTCCTCCTCTGCCGCTTAGTGGCGGGAACACGGGAACGTTAACACACACATCCGCGAACCCGCCACGGCTGTCCGTCTCCGGACCCCTCTCATTTTGGCACCGAGTGCCACGCCTTAGTTAGCGACACGCCAGAACACATAGCGTGTCGCAACCACCTCGGGGACCTGGCCAGCGAAAGGGCGTTAGATGACCCCGTATCTAAACGCCCTAGGTCCCCATGCGACATTGCCACTACACCTGTTAATTTACCGCCAAGCAGTGATGCACTCGCATTAATCGATGTAAATGCCAGCGAAATTACCAATAGTCTCAGAGTGATGGGTGACTTGGCTTTTTTCTTATGATGGTAGGGACAGACTTGAGTCGGTTTACAGTTTTTATGGGCGGTGGTAAACACTTAACAGCAGGTGAACCGTCAGTTCGTAACCCCAAAAGTAATTTTTAAATTTCCACAATAGTTAAACTACGCCTAGGTATTTATTCCGTAAAACTATATTCCGAAACACTTCATTTTGTTCTCAAGAAAAAATATTGATTGATCATTGTTTGTTATTAATTACGAAAGTGTGATTTAGGGCAATATTTACAATGATCTAAGAAAGTTTTGATATTACGCATATGCAGAAAATATAAGGGGGTTCAGTTGCTCGCGTCCGCTGGTGAGTAATCTTTGAATTCCTACACGTACCCCCTGGGTGATTCGAAGGAGTAACAAAAAGTAACAGTAGAACTTGTGTAAAGTTAGCCCGGAGAAGTATTGCTTCCTCATCTGATTATCTGCTGCCAAGCAGCAACAGACGTAAACTTAACAAATAAGAGTAGCTTAAACATGAGAACTGACTGTAATTTGACATATTATCTGTGTGCATATCTATTCGGGACAGAGATACAACACATTAAAAACCATGAAAATCGGTCCAGCCGTTCTCGAGTAATAAGTGTTCGAATAAACCCGACTTAGTTACAATATAATTAAGATAATTAAATGTTTTAGCCCAGTTTTATTTTTAATAAGAATTCCAAGGACAAACATTAAATGATTATTTGCTTTAAAAAATAGCTACACGTTAATGTGAATACATGAGTTTCTCGTCTTTCCTTACTGGTCAGCTGATGAATACTTCTGTTGTGCTGTCAACCCAATAACAAGGCTACACAAACTTGACTGCTTTGATCAATAAGTCCTAAACCGATATAATATGGTTTTATAAAAAAATTACCGTCATAATTTTATTAGGTATAGATATATATAGTCTGTGAGTGATGTTGGAATATTTCTATTAGTACATACAGTACTAAACTATCGAAAATACCAGATACACACAAGTTTAATAAAACAAAAAAACAATAATTAAGAACATTTGAAATCAGAAGACTAATAGAACATTAGTTTAATAATAGTAATATAAAAATTGTATAATTTTTGTCGTACGTATCGGCTCTGTGGCTTAGCTGAATAGCTTTTGAAGCAAGGGTAATTGGTTCGATACTTAGCTGGGGCATACTTTCTTCTTTTATTCGTTGTTTTCGTAGCGTAGTGGGTCTGAAATGGTTTTTTTTTTTTTTTTTTTTTATGTGAGTGAGTGACGGAACGAGCTGAGGGCCCACCTGATGGTAAGTGGTGACCCTCGCCCATGACAACAGTAATGCGTGCGACTCGGTATGAGATCCAAATCTTTACTGAGTCGCATTCATCCTGCTGCGTCCATCACCCGAGACGGGGATGATACGTCTCATGCGCATGCGATTCCACCGGCAGCCACACCCTTCCACCGGAACACAGTAATGCAACCACTACTGCTTGGCGGCAGATTCCAGATGTGGTGGCAGTACCTCTCCGGACGAACTTGGCACAAGTTCTACTGCTACTTTTGGTTGCTCCTTTAGCACCACCCAGGGGGTACGTGTAGGGAATCAAAGGGTATACACCTACGGACGCGAGCAACTGGACCCCCCAAAAGTTAAACGTTTAAACGTTTTACACACTCACACTCATACCTCTGCACTAGGATTCCCTGTGTCGCAGATGGCATGGACAAACACAGAAACACATATATGGTGCAAAAAACATAACTTCTGTCAGTTCCCATTGTCTCATGTTGACTTTTAAACCGCGGGTTGTTACTCACACTAGGTATATATTTAATAATGTTGATGCCCATTATTTTATAGCAGCTAATTAGTTTATTTAAAGTGTCGAGTGGTTATGGATGATTAATTAATAATTATAACTGTGACGAGCTCATAATTCAATATGTACATGTTTTTAATTAATTATGAGTAATGATTAAAACGTATATGGATTCAATCAAATGTAAATCCGGGTGTTTCCGTTTTGATACGAGCAGCATTGTGTTGCATCTTTGCGTTGGTTCTTTCCTACCACCCGAAAAACGACGAATGAGAGATGACGAATGCATACTTATAGATGCGAGTGACGTAATTGGCCAAAATCATATAATTTTCAAGATATGATTCCTTTCCTGAGTGTTCATTATTACTGTCCAGCGAGACTGTCACAGAACAAATCTTTGAGTAGGTAATACCTGCGAGTAGATCTAACATTGGAGGAGTATCTGAACATTTTATATGAATAATATTTAGAAACAAACGTTTTTTACTTACTTGAGATGTATTTAGGATTTTAAAGGCTGGCAGCGCATAGGCGTTGCCTCTTGTACTGCAGGTGTACACTTTCCATCAGGTGGTCCGCAAGCTCGTCGGCCCCTGTTACATAAGAAATGGGTCATATATCTCAGTCCCACTATGAAGAAAGAGTTAACAATTAATGACTAGGAAGGTTTTTTTTAATGTATTGTACTATATTTTGTTGACCGCAGATTGCTTTGATAACTGCATCCGGGCTTTAAAGGTAGGCGTTTAATATGAATAAACTAGCAGTGCCTTTGCGAGAGAAAAATTGACTACAGTCAGTTTTTAGACACAATAGCCTATGAGTTAATTTTCCTAGTTTTGAAAGAAAAATCTATCGAGTTGAATTTCAAAAGGGTTTTATAAATGACTGAGAAAAGTATATACTTAATAACTTATACCTATTTTTAAATGCAGTTAAGAATTTTTCACACAGTTGGATTTTTTTTCTCAATAATTTCTTATTTTACAATCTATCTTATAGAGCAAGCTATGTTGGAATATTAATTATACAAAATATAAAAAAACGCATTTTATTCGACGTAAGCGGAAGTGGTCTTACTAGATACTCCTGAGCGGTACCATGATCCACTTTAAGGCAGTGATGAAGGTGTTCCAGTAGCGTTAATAGGCCGTCTACGACTACCTCGTCCTAACTCGATGGAATTTACATTTGCACCATCAAGATAATTGCGCAATTGAATTTAAGGGTAAACGTCTGTTATTTTTACCGTCTGAGGGTTTGAGAAGTCGACTATGATAGAAAAATCGTAGCAATCGTAGTATATTCCATAACAGAACTTACTTGTGTGAAATTTGTGTAAAGTATACCTATATGACATGATAATTATACATAGTGTATATAGATGAACCTATAAAATAATAAATGTAGGCCAAAAAAACAGATGTAGTAAACCTAGTTATAAGGTTCTAATCCCAAAAACTAGTTTAAAATAAACTCAAACCCATCAATACCACAATAAAAACTTATCGAACTCAATTAAACCGATCGTGGAGGCTTACGAATTGAATATTCAAACGAAGCCAGCCGATTTTAAGGACTTTGGCAAATGAATGCGGACGCGAGACAAAACGAAAATGTCGCAGCAATGCCACTGCCTATAGATTAATTCAACTTGAATCGACCTTTTGTTATTCAGTGGAACTGGAACCATCCTAATTGTCAAATACAAATTATTAAGGATGCTTGCCAAAGTTTAAGATTACCTGTTTTAATAATAAGAGATGCGACAACATCTTGAGTAGCTCTCCCTAGGATGGATTAAGGGCCAGATACAGAAGGTGGTACTCCTGGCAACGGTACATATCCTCTTCTCCCTAAAACCCTAGTCACCGACCGCTTTAGTCTTACCTCGCGGTCGGTGGTACTCCATTTTATTTTTATTTTTAGAGCGGATTATAAAATAATCTAAGTGGAATAATAATATAATAATAACAATATGATATAATACTTTAGCATACAGATTTAAATTAATGAAATTTAGATGTTTTATACTTTTAGATTTTTCAACTCTCATGATTGAGCCTTTGTCCATTTAGAAACTTCTTCCTAATTCAGTTGTTTTTGGAAGTTCTTTACGTGATAATTTCGACAATTGTGAACTGCCTTTTTTCAATTTCGAGTCCATAGATATAAAAAGAAAAAAGAAACCCTAACATCACACAATAGGGAATTAAAGGATTGAAGTTGTTCTTGTTACTGATTTTTAGGTTATCAATTCTGCTGTATGTTTGGGTGAGAAATAGAGATGAAAGTATTAAAGTCAGTTAGATTCGATTTTTTAATAATTCACTTGTTAAATTGCGATACGCGATCATTCTTTGTAATTGTGGACGCTTGTGAATTGCCTTTCAATTTATTTATTTCGAGAGACCAACATAAATACAAAATTCACTAAACTTAAATGGAATAATGGCTTTTTGTTCAAAGTACTTGTCACTTGTACTTGCAAGAGTGGACGACGTGCTTGAATGACGAGTACATCGTTATTAACAATACAGATATTGACAGTACAATTTTGCCTCAAATAAAAATCAATAATAATATAGACGGACAAGTTGATTTTAAATAGTAAATATATCTGATTTATTAGAAATAGTTTTCAGAGCATTTACTTAAAACTTGAACGCGTGCGGTTCCAGTGATCGAAACCCATTCAGCTGGTGATCTATTGTTGATATCACAAAGACCTTTGACCTATATGACCCTTGTAACTCGATCCAGCCATTTGGTATAAGGACACGGTATAGGATGTCACGGCTTGAAGCATTGCGAATTGAGCCCTATCAGTTCTATCAACTTCGGGGATCTATGTTGTATACTTGGAAAACTTGATGTAGCAACGTCTAAGAACAAAAATGCTAAGTAGACTCACAGATCAGTTTGTATCCTTCTGCGCTGTAGGTTGTGGATTTTATCATCAACCAAGATAAACAATTGTATGACGAATACGTGAGTCTGGGTGTTAAAAGGTATTTAAAAAAAGAAAAAATGGTTCATTCCCTGTGTCGCCGATGGCATCACAAAAACCCAAGACTGGAGAACAAACTTCATGCTCACCACACAAAATTTGTCCCGGCCGGGAATCGAACCCGGGACCACCCGCTTCGAAGGCAGGGCTACTGCCAACTAAGCCACGGAGCCGTCTCGTTTTATGCTTGTAGTACCTGAGCGTTTGAGCTTTGCTCGTTTTTTTTGAGTAAAACGTATTTTTGAAAAATATGCACACAATAAGATACACAATTATACATATATAAACTAACAGCAAAACCTTATCTTTCTTTACTAGAACCTGAATACAGTATTGGATTATAGAAATAGACTGTTATGTCTGCAACGAGGTAAATAAGAAACTTAGGCAAACTTAAGTTCATTCTATTCAATGATTTCTTTATGTGTATACTTCGGGAACTCGAAAACAGAAGACAGGCAAGCTTTCTAGCGTTTCATGGTCGCATTCTGTTTTCTTGTATTGTTTAGATGACCAGCGCGATCCCAATGCCAGTCGCATGCTAATGTTGTTGCTTTGTTTGTTATAGCAGTTGCGTCATATATACATACTGCGGCATGAATATGTGACGTAACAAAGAACGCAGGATACCTACGAACACCGAACGCTTGGACGCTTGACTAACTTCTGAGAGAAATATCTACTATTATTAAAGTCATAAACGCTTTTTTTTACTCCACTGTCTGAAAAAGCTGAATCGGGAGCAGTTCAATCGATCCAAATAGGTATTCGATGTTCAACAAACATTAAAAAAGTAAGAAGTGGCTCGTCGTCGCTGTGCCTAACCCTTCAGGGAAAAATATGGAAATGTATGTACCTCTACGTGGGGGTTAGGAAGAGCGAGATGGCCTAGGGAGAGCGTGGTTGCCCAGGGGCACAGATACCCACTTTCAATCCGAAGGTCGCTAGTTCAAACTCACACGTGCACCAATGAGTTTTTCACATGAAAAATTTATGTGTGCAATACTGTAAAGGAAAAAATCGTGAGGAAACCGGCGTGAGTTAGAACCAAAAATTCGAATACAAGTGACATCTACCAATCTGGATTGAGCTTCCATGGTAAATCAAAGCCCATTCACTCCCAATTAACGATAGTGCGCTGGTGTCCCTGCAGTGAGAATATTAGAGGCTGACACGGATATTTACTCATTTAGAATATAAACTGTGATAAAGAAAGGAATTATTTTTATTGGCAATAACCTATTCAGAAGCACACCCAAGGGACCCGCGTGGCAAAAGCAGTAAAAAGGATTTAAAATTCGTTTACAGCTAATGAGAAGGTGTGGTCATTATTTCCAACACACGGCTTTTAATTCTACGGTATTGTACTCCCGAGACACATCATGTTTTTATCAGAAACATTCCGAGCGATGGTAGAAACCGTATAAAAACATGTTTTTATATGGAAAATGGAGTGCCAATTATACTATTCCCGGAAAATAGTGAGGTTGAATCTAAATTTAGTTGAACATCATATTACGGGCACGGTTCAATTTCTGTTTGGATCAGAAGGTAAAATTTGTGGAACAAACGGTCTATTTCAGAACTCTCAGTCAATTGAATTGAATTTTAGATTCAATTGAGCGTGGTGGCCAAGGGGCATTAACGCCGACTTTCAATCTGAAGGTCGCTGGTTCAAACCCACACGTGCACCAATGATTTCTTTCACTTGAAAAAATTATGTGCGGCTATACCACGTTCTCGAAACGGTGACGGAAAACATCGTGAGGAAACCGGCATGTCTTAGAACCATAAATTCGAAGACATGTGACATCTACCAATCCGGATTGGCCTCCCGTGGAAGGTCAAAGCCCATTCACTCTCAGTTATCAAGAGTAGGCCGGTACCCCTGCAGTGGGAACTAAGAGGCTGGTACGGAGTCAATTGAAAGTTCCAATTATCATATTTGTGATCGCATTACAACTTTTATTGATTGGCATTTAAGTTTAAACATTAACAGTGAAATGTTAGTACTTATTTCCGTTATCTATAAACAGTTATAAACATTACGTATCAGTTTATATATTACATTCTTATAATAATACCAGCTATTACTAAGAAGTAATCAGTCTTTTTTTTTTTTTTTTTTTTTTGTTGACGAACGGAATCTGCAACAGATACATCGGTTGCCCTGGGGGAGACAACCGAGTTATGTGGGACTTTTAACCAACTAAACCCCTCCGGTGGCCGACCTCTGCGCATTCGAGGATTTCTGGGCTCTCCAAAAGGAACTTCACCAGAAATCCTCTCGCACGTTGCCGTGAGGCCCATTCCCGGAGGAGGGTGAAAAGAGCCCCCCCCCGACTCCGCGTACCCTGCACGCCACAGTGCAGGGTAGCCTTCCCTGGACCCGACGAGTAGAGCAGCCAGAGCCCCCACTCAGACTGCTATCGGATCCAGAGACTGCTATCGGATCCAGACTGCTATCGGATCCAGAAGAAGTAATCAGTCTATTTCAAACTAACTCCGCCGCGGTTAAAATGGCAACATGAGATTGCAAAATACTAACAGAAGCTGGGTGATTTCATACTTCGATGGACCTGAGCTGCTGTTTATAGGCGGCGGTAACCATTAAATATCAGGTGGGCCCGCAGCTTCTCCCGTAACATTCACGACATAAAGAAAACAAAACTATTCTCAGATTATTTGTAACGCAATGTTATAACGCAGTACGTAATTGACGGCTTAGTTGGTAGTAGCCATGCTTTCGAAGCGAGGGGTCCCGGGGTCGAATCCCGGCCGGGGCACACTTTGTGTGTTGAGTATGAAGTTTGTTCTTGGGTCTTGGGTGTTTGTCTTGTGTTTCTGTGTTTGTCCTTACCATCTGCGACACAGGGAATCCTAGTGCAGGGGTATGAGTGTGTAAAATTTTTTTTTTATTGTTATTCTCTCTTTCAAAATATTACAGTAGATTATGTTGCAGCTCACTATGAATTTAAAATTAACCGTATTATGAAAAAGTGAAACAAGGACGTGCCACGGTGTTGCTAACTTCTCTAATGCCTTCACATAAATCCAATATATGCAAATGTTTGTTTGTTCGTATTTTATGCCGTTCGTACAAACGCAATAAAACTTGGCTAACTTACTATGAAAACTACTAGGATGAAATAAAAAGAACGTATTTGGCAATCTTCTGTAATGGAATTTTATACATGATTTTTTACTTCATTGACATTACAAGGTATAATAACATTAAATCATTTATTTGTTTACGTCATAATGTTTAAGAAAAAAAAATACAATGTTCATTGCTCTTATTCATATAATTCATATATGTTTATATATATATATATATACTTAAAAAAATTTACTATCTTAGGTGATGTCCCCTGTACTGCAATTTTTTGTAAATTTTATTTTATCTATCTGTTTATATGTCTTTCAATTTTAGACAAGATTTCGCAAAGTCTGAAAAGTATTTATAATAATAATTACTAAACCCCGCAAAAATGAAATAACAAAATATAACCAGATCAACACATTAGTACTCCAAGCGATGCGATTTATTTTGTTGCATTAAAAAAATCTCGCCCCATGAAAGCTCTATACTCATAACCACATTACAACTTAGATATAAGAAGGCCTAGGATACATTGCGTATTGAAATGAAAAATATCTTTCAAATTTAATCTGGAAAAAGCGTGAGTGCCTTGAGTCTAAACCACGCACTAATGCGAGCAAAACCACGGGTTAATGTTTGTTTCAAGTAGGAATTTCCACGACCCGAATTACTACGTGCCTTGAATTAGCTACCCTCAATTAGCGTGACATTAATTAGAGGCGTGAATACTTTTTGATGAGGACCAACCTATATAAAAGTTATAATGAGGAAAAACCATTAAATATCTGTTGGCCGCAACAAAACAGTTTACACATTATTAGAACCTGGAACTAGATACCTATTTTATATAATACTTAATAAGCTTTACTCAACAACGTTATCACACTCATACCTCTGCACTAGGATTCCCTGTGTCGCAGATGGCATGGACGAACACAGAAACACAGGACAAACACCCAAGACCCGAGAACAAACTTCGTGCTCACCACACAAAGTGTGCCCCGGCCGGGAATCGAACCCGGGACCCCTCGCTTCGAAGGCATGGCTACTACCATCTAAGCCACGGAGCCGTCGTTCATTTCTTACATCTTATATTCTCCTCTTTGTTTTTTATATGAAAGGTATCGTTTTCATTTTATAATTAATGTACGTTGTCGCTGTAATTATAATAGTAAATTTTTATTTACTATTATATACTACTACTAGCGACCCGCCCCGGCTTCGCACGGTTATTAAAGCATCAGTGTCGTATCAGAAACTACCCGTGCGAAGCCGGGGTGACTTGCTAGTGTATTATACATATAAACCTTCCTCTTGAATCACTCTATCTATTAAAAAAACCGCATCAAAATCCGTTGCGTAGTTTTAAAGATTTAAGCATACATAGGGACATAGGGACAGAGAAAGCGACTTTATTTTATACTATGTAGTGATATGGCGCGACAGCAAAAAGTCACCGCGCCACGCGTTTTGTTGTTTTTGACACGAAGTCTATGAATGATTTTATTCAGCATGACCCAATCACCTAACTATTTCATTAGCGTACTCCATTGTACGGTCTACGTACAAATGAATGTCGTTTGTAATCACAAAATTGGCTTTTCGGGTAAATTGCTATTAATAAAGACGTGTTATAAACCTCATTGGGGATTAATTGGGCTTTTGTTCACAGACAATGTGTACAAATTGCTTTTACATACTCATTTAATTAGATGCTTATCGTACCATTGATTTTCTTAATTATTCTCCACCGTTAAAATGTCAGAAGTGTAAATACCTATACAATGTACACGCTCATTTTATAAGATACCTCACCTTTTCTAATTTTTAACTCCTACACATTTATATAACTTAATGTGTTTTATGGCAGATATCCTAACAATTGTTAAGTGCGTTTTGCACTGCTGAATTGCACGTTCATATGTTAGAGAGAATTTCAATTAAAAGGAAGATGAGTTTTTGTAAAGAAAAGTTTACCAGAACTGAATACGACAGACAGAACGAGCTGAGCTGGCCCACCTGGTGGTAAATGGCGACCCCCGCCCATGACGCGACACAGTATAAGATTTGAATCTTACCGGAACCCACACCCTTCCACCAGAACACAGTAATTCGAGCACTATTGCTTGGCGGCTGATTCCAAGTGTGGTTTTGTTGCTCCTTTAGCAATTATCATGAGATACGTGTATAGGGAATATCTACGAATACAAACAACTGGGCCCCCTTTGGTAAATGGTCATTGGCTTGAATGACAAACAAACTATCCATCCATTTACCTATTAGTAGTGGGATAATGTTAAACATATATTCACTTATTTTCTTTTATTAAAGTTTTTCGTCTTATCAATAATATTCAGACTGTTTTTATAAACATTTAATATACATGAAAATTGTGCTGTACCATTCAAAAGAAATTGGATATTGCCCTTCAAAAATAAAATAAACGTCTATGCAAACAGAACGAAATGTAAATACTAAAATACCCATTACTTTGATAACGCCTTGTCTGACAAGAGGAGCAAAATTCTGAGATAAATTCTAGAGTATGTTTATACCTGCAGGCGCCGAAATGAAATATGCATTGCGAGCGAATGTGAACATCTCGAGAAAATAACCATGAATGTTGGACAAAAGCTTTTAGAAAGCTGGGATGTGGTACCTAGCGATATGTAGATATAGGGTTATTGTATGACAATTGATATCTCTGCGTACCTATATCATTACGTGGTTTGTAGTTTCTTAAACCACAGAGTCAGTAAAGAAATAGAATTGTCGAACAGGTTGTAATTTTTTACATAGGTTTATTTTTTCATAAAAATATTTTCCGTTTTGTCAGGCCCGTGGCAAAAATGGAACAACGGGAAAAGGTGTTGTAAGTTTAACTGCGTTGATTGTTTTTTTATGCTCCAGTTACCTTTGATGTTAGCTAATAATAACAACATTGACATATTAGACATTGAACAATTTTACTTTTACGATACATGCAGGTACAATATATGTACATTAAAATTAAATACTATTCGTTGGTAAGCGCATTACTTTAGTACAACTTTACAGATTTGGCTTTATTTTGTTTGAAAAATTATGTAATGATGTGTAAAAGTCGAAATTAGGTTTCAATAGAAGGAATAATTGGAAAGTTCCCAAAGATTTTTCAAAATTTACAATAAATATGAAAAATATGTTGTGATTTTTCTAGTACGTTTTTGCTACAATGTGTGCATCTGGTGGAAACTTCTTCAAACACAAATAAACAATTGAAAAGTAGGATCAATTCAAAGAATTTGTTTCTTTTTTAGTAATTATAACCTCAAAAATTTGTAAAATAAGTTGTTTTTTATCACTCTCTGAAACTTCCCATAAGATTTTGTTACCTTGTTACGGTACAAGAAAACTAAAACTAGATACTTAAAATCTAAACGTAATTTTGCAGTAAAGTTAATAATAATCCGAAGTTTTAGGTTATCCTGACTTCGAAGAGATGGGTCCCAGGTTTGACCTCTGGCCGTCGCAAACTTTTTTAATATACCGCTAAAGCAGTGGTTCGCTCGCGTTGTTGTTTGCCGATGGAAAGGCGTGGGTGCCGGTGAAATCTAATTCGCATGAGACGTAACATCCCCGTCTCAGGTGACAGGCGCCTCGGGGTACGACTTGGATCTTTTTTTCATACTTCGTTCGAGGAGGACCTAATTCGTATCGCTGTTGTTATGGGCGGAGGTAACCACTTAACACCAGGTGGGCCTTTAACAAGTCATGTCACTTTTATTACACAAAAGAAATGTATTCGAATGTGAAACTTTGTGGTGCCTAAGCTTTTAACACAATACTCAAACAGAAATTACAATGAATCCTGTGTATCCAATACCTACACTCAGAGAATTATATTAAGCTCACAGATCATTGTCTCAATGTAAAACGATTTTCCTCGAGGCTGTTATCCACCAAAGAAAGAAAATGTATATTTGAACTTTTGAGCGTTGGATATATTTGGTATGCTTACATAATCATATATTCAGTTTTTCAGTATCGGACTGAACAGGGTATGAAGGTTCTAAAAATCAGCTTTAGAGTTGATGCTTTTATTCAATGTAATATGATGTTATGAAGATAAAGGCGCTTTGTACACAGTTTAGCTTAGTTGGTGGTAGGCCAAGCGTTTCATTCCCGGCTGGGGCATACTTTGCGTACATGAAGTTTTGTTCTCGATATCGATATCTCTGTATGGAATACTAGACCACTAATTCACACGAAAGAATAAGATCAATGTTGCTCACGACCGTAGGTAAATACCCTCCTAAAATAGTGTATTTCTCAAATACAAAAGATTCACAGAAAACAATAAATAAATTCTGTTAATTCTCAATTATTAGTAAACAACTTTATAAAGTTGTTTACAAAAACTGCAATAACTGGAAATACCGTTACTTAAAAACGATATTTGCTATTTATATCGTTCTCAGAACAACCACAGATAGAAAATATCTTTAACTCATTTTTCCTTTATTGGCCCAATACTTACTTGATGATACGGCTTCGGTCATGTTTTAGGTGTTTTGCAATAACTTTTTCTGTATATATTCTGTACTAGCGACCCGCCCGGCTTTGCACGGTTAGTAGAGCATCAGTGTCTATTATATAAACCTTCCTCTTGAATTGCTCTATCTATTGCTGAAAACTTCAATAAAATATGTTGCGTAGTTTAAAAGATATAAGGGTACAAACAGCAGCAGCTATTTTTAGTTTATTTTTTTGTAAGGATAATAACGAAGTATAGATTTATACTTATGATAAAACTATAATAGGTCCAATTTTGTACATTGAAGATAATTTGAAATATCTCTCTGTAATTAATACTGAAACCAAAACTTTTTGTTACTGTTACTTATTGTTGCTCCTTTAGCAACAATCATGAGGTACATGTAAGGAATACTCATGGATGCATACAACTGGGTCCCCCTTGGTATGTTATGTTGCCAAATAGGAGATAGTCAAAGTATATTCATTGCTGAATACATATATATAGGTGTTACACTTTAGAAAGAAAAAGTTCCAACGTATTACGTAACGTGTGCAATACATCATCATTAAACTACAATTAAATAATAGCAAATATACATAATATGTAGTAATATAATTAGAGAAAAAATAATTAAAAGATATAATAACAATGGACATGTCAGAAAGATTCAGTAATTGACTTTGACTTTATAATTTTCCATGATTTTTTATGGATAAATATCATTTACCAGAGATGTAGCGTAAACATACATACATACTGACAAATACATTCAATTTGTTCATAGTAGTAGTGTGCGAGTTCTCAGGAATGGTAGTTACGGGCTGATAACATGTCATAACCTTTACTAATCTCAGTACATAAAAGAAGAAATGCAAATGACGATGTCAGTGTTATTTTGTTTTTGCCTGCGCTCAGTTTGTAATGTAAGTATTTATCTATTGTGATGAGCATGACATTTGTTCTTGGGTCTTCAGTTTTTGTGTGTGTCCATGCAACCTTCGATTCAGGGGATCTTAGTGCAGGGGTCCGGTGATTGCGTTTGTTTATGCTTACAAACACTTTATTAATTAACTGTTTTTCAAAATATAAGTTATTGATAAAGTAATTACAACTAGAGGGTCCAGCTTTATCTAATTATGGTAAGATTGTGACGCAATATTATGCTAATTAACATTGAAGTTCCAAGGCATATACAATGCAACCGGCACCCACACACATCAAACTCATTAATGACAGTGTACAAGTAGTACACTGTCATTTATGACAACATAAATAGGGGTCGTGGCAGTACTTTCCCAGACACAATGCATACAATCGGATACATACTGATTTTGATACTGATGTAGATACTCATATCGATAATTTCTCAATCCGGTTTATCAATGATGATACCTATAATTTTGTTGGTTTAATATTAAGTAAAGAATATTAAACAAACAAATATATTTCAGATACATTTGTTAAATCGTTGAAAATAATTTGAGAACTTATTTGTCAGCGTTGCATACATAGATATGTAGGTTCTAACTTATTTTGACCTTTGTTTACTCAACAATAAAATATAAATGAAATCTTGTATTTTTCAGATGAAGTACTTTATCGCAATCTTGTTGTTTGCCTTAGCGTCTGCGAGAAAATTACAAGACAACCAAATACTACCCAGATGCGATGGAGTTGTCCTTAACGGGATCAATCATGAAAAAGAAACTATAAAAGAATACTTGGACAAACCATACATGATGTCTATAGACTACGATACAAACGTTTTGTTTTTCACATTCACCGGAAATTCGGGATCCGTGTTTACATCCTCGTACATAAATTTAAAGACCAAGGAGTACAATACCATTTCTGGAATACGTGGAGGTTTCGCAACTAGCGTAGACCCAAAAACACACAAGATTTACATAGGGGGCGCAGACGGAATCTACGAATTTGACTATGAAAAGAAAACTGCCACACACTTGGACATCACAGACAAAAACATTTGGCAGATTTACGCCAAAGACGGCGTTTACTTTACAACTTACCCGAACGAAGATGCATTTGTTTACAAAAATGGAATGTTGAACCGTGTAACCGGAATAGAAAACAAAGCGATGCTACTTGGTTTGGACAACGATGGCAACATTTTCTTCTCAAATTCGTCCGGACTCTATTGCCACAAGAAGGATGGGGCTGAAACAACTTATATTGGAGAATACACTGTGAACTCCTTTACAAATGATGACAGCGGTAAACTCTACTTTTCGACTCCAACTCAAATTTTCAAGGTCGAAGATAACTTCAAGATAAAAAAGCTAGCTAATATTAACAATATTTATGGAATAGTGGTTGAAAGTGATGGTTCCATCATATATGCCTCGCAAACTGCCATTATCAGACTGAAATCAACCGGTGCCAAATGTAATGAAATTTACTAAATTCCGGTATCTCTTACAGAAACTTATTTATTAAACATTTATATTTTGAAAGAAATCTTTTTTATTAAAGAATCTTGTTTACTGTTTAAGTTTATTTTTATAATGGTAAACGCAACGAATCTTTTTATACTAAGGTCTTTCCGACCTAAGTATAAAAAGACCCGTTGCGTCAATACCCGAGACGGGGGTGTTACGCCTGTAATTGCAACGGCACCCACCCTGCCACCGGAACATAGCAATACAAGTACATCACTGCTTGGCGGTAGATTCCAGATGTGGTGATTCACCACCAACCAAAGTTCTCCCGAAGAAGTATTGCCTCCACTTCAATACTTCTCCGGGTGAACTTTGCACGTATTCTACTGCTACTATTTGTGTCTCTTTTGGTACCACTGAGGGGATACGTGTTTAAAGGCATCCGTATGTGAGTACACCTACAAACGCAAGCAACTGGACTCCATAAAGATATATGTGTAAAATACTTATAATACTGTAAGTATTGTAAGTATATTACACTACTTTCGTGCCTTATTTTTCGCCCCTACACAAATTAAAAAAAAACCGGTCAAGTGCCAGTTGGACTCGCGCACAAAGGAAAAATAAAGTCTACTATATGGGAACCACCTTAAATATAAATTTTATTTGGTAACGAAGGAGTCATGTCGATACCGAAACGAAACAATAGCGCGAGCTAAAATAGAAGTGGCGCTATCTAGTTTCTTCATATGAAACTATATCCTAAAATCACGTTTTTGTATGAGAGCCCCTGAAATATTTATTTTATTCTGTTTTTTATCATCTGTGAAAATTTCAACTCTCCAATTATCACAGTTCTTGAGATAAAGCCTGGTCATACACGAGCAGACAGACAGACAGCGGAGTCTTAGTAATAGGGTCCCGTTTTACACTTTGAGTACGGAACCATAAAAAACTAACGAAAATGGACGAAAAAAGTCACAGATAAGCAAAATACGCGATTTAATTCTCTTGGATAACAATTTATTTTGATTAAAAACCAAACATAAATTTTGATATAATTTCGTAAATGATGAAATATTGTATAAAAACTGCAACCGAATTTGCACCGAAGTGCAAGTCAGTCTTGCAAACCAAGAGGTCCATACTACTGATAATGTGACAATTTCAGGAAAACATAAGAGAAACCCAATTACTAACCTACATTGCCAGTTTTTCCGTACTACGTTTAAAGTGTATGAGACATGGTACGGAAACACCGGTATTGTACAATAGTAATTAGGTTTCTTTTTGTTTATGTATACGTAGCTAACAATTTTTTTGGACCTGGAACATGTTTAGCTTGTTCTAGACAAAAAAAATTGACTATATATAAACCGTCACCATCATCTAACTCTTTGCTTGAGGGCTTGTATTACACACTATCGCCTCATATATATATCGTCTGTGGGTGGACAAAATTTTTGTAGGCCAGAAATTTATCAAGAAGAAGTGTTGAAGTATCAAAAAAAGCTTGCTTGAGAAATGATATCTATTAGTCATTCTTCGGTATTCCGTGCTCAATTCAACACGCTTCTGATATTAAAATTTACTGACGAACAGACTGACAATTTCTTAATAGGTTAGCACTGTCAGGAATTAACGCTACCGCACTGTCCGATAACGACACGATAATAATAACATCGGCGATGTATCAACTGTCGGACAGTATACGATATCGGGTCGGTATCGCTATCGGCCAGGGTGGAGTCATCCAAATATAATTTGGTACTGATAATATGTCATAACCTTTACTAATCTCAATACATAAAAGAAGGACGCTGCAACCAAAGCTGTTAGTGTGAGATATTTGGTGATTGTTAACCCAGCTCATAATGTAAGTAATTTTATTTCTTGTTATAATTGAAACTTTCAGACCAGTAGAAAATATCAAATAAGTTACAAATTTAATAGCGTGATACCAGTAGTTTACATTTCGAAATAATTCTGTTATTTTGGAACCTATTATACAATACCTGTAGGATGGTATTTAAAATTAAGGAAAAATTGGCATTACTATAAAGAAATTATACTATTTTTCATGACTTGCTTGATAAAAATAATTAATTTATTTAACATGTTAAAGTTTTTAAAATGATGCGACTTTCCCACTATTGGTTTTATCTAAAATGTTTCCTGGCAAGTCTGTTTTTAAATTTTTTACACACCGGATTCGGTAAAATGTGTTGTGTTCAACCATCTTGCATATAATGTTATTAACACATATTTGAGCAAATAAAATATACAATAGTTTGTCTTTGAAATAAATTAAAATATTAACTAACATCTTAGATTGTATATATAAAAAAAATATTTTATATAAATCTTATGTATCGATGCTAAATCTATAATACCATCACCAAAAGAAAAATAGATCGCTGAAAACGGTCCTGTTTCATGTAAATAAGCTTTCACATAACCAAGTTATCTAGATAAGACCTTTAACTAAACTCACTTCGCACTTATTTTTAATATAAATAAATCTAAAATTTAATTTACAGATGCATTACCCCACCGTGATTTTGTTGTTTGCCTTAGTGGCTACGATACAATCAGAAGAAACTAATAACGTACCAAAATGCGATGGAATTGTACTGAAAGGAATCAAGTATGAAAAAGAAATCATTAAAGAAAACTTAGAAGCCCCGTACATGTTGTCCGTAGACTATAATACCAGACTTTTATTTTTCACTTTCACTGAATTCTCTGAGGATGAATCCATCAACGGAACTGGCTATATCGATTTGAAGACCAAAGATTTCACGCCTATTTCTGGAGTGTTTGGAGCTTATTCAACAACCGTAGACCCGGATACACACAAGGCTTATATCGGCGGTGGAGACGGCATCTACGAAGTCGATTATCAGGAAAAGACCGCAACAAACATGAATATTACAGACAAGAACATCTGGCAGGTATACGCCAAAGACGGCATTTACTTTACTACTTACCCGGAAGAACAATTGTTTGTTTATAAAAACGGCAAAACGAGTCGTGTTGCAGAAATTGACAATGCGAAAGTCCTTGCTTTCGACAAAGATGATAATATGTTCTTCTCAAACTCATCAGGACTCTACTGCTTAAAAAAAAATGACGCTGAAATATCTTATATTGGAAACTACACAGTAAGGGCCTTCACAACTGATGCTAATGGCAATCTTTTCTTTTGCACTAACACGGAAAAAAATGCAATCTATGAAGTTGACAACTTTGAGATAAAAAAGCTAGCTGATTTTGATAATATTTTAGGACTAGCGTTTGACAGTGATGGTTCCATGATTTATCTCTCGTCGAATGCCATATATAGGTTGAAATCCACCGGTGTTGAATGTAATGAAAATGAGGAGAAATCAATTTAAATTAAATAACTGAAATAAATATTGTATATTTATTTTTATTCTTACCGTATTTCACCGTAATATTTAATAAACACACATTTCTACAAAATTTCTAAAAAATGTAGGTAAAAGCTTAAAAAACTACTTAAAAAATTGTGCCTTACTACCAGTTCCTATAATTAATTAACTGATAACTACGAGATCGGCAAATTAAAATGTAAGTATGAATAAAAATTGGTCATGGTTTTGGTACAAGTCGTTATTTATGATCAAAATTACCAATGTAACTTTCCATAAACTAGGAAAAACGCAATTAAAAAGTTGTAATAATTTTGGTCAGTTCCTGTGGTTCCACATTATTTACTTTACACACGTTTTTATATTGATGCACATTTCCTGCTAGAAGCTAGAGGTTTAGTTGAAAATAAAACGCACTCCTGCTTTTGGATTTTTTGAATCGTAGGTGGCATGGACTTTAAACCAAATTTAATTATTGAGCATCAAACCCGCAATAATTCTCTATGAACTAATCTACGTAGCAGGCAAATTTCAATGCTTTGGTATAAACTAGCGACCCGCCCCGGCTTCGCAACGGTGCAATGTAGATACTAATGTAGTTTCTCTACTATAATATGCATGTATACTAAATATAAACCATCCTATTGAATCACTCTATATATTGCTGAAAACTGCATTAAAACACGTTGTGTAGTTTATGAGATCTATGCGTACAAACAGTGGGAGCGACTTTGTTTTATTCAATGGAAGGATGTATTGATATTATTTTTTAGGGTTCACTAGCAATGTGGAGAATCAGTTCCATAATGATCAACTTTGATTTCCCTTCCTTGTTTTTCAAATTATTTGTTTTAAGTAAAGTCCCTCTTGCACTCCACTGCAACCAAGCACTCAAGGTATCGTTAGATCTCAACCACTTGTTTGAAACGAGCTGTTAGGTCGAAAAGGTTATAAGTCAAAGGATCAACCAAAAGTAGCAGTAGAACTTGTGCCACGTCCAGAGAAGTATTGCCTCCACACTGGGTAATGAACCGCCAAGTAGAGTTGCACTCGTATACCCGTGTTTCGGTGAAGGGGTGTGGATGCCTGCGAAATAATAAGTGCATGAGACGTAACATTCCCGTCTCGGGTAACGTACGCAAGAGGTTAATAACTTGGGTAAGAGGACCTAGGTCGAATTAATTATGTTCTGGGCGGACCTCTTACCATCAAGTGGGCTTTCAGCTAGTCCTGTCACTTCAGTAGTATAGCAAACAACAAATTATAGTAGTCCTTGCGTTTTTATTAACATATTATAGTAGTCCTTTAGTTAGTGCGAAGGGTGCCGGGTTCGATTCCGGCCAACCGGGGCGAGAAAAAATTTCAAGCCTACCACACAAAGTGTTGTTTGGAGGGCATGAAATTTTTTCTCGGTTCTTGGGTGTTTGTCTTGTGTTTCTGTGTTTGTCCATGCCATCTGCGACACAGGTAATCCTAGTGCAGAGGAAAGGAGAGCGCTCTAAGGATTGACGCTATAGCACCGTCCGATAACGACACGATACCAACAACATCGGCAATATCAACTAACGTTAGAAAATATATGAGAATTTTAGTACGAAGATATCGTATAGTAATAGGATTGGTATCGTTATCGGCCAATGTGGAGTCATCCAAATGTAGTCAAATACTGATAACCTTACTAATCTCAGTACATAAAAGAAGGATTGTAAGCAACGCTTTTAGTGAGATATTGTCGACCCAGCTCTCAATGTAAGTAATTTTATTTCTTGTGAAATTGATACTTTCAAACCAGTAGAAATAAAATCAAGGAAGTTAGCGTGATACTAGGCTAGTAGTTTATTTTTCGAAATAGTTCAATTATTTTGGAACTTAGCTTTTCGCACTACAATACCTATAGTAGGCCAGGAATATTAGTCAAATAAGGGCAAGAGCCTTGGAATAAGAGATAGTCGGTTATAAACTTGTATAAACCTTTATTTTGGCACCCTAAAACTTGTCCTTGTAAAACGTCCAAGGTCAAAGTCCAAAAAAAAAGTTTTCACACAATTATTGCAAACATCTCGTTTCCTATGGGTTTTATGCTATTTGTATTTATCATAAATATTGTAGAAGATTAATTCTCTACAACTTTTGCTTTAATATTTTTTTTATAATATATCTTGAACTATGTTCGAGATATAGGCAGAACGCAAGCAATATTTAACTATTTAGAGTATCATTTGAGGTCAACCTGTAGTTCCGATTAAAAACACGCTTTATAATAAATAAAGAAATAGAAAAAAAAATCATGACTTTTATGATAAAAATAATTGATTAATTTACTTTGTTAAAGTATCTAAAATGATGTGACTTTCCTATTATTAGTTTAATATATTATAAAAAAATTCTTCTCATAAATTTTATACACCGGATACGGTAAAATCTGTTGTGTTCAATCACTTTGCATTTAATGTTATATACATATGTTTGAGCAAATAAAATATCGTTTGTCTTTGAAGTAAATTATAATGTTTACTAGCTGTTGCCCGCAACTTGGTCAGTATGACTTTGGAATTTAACAATTTTTTTGCGCTGTTCCCTAAATCTTTTTTTATATAAGTAGCCCAAGTTACACCTTCTTACATTAGCTATCTGCCAGTGAAAGTCCCATCAAAATCGGTCCAGCCGGAGATTAGCCGCAATAATGTAAAAGTTAAAGTACTTTATTTCCAATGAATTTAAAAAAAAATACTTCCAAATCGTTTTTAAAATAAATATGTAGGTACAAGATCATGCGTCCTTATTACGTTGAGCACTTGTTCTAATCCGACCCTCCATGGAGAAGCAAGAAAGAAACCCCAAATGGAAGAATTATTTTCTTTTCGCGACCATGATCCTGTTAACAAACAATGATCAAACCGACACACCAACATTTTTTTTTGTTATTGGTACTGTATATACTTTTGCATTTAGTAAAGGGCTATTTTTTGACATTACTAACAGACACTTCAATTTTATTTTGTATAGATGACAATATGATAGGCCTTGAATTTCAAGTTATCTTGTATTTAAAACTTCGAATCTAATTATCTTAGATTGCAAAATATTTCATATAAATCTTATGAGTATCGCAGCTAAATATATCATAAACAAAAGAAAAACAGATCGCTGAAAACGGTCAACTTAAATAAGCTTTTACATGGCCAGGTAATCTAGGTAAGACCTTTAACCACACATATATTTTAATATAAATAAATCTAAAATTTAATTTTCAGATGTATTACTCCATCGTAATCTTGTTATTCGCCTTAGCGGCTATGATACAATCACAAGAAACCAACAACTCACCAAAATGCGACGATGGAATTGTATTGAAAGGAATCAAGTATGAAAAAGAAATCATTAAAGAAAACTTACGATATCCGTACATGTTGTCCGTAGATTACAGTAAAAGCTTTTTATTTTTCTCTTACACTGAATTCGTTGATTTTGTAGCCAAACACGGAGTTGGCTATATCGATTTGAAGACCAAAGAGTTAACGCCTATTACTGGAGTGTTTGGAGCTTTTTCAACAACCGTAGACCCGGATACACACAAGGCTTATATCGGCGGTGAAGACGGCATCTACGAAGTCGATTACCAGAAAAAGACTGCAACAAATATGAATATTACAGACAAGAGCGTCTGGCAGGTATACGCCAAAAACGGCATTTACTTTACTATTTACCCGGAAGATCAAGTGTTTGTTTATAAAAACGGCAAAACGAATCGTGTTGCAGAAATTGACAATGCGAATGTCCTTGCTTTCGACAAAGATGATAATATGTTCTTCTCAAACACATCAGGACTCTACTGCTTTAAAAAAAATAACGCTGAAATATCTTTTATTGGAAAATACCCAGTAAGGGCCTTCACAAATGATGCTAATGGCAAACTTTTCTTTTGCACTGGCCCGGAGCCAGATGCATTATATGAAGTTGACAACTTAGAGATAAAAAAGCTAGCTGATTTTGATGATATTTCAGGACTAGCGATTGACAGTGATGGTTCTATTATTTATCTCTCGTCGAATTCCATATATAGGTTGAAATCCACCGGTGTTGAATGTAATAAAAATTAGGAGAAATCGATTTTAATTGAATAACTCAAATAAATATTGTATGATTATTTTTTTATATTTTTACCATTTTTCAGCGTAATTTTAATTATGGCTTATTAAACTTATCTAAAATTTTCTGCCAGCAACATATTTTGGGTATGGTTAAATTTTTTGATAAAAACTTAAAAAGTAGTTTAAAAAATTTGCCTTACTTACAGTTCCCATAAAATTATTAACTGATGACTACGGGAAAGCCAGAATAATGTTAATATGAAGAATAATTTAGTATAGAAAATTGAATCATTTATATGGAATTATGATTATTAGTCATTGTACCAAAACACAAGTGACTAATTATAATCAAAATGACCAATGTAACTTTCGATATAGACACTAGGATAAACGCAATCAAAAAGATATGATTCTTCTTACATTGGCTTTTAGTTTTAAAACTATCATGGTTATGAACATTATTATTCGTGTTACCGAGATATTTACCATGATTTGTTCGAACGTACAAAACGTTCTACTGCTACTTTTTGTTGCTCCTTTAGCACCACCCAGGTGGAACGTGTAGGGAATCAATTCCCATCGACCTAGAAATATTACATTTGGCAAGAAGCAATGTCATGTAGCATAAGTAAAAGAATAAATCTGAAAACCGTAACATTGTATTTACATTACAAAAAAATAATACATGGAAAACCTACAAACATTTACTATAAGTTCGTGCGGAACCCTCGGTGCGAGAGTCCGACTCCGACTAAATGGAGAGATTTAGTACGTTATCCCACAAGACATACATACAATGTCCGATATTAATTGAAGTCTCTGACTATGTATCAGGATTGGTACAACTATACGTGATATTGTCATAATCTTAGAATATATAAAAAAAAAGGTTTTACAAAGTTATTCATTACTTTCTTGGTTAATGGTAACTTATAAAAACAATCATGCAGCCAGAATAGGGTTATTCTTACTGAATGATTATTATTAAACCACTTGAATAAGGAACTCTCTGTAACCAAATATTGGGTACAGAGTTACGCAAAGATTTATTGTGAGACAAAATGTCTTACACTTCAGCCGGCTACTCACAAACATTTTTATCTCTTCATCTAACCTAGAAAAAGTATCAAAAGACACTTGCTTGAAAAATTGTATCCACTGTTTTTTTTTTGTTTTTTCATTGACGACAAAAATGTCAATTTATTAATAGGTGAGCGCTCTTAGCAATTGACGATATCGCACCGTCCGATAACGACACGATACCAATAACATCGGCGATATCAACTGTCGTACCGAAAATATGTGTGAATATTAGTACGACGATATCGTTTAGTAATCGGATCGGTATCGTTATCGTCCAGTATGGAGTCATCCAAATGTAGTTACGTACTGATAACCTTATTAATCTCAGTACATATAAGAAGGATTTTAAGCAACGCTTTTAGTGAGATATTTGATGATTGTCGACCCAGTTCATAATGTAAGTAATTTTATTTCTTGTGAAATTGATACTTTCAAACCAGTAGAAAAAAAACAGTTTTAATAGCGATGATACTAAGCTAGTAGTTTATTTTTCGAAACAGTTCAATTATTTTGGAACTTAGCTTTTCACACCACAATACCTACAGGTATTTTAAACGAAAGTCATGAAAAATAGTACTTTTTCTGTATAGTAGTTCCAGTTTTTAATGTAAAATTTCCTCAAATTAATTTTAAATTGAATTTAAATTGAGAAAAAGTACTATTTTTCATGACTTCTGTGATAAAAATAATTGATTTCTTGAACATGGTAAAGTATCTAAAAATATGTGACTTTGCCATTATTAGTTTTATCTAACACGCTGTTCTGGCACGCCCCTGTTTTACAGATTTAACACACCGGATTCGGTAAAATATGTTATTTACACATGTTTTAGCTAATATAATATCGTTTGTCGTTAATGTAAATTATAATATATATTACCATTTTAGATTCAAAATATTTCATATAAATCTTATGAGTATCTTAATATAATATTGTATATCAGCAAAATAAAGACATATTTTCTCGCTAAAAACGGTCCTGTAAACAGTTTCATGTAAATAAGCGTTACCTTTAACCAAGCTCACCTCACATATATTTAAATATAAGTTAATCTACAATTTAATTTTTAGATGCATTACTCCACCGTAATCTTGTTATTGGCCTTAGCGGTTATGATACAATCAAAAGAAACCAATAACTCACCAAAATGCGATGGAATTGTATTGAAAGGAATCAAGTATGAAAAAGAAATCATTAAAGAAAACTTACGATATCCGTACATGTTGTCCGTAGACTACAATAACAGATTTTTATTTTTCACTTTCACTAAATCCTATGATGTACAATCCATATACGGAACTGGCTATATCAATTTGGAGACCAAAGATTTCACTCCTATCTCTGGAGTGTCTGGAGCTTATTCAACAAGCGTAGACCCGGATACACACAAGGCTTATATCGGCGGTAAAGACGGCATCTACGAAGTCGATTATCAGGAAAAGACTGCAACAAACATGAATATTACAGACAAGAACATCTGGCAGGTATATGCCAAAAATGGCATTTACTTTACTATTTACCCGGAAGAACAAGTGTTTGTTTATAAAAACGGCAAAACGAGTCGTGTTGCAGAAATTGACAATGCGAAAGTTCTTGCTTTCGACAAAGATGATAATATGTTCTTCTCAAACTCATCAGGACTCTACTGCTTTAAAAAAAATGACGCTGAAATATCTTATATTGGAAAGTACATAGTAAGGGCCTTCACAAATGATGCTAATGGCAATCTTTTCTTTTGCACTAACACGGAAACTAATGGAATCTATGAAGTTGACAACTTTGAGATAAGAAAGCTAGCTGATTTTGATAATATTTTAGGACTAGCGATTGACAGTGATGGTTCCATCATTTATATCTGGTCGAATGCCATATATAGGTTGAAATCCACCGGTGTTGAATGTAATAAAAACGAGGAGAAATCAGTTTAATTAAATTACTCGAATAAATATTGTATATTTTTTTTATTCTTACCGTATTTCACCCTAGTAATAAGACTTATTAAACAAAAATTTCTACCACCAACATATTTTGGGTATGGTTAAAAAAAATGTAGATAAAAGCTTAAAAAACTAGTTATAAAATAGTGCCTTACTACCAGTTCTTATAATTAATTAACTGATAACTACGGGATCGGCAGAATAAATGTAAGTATCCCCCCCGCGGGTTCCCACCTTGTCGGGGCGGGGGGGGGGGGGGGGGGCTTAGTAACCGTGGTTTGGCTGCCCACGGTGAAGCCAAGAGGAACCCGGGAGGGCCGCTCCTTTAGGCTTTGCCTCCAAGCCGACTAGGAGCGGCACAGTAGCTGGCGGTGCCGTATGGGGTGCACCGCAACTGAGGCGGGCTGCGGTGTCGTATGGGACGCCCCGCAGCTGAGGGTTAGGCCGCGGCGGGAGAGGAGTGCCGGTATAGCGGTGCACCGCTCCCCTACCTTCCGCGGCCACAGCGAGGTCGCCACCGCTAGATGGCGGACGCGGTGGGGCCGCAGGGAAAGAAGAGTGTTGGTATTGAGAGGCGCCACTCTCCCTATCCTCTGCGGCCGTAGTGGCAGGTGACGGGGCCACAAATCTGACCCGTCACGCTATGTGTTCTGGCATGTCGCTAATTAAGGCGTGGCACTCGATGCCAAAATGAGAGGGGTCCGGAAACGGACAGCCGCGGCGGGTTCGCGGATGTGTGTCAAAACGTTCCCGTGTTCCCGCCACTAAGCGGCAGAGGAGGACACCGTGGGGTTTTAGTGGGTCTAGTCCCACATAACCTCTCTGTTTGCCCGTGGCAGGGCGGACAGTGCATTTCCCAACGAAAAAAAAAAAATTAAATGTAAGTATGAATAAAATTGGTCATGGTTTTGGTACAAGTGGTTAATTATGATCAAAATTACCAATGTAAATTTCTATAAACTAGGAAAAACGCAATTAAAAAGTTGTAACAATTTTGGTCAGTTCCTGTGGTTCCACATTATTTACTTTACTTAATAATCACGTTTTTATATTGATGCACACTTCCTGCTAGAAGCTAGAGGTTTAGTTGAAAATAAAACGCACTCCTGCTTTTGGATTTTTTGAATCGTAGGTGGCATGGACTTTAAACCAAATTTTGTATTATTGTCATGAAGAGCTTGTCAACCGGTCGAGCATCAAACCCGGAATTATTCTCTATGAACTAATCTACGGAGCCGTCAAATTTCAATGCTTTGGTATAAACTAGCGACCCGCCCCGGCTTCGCAAGGGTGCAATGTAGATACTAATGTAGTTTCTCTACTATAATATGCATGTTTACTACACTTAAACCAACCTATTGAATCACTCTATGTATTGCTGAAAACTGCATTAAAACACGTTGTGTAGTTTATAAGATCTATGCGTACAAACAGAGGGAGCGACTTTGTTTTATTCAATGTAAGGATGTACTGATATTATTTTTTAGGGTTCACTAGCAATGTGGAGAATCAGTTCCATAATGATCCACCTTTGATTTCCCTTCCTTATTTTTCAAATTATTAGTTTAAGTAAAGTCCCTCTTGCACTCCACTGCACCCAAGCACTCAAGGTTTCGTTAGATCTCAACCACTTGTTTGAAACGAGCTGTTATCGAAAAGGTGTCGAAAAGGTTATAAGTCAAAGGATCAACCAAAAGTAGCAGTAGAACTTGTGCCACGTCCAGAGAAGTATTGCCTCCACACTGGGTAATGAACCGCCAAGTAGAGTTGCACTCGTATACCTGTGTTTCGGTGAAGGGGTGTGGATGCCTGCGAAATAATAAGCGCATGAGACATTCCCGTCTCGGGTAACGTACGCAAGAGGTTAATAACTTGGGTAAGAGGACCTAGGTCGAATTAATTATGTTCTGGGCGGAGGTGACCACTTACCATCAAGTGGGCTTTCAGCTAGTCCTGTCACTTCAGTAGTATAGTAACAAAGTATAGTATAGTACAACAAAGTATAGTAACCCTTGCCTTTGAAGTGAAGGGTCCCGGGTTCGATTCCCGGCCGGGGCACATTTTGTGGGGCGGGTATGAAATTTTTTCTTGAGTCTTGGGTGTTTGTCTTGTGTTTCTGTGTTTGTCCATGCCATCTGTAACACAAGGAATCCTAGTGCAGAGGAAAGGAGAGCGCTCTAAGGAATTGACGCTATCGCACCGTCCGATAACGACACGATACCAATAACATCGGCGATATCAACTATCGTTAGAAAATATATGAGATAATTAGTACGACGATATCGTATAGTAATAGGATTGGTATCGTTATCGGCCAGTGTGGAGTCATCCAAATGTAGTTACGTACTGATAACCTTACTAATCTCAGTACATAAAAGAAGAATTCCAAGCAGTGCTTTTAGTAAGATATTTGATGATTGTCGACCCAGTTCATAATGTAAGTAATTTTATTTCTTGTGAAATTGATACTTTCAAACCAGTAGACAAACATCAAGGAAGTTACAGTTTTAATAGCGTGATACTAGACTAGTAGTTTATTTTTTGAAATAGTTCAATTATTTTGGAACTTAGCTTTTCACACTATAATACCTACAGGTAATGTAAAAGAAAATCATGAAAAATTGTACTTTTTCTATGTAGTAGTTCCAGTTTTTAATATAAATGAAATTTGAGAAAAACTATTTATTATACTATTTTTCATGACTTTTGTTATGAATATCATTGATTTATTGAACATGTTAAAGTATCTAAAATTATGTGACTTTGCCATTATTAGTTATATCCAAAATGCTGTTCTGGCACGCCACTGTTTTACAAATTTTACACGCCGGATTAACATGTTGTTTACAAATGTTTAAGCTTATAAAATATCGTTTGTTGTTGATGTAAATTATAATATTATATTTATATATTACCATTTTAGATTCAAAATATTTCATATAAATTTTATGAGTATCGCAACTTAATATATCACCAAAAAAAAGGCATTTTCTTGCTGAAAACTGTCCTGTAAACAGTTTCATGTAAATAAACGTTAGATAAGACCTTTAACCAAGCTCACCTCACATATATTTGAATATAAGTTAATCTACAATTTAATTTTTAGATGTATTACTCAACCGTAATCTTGTTATTGGCCTTAGCGGCTATGATACAATCACAAGAAACCAACAACTTATCAAAATGCGACGATGGAATTGTATTGAAAGGAATCAAGTATGAAAAAGAAATCATTAAAGAAAACTTGAAATATCCGTACATGTTGTCCGTAGACTACAATAACAGATTTTTATTTTTTACTTTCACTGAATCCTATGATATAGATCCCATATACGGAACTGGCTATATCAATTTGGAGACCAAAGATTTCACTCCTATCTCTGGAGTGTCTGGAGCTTATTCAACAACCGTAGACCCAGATACACACAAGGCTTATATCGGCGGTGGAGACGGCATCTACGAAGTCGATTATCAGGAAAAGACTGCAACAAACATGAATATTACAGACAAGAACATCTGGCAGGTATACGCCAATGACGGCATTTACTTTACTACTTACCCGGAAGAAGAAATGTTTGTTTATAAAAATGGCAAAACGAGTCGTGTTGCAGAAATTGACAATGCGAAAGTCGTTGCTTTCGACAAAGATGATAATATGTTCTTCTCAAACACATCAGGACTCTACTGCTTTAAAAAAAATGACGCTGAAATATCTTATATTGGAAACTACACAGTAAGGGCTTTCACAAATGATGCTAATGGCAAACTTTTCTTTTCCACTGATCCGGATGGAATATATGAAATTGAAAACTTGGAGATAAAAAAGCTAATTGATTTTGAAGATATTGCAGGACTAGCGATTGACAATGATGGTTCCATCATTTATCTCTGGTCGAATGCCATATATAGGTTGAAATCTACCGGTATAGAATGTAATGAAAGTGACAAACAATCGGTTTAAATGTAATACTTCAAATAAAAATATTTTTTTTGTTTGTATTTCTTTCGCACTTTTTTTTCCCTCTTTTGCTGCACCGTGGTAAGTGTAATGAGTAAGTATCTTAAATAATCCGACAAACGCAAAAAAAACGAAATGTCAAAAAAATATTTTTTCAAATCAGTTTATAACTGACAGAGTTAGTTAACATTAGTTAAGAAACAAAAATATAAAATAAAACAGAATTGATCACCCTTTGGTAGTCGATTGAAAAATCATCACGAAGCCATTTCTAAGTGGTTGTCTAACTTGGTGAAGAGAACCATTATCTCCTTATTTATTCGTTCCTATCCCATAAATAACACATTCTTATACATACAATGTTCAACATTAATATCGTCAGATTGAAGGCTTATGAATGACTTTCTCATAGCCAAGAACCTTCACACCTATCACCACAATCTGGGAATCACAAAAATTTTTAGGCCTCGCTAGTGTCAAAACGTATCATATGTTATGCATGTTGGTGTAATTACGTTTTGTTTTACTGAGTTACTCGTTACTTATCTGGTTATATTTCATGGTAACTTTAAATGTAAAATAACAAGTATGCAGTCAGAGTAGCCATTGATATCATGCCTTAAGGCATGCAGTTACCAAACTACTTGAACGAAGATTACCGTTTCTTCTCTGTTACCAAATATATTTGGTACTTACTTTATTTTTAGATTAAAATAATACGAGTAATAAAATGTGTAACGTAGTACCTTATAGGGTTCAAAGTTACACATTTAACTTAGTACCTTATGGGGTACAAAGTTACACATTTATGTGGATTATACGCAGATTTATTGGGAGACAAATGTCTCAGACTTGAGCCGGCTAATCATTATTTACAAAAACAATAAACAAAAACGCTATCTATTACAACAACCGAGCAATGCTCGCTCGCTCAGGTCTCTTACTCTCGGTACTCTTATCTTATTATGTACTTTAAACGTATTTATTCTTGTGTTTATATTATATATTTCGCGTATAGAAACAGCTCAAACGATTTGGATGAAATTTTGTTTTCTGATAAAATTTGCTGTTCAAGTTATTGTGTTACTTGATAGGTTATCTACTGTTCAAAGAAACTACTTAGGTACTTAAAAAATTCTAAGATGGTGCTATAAGACATTATCCAATTATGAATATGCTTGGTTTACATCCAATAATAACAATGCAATTATTGAGTTAATTAATCAAGTAACATTAAATAACGCTCCGACCGCGAACTACTCTTGTGGGCAACTCGTCCTCTTCAAACACCCATTGCTTCGTGAGAAGATCGTAACTATAGATCCAAATAGTTGTAAATATGAAGGATGCGTTTTGCGAACTTGCTTTCCTCCTTCGAACTTATCTAGCATAAATTTGCATCAATCACCACATCATTTTTGCTCTTCGGTGAGAGAATGCGGTACTATCGTGAAACAAGCTTCTTAACTTTTTCTTAATTTGTCTAAATGATACTTGAGATCTAAACGAATAAATGAATTTGACTTTGACTTTAGGTGTTTATATGCAGAATGGTGAAACAAGTAAACAGTTGAGTGGGAACAGACGAAAACTTAACAGATAAGACTATCTAAAACATGAAAACTGACTGTAATTTGACATATCTGTGTGCATGTAATGTACCTAAAGAGAGAGTGACACGTTATATACTCACGAATATGTTTACTTGTATGAGTAAAATTTGACGTGTCCAAAAGATGCTTAAGATCTAAAGGAAAAAACGAGTTTCAGTTTAAAAAATTTTGCTAGGGCATATCTACTAACAGTTATCCGTTAGTTTAATATGTATAGAATAGGACGGTAGTATTACCTTCTTTTATTTTTGGGTATGCAATCCTAAAAACTGAGACCTGAATTCTGAGGCAGTTGGTTAAAAACTGAACTGTAGAATGTAATTTGGCTAATTGAGCGCATAACTCCTGAATTTGCATTTGACTGCAATGCGCTACATAAAAACTTTTTGCAAGCAATGAATAGACAAACTAATGCTCGAGGCCGATTCCTAACACATTTACAAAATTTTATGTTATATGTAAATGTAATAACTAGAAAATATTATAATAACTATATCGTTCGTAACGAAGCTGGCTGGGATGTTCTTTACAGACTATTTATATAGTAGCATTTGAACTGAGCGGTTCCATGTTTCGGAGGGCACACTTAGATGTCAGTCTTGAGTTCTTGAAAACTCCGATACTACAGTTGGTCACTCACAGGAAAAGAATAA
Source organism: Aplocera efformata (assembly GCA_921293045.1). Lineage (NCBI taxonomy): Eukaryota > Metazoa > Arthropoda > Insecta > Lepidoptera > Geometridae > Aplocera > Aplocera efformata. The sequence goes on from OV121045.1 coordinate 6,703,388, forward strand.
GAAGAATAATAATATTTAGTGAAAACCACATGCAAATATAGAATTTCAGTTAAAAAAAAAAAATACTTTTACGCACTCCCTTACATGAACATCAAAAACTTGTAAAATTGTATGGCCATGACAGTTGGTCCCGATAGCGATAGGTATGATTTCATAAATACTTAAGTATGAAGTAACACCTATCGGTATTATGTTTTCGTTTGCGATTAAGAGGAGAGGTCACTTGCAAAGTCAAGGATCAGTTCTGTAGTCAAAACACAATCTCTTAATTTCTTGTTATTCAATATTTATGTAAAATAGCTTTTTCCTGCGGTTTTGCTGCCGATAATGTAGATTTTGTCAATTAATTTATTTATGAAGAAAAGTTACTCTATGTCCTTTTCTGTACCGCTGACAAAATTTCATGTTGATTGGTAGAGTAGTGTGAAAACGTGACAATCAAACTCACATTCGCATTTACTATATAATATTGTAACAAGCTGGTCTACGACAACCTGTTAATTCACTAAATTGAGTTAATATCATGTAATTCAATTCGACGTTTATAGTTATTTTATAAGCACTTTTTTTAAATAAAGGCAATATCTATGGCAGATAGACTTCTAATATTTGGACTGCTCTCAGGTTTGACGAAACCATCCCCCCCGTGGGTTCCCGCCTTGTCGGGGCGGGGGGGCTTAGTAACCGTGGCCTGGTCCCCCACGGTGAAGCTAAGAGGAGCGGCACAGTAGGTGGCGGTGCCTTATGGGGGGCACCGCAACCGAGGCGGGCTGCGGTGCTGTATGGGCAGCTCCGCAGCTGAAGGTTAGGGGCCGCGGCGGGAGAGGAGTGCCGGTATTACGGTGTGCCGCTCTCCCTACCTTCCGCGGCCACGGCGGGGTCGCCACCGCTGGATGGCGGACGCGGTGGGGCCGCAGGGGAAGAGGAGTGTCGGTATTGCGAGGCGCCGCTCTCCCTATCCTCTGCGGCCGTAGTGGTAGGCGACGGGACCACAGACCTGACCCGTCGCATGGGGACCTAGGGCGTCTGACACGGGGTAGTCTGACGTCCTATCGCTGGCATGGTCCCCGAGGTGGTTGCGACGCGCCTCGTGTCCTGGCGTGTCGTGGCGAGGGAGGATGGCATACATTGCCATCCCATGGAGGGTCCGGAAACGGACAGCCGCGGCGGGATCGCGGATGTGTGTTACAACGTTCCCGTGTTCCCGCCACTAAGCGGCAGAGGAGGACACCGTGGAGTTTTAGTGGATAGTCCCACATAACCGCTCTGTTTCCCCGTGGCAGGGCGGTATGCTAAGAAATTTCTCCACGAAAAAAAAAAAAAGGTTTGACGAAACCATAGCCACTATTATTATGGTATCTCTTAGTCGAAAGGGTGAAGTGAATTTACATTCTAGAGATAATTTAAGTAAGTTACTTTATTAACATACATCATATTCACTTATGCTTAGCTAGATATAATTTAAGTATGCTAACTGACTACATAAAAACTCCTTTTGCGTGATGGATAAATTGTATGCTGTGACAAAATTTAGCGTACACGAAGCTTGTGGAATTCAATAATCATATGTGCCACTTGCAAACAGTTTTTGAAAACTAGCATACAAATTTAAAGCTTTTATTGCACATCGAAAACTCGCTGAATAGCGAAGGCCGAATCTTATCGCTTATCCGAGATTAAGTAAAGTGAGTACAAATATTTCGTCGAGTTTTGCTTTGCCACGCGAATTTATATTTCTTTACGCAAGCACTTACTGGCGCTGAAATTTCAATTACTTTGGTGTCGGTTTGTTTACGCTTTTTAGGAAATTAATAAGCCTTATTGAGATGGGCGGTTATATTCATTTTATATTTGGAAATGCCTCTTCTGAAAAAGCATAGTTACAGAATCAGTTTTGTAGAATTAACTACTCTAAAGGCCTCTTCTACGTCAGATATAATGATATCGTCTCTGTGTCTATTCCAATCAAGCTGATATCCAAAAATATTTTCATACAAATACCGTATAGTTGTACTGAAATGTCGGTTTAATATTCAAAAGGTTGTCAGGAATCATACCTGCAAATTCATTTCCCATCAGAACGACACGAAAAAGGTTTTTTACTTTTTTCCTCACTAATTATGACACGAAACGTGAGTTTGAGGCAATATTTCACAGGTGTTGCCAATATTATAGGCAATGGTATCTTCAACGCAAACTCTGTCTCAGTTTGTAAAGGCAGGTTAATACAGCTAGGTCAATCTGCAATAGATAGTATTACTATCATTGTCAATAAAGATATTTTCACAAATTGTTGTGCAGTTAGTTCATCAGAACAGTTCAGTTTAACCTAAAATAAGATTTAGTGTATTATAAACCAGTTTGTGATTAAATTACAGCTAAATATCATTATATCTGATGGAGACTAAATATGTTTAAATGTTTGATGTGATGTCAAATAAAATATATGCGAACGACGGTTACTTATGGATGTCACGTATCACATCTGCCGGGCGGGTTACTTTTTCCATGATAGTTTATTGAATAAGAAATGATAGCTTAGTTCCTTAAAATCGCATATATTTTCAAACTAGTCATAACATCTAGAGAGCTGAGAGTCTTCGCTGAATTAACGTTGGTATATTATAGATATTTAGTACAAAATGAACTAGCTGTCCACAATATACCAATACATCATCAGGGTCCCACAGCGAGCGTAGTGTGAAATATGGACCAATAAATTACTGCATTATCGGACAACGGCTATTCTGTTCGAACCGTTTTCAAACACATCATTAAGTCCCCGCTGGGCTGGACAACCAATTGCGATCAGGAACTCTGTTTCTTGATTATTTCATGTCGAATTTTGAGTTACATTACGAGATTTGAGTTTCCAGGATGTAAGAAATAGTCTGAGTAATAAAACAGAGTTAGTGATTCGAACAGTGGTTCCGTAAATAGGTAAATAGGAAATACGGGCTACTTTTGAGTAATATAATCATTAGTGTCCGACCGAAACTGGTTTTTCAGCCGAAACCGAAACCGATTTTTCGGCCTTGCGTTTCGGTTGAAACAGCTATTAAAAATTATTTAAAATTACGATTATTTACTATTTTTTTTTACATTTCATTGCGTATTATAATATAGACAGTGTAAATAGTGTTAAATAAGATAAAAAAATAAAACCAATTATTAAAGTCGTAATAACAAAAAAAATATGTCACGAATATCCAAGACTTACTCTTGGAAGTTAACCAAAAAAAACAACTTTCAATTAGAGTGCTTTACACATATAATTTATAAGTAACTATTATAGTAATACGTTGCTTTACAATATTTTAAAGATAAATCTAATATAATCTTTGGAGATTATTATTTACCACTTTTATTACCTAGTTATCACAATATGACTATTGTAATGTTGGACAATGTAGGTAAGTTATCAATCTTCTCATTAATCATTAAATCTTCAGTCTTAGTCTGAACATAGATAAATATCCTATTATATATTATAGGAAACAAATATGATGAAGTAAACGACTTACTCTTGAATGACAAATAATGTTAAAATATGGATGTAGCACGTAATTCACCAACAGTAAAATATATTAAATATGCATGTAAATAGTTCGTCCAGAGCAAGCTCTCTGTCTGCGGGCAATATTGATTTTGGTGCGTACACCAACTGTCTGACTAAAGTATTCCATATTGTTTCTTGCGTGAAATATTTATAATACCTAGATTGAAGGTACTAGTAACGTCATTGTTATTTATAGGTACTTCTGGTAACTGCAGGTTAAATTTAATAGAACTTCTATTACACTTTTATGGCTAAGCCAACGTAAAACGTTTGCAACCACACCGGCAACGTAGGTAAGTTATTGCGCTATATTTCAAACCCTTCGCCACGTGTTCCTTAGGGAAAGGTTTATAACTTAATCCTTCTTTTGATTTATTTTGGTCCAATAACAAAGAAATCCTTTCATATTTCTTTTGTAAATTTTGGTATCATTTGAATCTGTTGTTCTGGGAAAAGGATACTGCTTGTTATCAGACGGACATAAGTTTTCTTTTGTGAGCGGAGCTTAAAGCTGCCATTACTATATAATCCCTAAATTTCATGTATTCAAATGGAATTTATTATTATATTCGAGATAATACATTTTCTGATCATGTTTTATGAATATGTCCATATTTGTGCATGGCATTTTAGTTAAATTATTAATAATAATATGTGTTGACTGACTGATTGGCCTCACAGCTTAGGTACCTTTGCCTTCAGATCTCGCTGTAAGTCATAGTTCCCAGGCCAAACATTGTATGATGAAAATAGATAATTAATACACAGAATATTTTTTTAAGTTAAATAAGTTATATACAATACAATACCAAAACACTTCATTTAAACTAGGTAATTTAAACGTATTAAAATTAACTATACGCAATTAAATGTAAATTACTTGTATACCAAGAGGTAATCGTATTGTGATGCCATCTCTTCCAGAAAACCTTGAGATATAATGGTTATTTACCAGGTGTGGATATATAACATGTCCGGACGAATTTAGCATAAGTTTAACTGCTACTTTAGGTTGCTACTTTAACTAACTCAAACGATACGCGTCGTCAAAGGGTATTGTCTGATTTACCTACATACAAGCAACACGAATTTCCCAAAAAATAACATTACTAATAATATATTATTATTATCAAGTAAAAAATGGCTACGAAAAAAAAAAGAAATAAAGATAAAAAGACAACAGAAAACAAAAAACCCACTAATTTTAATGTTTGAAAACTCATAAAGAGGCACAATCGGTTCGGGGAAATCCGTGAAATATTCGACCTGTTAGATTTTACAGCGACGTGCATGTGGGACACATATCTAACAGAAAGACCACTCAGATGATTGTTTTGTACACGGGATACTTCAGGTTCCACTACAGAGTTATTAAGAAAGAACTAGAAACATCTCTAGGTTGTTAATAATAATAAATATTCAGTGACCTTTCACACGCTATCTAGCCCCAAACTAATCATAGCCTGTACTATGGGAACTAGATAACTGATAGAAAACACCCAGAAAAACATTTATGATCATCACACAAATGACTGTCCTTTTTGGGAATAAAACCCACGGTCTGCAGCGCAAAAGGCAGAACTTCTACCAACTGAGCTATGAAGTCAGTTGCCTGCTATTCTTTGTATTATGAAACCAATAAGTCGCAACGAACTGAAGACCCATCTGATTTACCGTCGGCCCATAAACAACAAGGATACTACTCAAGTCTTCTAAATACTTCAGAGAATTATAATAATTGCTTACCATGTATGTACCTGATGTCAGAGGTAATCAAAAATCCAACATAAGGTATGGAATAGTATTTTGGGGTTATACGACTGATATTATAGAGATGTTTAAATATCAGACACGATGTATTCTATTAAAAATTATATATTATATTTAAAACCATTCTATTTATAAGCAACTGTTTCATCAATTATGTTTTAATAAAATCAATTCTAATCTGTTTTGTATAGTTTTTGATCTCGTTGTCCGAAATAGTCAAAATTATAGTTAATAGTATTGTCATAAATCAAGGACAACATTGATGCTCAAAATCGCATGAATTAAACAACTCCATTACACATGCTGCTTAAGTAAGACAGTCACGGCACGATAACGGTCATAGTTGCTGAAGCAGCTAATATTTTTTATTACCTACTTAAGCAACTCAGACAGTATTTAAGTTTTTACTCGTAGATTAAAAATGATATTGACAAAATAAATTCATAACACCTAAAACGGATGCATGATAAAAGTTAAGTTCAAATAGGTTAGGCATATATGATGATAAATTGGGAATAATAAAATTCACTTATTGCCTAGTGCTATATCAGTTTGTTTTCATTTATGATAGTATATTAATTTCAAATTTCATTGTCAACCTTTATTGCATGATCCATGGCACCTGATAGTTTACTATTTTAAAACAATATATATATATGAATATTGATAAAAAATATTATTGCTTTTGTCACTTATCATCTTGCCTAGCTCGTCCCATCGTTTTATAAAAAAAAAAAAAAAAAACATTGAACATACTTTTTTCATTTTGGACTTAATATATTTCAAGAGTATTTTCTGCTTATAACCTATCATCTGCGTTACACGTTCATGTGGCATAAATTACATGTTGGAAACGGTTGCTGTGTAATTCATTTCGTGGTTCGTTAGGTTTTAGGAAAAAAAACGTTGGGGCCTCTCATTTGGATCAGCCTGATTACAAAAAAGGTACCTTAAACCCGGTTATATTTTCGAAATGAAAGGAGTATCTACATAAATAAAAGTAAGTACGGTTAGAAAACAAATAAACATGGACATTTCACACAGCGCCTAACCTCAAACTAAGCGTAACATCCCCGTCTTGGGTAACGGACGCAATGGGGTACGACTTGGGCCCTCAGGCTTCGATCGCGGAGGAACTAAGTCCTTGGCGGCATATTACCACGCATTACTTTTCTGGATGAACTTTGCACAAGTTATACGCTACTTATTGTTCCTCCGTTTGCACCACCCAGGGAGTACGTGTAGGGTTTCTGAGGGTAGCTTCGGACGCGGGCAACTGGACCCCTCAAAAGGGTGATCATTATGTTGCATTTGAACTGAATACTTCCCGTTCCCCATTGGCAGAACCATAACATTTATTACACAAACATATTATACCGTACCGTATTGGCCGGTTCTCATTGACTCACAAACGAGTGTTGATAGCTTGAATCTAGTTTTCATCTCACGTACCAACTTTACTTTTTCTATCTTCTTTGTTGAATTCAATTACGGGTTACAGACATTGGTAAAGTCAACGCTTTGTGTGAATGGATGACTTAGTTTGTTCCAGTTCATGCATGTCCATGTACGAAGCTTTTTTTTATTTGTATTATCAAACATCATATATTTTTTGATTATTATGATGTAAATATAGTTACTAATCGTATTATTAAAAATATAATATAAAAAAAATAAAAATACCATTACGGGACATCACTTATTCGATTGTAAATCATAATAACAATAATATTGTAACAAATGCGTTTTTTTTTTATAATGTTGTTTATATGTTTGTTACTCTTTCTCACCTCAACGGCTAAATGGATGGTTATGAAACTTATAAAAAGACCATGGTGGTATGCGAGGGTATTCACCTACGGACGCGAGTAACTGGACCTCGTACATCTATGTTATACTTATTATAGGCATACGAAAAACATCTATGTTTGTCACACAACTGCTTTTACTGGGTGTGAATCGAATCCATAGTCTACAACATAGAACATAGAAGACAGAGCTACTAACTGAGCTGTGAGGACAGTAAAATCCGCCATAGTAATACATATAATTCTGTATATACAAAGTTCAGCCCTCTACGGCGTATGGTTCAAAAGATAGCCCTTTAAAGATATTATAGAACAGGGAGCTCGATAGGCCTTTGTATAAATACAGCAAATTTTATGGTAATTTGAGGGATCATTTGACTGTTCCGAAAACGATAACTAAACGAAAAAAATTTTGTTTAACGCTTTTATACCATTCATAAAGTACGGAATAGCTAAATCGATAAGGTTCGCATGAGGGATTAAAAATTGTGATTTGAAGGCACGCTTTGTACTGGGAATTTACATGTAGTTTAGATACACACATTTTGCCAGTTACTTTGATCAACGATATACTAAGTAAATCCATTTGTAGAATTAATTAATTGCTTTTAAGAGAACTATTGCTATAGAGTCTATAACGAATACTTACCTACTTTGTGGTAAGGTAACAAGTCGATCGAAGTCGATTAGATAGGGAATGGATTCCAACTTGCGAAATGATTGCTTCGAGTCCTGTGGGAACTGCCGTCTCCTCACAAACAGATAAACTTTGAAAGGCCGATTGAGAAACGATGTTACATTGAGAAAAAAAATGAAAGCCCGATGCAAGAAGATCACTAGAATAATAAAAAAGAGAATTAGGTGCTTATTGCACCTAATTCTAATTGCACCAAACTATGTTTGTCTGTTATTTGATTGCAACCAAAACACAATAAAACGTAACATATCTCCAGTCAATAAGCTGATTAAAAGGTTTGACTGTTAATTGTTTTATTGATTTGCTTATTGCTTTATTATTCATAATTAAACTGTTGGCAAACCTCATACAAGTCTCATTCTGAGTTGGATTGCTGTTTTCATGGGTTTAACCTCCTTCCACTAAGTGGGCCTTTAGCTCGTTTCATCACTTTCTCGCATAAAAATACCTGCTAAATAAAATAAATCCGGCTCCGTTTGTTCTCGGGACTTGGGTGTTTGTTTTGTGTTCTGTGTTTGTCCATGCCATCTGGACACAGGGAATACTAGTGCATAGGTATGAGTATGTAAGCGTTTAGACTTTAGTTTATATTATTGGGTGTGTGAATATGACTCCGCCCTTTCTCAACAGATGTCGTTTTTAGTATTGTTTACGTGTACTAATAAATGACCATACTTGTATTCGATAGTACTGAATGTCAGCTATCTAACGCATTTTATGATATTTGGTTGAAGTGTAAGCAACAATTGTTTTCACCTTTTCGAAAATGTCGGTTTTTATTCCAAATAAACGTCATTTGCGGGAAGTGTTATTACATTATTTTATTGCGAAGAAAACTCAGCGGAAACTTATCGTTTGCTTGTGGAGATTTATGGTGAGCATGCTCCGTCTAATACAACTTGCAAGGAATGGTTTCGACGATTTCAAAATAACGATTTTAGTACTGAGGATAAAGAACATGGAAAACCACCAAAAAAATTTGAAGATGCTGAATTGGAAGCATTATTGGCGGAAGATTCTTGCCAAACTCAATCAGAATTAGCTGCAGCATTAAATGTTGATCGTTCAACTGTTGCAAAGCGTTTACAAATGATGGGAATGATTCAAAAAGCCGGTTACTGGGTTCCACATGATTTAAAAGAAAGAGACATGGAACGTCGGAAAACCATTTGTGAAATGCTGCTTCAAAGACAGCAAAGAAAAGGATTTTTGCATCGGATAGTCACAGGAGACGAAAAATGGATACACTACGAAAATCCTAAACGCAAAAAAGCTTGGGTGAAACCAGGCGAACCAGGCCCATCACAGCCAAAAATAAATATTCACTGTGCCAAGGTCATGCTCTGTATTTGGTGGGATCAGAAAGGTATTGTATATTATGAGTTGCTCAAACCCTCTGAAACTATTAATGGAGAAGTTTACCGACGACAACTAATGCGTTTGAAGCGAGCCATAGAAGAAAAACGACCAGAATGGGTGAATAGACATAACAAATTAGTTCTTCAGCATGACAATGCCAAACCGCATACCGCAGAAGTCGTAAAAAGATATTTAGAGGGACAGGACTGGGAAGTGTTACCCCACCCGCCATATTCACCAGACATAGCTCCTTCGGATTACCACCTATTCCGGACGATGCAGACAGACCTTACTGGAGAAAAGTTTACTTCATGTGAAAGTATCAAAATTTGGATTGACAACTGGATAAGCTCAAAAGACCAGGACTTCTTCCAGCAAGGAATACGAAAACTACCTGAACGATGGGCGAAGGTTGTAGCTGCAGATGGAGCATACTTTCAATAATTTTTTTTTTAATTTTGTAAGCGAACAAATGTGTTTTATTTTGACAAAAAGGGGCGGAGTCATATTCACACACCTATTAATTTTAGAAGAATTACAATATATGTGAAATAGTAAAATAACGTCTTGAGTAAACATAATCCAACCTTTTAAAAGAGGTTCATACAGATTAACGTTGTTAGCTTAGTAGTGAGGTTTTCTTAACATATTAGATTTGGAACGAAGATGTCTTGAAAGCAAAAATAAAATTCTTCGTTTTCTAGAACTTTATAAACCTCGCATGCTTAAACCACAGTAACTTTATATATTGCATCCGAAAAAGAAAATCTCATAAAAATAACATGTTGTGTACTGCAACTGCTACAGAACACATAGCAGTAACCAATCATAGAATAAAATCAATACTGTCTTTATTAACAAACAATACAAAGGAAATGAATTATGAGAAACGAAAGGAAATTGGCTTCAATTTGGTGTCGACGCACGGAAAATTTCAGTCTTACGGAATTCCGCCCTGGCTTGTTCCACCGTTGCTATTATTACGGGAGAAACTGGATTTATCATTTTACTGTAAAAACAGGGAAAGCAGTCTTTCCATTCAATGGCTTGTCTGCACAACAATGCATTTCATTCTCCTCACTAGAATTATTATCGTTGTTCGGTATATGAAAATATTGAAAGGTATGAAATAAAATTATAACTATTATTCAAATAAATAAAGAATGTGCCAGTACTGTAAAAAAAATTCGTTAATGCAAGTTTTGCAAACCATTTTTTTTAACGTTAAGGAAGAAACATTCAATGTTTAAGTTTTTTATGCATTTTAATCAGTCTAGTTTTGATAATAGCCTTATTGATAAGGATAAATCAAAACTTCGATTGACCTGATGAATATGAGGAATACTACCTACTCCTCTAGTAGTATTTGACATCGTACATACTTAACTTCATTTTCTTTGTATAATATCAAAAGTTTTGTTAAACTATCCGTAAGAATTAAATATAATAAAGAGACTTGCATGTGCCGGTAAACTGGAAAGCATTAATTTATTAACATTCGTGAAGAGACCGGTTGGAATTAATTTGCTGCAAAGGCTTTGAGAACCTCGACTAATATTAAATTTGAGGATAGCACAAGCTAAGTTTGCTAACATAGTTCCAGCTAGGTCAATAATATTAATGTAATTTTCCACAAACATTAAATTTTGACAAAGATTGTATTTTCTGATTTTCTTTTCTATAAAAACGTTCTATTTCGGATTTGGAATCGCGAAAATCCATTCAAGTGAATTTTTTGCAGTTAACGTTTGTACCTAAATGTAAAATAAGATATATTTTTTTTTTTATTAATTTTCCTCTTATCTTCAGTTTCAAATCGTTTAAGCATACATCAAAATGGCACATAAAAACTAACAAAATGTTACTTACCTACCTAATAATAATATTTTCGTAGGTTTTTTAAAATAGATACTTACGAAAATAATAACGGAAAAAAGTGAATTGCCTATTTGCGGAAACAAGACTAATTAAAAGCCATAATACGGGTATTCAATTTTAAATATTATATATTGATGGCCTGTATAATGTAGACTAGCCGCAATTAACTAATTAATATAGAAAAATGATATTTACTTAGTTACTTTAGACTCATTTTTCGTACGTAAAGCAATCCTTGATTAGTTTCAAAAAATTTAAACGTTATTACTTACATAGATTAGCCATATTATAAGTGGTACAAACAGGCAATATACAGGCAAATAATAGCTTTCGGAGATACTCTAAAAATAAAGCACAGAAATGATAAAACAAGAAAAGTAATTACATAACTTGTTGACATGTTTACTTTTTATGAGTGAGATTAAAATGTAGTACTTAAGAGACCTAGTTTTAATCAGTTTTTTTTTTGTAAAATAGCGTTTTATCTGAAACAGTAGATACCACAATCTAGTAGGTACCAAAAATTGACAAGTTTATTATAAAAGCAGTTGTGTTGTACTAATATACTAATTTCCAAGATACGCGAAATATACAAATAAATATATATACAAGTATTTTCGTTTAAAGTAAGAAGATTATGAAAGCATCCATGAGAAGTATTCACCTTCTATATATCTAATCAGCCATTTGGATACTGCCTTGGTCCTTCAGAGATTTGCCCACCTAGTCAAGTGTTCCTTAGAATGCACAAACGTATGCAACAAACTAAGAATGCGTAAATACAAGCACGTTCAGTTATATGTTAGCAAGTTAGAAATACATTATAACAATTGACCCTTAAAAATATCTGAGTGAGTTAGCTATTGCGTTGCTTGCAGCCAAGTACGGACGAAGTTATCTGCTTTGAACTAGGTATAAAGATGACCTGTTTTTACATCGCCCGACTTCAAAATTCAAAAAATATTCAAGAGATCTACCCTAAAAAACATCCAAAATAAATTTTAATACCTAAAATTTTAATACCTATTTTATAACCCCTGCTCTACCTTGCAGAAATTTTTACTAGTTAGAAAATCGTTAACGTTTATACTTACTGTTTATTCATAGCTATAAAAATACATTCCGATTCTAAACTGTTGGAGTTATGACGGAACGAGCTGAGGGTCCACCTGATGATAAGTGGTGACACTCGCCCATGACAACAGTAATGCGTGCGACTCAGTATGAGATCCAAATCTCATCTCGCATTCATCCTGCTGCGTCCATCACCCGAGACGGGGATGATACGTCTCATGCGCATGTGATTTCACCGGCAGCCACACCCATCCACCGGAATACAGTAATGCAACCACTACTGCTTGGCGGCAGATTCCAGATGTGCTGGCAGTACCTCTCCGGACGAACTTGGTACAAGTTCTACTGCTACTTTTGGTTGCTCCTTTAGCACCACCCAGGTAGGGAATCAAAGGGTACATACCTACGGACGCGAGTAATGTTGAAAAATAGAAGATTTAATTATTCAAATTGTTATGCGCTGATTTTAGTATGAAAAGGATGTGTGTAAGGTCACAATGGCTAAAAGTATAATATTTTCAGGTAAGGTTAATCGTAGGTAATTTAGATAAAAGTGTCGGGTGCATTACAGCAATGGGAGAGTCATTCGTATTCATTATTCTAGCGGGCCCCTGTTTGTTAGACCGACGTGATACACTGCGGGTGCAAATAACTGAGACGTTTTATTTACAGTTCAGCACTGCAGTTTTAGTTGGATGCAAGTTTCAAATGACTGGCTAGATTCAAGTATGAATTTCAAGAAGAAGAAATGTTATATATTAATATGGAGACTGTTTCGTAGCCCGGATTTCGATTTCCGGCTGGGGAAAACTTTATACAAACATAGTTTGATCTTAGAGCTTGGGTGTTTGTGTGGTATGATTTTGTGTATTCATGCGACCTCCTGCGACTCAGTGAATCTTTGGGACGTCACTCACACTCCTCGTTTAATTTTACGTAGCTGTAATACTTGAGTAAAGTTTGTCATTTAAACACTACTATTGCGATGCCATTTACTTCAGATCATTTTGACAAAGCCAAATTAAACTTATTTTTATTTAATGTAACAGCTTTATAAAAATATTTGTAGAATCTTGTTACTAATCCTATAATAAATTGGTGGTTTGTAAAATTTATATTCAAAATGTTTCGAGTATTCAGAAATACTCGTTCAGAGGCACACTGAATATTTCCTATATTTCGGATGGTTAAAGACAATAATCTATGATATGATTAGACTATGGTCTGTTCCAATCAAAAAGAGAACAAAATAACACTTAAAAAATAAACGGAAAGATTTTTATAAAAGAATAATTTATACTTCAATAAATTTTATTGTAAATTTGGCCATAAGTGTATATCCAAAGCCGACGATCGTATACATTGGATAACAGCTACGTGTATGTCACCGTTCTACCCCAAAAAACCCTTACAAATCTACTCACATTATGTTATGAAAGACAATTGTATTATTTACCAACGTCTGAAAAATGAGAAAAATGAAACTGACATAATAACGACGGCTGTTTTAAATAATTATAATAACAACACTTTTTAGGGTTCCGCAAACAATGAAACTAGAAGGGTTTCATTGTTTCATTCAGTTTCTGCGGCTGTACGTATGCCACAGCCGTTTTATTCACACTAATTCGCTTAGCATGAAAACTGAAAAGTGCGTATATTCATGATCTGCATATTTACATATTATGTGAATGGTATGGTAAAATTTATAAGTGTGACAGAGCTACGTCAGGTAAATAGTAGAATTAAATCCAAAAGTAAACTCAAACTACATAATATCTTACTTATAATACTTATAGTACTTTATATGGTACAATTTGTATTTGTTATGCTTGTCCTGAGTGGGAATCGAACCTACGACCTACCGCGCAGAAGGAAGCTGAGCTGTGAGGCAATGCAATCTTATATACTTTTTTGAGATTACTAATTTAATATTAAAATACAATTATCCTTAAAATAGGTGGTAAAATCCTGAATACGGATCTCACTTGGCTTGGTTATTATTTTTTATTATTGGTTGACTTGGTTATTGGTTGGTTGACTTAGCAACAGTCGAGAGCACAATATTGTATCTCACGGATGTTGAAACGCAAAATCTTCCCTTTCATCAACGAATGAAATGACTGACTAAATTACTGAATCAAATCAAGGATTAACTGAATTATTTCGATATTGAATTCATCTGTCAAGATTTAGAAGGCTTACATCAATTTAAAATACGCAATCATTATGCCTTTCAACAAACTATTCTCATGTTTTAATTTTAGCTAATCATCAAATTAACCTGTAAACCGTTCATAATAAAAAAAAATATTATAATTGATTTCAAATTTAAACTAAACTGAATTAAACTAACCAAAATTAAACTGAATTACGTAACTTAACAAAATACATAATAAACAACTTCAATACTTTCATCCATAAACACAAAAGAAATGTAGACATATCGTCCGAAATTTGAAATAACTATCTTGCAATTTGTACTATGCCTTCGCGCAAGTGTAAGCATCAAGTTCACCAAGTTTTATCGCAATCAGATGAACGGTAAAAATACGAACATTCATTTCTATATATTAGATTCTTACACTCAGTAAAAAATGTTTTTCTTGAATCCAATCTGGAAAATCTAAGAATAATTTGGTCCGCCCTATTGTTTTGATGGTTGGTTCTTTATTATTCAATTTGTTGCAGATATCTAAGCCCAAGATTCTATTCAGAACTGACTGATTAGGGGCTCTTTGTGAAGACGAAATCATGGAACATGAAACTTAAAATAAATTTTAAATGTAGTAATTTTTTACAACGCTTCTAAGCCCAGGCCTACATTTTTTATTCCTTTTATAATGTCAGATCATAAAATACCGCGGGTATACATCATTAAACAAGAAAAGGAAATAAAAGATTGGTTACCGCTCAAGTTACAGACTCTTCTCTAGAGTCGTTTGGATGTTCTTTGTTTTATTTTTTAATATTTTTGCACTCATACTTTTGCAGTATAATTATATATCTGAGGCGTGGACAAATTCTGAAACTCGAGACAAACACCTAAGGTCCCAGACTTTAAGTCTGGACCTCAAGTTTGGAACTCGTCAAGAAAAATTTTCTCTGGTATTTCCTGGTCATATTGTACAAATAGTCATTGTGATACTATTTTTTGTTTAATTCTAATTACATATTTTTACCTAGAACTGCCAAATATTAAATTATTTTTCTTTTTATATTCTTTCACATCACTAGGCCAGAAAATAATTCAAAACTACCCCACTACTTTAAGTTTTCAGTTATTCCAATAATTATTTTATTTTACGATGTGGACATGAAAATGCAGTCATGTGACTTCATGTCATGTTCTATTTTTATGACGTGTCAAAAGTTGATTGAAATGGATTACGCGTGAAACATTGAAATGTTTATAAAATACTTTTGTCATTGATTTATAGGAATAGTTTTTTAAAAACATTAAGCGTTTTAAACTGGTAAAAACTGGTTAGTACATAACCATTTCCGAAAAAAGTTTAATAAGTACCTATAGTAAACTTTTTCCGGAAACGGTTGCCATAAATCTCTTTAGGAGATTGATGATAATATTTACGATACTTGATGGATCGAAGAACTAAGAAAAACCATGTTCCATGCGAGCCAGATTACTGATAGAAAACTTATACGAGTAGTACCTACCTATTTTAGCTGACTGCGCCAGCAGGAGGACTATGTTTTTCGAGTGTATGTATTTCTTTGGCACGCTCTGTAGCTTAAACAGCTTGATGAAAATTTATTTAAGGAGATTTTGGTAGTCTTCTTAATTGTGAGAGTGACAATGGTTATACCAAACTTATAATAAATAAAATGGCCAATGTTAGCGACATTTTTGTCACCAAACATTTTTTTTTTAAACCTATCGATCCTAGTTTCAAAATACAGCGTTTCAATAACTTATAAAAATATTTAAAACTTATGTTTAACTTGAAATGTAATTTGATATTTATCACGGAGTCGAGTGTTTTTTTTTTATCAATAATTTATTGTTATACATAAATTGTTTATATTATGTTTGTCCGGGGTGAGAACCAAACGCAGAAGATAGAGTCATAATCAAGCCAGTCAATAAAAATGTTTATACAGAACTTAAGTATGGGTACTTAAGCAAATATCTACAACAAAAACGCAAAGTATATGCAATTAGCCGAGTGGCTTTCTAGCAAAAAAGCACGAAATGCAGCAATGAAATTCTCATCTAATGTGAGTGAAAAAAGGTAGAAAATAAAATAATTTTTCATGAAGCGCTCGACGAGAAAAGAGGTAGCGTGTAGCGATGTTTTAGGTATCTTACTATCCGTCTGCAAAACAGAAGGTGGAGGTGGTCGTTTTTTTTCTTAATATATGCATTTACGTTATTTTTCTATTGTTTTTGGCACATTTATGGTATCTGCAATATTAATTTTAGCTTGTAGTTTTATCTTCAGATCATCTATGAGCTACTATTATTTATTACTTGTTGAACTGGCTATAGTCTGGCTAGAAGTACTGGGGTCGATGTTTGTCTTTTTTATGTGGTGAAAGCCCACGTGGTGGTTAGTGGTTAACCCCAAAACTGACCAAAAGCAATTGAACTCAAAATAAGATTTGGATTTAAGACTAAGTTGTATTCATCCCGAGATGGGGATGTGCGTCTCATACACCTGTGATTTCATGGAAGCTCACACACACCCTTTCAGTGGAACTCACCGGAAATACTTCTCCAGACGTATTTGGCACAAGCTCTACTGCTACCAAAGTCTGGGTGTTAATTTATGCAATAGATAATTAATGTATTACATAAATTTATTTACAGAAAAAGCACTATGTCAGTATTCTATCAGTAATCTGGCTCCCATAGTAAAAAATATGCTTAGTTTGGAGCTAGATGGCGCTGTGTAAAATGTCCATGTATATTTTTTATTGTCATGGAACCACCATTTAAATTTCTCGGCAAATATTATTAATGTCTATTATTTATTGATTATCTAGGTACCCGATATCCTTGATCATCGTTCGAAACTGAAATTATCGTGACAAAAGCATTTATGTTGCATGTTATGTCTCGTGAACTCACATGACAGTTAAATATAATGCAATTCTTATTAAAAGGAGCATTATTGGATGGAGTAGTGTTATTTAATAGATACTTTATTATCAGCCTCTAATGTCCCTGTAGTAATACAGATCTGAGGCATTGGTCTACAACGAAAGCCCAACCCAGATTCATACTCATACTCATACTCATACTGCCGTGCCAGTTTCCTTTTTCAATACACTGAGAACGTAGTAACCTCCTATCATTTTATCAATCAAAATCTAGTTGGTGCGCTTCTTGATTTGAACCAGTGATATCCGGATAGGTGAGCGTCTGTGCTGCTTGGCAACCACGCTCTCCTTTCTAGAAATGATGAACCTTGAATTCTTACAAAAGAACGCATGAGCAAATTCGAATCACGTTCTTTTAACATTGACTGCTGGGGCAAATAAAAGCGGCGAGGAATCGAAGAAATTATCGGAATTTTCACTACTGGAACAGTGGAATCTTCTCTTAAGGCAATATATTTTGCAATGAATTTTGTAATAAAACCTACCAATATATGTATTATAATATTGTGCATCAACTGCAATGCTATAGTATTTTTTCAATAGTTTTTCAAATATTGTATTTTCATATTGGCCCTTTGCCATTAGCCCAACAGACTAATTAAAAGTCACGATACAGCTCTAAAATTACAAAATAATGTCCATATTGACAAATGACAAAATACAGGTGCCGGTTGGTTTTAATACAATTAAAAATCATTCAGAGTATAAAAATATGGTTGCTACTACGAATTATTGGCTAATTGTTGATATGTCTGAAAAGTAGCTTGTTTTACCTATTAAAATTGAACGGATATAAAATAATATTATATTATAATTATAATAATATTTAAATATTTTTTCTCTAATCCAGTGCAAAGACACCACTAAAAGTATGTCAAACAAACTGATAATAGTGATTGTATAAGGATTCCGTCTTTCTCAGACTAAACCATGCCTATACATAATTTAGCTTTATAATCTATAGCCTAGCAGATGTTGAGATTGGCACGCCTTCTATGCGTAACGTTTCGCCGATATTTTTCCCAGGATTTATGATGTTTTGGTAAGAGTTTACTTGTTAAGTTAATCTTGAAAAATAAGTGAGATTTGATCGTAAAAAATAAATAAAAATATCTGTTTTGTGGAACATAATGTGACGCTGAAATGTATTCGAAAACGATTATTTTATTTTACATCAACTCTACATACATCAACAGTTTTGGATTATACGACAGTTTTACTTGCATTACTGTACTGTGCATTACTTCCGGTGTGGGTGTGCAGTTAAAATCACATGCGCATGAGACGTATCATCCTCGTCTCGGGTGGATGACGTAGCAGGATGAATGCAACTCAGTATAAGATCGAAATTTTATACTGAGTCGCATTATTGATGTCATGGGCGGGGGTCGTCACTTTACCACCAGGTAAGCTCTCAGCTCATTCCGTCACAAATTCAAATTAAAAATAAAGTGTTTATATTGCTACAAAAGAAAAATAAGGATAACACTACATAATACGCCCATTTACTCCGCAACAATATCTCAAACACTTCATTTTGTTCTCCAGAAAAATTATCCTCAGCGGGCCTTGGTATTTACGTTTTGCCACCAACTTTGTTCCGTAGTTAATTTATAGAGGGCACTCTGGCTGTCAAAGTATGTTTAGGGATGACAAAGTTTAAGATTTACAACCACACCCGTTTGTTATATAAGTAATCTTCCCTAATTTTGGGAATCCTTTGTCTTTAACGTTCATAAATAACGTGGCAAATTTCGTTAATAATCATAACTACTAAAAAATATTTGGTAAGGTGAGTATGAAAATGATTATTCAAGCTACTATAATATCAAAATGGCCGACCGCATATTTTTCTCCAAATATATTATATATGTGAGTGAGTAGTAAATTTGAACTTGAACCGCAACCTTACCTTTTAGTAAACAATGAGCATGTTTTAAATTCAATACCACTTCTGATGTATCAATCTAATGTTTATGTTTTTGAACACCCGAGGTGCGTCCGACTGTCAGATATACAGAGTCGTTAACGTTTTATTGATATGAAGAAGAGAATAGATGTTGCAACAGCAGTTCTTACACTGAAAAATGATAAAGTAGACTTCAGTTGCGGATTGTTACCCACTAAAAAAATCCTGTTACTAAATTGTATTAGTCGTATAACACCACATTCCATGTAATAACAGAGAGAAAGAAAGCGGCTCAGGAGATATTCTACTGCCGTGGTCTTATCTTTATATATCTTATCTAAACCAAGCGTCGCACGCTCGTTCTTTTATTTCATCAATGATATTATAAGACATTTATAAACTGTAACGTGGTTTCGTTTATTTAAGATTCATTCACAGTCTCACGCTACGTAGGCGGAGCCTTATAATTGCCAAATTTCATCTAGTGGGTTACACCATCATGGAAACGTAGACAAGACAAGTGGTGAGCTCGTTGCTGCCATTGTTTTCACGAACAACTCAGTTAACACCTTCCAGTATATATACTTACTAATCCAATAGCCAGGACAAATTAAACAATAATAACTACTAACCAGTTGGTTAAAAATAAAATGCAAAAAAAAAAACTTGAGTAATACTTTTCAAACAACTAAGTTTGTCAATCTTCGTCAAATTTTGTTTGTCCCATTTAGATAGAGCTAAATACAATACATCGACATTTTTAATGTTATCAACATTGTATGAGTGCTACTTGTCAAGGGTAAGAACTTGAATTTTATATATATTTAACACTATTTAGTCTACGTAGACCGTAATCGTATTTTTTTTCTGTTACTTACACTGGTAAATAAATAAAAATATAACTAACATCGCAAAAAATAAGATAGTACTAGGCACCCAGTAACTGCTATTGGGAAAATCCTCGGCTTAAGTTGAGCTTCCTACTGAGAATCATTACGGACTGGCACGTGTACCAACATCTTTCACAAATTTGTAAAGGCATTATTTTTAGTAAAACGATTTTACTTTAGCGACATGAATTGTTACTGATATTGTTTTAATTTCCTGCAAACTTTTTCACAAATAAAACTGTATTTACTGTATACCTATAAAATATTACAAATACTCATTCGTAAAGAGCACCTTTTCAGCAGAATATGTAGCGGATGTTTGCTTAAAATAGGGAATATCAGCGGATAAATATTCAAGTAAGATGTTTCATTATTACTTAAGAAATAATGCCGCCGATAACTTCATCACTTTATAAGTAGGTTCGTTTATGATTTACTGTGTTTCCCTTCGGAGAAAAAGCCCTAAAATATATTATATACTTACAGTTTTGTAACAAACTGTTTGCTATCCATGTTATGTTTGTGTGAATTTTAATTTCCTAGCTAGCTTAATCAACCAAACTTTCACAATCGAATTTGAATTCAAAATACGCTGACAACTATTCATAGAATTCACTGCGTGCAGAATTCATAGAATGAATTCACTTAATTTCTATTAGTCATCAGTAATAATCGTTCACGGTAATTAATCGTTCTGTATAGTGGTGGCCCGGTTGAAAATTTAGTCGTCTGTGATTCACCGCGTTTGATTTGTACCGTGCTCTACTGCAACCACAATAGCTTTCAAGAGAAGTCGATTAGGCCAGCTAACTGGCTAAGTGCCGTTATTGATTTTATGTTTGAGGGAATATAATTTTTAACAAGAAATTTAAATTCAAAATCGATTTTAACGCAGTCCGCTGGATGTGTAAATTACCACGTTCTAAAAATCTACAGAATAAGACAGCCAGCTCTATTTTCCGCAGTGCAGTCTATTCTCATTCATGAGGTTTATGCTCTGTGGTTCAGGTGCAATGGTGCAATGATGCAACAGTTTTGATAGTTATTGTTCTGTTACTCTTTGTTGTACACAAAAATAGATACTAGATAAACTTGCAAGGCTAGGGTTGGTAATAGCGGGAGGGACATACAAGAAAAAAAAAACATTACCTGTAAGATAAAAAAAATAAGTCTAATTAGTTAATAATTTTATAAGTTATCAGTTAATTTGTATTTGGAACATTTTTTATTGTAATTACATAAATAATATACAACGATAGCATATGCATTAGTGTTTAAATTGATGCGTAGATAACGTTGCTTTGTAATTTCAATACATTTTCATTCACAGGTTGGATTGTACTATACAGGCAACGAATTTTGTAATATTGTTCACATATAAATATTATAAAATTAGGTATGCCTTTAAGTATAAGATATTGTACCTTATGCAATAAAGACGTTTTCAGCGCACCGTATGCTAAATTTCTTTACCCAAAGTTTCTTGTTTCTTTTAATTCTATTATCCTATTATAGATCTAATTCTATTATAGATTTATCCAGTAAAATTTACCGATTTATGAAAGATTCTGTATTATTATGTACGAAACTTTTATATTTTTTTGCTTACAATTTATCAGCTTAAAATTATTATATATTGCGTAACGACAGACAGTTTACGAAACTCATTATTTTTTATCGACAATACTAAAACACCCGAATTAGGTTTTTATATCCTGAATTTGCGATTTTATTAAACAAGCTTAAAACAAAAATGCTACTTTGTTACAAGTATTGCTACATTTTCAGCAACTCTCAGTATCCAATACACTTGTGTAACATTGCCAGTGTAAAATGACTATTAAAGATTTAAATCTAACTTGAAAGTTCTCGGCGAGCCACAAAAAGTTAAATTGCTCAAGTTCAAAACAGATCTTGGTGGCTTCAAAACTCGTGTTACAAAAATCATGATATTTGAACGTCATAGAACTGCTTATGCAATGGATAATATTGACTTTGATAAAATTTATCTGTCATCAATATTGACTTTGATAATTTTTATATGTCATTAATATTGATTTGATAATATTTATCTGTCATTAATATTGACTTTAATAATATTTATCTGTCATTAATTTAGAGATTTATTAAAAATGTACAGCTCCTTGCGTGTATAGAAATGTGGTGTTTGTATTGGCATTTACCGCTGTAAATATTTATAATTTGAAAAATGTAAAAATTTCTTAGCTTACATCGTTCAGTGTAGATGCAGAAGTTGAGGAAGGCGTCCCAGTTAATTTTAAATGATTGCCGTCACCCTTTCAATTACAATACAACATAGGTCCTTCCTCCGAGTTCGAGTCTGAGTTTGAGAGGATCTATGTTGACATAATGCGATCAGATTTGGGGATCGCATTATGTCCGTCACAATGTTTTATGAATTTATCGTCTCATGCATCAGTAATGCATGCTTGGAGGTAGAATAATAATAATAGCGGTAGTATTTCCAAACTAACTAGGCACAAGTCTACTGCTACTAAAATGCATTTTTTACACTTTTCTGTCTCCTTGAGGCAACTACAGACAATATTTTGGCGATTTTATATACCCATGTATATAAAATCGCCAAAATATTGTCTGTTACCATTCATATATAAAACTTTAAATTTTTTATGATACTCATGACCTTAAACAGTGACAAATATGATTTATTTTACCTATGTATGCTATAATTATATTTTACCTATGTATGTTTAGTTATCTAAAAGACATCTACTGTTATTTTTATACTGTGTCTTTAATCATAAGCTTGTTTCTGTTCGAAGCTTCTTTCAAACTTTGTTACAAACATTGGTCGGTGTCTCTGACTTATAATTTTCAAGACATCTCTCTGAAACTTTTATAACTCTCTTTGAATGCTAAATTCACCACTTGAACTTTGTTCTGAGTGCGAAATACAACTTATAACTTATTTGTCAGCACGAAATGAAATTAATAGTGAACTCAAAGCTCTTTAAGGTACAGAAGCACGATAGTTAAAAAAAATCGACTCCTGGGGCACTGTCCTTCTTGTTAATCTGATTCCGATGAAACTTATTGCTTGCACTTGCGCGAAAGTTAGGCATATCTATATAGTGCTATTATTCAAACGATATTTCCACTAGTATTTCTTTTTTGTAGCAATAACGCGCCGCGGACCAGCTAGTATATAAAAAAGTAATTAAGTAATGATTCTAAGACATTTAATAGCCTACGGGGTCTAGATAACTGATATGATTTACTACTGTATTTTTTTTGTAAATGTATAAGTATTATACATATACGCTCAGACACTGAAAAAACATCAATCAATTTCAAATATATGCTTGTGCTGGGTGGAAATCCACAACCAATGAGCGGAGCTGTGGAGGCTAGTGAATATATGACACACCATGGATATTTCTGAAGCTTAAAATGTTAAATATCGTTGATATCTTTATTAAATCTGAGACACTAAATGTATTAATGTAATTTTGCCATCTCCCAAATCTGGTTTGTGGCTTTTGCCTTTCATTTTTATAAAAAGTTGTTAGCCGCTTTATAAAAGGAAATTTCAGCCTAATCAGAAATTACGCAGGCGTCAGGATCGCGAATGATAGCGAGCGACTTTACAAATGATGTGACGATGATTTGGCGGAAAACGAGAAAATTGTTCACATCGGATATTATTAGGAGCTGAGATGAATCATGTGGATTAATTGATTGCCGTCACGTGTTGATTTCCTCAGACACCTTGTTATCTTATGACTATGAAACTCTTTTAACGACAAAGTCTGAACATGGATCTTGAGCAAACTAAAAAGAAAGACAGATGAATATTTTATTTATCTGCAACAAATCACTAATGATGTAAATATATATAGAACGACGGCTCCGCAGCCGCAGTTATCCGGCCTTTCAAGCGAGGGGTCTCGGGCTCGATTCTCGACCGGGGCAGACTTAGTGTTATGAGCGTAAAGTTTATGCCCGGGTCATGGATATTTGTCTGTTTGTTGCCACCTGTGCGCCAAAAATACTAGTGCAGAGGTAAGAGCGTGTAATTGCTAATTTGATTTTATTAAACATCACATACATAAGATAATATACCTTTTAATGCATAATTAATTACAAATGGGGAATAAAGTATAATACAAAAAATTGTAATGAAGAAGAAGAATTGCTGTAATTTAGTAGCTGCTGGATGTGGTGTGACCTACTCTGGCATTCCCTTAGGTCCGGTTATCCAAGGTACGGACTTATCGTACATAATAGATTTTGAGATGCAATTTTTGCTGTGTTGCAATTTTTAACAGTATGATGTCATCTTACAAAAAGGGACAAACAAAAACATTGAGAAAAAAAGTTGACCTGAGTGTGGAGGTATATAGAGGTAGTGTACATATTTGAATTTGTTCATCACCTCACACCTCCATAAAGGATGCTCCACAATAAAAGTGTTAATTTTTTATCAGTTAACATTATATCATGTATTGTTTATAACATTTTATTGGATATTGATATTAACCATTTTCATGATCATCAGCTCGGAATACTTTATTTCGGTTTAAATTAGTTTAAAACACAACTAATAGTTGTGTGTAATTTTACAATATAAAAGAGTATAATGAGTACTTCTTAATGGTTCTTTAATGCACTTCGAATGTGATGACTTAATTGTTGTGTCATTATTATGTAAAACGTTTAAAAGTGCTCTTATGTTTGCATATGTCTTATGTTTTAATGAAAAATAAATTATTGATAATTTAAAACTTTATGACAACAGTATTTTTTTAACCATGTCATTATACTGCAACGTTTAGAATAAAAATTTGAATAAAATAGCCGGTTACGTTTAGTTTAATATCTGTATGAATGAATGAATGAATACTCTTTATTGTACACCTCGATAGAAACATACATAACAGAAATAAAATTAACAAATCAGTCACAAAAAAAGACGAGTTTACAATGGGCGGCCTTATCGCTAATAGCGATCTCTTCCAGGCCCGTTGTATGACGCACAGGTGAGAAATAAAACTACCAGAAAAACTATCTAACGATAAAATTAAGTGATTGTGCACACCTTAGCAGCGTAACCATAGTAGCAACAAGTATTAGTCCGAGTGTAGTCGTTTATCTGAATGGTTGTGGAGGCAATGATCATAAGTACAATGCCATTTCAAATAGAGTTCTAAAGACTCGTCCTAATATGCATCATTTACTTGTTTTTTTAATGAAAACTTATGATTAGAGATGGTAGCGTAGGCAAAGGGCAAACGCCGATTTTTAGAAGGTCACTGGTTTAAACCTACATGTGTACTTGAAGTGGTCAACTTGAAAAATTATACGCGCAATAATTTTTGTTAATATATTATATTTTTTTGACCGCAAATACCCTCGACTGACACCCGGGGTTTCGATGAGGGCAGATGGCTATCGACCGACACGTTTGTCTCAGGCACATACGAATGTTTCCATCTCAAATGCGTGACACTATAAACATTAAATGGTCGAGTCGGTTTCACAACACCGATTTTCTGCGACGGGCTCATGTCTGCGCGACAAAGGTTTATCTGATGCGGCATCAGGTGCGGTGGTGCGGGCACTTTTCTCGGATGTCTGACTGGTAGGGGTATATGCGGTGGTCAGTTCCTATGTTACAAAGACGGCCGGAATAGACATATGCAGAAATGCCGGATAGATCGGCATGCAGAATATATTCTGTTAGTTGTGTTGGCCCATCTTTTACAATGAGGGTAGTGCAAAGAAGCGACAAAAATATCCAATATTTTCAATACACATTTTTGGCAGTCACAATAGGGAAATATCGCATTTTACGGGCAAGGGAAGTAGAATGCCAAAGTGGATTGAATTTCTACGATTGAAGCCGTACCATTTGATACCATAAATGCATTTTTATTCGCGTTTCAGTTCGGTTGCCCACCCCACCGTACTGAGCTTCACCTTTTGTACACAAATCTTTTGACGGGTAATATTGGACGTGAAAATCAGGGAAAATATTATAGGTAACGTCAAGAAGCCTTTGCGGGGATATTAAAATTTTCTTTTACGAGCTAGGTACATTTTTGTTGTGTTTGACTTTGAGACGATTTTTATGATGTTTCTTTGAAAAATATTAAAGAACTAATCTTTAAAAATTTAAGACATTTATATTTAATTACATTGCTAAAATTCACAATCATAATTAATGAATATACAAATGTATTAATAGACATTTCACGCTGTGTTTGGGGCTAGCCTCAAACTACGGGAACTAAATTACGGATGGGATACCTATCAGGTACAATTTTTTTTAAACAGATACGTATAAATACCTATATATTAACACCCAGTCGCAGAACAAACAAAAATATTTATCACACAAATGCTTGTCCTGGGTGGGAATCGAACCCAGAACCTACACGGCAGAAGGCAGAGGTACTACCAACTGAGCTGTAATTATAATTAAAATTACCATTACGTTGCCACTTTAAAAAGTGACCAGCGATTTTATATGTTAGTAACCTATATATAACGTAATAGCATATATTATTATATTAAGAAAAGGTACATACAAAACTAATCAGATCCAGCAGCAATCAGAGTCGAAGTCAGACTCCTGATTTTAAAAAACTCTATTAAGTAACTTAAGAGGAAAACTGAATATCATATTCTTAAATTTATTGTGTTTTCACAACAAACACTTGATACTCTAGAGGCATGTGAGGTCAGGCAAGTTCAAGAA
Organism: Aplocera efformata; assembly: GCA_921293045.1. Classification (NCBI taxonomy): domain Eukaryota; kingdom Metazoa; phylum Arthropoda; class Insecta; order Lepidoptera; family Geometridae; genus Aplocera; species Aplocera efformata. The sequence continues at coordinate 6,730,198 of OV121045.1, forward strand.
GACTTATCCATTGCTCATTTTGTAGAGGTCAAACACGTGCCTAATATTATACGTATGTACAAATATTTACATGCATACATGGAAGTGGATGGGCTTTGATTTGCTACATCGAATTTTTAGTTCTAGGACATGCCGGTTTCCTCACGATGTTCTCTTTCACCGTTTCGAGTGCGTGGTAATTTTTTAAAGTGAACTCTTTATTGGACATTTGGGTTTGAACCCTTCAGATTGAAAGTCGGTGTCTATACCTCTGGGGAACCATGCTCTCTCAATATTATATTACTGAGAGTTATGTGGGGTAATTATAATGCATATAAGAAATAACAGAATATAAGACAAAAAAATCAAAAAACTTGACAGCCCATGGCCTCAGTCAACTTTGCACTGAATAAGGCCATGTAAAGTATGTGAAATCGTTAGGCAGCTTAAGCGCAATTCGTAACACAAGAATTTACAGCATAAAACGACGTTAACGCAAGATGCAAAATGTTGATGACTCCTCTGCCGAAAAAAATATTAAACATTTTTTTTGCGAGTTGTTTCTTTTTGTATGGTTTGTTTACATTTATTTCATTTCAGTTTTATCTATTATAAAATTATTATGAGGTAATTTTAGGGGCCTTATGGTTTCATTACTTAGTAGCCTCGAACCGGCAAAATCAGGGTTACTGTATTATTCACTCAGTAGCTACTTATTTCGTTAAGAAGCTAAATACCTTTACGGTACGGATAAAAGAATTAACTTTTCGCCCAATAAAATTACATCTACTGCTTGATTCTATTATACCTGGACATAGAGGTACAATACAATATATACAGGAAAAGATTGGGTACGATTTGATTTAATGTAGTTTTGTTCTTGTGCGTAATTATCCAAGTTCATAATTTACGAGGGAAGTCAGGGGATGCCATATATTGTTGGATAGAAGCACCCAACAATAGGTAAAACTTTATGGCACGCACTTATTGATCTAACTTCAGTTCATTAACACTTTGGGAACTAAGTTCATAATATAGTATGCTTGAGAATGGAAACTCAAAAGAATTGTTAAATTATAATATTTTGTTAGATATACAGGAAGAGAGATCATAAATATATATATATTTACAAATACTGACTTTACACTATGATAATAAACACAATAATACCTACATAAATTAAGCAGAAACGTAAATATTACCATTTTAACCGAACAAAACAGAAGGAAGTTATTGATTCGACTGCATGTTTTTTTATAAGATTATGTTTTGCGATTTCTTCGCCTATTGTGGACCGATTTACATGACTCTTCTATTTGATAGATCATATTTATCTATCTATTTGATAAAATTTTATGGCCCAAATTTTTTCCCTAAAGGCAAAGTGATTGAAGTCAGTCTATTCAATTTTAAAACCAGAACAAACTAACTAAGTTCGCTTCATTTTATGGTCAAAAAATAATTTTATTTAAAAAGTAACGTCACACGGCCCTTCTGCTGCAAGCAAGCCCGGATTCGAACTCCAGCCGGGTCAAACATTGGTTTGACTAGAATGAAATTTATTTTAGTATTTTGGGTACATGTGTTATGTAATTGTTTACATGGCGCGTGGGATAGAGGAAATCCTAGTAAAAGGGTGTAATCAATTGTTTCCTGTTTGTTTGAAAAGAGCAACTGCAATATACTGCACTATGTCAGTTGCAAGTTTCCTGACCAGCAAGCAAGACACTAACCGTTCCGGGTGAGAACTAGTGCCCGTTATCCATAAGTTCTGAGTGGCGTTGGAATTTAAAACAGTTGCAGGTGCTTTATCGGTAAAAGTTTCTCTCGAAAATACTACTGAGATTTTCATGTACCATTTTAGACTCAAACCAAAATTTACAGTGACAATTTAGAGGAGCGGAAATTTTTTGGTGGTATAAGTGAGTATATTTAGTCTTGGACAGCTCACTAAAAATACCCTGAAGTTTTAAAAATTAACGCATACGTAAGGGTGCATTTACAGACCAAAATCTACAAAACTACGGTATAATTAGAAGCAATAAAATGACTTATATAAAAAAAAAAATATTAGGGTTATGGTAGCCTTAACACAACAGTCACCCCTATAGGAGTCGCTTAGCTCTTCGTTTATGCGATGGATCGGATCTGTGGCCCCGTCAGATGACGGGGCCACAGATCCGATGGTAGATACCATTACGATGGTTGTACGAAAACGTTATTATAACGTTATTTACTGGCCTCACAGCTCAGCTCGTTGTAGCTCTGCCTTCTGCGCTTTAGGTTATGGGTTCGGTTCATTGGATTGTCTGTCTGGGAGAACATACATATTGTATGTATGTAACATTACATTATTTTGTAAATACATTTGTATGTATGTATTTACAAAGTAATGTAAACGGGTAACAGAACCACAGCTTATTTGTTTTACGCTGTATGAGGATTAATAATATTTAATTCATTAATGATAGGTTAAATTTCAAATTTCAAATAATTACTAGGACATGTCAAAGTTTAATAAAATATCCCAACCATATTATTTGTTTCAAGAGGTGTCAACGCTTTTAAATAAAGCAAATTTTCTAAAATAATTTTCTATTAATTCAACCCATTTCCCGGTAATGTTCGATGACGTCTATTATCGGCATAAGTTGAGAATAGCGTTGGAATTTAAAACAGTTCCAAACAATTTATCGGTAAAATTTTCTTCAGAACTCCAATAATCCGTTTAGAGCTATCTTGGAGGAAGCTATCAATATTTTCACGGCCAAACTTTTAAGTTTTTAGCAGTTTCAAACGACATAACATTTTTATTTCAGTTTGTGGAATAAAGCCTCAACGATAGTCTGTCTGACTTTTTAAAAAAAGGATCTAGACACCCGGGCTTGCCTTTTAAAAATTTTGCAACGTACTCAATGTAACGTAATGTACCCACGTAGCGTTGGACTTTTTTGTAAAGGTTTAACTACATACCTTTCACTGGTTCTGCAGTGGGAACATTAGAGGCTGGTACGGAACGGTGTAAAAATTGTGATGCCTGAAAATAGGCAGATGTCCCCATGCGTCAGAGCGATATCGATACCGTTTCATTTCCGTGCGTCTGACACGTGGAAATTGCACTCCGTCGGACGTCCAAATGTCCATGGCACCAGATTTGTTTTACATTTGCAATGTCCATTCCACATGTTTATTAGTTCGTTGGACCGCTTAATGTGAAATTAAACTCGTTTCAATCGCGCGCTGAATTTCTATTTCCCGACAGAATGATTTATGCTGTGTCACTAAACATGTTTAAATTGGAGGTTTGCGTAGATATTACTTTGTTTATAAATATAGCACACTAAATTCTACACAGATTATTTATAAAAATTCTTTCAGATATATTATCGGCAAGTAAGACAGTATATTTTTTTTCTTTTCAAAAGAGACCTTATGGTATCAAAAATTTGCCTACAAAAGTCATTGTTTGGAGTGCGCTGCGTAAACTATTAATTATACATAAAATAATTTACATGTTTATACGAGTAATACTCATCATTACCCACAAAACAGTCCGTGAAGCTATTTGTAATTTAAGTATAATATATATTTCTATAATATAATAGTTAAATTACAATAAAAGCTTTTTGGTTAAATCAGTCAATCAAAACACAAGTAGAATTGGTAGATGATTATATTTGTATCATAATATTAATCCTTATAGTTTAATTATCAAGGTTGTTAATATTTCATGTTCATCGAATAATTGCCCCAGCGGGGATCAAACCTGGATACCATGGTAACGAAGACAGGATTACTACACCTCAAATGCGAAGCCGTCAATATAAATTTAAGTGAACTCTCCGAAAATTCATCTCACGAATTGATTCCGTAACGAATACTTCATGCACGATCTAACCCGCTGTCTGCGATATTTCAAGAAAATTCATTCCCGGCTTGGAATCATATTAATGATAAAATTGAAGTGGAGTGTAGGATTTCCATTTCTCGATGGAAGTGAGTGGTCCGACGTTTGCACTCGGGCTGATATTCAAACGTTTAATATTCATGTCTGGCAGGTTTGCTTCCTTAGCGAGGAATTTGAATTGTGCAAGCTGCTCAAAAATAGCTTGTTTGAGAATTTGAAAAGGAAAAAGTTTGGTACTTTGAAAGGGTTCTGGTGAAATTACTGGCGCATGAGACGTTGCATTCCCGTCTCAGAGTGACGGGTGCAACGGCGCAACCACAGATGAGTTTTCTCATGCTTCTATGGACTTGAATCGTATTACTGTTGCTTATATCATATACATGGGCCGCCTGCACGTCCTTTCACAAAAAATACGTATAATAGGCAGCTTCGTGGCTTAGTTGTTCGAAGCGAGGAGTTCGATTCCCGACTGGAACACACCTTATGTGGTGAGCATAAAGTTTGTTCTCGGGTCTTGTGTATGACTTGTGTTTATGTATTTGTCTATGGCATCTGTGATAATACAGGAAATCCTAGTGCAGGGGTATCAGTGTGTAAAAGTTAAAGTATAAATGCGAAAAAAATGTAAATGCAAAGTGTTATCGACACTAGGTAGATAGTTATTTGCGATCGCTTAAGCTAAGAAAAACAATTACCCAGAGCGTTTCATTCCGAAAGGAATTAAAAACTTATTTGATTATTCATTGGTTTGCAGTCAAAGCTGATATGAAAATTATCCACGCATACAGTTATTTCATAAAGAAAAACTAATTTAACAACAAAAATTTCGTTGAATGAACATGTTTATATTTCCGGTCCTGTGGCTCAGTTAATACACTGTTTTTCCCGGGTTCGATTATAAGCCGAGGTTAACTTTGTGTGATGCACGTGAAGTATATTCTCGAGTCTATATTTTTCTAATTAACTAAATGTAAATCAATATCTATTTGCAAGGTAAATTTGTATAGTGTATATTTTGTTGATTTTAAAGTATCAAAGTACATTTATCTCCTATTATCTATAGTGCTTCGATTCATTTAATTTCTCACCTGATAATGTAGGACGAATACCAGAAGACGGAAATTTTGTCCACCAAAATGACACCGCTTAATATTTAGAGGTCCATGCTCACGTCCATAGGTAAGTACCCTTAGAGTCCACGTGTCCCCTGGGTGCTGCGAAAGGACCAACTCAAAGTAGCAGTAGAACTTGTGCCAAGTTTTTTCCGGCGAGGTACTTCTAACACACCTGCTAGTCTTTCGCAGGGCAATGGTGGATTCACGTTGCTGTTTTCCGGTGTAAAGGTGTGGGTGCCGGTGAAATTACATGTAATTACGTGCTTGAGATGTTACGTCTTCGACAGGCGCAACACTGTGTAACTTGGGTCTTCTCATCTTTGATACCTGATCTCAATACCTGAGTCGTGTTGCTGTTGTTTATGGGCGGTGGTAATCATTTAAAACCAGTGGGCCGTCAGCTCAATTCATCACTTAAATGGAGAGACGTCGTTTTCACGTTAGAATAGAAATGTTACGAAGGAATGAATCTTACAAAATCGTGATACTTTGACAGCAACAAAACAGTTGCGGCCTAGTCACACTTTTGGCATTTAGAAAAAGGAAAATAGATATTTAGTGCGAGAAGTGAAGTGGTTTGTGCCGCAAACGGAAACAGGACGCGAAGTGACAACAATGAGCGTGAAACAACTCCAGCCTCACAACGACGTCACTGCACTGCGTTGCTATTCAACGTGTCACATATTGTTCTTCTTGGCAACTTCTGGCCGTGAGAACTCTATGCACAATAATAGAAACAGCCTTTATATCTTTTTTATAAAAAGAGAAAATGCAGTTTCAAGGCAAACATGTTCTTTTTTTAAATATCACAATATTTAATGCACATTTTTTGTGACATTTTGCAACGCCCCATCATTGACTGCATATATGAATTATACTCAGGCATAATTCATATATCAAGTCCGTTAATAATATTTTTTTATAGAAAAAACACAAGACAAGTACAACTTACTATATAATAGGTACTAATGACAAGATGTTTAGGATTATTATATTTATTATTTCATTGAAAAGTTATTCATTACATATCATTCAAATTAAACTTCAATATTAGTTTATTTCTCGCTCTTCGGGGGTAGGTAAACTGTACTATTGCAAAAAAGATTCATCCTAATCGGTCTACAACAGGCGAAGAAAGAAGTAACAGGAAAGTAAAATACGTAATTTTGTTAAGAGGAAAAAAAAATATTATAAACAAACTTTTGTATCTACTTTGACAAAATTTATATGGGAACAACCTGAACCTCATATAAAGTTAAAGTTGAACTATTTTTTTAAATTATACCTGCCCCACCTACACTGACGTTGAAGGCTTAATAATAGGGGTTATTTTACCTATAGCGTACCGAACTATAAAAAGTCAGATATCTGACACATTAACATAAGCGTGTCTAACTAACCTTTAGCACCTCTTATATAAACATAATATGGTTACAAATAAAATGTTTGTGTATACCTTTAATAAAATATATTTATAAAGAAATTATAGGTACCGTTTGATTTATTAAAGTACAAATCTGAACTAAATTCCCTCAGTAGTCGGCTTTTAACTCCAAAAAGGCTGACAAGCGACGTTACCTCGTTGAATAGCGAAGCTAATCTTTGACCGAGATAAGTAGTTACCGGTGAACCGGCCAGCTAGTCCTTTGGTCGTTATTTCTAATGAATCTGGACAGAGCAGCCATTTCATTCAGTCCAAAAATCTCATTTAAAATGGGGTAATATATCTATAATATACATTACAATATAGGTACAATACATAGTCTGTATAAAATATCACGAACACTAGAAATGTAGACTTGGACTGATAATAATAATTATTGTAAATTAATATTATAATAATGTAACTGTGTGTGCAATAAATATTATAATAATATTTATATTATTATTTAACAGTTGCGTAGACACTTTATACAATGAAACTTGGAGTTACTCGTAGCTACGCGAACTTTTAATTGGTCCGTAGATGCAGTCGAACTTTCTGTAAGTAGATATATACAGGGAAGTTCTACCATCAGAGTTTACAGCCAAACAGAAGTACACATGCATTGAATCTTATTCTGTTCTAATATTCGTTTCATCTTCTGCACCTTCAAGCACTTCTGTGCTTTGGAAAGTGCAAGTCGATTCCTTCGGGCAGCACCAGTAGTGGCCACTTGTCAAAAACTATATTTATTTTAATTCCAAACCAACGTTTTGGAAACGTCAATTTCTGAGATATAGACAAACGACCATTCGTCTTTTTATACAAGGGCGAATAGCGCAATGTGTTTATTTTTTACTTGGAATTGGTTGTACGATTTGGAAGCCCACATGATGTTAAGTAGTTAACTCTATCCATAATAACAATAATACGAAAAGTCCTGACCGAATAATAAGAATACCTATGTCGCATCCTGTGCGCTCGTCATCTGAGACGGGGATGTTACGTTTCATGCAAAGGACTTGGGTCTTCCAAAAAAGTATTGCTGTAGTTACCGTTTATATCGCTTATCACAGAGTTGAAATCTACTTGTTTCACCAAACAAAATAATATGCTATATAATTCAGCATTACTTTGGTTAATTTAACTTTTAACTTACTAAATCATTATCCAACATAATATTAAAATGTATGATGTTTTTCATCACAATACCTATTTTACCGCGCTCGAAAGTCCCTTTTCTTTTGCGTATGCGTTATGCACGATAATCGCGGCCATTATTTATTAAAGTAACAAAACGGAAATAAAGTTTGTTTGTCACGCAAATAAGACCGGAAATAAAAAGTTTATTCTGAACGCTGCAACGCGCTGGCTACGTGTGAGGAATCCGGATCGGCAAAGAATTTACAGAATTACGTACGACAAAATGTTTGAAAAAGCTGTGATATTTTTTTATTTTCCATTGCTGTACGCATATTTATAACAGGGAATTTCTCGTATTTACTGCGAGGAGCTTTTACAAAAGAATGTATGAAATAGGTACGGGTAAAAAATCATGAGTTGAGTTTTATTTGAGTTGCTAATAATAATTTTTTTAGCCTATAATATGTTGTTTAGTCTATGTTTTCTGCAAGGATTGATAATAATAATTAAATAATCTCTGAAGTTTACTACAGGACAACCACTTGAATTTGACACAATTCTTCTCACAAATAACAGGTTTAAGTCACAATAAAAAAGATTCACAAATTTCGAGTCAATGCGCCTAATAAATAAAAATAAATTAAGTTACGAAACAAAATCGCTTGTATTAATTTTCGCTTGCAAATTTGACAAAAAAACGCGGTTCTTGAAAATAACTGGACGCTTCGAATAATTTGCTCGTTAGTTTCGAAACACTACATTTATAAACTGCTGGCACTGTTCCAGCGGCTGCATCCACAATTTGTAGAGTCTTTTGTGCTTGATGACGAGGCAAAAACGTGACCAAGAAGACTTGCCACTTGTGTTAGAAAGATGCGGAAAGAGATTTACAAGTTAGCTGACCGGGAAACGGTAAGATATTTCTATGTGACGATACCATAGCCCACGGATGGCAAACCAAAAGCGTGCGTGTCATTAATGGCAAGGGACAAAATATTTTGGGCACGCTACCGATCAAAACGGTTTGCGTTTTAGTTCAAAGTAACAACATTCACTACGAAGTATAACGAACGCGAGTGAGTCTACGCTACGGAGTGCGTAGTCTGGTCTGAAAAAAAGAGAAAGAAAATAATTTTCAATGAAAAGTGAAAGAAGAAAAATACAACAAATACGACTTGCCCGTCGTCCTAGGACCTTTTTGGGTGTATAAAACTTATTCAGTAAATGTACACAAATATATTATATTATTCATATTTTTAACCATTGAGAGTAGTCCTCAGTAGTTCTACTAAATACCTAATGATAGGTTTTATTGTTTTTATTAAAAAAGTACTAGTGCTGAAAGTAAAAAATTTCAGTAAATGATCATAAGTTTTGTTTTATAATTATATTTGAATGGGGACCTGATGTCTAAGCAAAACTTAAAAGATTTGTTAAAAACTCTATATAGTATAAGTACTTCCCAAAAAAATCTTCACCATGCGTGGTACCGTGGCAGATATAATACAATGCGAAATTACTTTAGCTAAATAGGTAATACTATAATATTCATATTACTTGTGCGCTTTACTTACTCATATATTAAAACTAACATTGAAATTTAAAATGGCTGTGGACGTAGTGACGTTATTTTCAAGTTAGAATAGAATTGAATTCACCGCTCCAAGTGGCTCCAACGAGCGAAGGTAATAGTATCTGTAAATGTCTTGTATTGTACTACGTTACCTAGACAACTGAAACTGCTGCCTTTCCACTTTCCAATAAAGTTGTGCGAAGCTGCAAAGCGAGGTATATACATAAATTACATCTACCAATAAAATTGTTCGATTTTCATCTTTTTTCATATACGGTGGATAAAAAAAGATGAAAATCGAATATTATTACAATATTTTTTTAAAAACATTTTTGGTGCAAGCTTGTGAGCTAACGATGCGTGCGTACTTACTATGCACAAATAAAAAGGACATAGTAAGTGGTGTTACAACAATTAGCTAATTATACAATCAGTTATAGTAATCATTAATAGAGTAATTCGTTACCATCAATCATTTGAATAATTCAATACATGTCTGAATTTCCAACAACAACCTTACACTAATATGTGTGACAACATGCTCAATACTGACAGAGTACCGAATTTGATGGACGTTTTACCTGTTAGGTATGATTATATCTCATTTCCAATTATCTTTAGTGTGTCTACGTGAACTTATTTATACCTGTGGCCGGATGTTTTGGGAAATCCAAAGTGTTGGTCATGATTTTCTTTTGAGTGAGTTTTTACACCGTGAAATGAATGATTTGGTAGCGTTTGGTATCTACTTTTTCGTAAGAAGAAATGCTAGCTCACGTTAAAAATGTTGTTTTGTTCGTGTTTTTGAAATAGTATTATCATTAGAGTAATTTGTAGGTATAAACGTTTGATATTACTAACACGATTTTCCGTCTCAGCTCCTTATTTTTGTTTCTGTGAAGTAAACATCTCTGTTGTGTGCGTCTTTACGAGGTTAAATCCAAAAGTAGGTTATCTAAATTGAATTTTATTTCTAACTTGGAATAAAAGTATCGCCGGAGTTTCGCAATGATGAAGTTCCTAAATAAAATCACCACAAAGTAGTTCATAAAATCTTTGACGATAAATTTATAAAATGCGAGTGTTGCGTACTGCTCTCGCGGGAGGCATAAAGTTGACAAATAGCGGCAATTTCCAATGTACACGGCATCCGATGCGATGGCTGCTTCTGTTGATGTAACGCTTGATAAGCACTAATGGTAGTAGGAGACATTCACCGTATCACAGGGTATTTCTTGGCATGGTGCTGTTAAAACAAGAAAGTATTGAAAAAGACCCGACTGAGTGGAAAACTCCAAAACACCCTGTATTTTATTAAACCACTCGATACGTTAAAAAATATTTAAGAACATAATATGGTGCCTGAAATCAGCCATTCTATTTTTTTATATACTATTTTGGTATAACCATATCGAATCTAACGACATCTCTCAAGCTAAAATCCATCTAGCCATTTAGGCTACAGAGCGTGCCAAAAAATATAGACACACTCGAAAAACATAACCCTCTTTCTAGCCTGGTTTAAAATATCCTGGTTTTTAATCTGATAAATGTGACAGAATGATCTGACTGAGCCCAAGTGTTTACCACCACCCATACCAGTGCAGGCAGGCAGTACTTCTCCAGATGAACCAGGTACAGAATATAGTACTTATTTTGGCTTCTCCTTTTGCCCTCTCTGGGGGACAGGTACGGGTAAGGACTCTGAGGGCACTTACCTGGCACTTATTTTTACTTATGGCAATAAATTTGAGGACAACCGTTGAAATGATGATGCTTGAGATATGCCTTTGATGATAAGTTACGCAATAAAATAGCCTATAAGAAAACGGAATACAATAATTAAAAGTAATAGATTATGCTGTATAAAAAAATATTTGTCTACTAGCCAACCCAACGCATTTCCAGCGTTCCCAACGCATTAGCTGATCGGTTATAAGATTGAAAGCAATAAAATGATATATATAAAGCTCACGTACAGAATTCAAGGCTACCTGCAGTCAAAAACGTCCAGTTAAGAAAAAATAACCTGCATTATGCAAATTTCGTCCGGGTAAGTATTGCCATAAACCCATTTGTACAGCCAACTCACATTGCAAACCGAGATGTTTTTTGTCTGCTTCTTTTCTACGAGTTGGGCAACTCGTAGTTGAAGCTCTTCGCCATGGTTTATCGACTAGTAAAACTGACAACGACATCTTAACGTGCCCTCAGAAGCACGGAAGCGTTCTATTTGAAGTAAACGGTAACTAAACTAAAATTTCATCCAAAAAACTACTGATCAGGTCGAGAGTTAGATAAATTAGATGAACGGTAAAGAAGATATTGAGAATTTACACAAAAATCCGAAGGTCATACATTCGGATAATCTTATCAAAAAAAAAACCCTGGACTTGTCACATACCGCACATGCTAAAAACTAAGCGGAACATACTATAGGAATAATTGATAGAAAACCCCCAACTCGTCCGGTCGTTTTATAAAAAATATAACAGAAATGAACACCCAGACACAGAACAAACATCTATGTTCGCCACATAAATGGTTGTCCTGGCCGGAAATCGAACTCACGACCTACAGCGCGGTAGACAGAGCTACTACCAACTGACATGTGAATAGTTATTATTATTGAAATCTGAAAAATGGCATGGACCCAAATAGTAATATCGAGATTATGAACAGTCTGACTTACCACAGAGCATGCACCAACAATTAAATAATGCGAAACGCAGCAAAATGTCAGTACCCTTTTCAAATTAAGTGGAGTAATTAATATAATAATTATGAACGGATATCCACTACTGAGCAGCGGACGGTAACTGGTAAATACATCAATGTAATAAATGCTCCGCTGAAAACGTGGAAATCGTCACAATATTTTATGCAATGCAATCAACATGGGCCAATACACTGACCACTGAATTGAGATCTCATCACAACACGAACATTGTCGCTGCGGTCACGAATGATATTATTGGTTTAGGTGTATCAGTAAATTGGTTAGCTATAATTCAATATTTATGTAAGCATGTAAATTTTAGTAATTTAGTATTTAACTGTCGACTGAAGTCTTGGACTCCCACTTTATGAATGCTGGGGCATGTTAAATATCTAGGTTTTGAATAGTACTAAATCAAGTATTTTATTATATTAAAATGCAGGATTTGCCCTTACAGTTGTTATTTAAATATTTTATAAAAAAAAAATCATAATAGTTGGTCGTCCCGGAATGAAAATTGTCGGCAGATGTGAAAATTGTCGGCTTATGACTCTCTCATATCCGTTTGCCACGTCATATAAGCCGGTTCTTCTGCAATGGCGCCCCAATAGACGTTTGCATAATATTTTATAGCTCGGAAAATAGTAGCACAATACCGTGACAAGTGGAAAGAAGAGGTTCTGTGGGATCAGAAAAGGTATAATAGCAAAATAATATAATAATTGTTAGGAATGGATATATCAAATAAAATAAAATACTGCTTCTAATTTCCCTGTTTCCTATTATTCTTGTATACAATTTTCATTCGATTCCAAACATTGTGTTTGGTTTATCCGCTCTGATATATCCGCTGAGTGTGCACTTGTTGCGAGGCGGCAAATTAGTCACGATTCAAGTTTGGCGTGATTAATAGAGCATCCGGAAGTTACTGCCCGACAATCTGCTGTTAGGAAATTCATTGTACCCCTTATAACATACTAGGTTCGGACCAATTTGGACGTCAGCTTTATTATGTGTCCCGTCGTCCGGTGTAGTGAAATGTAAAGTAGTTAAACTGTTTCATGTTTGCACAATTTGTCCAGTGAGAGAACTATTAAGGTGGAATCCGAATTGGCCATCGGTCTCACGCCAAAACGATGTTTTGTCGGGTGAGTGTCTGGTCACATTCCCAACTGACCGAAGTGACCAAATAGTTACTATGCACCAAATCAATGTATTAAAACTAATTATGTGACATGTCCTATGCTCACGTACATGTTTACTTCTGTTTGTAAAATTTTACGTGTCCAAACGATACTTGAGATCTAAAGCAATAAATGAGTGGGTTAGAACTAATTGTAATTTAATTATATAGGCCCTATATTTAATTACAGTCCCTTTATTAAATTATTAAATGCTAGCGAAGCTTTTCGGGTATAACTATCAAATCTCTAGGGTTTATAATTCTGTTATTGGTCCTTTTAGTTCTCTACTAATGTGATAATCTACATAAATTCGATTTTACACTGAAGGAACCGTTATACCTTTGGTATTGGTTTCATATTGTTGAAATCTTATTTGTTGTGCAAAAGTTGATTGATTTTCTTTGCTTATTTTGTAAAATTTAACATCTTTATGGGGTTTTCGTCTTTCAAATCACTACCAAATTAGAGTGTTGCAACCGAAACTCGATCTTGTACGGTCAAGGGACAAGGGTCGAACTTTAAAAAAAATATTTCTTAGCTCTTTCAAGAAAAATTCTCTAAGCGAACGGTTTTTTTTTAATTTATTTTATTAAAATTCGGTTGCAAAGCATTAAGTCGGTTGAGGCTCTATGTCGTATGTAGGTGTATTCGTGTCAATAATTTTAAAATTGAGTATTGATTTGTGTATACTTACCAAATTATATAACTTTTGTTTATATTTGCCAATATAAACACATTATACAAATTGACCTATAAGATATTAGTAGTATGAAATTTAAAATTGTCAAACAAACATTTTTTAGAGTTTCGTCTCATCCATAAAAGCCCTATGAAAAAGACTATAAATCTCGGCTGTTTATTTTAACTAAAGAGCTCTATATAATATAATATATCCTATGTACTTTAAACGGTAAAGGGCAGAAATTTCCACAAAACATCTGTTATTATGGCGGATATGGACGAAAGTTTTTATTCCGGCTGGGGCAAACTTGTGTGGTGAGCATGAAGTTCTAGGGTCTTGCGTGTTTGTCTTGTGTTTCTGTGTTTGTCCATGCCATTTGCACACAGGCAATGCAGGGTGTGTATAAAAGTTTATTACATTACTTTTTATATACTTACAAATATAAATGCTATATATATGAATAGTAAGGAACTCTCGGCGAAATCGCAACCTCCAATACTTTGAAACAAAACACCAAAAAGTATAATTAAAAGATCTTATACCTAAATAATTTGGGGAAAATATTAACATGGTCTTTTCCTTAATTACAAGGGCACGAACACCTTTGTAGCTTTAATTATTATTACGATGATTCATGATGCACGGGGTGGAAGGTGAGACATGATTAATTACTATGATGATGATTGATGGATACAGACTAATTTATACAGTGAATTCGTATTCCTGAGTTCTTGCGAAGAATAGTTATTGGTAATCTAACTACACAGCCTATTTTAGGGTTCTATGTTAAAGGTTATAGGGTAACCCTATATTGCAGTCATCTAGCCACCTAGCATACGACATCTTTTTTATCCTTCATTTTTAATCTGTATGCCTTAGCGGGTTAAAATTTCACACAATGTGGTGTAATAAAAGTGCTAAACTTTTGCTTTTAGCAGCTGAAAGCACCGCCAATTTGTCTATTTATGTTTGACATAATAGATATAATTATTGAAATTAAACAAAATTAAATTCGGCGTCCGCTTGACTCGTTCATCCACTCGATTCGTTCGAGATAAGCAAGAAATATTTCTTATAAAAATGAGTTGAACTGTGTTATGAGAAAAATGATATTATTCCACGGTTCCGTGATACCATCTGCACCGCAGCGGGATCAATTTGGAAGTCAAACCATTCTGAAGGCAAAAAGTGCGCGCCCTCATTTGTGGGGATTCCCAAATTTTGTTTGATTTATAAACCGGAAAGTACGCGTTGATATACGGACACCCTTTCCGCTTCAAAATGGGTGAACGCACTGTCTGATATAGGTATGATCACGTATCTTTTACGATTTCATAATAAAATTTTGGTTGTCGATGTGCCAAGTTTGATGCAGACATTTCGAACTGTAATTTTACTTTGTATTATTGAAATCCCGCTGTAGTTAAGGGTTTAATAATTTTTTGGTTGAATTCATTTTTTCAACTTTACGGTTAAATAAGGTAATAATCTTAAATAAGGTGAATGCTCACAATTTTCGCTCTAACCACAAGCCTATATAGTTATATCCATCAACTGGCAAAATAAGTTGACGATACACCTGCCGTCCATCAACAGCAACTTGGATCTCCCTGAGAAGAACAAAACATTTCAATCTGAGGCGGGGATATGGCGCCCCAACTGCCTGTCATTTCACCGGTGCCCACACCCATCGGAACACAGCAACGCGAGTACACCACTGCTTGGCGGTAGATTGTCAGGTGTTATGGCTACTCCGGATGAACTTGGCACTAGTTCTATTGCTTATAGGGATGCTCCTTCGCACCACCCAGGACACATGACAGGGATATTGGCGCCTGCAACAGAGTGCCCGTAAATATATAATGAATACATGGTCTATAATTGTTATCTCTTTACAGTATCTGTAAATTCAATTGGATCATATCAAACCTGATCGTTCTATTTTTATTATGGACCTTATTTAGTCATGTTATAGAATACAAATATGTACAACATGCACGTATACGTATTGTATTAATTAAATCTTGTTTGTTAACATTGATGGATGACTGTGTTAGAGACTGTTATTATAATGGTGCATGCATGATCGTAGCTGTACATACTGGCTACGTTGGGAAGTTCCATAATATATCCGTATTGACTTAGAGCTCAGTGGTAATAACTCTGCCTTCTGCACTGTATGTCTTAGGTTGGATTCCCAGTCAGGAAAAGTATTTGGGTGGCGAACAAAGATGTTTGTTCTGTTGAAAAGAACCTACCATATAAGCAACAGATGTTTGTGTTGTTTAGTAGTAGTAGTAATATCTTTATAAATATTCTATTAGTAATCTGTTTCCGTTAGTACCTCTAACCAATGCTTAGTTTGGGGCTAGATGGCGGTGTGTGCAATGTGTGTGAATCAATATGTATTTATTTAAAAAACGAGTTCATAAAAAAGGAGGTTATTATTCAACACATATGTATGGAATTGCAATATATTCATTTATGATTAACTACTAAGGTTTTCAAACAGATATACAAAATTTTATAGGTTTATGTACGCATTTCTCCGAAACTATTAATCGGATAGCGATCATAATTTTTTATTTCCTTTAAATTACTTCAGTTTAGGGAACAGTGTAAATTTTATCAAAATCGGTTTAGTAGTTTTCAAGATATGAACGTGTAAGTGTGACGACCTGGCTTATTGCTATACGCTACGGATGTGGATATCTTTTTTTTATTTTATACGGTCTATCACGGCGTTGGCCCTATAGAATTTTTATGGAATATATGTCACCCGAAAAAAGGGATTAATGGATTCAAGTCGGTTCTACAGTTTTAAATCAGTCTCAAGTTTAGGTAAATAAAATTGTCTATATCAATAGAATTTTCTTATTTTAGACTTAGTTGATTTTCAAGGTATCGTCAGCTAAACGAGAAAGCCGAAAGTTATACAAACAAACGTGATTTCTGCATTTGTAAAAGATTCAAAATGTGGGGATATATCAGCACGCTTTTATTTAAACTCCTCTGGTTTTGAATACATGGTTGATTAAACGTAAAAGCATTTCCTGGACTTCGTTTGATAGTCCAGTGTGTTTATATTTTTGTAAGCTGCTGGCACGCTATTTATTTTGCATTCATAAGCATAAAATGCAATGCCAAAGTCAATTAAAAGTTCTAGGATAAACATTTTAAAAGGTGAAACCCTCGTAGTCTATTAAAAATGTACCTTGACAATTAAAATATACTGCAATAGTACATTTAAAGTTTAAGGGGTTTTAAATGAACTGAGATAATGATAATTTAGAATTGTTTAGACTTTAACATGCTTAGTTATAAATACAAACAGTGCCATCTAGCTCCAAACTAAGCATAGCTATAATAGTACATCCATAGGTATAATACATAGGTATTATACAATAATAAATTATACTACCTAATAATAGCTGCAAGGAACTTGATCTTAATAAGTATGATCTTGCGTCATATAGCAAAACGTCTATAAAATCATAGTGCCAAGATTTATAGCTGATTGCCGGGCATGTTGAATAAGGAGCGATTATAGTTAGTACCTAAGCACCACATACCCATCATCAGACTAATCATTCGTAGGTGACATTTTACAAAGACGGCCGAAGTAACCTTAACATATTTTTTGTTTTTGTCATCCAGAACAAATTCAGAGTGAGCCCACGAGCTGCCAGGCTACCTGATGTTAAATGGTTAGTGCCATCCATTAATAACAGCAAAATGAATCCGGTCCTTTCCTACTGACGTATAAGAAGACCCAAACCATATCGCATTGCGCCCGTCACTCTGAGAATGAGATGTAGCATCTCATGCGCCTGTAATTCTACTAGCAGCCACACCAGTGCACTGCTTGCTGGTGGATTACCAGAAGTGACAAACTTAGCACAAGTCCTACTGCAAATTTGAGTTGCTCTTTTCGTACCACCCAGGGAATATAATGTAACAACGTATAATATTGGCACTCTGATAGTACCTTCCACGCAAAATGTACATGTCGTCATTACATTCTACCTAAGGCATATTATATAATATATATAATTAAAGTAGTTCATAAACATGCAATAAAACGAAAAGAAACTGAAGGTGAAGGCTTACGTAAATACAGCCTTTGCTCTAGCAAAAGCAACCCCAGTTAATTGTGTTCGTTACTTGCACCAGTAATTAGCTCACCTGCCCACTAATACCAACTAATTAAGAGGGGGAAATAGCAATCTGGTGGAAACAGCTTGCTTCGATTGGAAGGATTATCTCGTTAACAGGTTCCATGTTGCTTAATTAAAATTATCGATGTTTAACAAAGTGGTTCATATGTTCTGAGATTTTAAGACATTGTAAACAGTTTGGTTCTTCAACTCGTCTAGTTACCATATAATAGCCATATAATAGCCATATAATACGACAAAAATGTTTAGTCACATTATGGTTATTGATAAAAATATCCTAGCCATAAGTATCGTAGCATCACGTTCAAAGATACCTGATTCAGCTGACCCTTTGATATTCAGATAACAATAATTCTTTTTAAACCTTCAACGTGTTTACAAAACTAATCATCGATTTTGACGAACCCAAATTTAATCGAACCAGGACAAATTATTTTCGTGTGAGCAACATACTTAATTGGATCACATTAATCACAGTTAGGTGCGAGGGCTCAAACGATTCCGCTACGAGACATGACTAAAACTTAAATTACAGTTGCGACAGAACTTTGCGGGCATAAAGTTGTACCTACTTGATACACGAACAAATAGCTCAGTTGTTAGCAATCCAGGCTTCTACCGAAATATAACTGCAAAAAAAATGCCATTTTCATTAGTGCGAATCATGATATTCATCATTTGGCCTTTACATCAAAACTACTACAATATCAAGGGTATAAAGAATTTGTAGGCACTTTTTCTCGTGGTGAAATAGGCCTTTTTGGCAGCGGTTACCACGACTATATTCACGACAACTCCAATTGTCCCCATTGATGGTGTAGGGATAGCGAACCGCTCGTATCTTAGAATCCGCCTATGAATTAGCAGTTCTAGCCAAGAGTTATCGTTTGCGATCAAACCGTCAGCCTCTCTGGCCACTTTCTCTGAACTCTGACTCTCTCAGCTAGAATTTTTAGTGCTAAAATGTTTCGTAGAAAACATGGTTGTGCGTAACAGGTTAGGTTGCTAAAAGCTTTGAAAAATCTTAAGATATGTTTATCTTGATCGTCAGATTTTGATAACATTTAAAGATTAGCGTGATGATACGCCATTACATCAAGTGTACGAGGTTACGAGGTTAGGTGTACGAGGGTACACCTGTATGATTCACTTCGATGAATTATGATTCACAAAAACATTTGTATTTTCTTTCCAGTGTAGTTTTCTGTGAAAAATCTAAACAGAAACAGAACAGAAAAAAAACGTCCTACTTTTTAATATCTATAAAAAACTACTAATGAAGATTTTGATGGTTTGCTAACTCGTATAGACAAACAATTGCGAGCTTTCTGAAAAAGGGAACTTTACGACAGCTGGATAGATCGAATGCTCACTGGTGTGCAAAAATTCTATTCACCAGAAGTAAGTAAGCAAGGCAAATAAACTCTGTTTAACATTTTTTTATATGATTGCACTCTTTTGTAATCTCAGGTAGGTACTGGTACAGGTAGAATAGAAAGCAAAATCTCTGACTTTCCGACGTCTGATCGGATTGGCTAATGATTTGCATTTGTCTACTATATGTTTGAATAAATGCGTCATGTTGTACAATTAAATTTGGAGAATGATTCTGGACGCAAAACCATCCCAAATAAAGGGTTTAAAGTTTGGATTAAGTTGGTAATTGGAACCCAAAGCTATTTGGAAACTTTCTAGTCAATTTAAATTGGTTTTTGAGAAAATTCGAAATAAAGGAAATCTCCTAAGTAATCAGCAGGCCTGAGAGTTATGAAATTAAAATTAAATAAAATCAGAACTGTACTCTCTCTTTGGCATGCAAATTCCCTCAAATAATAAATAATAATAAACATATTTTCTGAAAAAATAAGGGAAAGAAATGCAATGAATACACCGAAATGCACCGAAATTAAGATATTTCATGTCAAAGGATTTTTTTACCGTCAAAGGAATAGGAGGAGCACTAGCGTATAAAGATAAGAAGTAGGTATGTTCCGTGGACAGGTACAGTAAATGATACCTTAGAAGACTAAATAAGCACGGCCTTAGATTTGACAAAGAAAGATGTTTGTTCTGTATCAATATGAATGGGTGTTTCATTGCATTTTAAGTTGATAATCACAAATAAAAAGTACTGTAAGTCAACTCATCCCGCGGGATGAGTTTAGAGCGGGATGAGTTGACTAAAGAGCCGAAAAACTGACCTGGTTCAGCCATGCGTAAGCTAGATGGCGCTGGGTGCCATGATTTTTTATGTTATTAATTACCTTATAACGAAATATTATTTCTACTTACGATATGTTGTACTTGGAAGACAGAACAGAACAGTTTATCTATTATAATAGATAAATTAATATATACAATATAAACACGCAAATAGTATCGAAATAAAATCAAAATTATTCTTAGTTATTAAATGTATGTATTCCATTCATGCTTACATTATTCCAATAAGCTTAATGAGCAGTTTAACGCCAACTCTTACGTGCCAGTAACCCGTAAAAGCAGATCCAATTTCAAACCTTATTTAAAAGCAGAAGAGCTTAGAATTGTTCAATAATTTTGTTGTTGGGCTGTGCAAACTGGATTACTCGACCGAATGCGGTTGCAACACAAACACTCGACAGCCGTTATAGCAGTAATTGCTCTTGTAAATAGTCGCTTAATAGACCAACAGTTGAGAGGTATTGTTGGCTCATTATCGCTTTCAAAGTGACTGAATAACTTCTCTCATTGTCGGATGTTCAGCTTAGATAGATGTATGAACTTTAATCGTTCTTGTTAACTGCTCACTGAACACGTTTTATCGCCAGCGCCATTTTTATCTCCGGTCCTAGAATTGTACTAAATTGATTCTTTTTACTCTTTAGTCTACTTTTAACAGCTTGCATCGAAAGTAAAGTCAGTTCCAGTCAGGTACATGTATCCCCTAGGTGGTGCCAAAAGAGCAACCAAAAGTAGCAGTAGAACTTGTGCTAAGTTCGTCCGGAGAGGTACTGCCACCACACCTGGTATCTGCCGCTAAGCAGTAGTGCTCGCATTACTGTGTTCCGGTGGAAGGGTGTGGGTGCCGGTGAAATCACATGCGCATGACACATATCATCCCCGTCTCGGGTGGTGGACGCTGTAGGATGAGTGCAACTTAGTATAATATCCAAATCTTATAAATTAGTTACCAAGTATTTTACAAGAATTCCACGGAATTAAAGATTTCATATTTTAACTTTTGTATTACAACTAGCAAATTTTTAATTTTGTTTCTACTGATTTATGCCAAAGCTTAATGAAATATATAAATTTTAAAACTATTATGGTTATGAACATTATTTTTCGTGTTACCGAAAAACCTTAGTGAAGTGTGTGTGAATTTGCCCGGGACCAGACGCATGAAACTGTGTCGAAATATTGGGAGTCAACAAAACTCACAAATCATGGTAAATATCTGGGTAATACGAATATTAATGAAATATGTTAGATGGCAAGCCCACATTTCTATAAATACGTTTGTTCACAGTAGTCGAAAATAGCCGTACAAAACTAAGTTAGGTCAGCTATTCTGAACTTTTCGATCCCAGACAAGACATACAGCAAATTGAAATTCAGTAGAAAATAGATTCAAGTTGTTCTAGATTTTAGCAGACGACTCAACCAACTGAGACCATTTTTTATTCATAAGAATACTAGTTGTTGTTTTAGAAACGAACTTTCGCAATAAATCTATATATTATATATATACTAGCTGACCGGGCCACGCGTTGCTGTGGCTAACGTTTTTGTCATACGATATTATAATTAGCAATAAATTAAAATTGCGACTATAATTTGAGATTTAAACTATCCTATTTCTCAAGTTGGATCGAACTGCACATGGTGTGCGAATTTTATTATAATCGGTTAAGTGGTTTAGGAGTCCATTGAGGACAAACATTGTGACACGAGATTTATATATATTAAGATAAATAAGAATGTAATGCTTTTCGCTGGTAAGCGCTTCGCTTGAGAGAGGATGGATTGGTTCATTTATTAAATATATATAGCTTTCCGAAGAAGGTTCTATGAATACATCTACATGTACGTAGTACAGAAATACGTACAATTGTTATACAAAATATCACCCTGATACTACAATACAAAGATTTGTTCGTCACACAAATGTTTGTCTTGGTTGGAAATCGAACCTACAACCTACAGCGCAATAGAAAAATTACCAATGGTACTCAAAGGCCGGGCAAAATAATTTTATTTTTTTATTTTAAATGGTTTTAATCATCATAATGAAAAAGTACCATTCTACCATTGGTACCTAGCAATCAAAATCGAAACTAGTTTTTTTGTGCCAAGCTGGTTTTGTTTTTGCCTAGAATGTTACGTCATAACCAGACGGCCTTAGCGGAAGTGGAACCAGGAACAAGGGAATGCAGTTATTTGCATAGCTATCGGCGTAGGCCGTTTCTGAATCTAGGTACGGCTTATTGCGTGGCCTTGTTTGTGTTGCCAGATTGAACTGCTCGGGTATTTCCTTGATGCCAATTTCCAAAATCATCATTGGGATGATTGTATGAACGCCATTGCCGATATTAATCGACTGTGGAAAAACAATATGTACGTACAGCAGGTGAATTCTTCTATTGCGTTGAGACTCAATTTGACCATTCAGATGGAAAAAAGGCTTTCATCAAATAAAGTCAACTAACTGTAAGTTATTAAGAAGTGTGATAACTTTTAGTAGCATGGCAACATACAGAAATACGAGACAAAAACACCCAAGAACAAACATTATGTTCATCACATAAAGTTAGCTCCGGCCGGGAATCCGGGACCCCTTGCTTCGAAGCCATGGTAACTACTAACTTAGGTTTTGATCAAAAATGTGTTTACACCACTGTCATATTTCTGCGAAAGAAATTGTTTTCAAGTTTGAAATATCTAAATTCTTGCGGTACAACTTATTTATGAGTTGTTTCAAGTTTTGCACGAATTTGCGAACACAAATATTATTCAGATTTATTATTGGCGGTGGAGTAGCAATTATTGGTTTACTGCTGCCGTAGGCTAGAAACTTGCATGAGGTAAATTACCTTTAACTAGTATTTAAATTTTTTGTTGTTTTTGTTAATTACGTTTCATTTTCCTGGCATAGCATAATACTTGTGGCATAATATAATTTCTTAAAATAATATATTATTTACTCTAAAGTCTGCAAATTATGAAGATTCCATTAGATACCATGATCTATGGAATCTAATGGAATCATCATAAATTATTTATCAAAAGGTATTTATAGAAAAAAAAGGATGTATTCTGCTTGATATTAAAATGCATATAATATAATTCGGCTCAGCGCCATTATTTTTTAGTAGACATACTATTAATACGCACCAAGCTATTTGAAACTACTTTTATTGTGCGTACTGCAAGGGAGAGCAATGCTTTGCCTGAGTCTGTGTTCCCCGACCATTACAACCTGTGAGTCTTCAAGAGTAGAGTGAATAGGTTTCTCCTAGAAAAGCGTGCTCCATCGTCGGCCGCATCTTCACTTTCCATCAGGGGAGATGGCGGCCAAACGCTTGGCTATATATCAATAAAAAATATATATATAATTTGACTAATGTGGCTCTCAGGGTAAATACCGGAAAATTTGAATATACCTTGGATCATAAAAAATACAAATGGCCCAATTATTTAAATACGCTAAAAGCATTAAAATGAATTCTTTTGTAAGCGATAAATAAGCATGTAAATTTAAATAAATAACATTAATTAATCTGTGACAATAATTTATTTCCGTTCTGTCAATAACAAATTGAAATATATCACGTTTTGAAATTCATAAATAACTTATAAGCTATAACTCATATAATATTGTATTTACAAAGCACTCACTGATCAAAAGTTGTTTATGGAATTTACGACCACACCACTAACTCATAATTGTTTATTAACACATTTGTAAAAAACATATTTTATGAATTTTGTTATTTTACATTAATATTCACTCTCAATTATCGAGAGTAAGCCGGTGTCCCTGCAGTGGGAACATTAGAGGCTGGTACGGACAGTACGTCAATATTTTATATTTTTTATATTTAATATAATCATGGATTACGTAATAATATTGTTTGATTTAAATAAATTTCTTTTTATCAAACTTTTCACATCTTCATAACCATGTTCGATAAATAAAAAAAATACATTCGTATTCGTAAAAAATACATCCTTGGTAAAAATCCAAAGATAATAAGTAGTCAAATATTGTATTTTTAACCGCGTAATTAAGAACTCAAAGTTAATAATTTCCTGATCTACCATATTTACCTTTATACCAGCAAATTCTGATTTATAAATTTAAGAGGCGTTTTTTAGTTCAGTTTATTAAAATTTGGTTTGGATCTAAACTGGCTTTTATGGAAAATTACATAGTTTTGTGATTATACAATACTACGCAAAAAGCATTTAGTAGTTTAATCTCAACACAATATCAATCAGTTGTCGATTTTTTCTAACATTATGTGCGTACTGGCAATAATTTATAGTACCCGGGTTTTTTATTCGTAAAATTGTGTTTTATGGGTAATGTTTATTATATACGAATTAAACATTGATTAACACAATAATTCCATTGTTACTACTGTTGAATATATTCATACTCGGATAATGTTATATACGGCCATCTTAATCAAAACCCACAAAAATTTACGAGATGCCAGGTATTTTTGTTACAGTATGCATTTTTACAAGAAATACAATAATACAGGTAAACTTAAAAAGCAAAATCCTATCTAAACGCAAAATTTCATCCAAATCGTTAGAGCCATTTCTGAGATATGCGAAATAAATAAATAGGTATACAAGAATTGCTCGTTTAAAGTAATATGATGAAAGATACAAATTAAAAGAAGGTCCGATCCTTCCCTATCCTAGATTTCAATACCATCTAGAGTAAACTGCAGGATTTATCAACCAGCTGCCACTAGCTTCGTATAACTTGTACCCTTAAAACTTATCTTATACTATTAAGGTTGTGGCTCCTCCGCGGCATAAACTTGTCGAAATTTATTCTTCTTGTCTTGACGATTTCTGCGTAGTTCAGCGCTGATAGCTTAGGAGTTCTAGTCCTCTCTGGACTGTCAAAATCTACGCTGAATAGTCCAAATTTGGTTCTGAAACAATACAAAACATTGTTTGGTTAGATGCCAAGGAAAGTATGAGAACCAACTATCAACAAGGTCAACATACATACAGACAAACTTTTACATTTAAAATATTAGTATAATTAATTTAACTTTAAATAAAATTTTAAGAAAAATTAAAGCCCTATATTTTATTTTAACTTAAATGCGATGGAATTAATAATACATGTCATGATGCGTTACATCCCCGTCTCCGAATGATAGACAACGCAATGGGTCTTCAATGGCAAGTAAAAGTGCTCGTGACGCAGTTGTTGTCACACACTACGGCACCACTGAAAACCAGTGCTACAGCAGCTATGCTTCAGACCATCATTTCATTTTTTCGTAAAAGAATGTTCTGTATATTTTGGAATTTGGTGTACAATAAAGTAGTAATGATGTATTAGTATTATCTATGTATTAGTACGTAATTACAAATAGTCTAGTTCCCATAGTACAAGCAGTACAAGCATAGTAGTTACGCTGCATGTAAGGTCCATGAAAAATTATTTATTTATAATCAGCATCACAGACTAATTAGTGGAAAAACAGGCAGTATTAGTATTCATGGATTCCGTTCCTCGCGGTCGTTTTAACTTTTATTGTCATGGTTTGTTATCGTGGCTCACGAACAATCTTATTATCTTGATTGAGTTTATAAGACGGCTGTTGGTCATCGGTCACGAAATAATACAACGAGATTTCCACAAATGTATTAGTAATCCAGTTGGAGTAACGAAAATCCGATCTGGAGTATATTTTCATCACATGCGATCACTTAACATTGGGTGGGATGTTTTAGCTCATCCCGTCTATATTAAACTAATATTTTGAAGTATGTATGTATGTATGTATGTGTATGTTTGTCACTTTTTCACGCTTAAACAGCTTAACGGTTTTGGATGAAATTTGGTGCCAGGATAGCTTGTATCTTGGATTAACACGTACGCTAGCTTTAATCCCGGAAAAATAAAGCCCACTACGGCTTATGCTTCCCTACATTCTTCAAAAAGCTGTAGATTTTGGTAGACAGGTTGTCGTGGTTAGTAATAAGACCACAATCAAAAACATATTTTTTAAATCAAGACTTGTAAAGACCATTTATCAATAAAATCCACTAAATCCAACATTATCATATAAACAAGTACACATTTACTCACAAGTATCCATCGGACCATTCGAAGTCATCCATCAATGTCCAGGCAAAGTATCCCGTGATATTGCAACCATCTTCATAGATCGCCAGCAGTAACTGATTTAGGTACTTATTAAAATAGTCCACCCGTTCGTAATCTTCATGCAGACCAGCGTCACACACTCCGTTTTCTGTTACTATGATGGGAATCTTTTTTCCGTAATTATTGGTGAGCCAATTGAATAGCTTTCGAAATCCAGGCGGGTAAACCTAGACAGAACGAAATATATATTAGCGAAATATAAATTAACTCCTTATCGCTTGGTTACTTAATTAAATTGAAGCATTGTATATTATCTGTGAATATAATTATTTATAGGCCTATGCAATATTTTTGTTTTAATTCAAATGTGCGGTTTTCACGACAAAGGCTTGTCTACTGTGTACCAGTAAACCACAGAACCATTTTATAAAAAGTGCGTATAAAGCGTATTTAAAAACTGCGATACCGGGGCGGGTACGCAAAGAAATAAATCTACACCTACTTATAAAACACCTACTTATTAGAATTAAACCTTGGAATAGCTTGGAATAAATGTTATCGTAGTTCTAGACGCAATATAACGATATTGCGTATGTTTTACCATTGTGCTGAAAATAAATATTTTATAAGGTTCACTTTTCACCCGGTCCTAGGCCGTGCTTCACGTTAAGATGTCGTTCCCAGTCTTACTAGATGAAAGGCCATGTCATAGACCTACAGGCGGCTTGGAAACTCCGATGATAGAGTTGGGCACTAACACGAAAAAAAAAAAGAATTTGCTTTAAACGGCCTGTGTCACTATGCTGACCTTAAACTATTCCAAGGCATAATTCTACTAAGTAGGTTTACCAGTTTATCTCTTTCACGCCCAGCCCTGGTATCCGAGTATTTAAGCTGTTTGGAGGCAAGTTAATTATAATTCCGTTAGAATACTACCTATAGTATGGGTGTGCATCACTTAAGTTAGATGCATACCCCAATAAAGGTATTAGGGGATGCAGGTTACTCGCGTCCGTAGTTAGAAGCAGTGGAGCCTGTGCAGAGTTGCTGGTATTTACATAATTTTGCCATGAGTATTGCAAAAAAAATATTTTTAAAAACTAGATTCTCAGAACTGGGCCTTCAAACTCAGCTGTTTAATCACCGATCCAGGATTACCGAAGTCCTGAATCAATATTTTCAGAATATTTATAACTGTAAATAGTCTGAAATAATGTTATGTCCTCGTCTACAAATCACAATACTGCCTGCCGTGACATGGATAAAAGAAAAAACATTTTAGTAAAACTCAACTTGAGTCTGGCTACCTAGTTTCTATTGCATGGTTTTTTTTAAACCTGGATGTATTTGTAAAATAAATTCAATTGTCTAACTCTGTTGCATAGTAAAATAGGGCCCGCAGATTCAATTGAAGTTAGCTCGAATGGAACAGTTCCTTCCAGGATAAATTCTGTCTTTACTCTGAAAGTTCTATTTCATGAGCAAACTCGTGGTTTAAAATGTGCTGGGGAATAAAATGGAGTAAAATTTTACTTCTGTCGCATACATTATTTACGGTTATTTCTTATATACGTAACTGTATTTCTGTGCTATTCAAGTTTAGTGGTATTTTATTGAATCTTTATGCATAAATGGACAAATAAAACCGTACATTACCATTCAAATGGCAGCCAATACGTAGTGGCTTGGTGTTATTGACACTAACTATTAATATGAAGCATGCGGTTAAAAAAAAAATATATATATAAGATAAGTAACATATTGTAATTTCCTTGTTTTTGAACAGGATCAAGAAACAATATTTTTATTATGATTGTTAAAGATTAAAAAGCTATATATTATTTTATCTGTATCCCTACTTTGCTTATTTATTAGGCAATTATAAAATACAACAAGTGTTCTATTTAATAATTTTCGTAGGTATTTATTTCGTATGTTTTTATTTTGCATCAGGTATTGATATCCGCGCTTACTTACTTACCATTTCAATTTGGAATTACAAGATTATTCTGAAAAGTTACATAGTTTTACTATGCAAAATTGAGCGTTCTGATTTTAAAATAACGTCTCCCAGCGTATGGATAGTAGGCGATAAATCCGTGCGTATAATCTAATTCAAAGATGACAGTCGTCTTGAATTGGACAATAAACGAGACCAGCTAAAGGCCAAACCACCAGCGGCTATTATCTATAACTATGTCATCTAAGTACTGACACACCCAAAATGTGCTGGTACCTTCAATAACAAAATTGGGCATGCAAATTCACTTTAGGGTTCAACAAAGAGCATAAAATCCAACCCTATCAATTAATTCGAGTTTATTATGACTAATTGGCTTGGCCGTTGAGTAAGTAACCATCGAGACTGATGAAATATATTAATCAATTAAATAAACTTATCACCTTCATTTATCTATGTCAATAAATTTAGAAAGGTAACTAAAACAATTATACAATACAACGCTATCTTGCATCATTTATTTCTACTTATAAATATGCATACACATTTTGTTATTTAAATATCTATCACCCGGACCTGTCTGTTTAATGTTGTTGATATCTTAATACACTACTAAGTATTAAGATTCGATCTTTGTTATTGCATTTGAGATTAAGAGATTGGCCTTTCATTTTGACGTTGACTTCTTGAAATGAATTGGCACAGAGCGTAAGATCAGAAGCCAAAAATTAAAAAAAGATGATGAAGAGCGTAACCAAATTTGACAAAGAGGATTAATATAAAAAAAGCTATTCTCTACTTTAATAAGTAACAGATTACAATTAAATAACTAAGTCCTTAAGAACATTGAACCCACGAACCAAAGACCCAATGGTACCTCTTCATTTCATCTACTTCAATTGACAGAACGTGGGACGTCTACGTAAAAGGAGAAATAATCATTTTTACTTCAGAGGAAGCTTACAGATTACAACAATCTACCTCAATAAATCAAGCCCGACTATAATCCGTTGGTCTTGACCCTGACCGAGATCAGATAAGGCACAATCGGTCAAACACCTACTTCCGAATGTATGATCACGCGAACAGGTTGACGATCTGATTTATTACCTTCATGGAATGTCGCATTCCGGGGTCGTATTCTTCGTTAAATATGAGATGTTTTTTATTCTATTAAAGTGATGGAATGAGCTGAAAGTCCACCTAATGTTAAGTGGCCCATAACAACAGCAATACGACTTATGTCTCGACCGAAGTATGAGAAGCCGTTGCGCCAATCACCCGAGTTGTTGCTCATATATTTTATACTAAATAATTATAATATTATATTATTATCTTTAAATGAAGTTAAGAATAAAATAATAGAGGATGCTTTACAATTTTATGGCAACATTAAAAAAATCGTAAGATATCTCCTGTTTCGTGAAACATTCGGAGATGGTGAAAATTGGATTTAATTTAGTCATCGAGTGCAGAAAAGGGTCCCTGATTAGCTTAAGGAACAAGGCAAGGTGTTTAGTGTAATCGAATTCGTACGAGTACGAGTCATACTCGTATGATGTCTTCAGTTGGTACTCCATGAGAAACTATTCATGGATAGGTATCACCCACCCTTATATTTCATTCGACTCGGTAATCATTTACGAGCTCGAATCAATTGTTTCAAAGTAGTGTTGGTTAGTTTAGAAAATAGAAAACATTTGTCACAAAATATTGTATAATAGAAATAATATTTGGAGCGTAGTTATTCAATATGGAAATAAGAAAATGATGATTCAGGAACATCTCATACCCCAAACTAAGTATAGCTTGTATTAACCAAAATACTTAAAGCATATTTATAAAGTAGTTATTTATGTGAATACATGCAAGTCATTCATATAAACAACTAAACAACTCATACAAATGTCAATACTAAATGGAAATCGCTGCAGGTAACTGTTACCTACTTATTCGCTCGTTTTTTTTAAAGAAATGTTTTTTTACATGTAAATATATACAGCAAAACGGTATATAAAAACACAAAATTTCACCCAAATCGTTAGAGCCAAGATACGAGAAATAAAGAAATCCAAAAATTAAAGTAATAAGTTCTAATACAATTTGTTTTAAACATAGTCGCCATTTTATAAAAATAGGAATGTCCATGATATTTTCTAGATCCGAAAAAATATTATTTTTATGATTAATGGGTCAGTAAGTTAACGGTGGAGACAGAAATCAACTTCTCTCAATAATTATGTCAGGATACGAGTACTTGTTATCAACGACTTCCTTCCTGTTTCCTACTCTCGGAAAATGAGGTTTTATTTATTTTTGTTGACTAAAGGCCGACCATGTTTTGGTACTCAACGCGACCCGATGAAACGTGGCGTATGTTGAGTTAAGTAGATATATTTTTTTAAAAGACTGACAGATCTATTGGCTGTAGTCTTGTGCTCCTGAGTTCGATTCCCACTTAGGATAAACATTTTTGTGATGAACATAAAGTATGGGTGTTAATATGTATTAATAAAAACAGTAAGATATGAGAATTCTATTAGATTCTCTAAATCCCATAGTCCAAGTTATGCATATTTTGGAGCTAGATGGCGCTGTGTGAATTGTTTTGGGTATGATGATACGACGCGGGTTTTTGAATTCTAATATTAATATTTCTTCGCCAGTTTAATTCAACTTAAAAGTATGATATCTTACATAAAATTATATCATATATTCACTAATTTCGGAATTGTTTGATGGTAATGTATCGACACAATTGGTTACTTATTCTTACCGTCAACCATTCAGCTCCAGGTTTGGGCCAGTTAGGATTCTGGTCCAATCTGACTCCAGCATCGTGATCCATTGAAGGAATCCGCCAACCCTCTTCCATGGAGGACGGTGACATTAAAAATGTAGTATAGTGGTTCAAACCAAAGAAATCAGAACTGCCTTTCAAAGATTTGATCTGAAAAAGGTACATTATTAATATAATAAAAAGAGCGTGAAGGCCCAGGGGTACTAACGCCAACTTATAACGCCACCTTCTGAAAGTCGCTGATTCAAATCAAATTCTAAAAAGTCAAATACAAGTGAGTCAGTCAGAGACTTTGCTTGACTTTGCTTGACTTAAAAAATATGTGCTACGCTCTCAAAACGTTAAAGGTAAACATCGTAAGGCAACCGGAATGTCCTAGAACCAAATATGAAGTTATGTATGTTCGAAGTAATCTACCAATCGGGATTGGTCTTGAGTCCCGTGGATCAAAGCTTATTAATTCTGACTTATGAGCTGGCCGGTCGAGTAGGCCTCCAATATGAACATCAAAGGCTACTGAGGAAGATACATTATTTTGGCATCACTACTAAATATTTATGATGAGCTCACTGGCATAGTAGTTTTTGTAAATGACAAGGGCGCGGGTTCCACAGCTTCATGGATAAATGGAAGTTTTCAAATTTATACATATTATGTATATCTAGGAAAGCCAAGTTAGATTAAGAAAATCAGTTTTCATTTGATTAAATTATTTGTTGAATAGGTGTAGTTATCATACATTAGTAATATATAGACTTTTTCTTTTTAAGTTTCTCTTAATTAAAAGCTTGTCTGGAATTAATCCCAATTTACACTCAATGACGCATGTATTGTGTTTTGCGTGTAATAATATAGATATTATCTTAATATTGCAAAGTTGTAACTTATTACCATTTTAAAATAATTACTATAATACATCAATAATATTGTTTTCTGACAATCCATCAAAGAAGAGGTTGATTTGCAAAGCATTTGCTTCTAAACAGTCTAAATGCCTCTACCCTACTGAGTCTTCATACATAAACATTGAAGTTTACTACGCCTATAAATATTTTATAAGTATTTACGTCACCATACTGACCTCTTCGTCCGAGAAATACGGCAGGCGAGACCTCGTAAACCCCTGCTCAATGCTTTTGTTGTTGATTAAATGTCGAACCAGATCAGGGTAATCACCGTTTTCAGAAAATATCGGATGCGCGTATAGTCCCATCTGCAAAACAACGATATTAAATTTAATTAGTTATCTGTCAAAGCTGAATAATATTCATCATAATGGTAGGTAAAGCCTCGATGATTTACCGAGGATTAAATTCTTTGATTGACAATCATTAAATATTTTTGTACATGTGTACGCTTAACGTGACGGGATTACCTACGCCTATATGACGGCTCCGTGGCTTAGTTGGTAGTAGCCCTGCCTTCGAAGCGAGGGGTCCCGGGTTCGATTCCCGGCCGGGGCACACTTTGTGTGGTGAGCATGAAGTTTGTTCTCGGGTCTTGGGTGTTTGTCTTGTGTTTCTGTGTTTGTCCATGCCATCTGCGACACAGGGTATCCTAGTGCATGAGGTATGAGTGTGTTAACGTTGCTTTTTTTTTTTTTTTGTTTTTATATTAACAGAAATAATTATGATTTAAGTCCTCCCCGACCTAAGCATGAGAAGATTTAAGTGGCATCTAGCGACCGTCATGGTGCGTCTATAATTTCAACGGCACCAACATCCTATATATAATGTAAATCAAAACTGCATTTAACAGCATTTCATTAAATGGATAAGATTTCAGAGATTTAAAAAGCGGAGGCACGACTGGCGGGCCGTACGATTACGTCCCGTAATCACTTCACTCTGCCCCATATTAGTATCTACATTGTATCCGTGCGAAGCTGGGGCGGGTCGCTAGTACGAAAAGGAAATAAAAATAGGGTTACGCGCGGTACAGCTAGTTTATGATATTGGTATCTATTAAAAGTCAAATTTATTACGCATATATTGTAATTTCAGAGGTGGCATCTAACAATGCTATTGTATGTAGTTTATTGTTACATATAACACGTTATATTTTTACTTTTTTCTCTAATATTTTAATCACTTTATTATCTTTGTCCTCAGTAACACTATTATGCGCTTATATACATATGTATATAAGCGCATATCTATATAGATATATTGATCTTGTTTACAAATCACGTTCGAATTTCCGGTATAAGCATTGCCGTTTTAAGTGTAGTACGTCCTAAAAGAAATAGATGGCGTGATATTGTGCATTTTTATTAAACGAAAATATTTTTTTTCTATGCTTTAACGTGCTTCCTTTAGTGTCTTTTGTAATATTTTTATGAGTAATTAAATACTTCCTTTGTGTATTTGTTTTCCCAATTACGATATGTCCCGACAAAGGACTTATTGGTAATTAAGTAATGATAGTTAGTATACATTTTGGCCTGGTTTTTGGATTATGTGCAACTCACAAGGCCTTTTACAAAGCATTCATTTAAAAATGAAATAAACTGACTTCACTAGAGTATTACTTATTTTACGCCTTCTGGGTTTTGGGGTAGAGTTTCTTCAAGAAATTTCTATGATGGGACCACCTCGAAAGTAAATATAACAAACTAAAAAGAAGAATCATCTAAATCGGCTTTCAATTCAACCGCGTAACATACATATTTTTTTATTCATTTAAAATGTTGTTAATGTATTTAAAATAATGCTTACATGCATCTGCAAATATCTCTCAGCTGCCTCATGGTCTTCGTTTTTAGTTTCATCTTTTGGTTCAGCCCAAAATGCGTCCAGTGTAATTCCAATCTTTCCTAGAATGTCAATAATTTTCATACATTCATAATAATTGAAGGTAGAGTTAAAACTACGCAAAAATACTGTTATAAATTTATAGTCTGAACTTAAAAGGTAACGATCTTGAACTAAACTTAATGGATTATTTTATGACGTGTTTAAATATTTTATAACACGTCATCCAATTCAAAGGTCACATGTTTGATTGGAAAAAAATCGATCGTGATTTAAATTGTCGGTTCAAAAAACAATAACTTTATCTTTTGATATTATAATATATGGCCCTGAAATCCTCGAGAAAAAGAGAGCTATCATATATTGGTAGTAACTTATAAGGTTTAAGCCACCAGTGCCATCGTAACATTTATTCTTACTTTCCCAGACCAAGTCCGTGTCCATTTGGAATGAAGGGTGAAACTATTATACTAAAACCGAAGTTATATCCGTCAAGCTTTAGAAAGAAAGAAAGAAAGAAAGGAAAAAAATATCATTAATTCGCCACAAATAATCACTAATCAAAACAAAAATAAAAAAAAAAAACATTTTTTTTTGTTTTTCATTTTTTTTTTTTCCGCTTTTCCTTTAATGTTGTCGCTGGAGGTTCATTGGCCTACAGTCAACGAGCGAGATTGAATGCGCTTTAATTTATAACGGAAGTTTGTACTTCCGTTACTAATTAACCATTATAGGTATAGGTATACATTTTCTCACGATGTGTTAAGAGCGTGGCATACATTTTTTTAGTTTTAATTGTCTATTTGATGAAATATTTATTAAAGTGGTATAAAAACAGACTTCAATCTATATAATGTTGGTGAACCGAGATCCCTTATTCTTTCAATTGAATTTAGGGATTCGAGAGAAAAAGTAAAACTTCGGACAGGATCGAAGTTACACCCTCCAAAGTGGACCACTTATCTAATAAAAGTATCGATTACTTTGAACTAAGTTTTGCTTTAAGGATTTACAAGCAATGTGTTAAGAAAACGTCTAGGTCAATTTAACTAACTAAACTAGTAAACTAGTCAATTTATAACTGCTACAGTATTTTATGGAAAGTGCAAATGTCAAAATAATTTGAAGAGACATCACTAAATCTAATTATAAAAATTTTATGTTCGGTAAACATAATGCTATTTTTTTTGTGTTTTCTCACAAGTTCTCCTTATTACTGGTGTTTATAAAGGCTAAAAATGTATTACATTTTAAATACAAAGAAAATAATTTTCGTTAGTTTAAAGCATGACTGAATAAGTTCATGGTAAGCCGGCAACTGCTTTGTATTGAAACTTTGAGTCTCAAGAATCAAATTGTTACATCATAACATTAGAAAGTCAATGAATGGTTTCCAAATCGTAAAGACCGATTTCATTTCTTTGCACTTTCCCTATTTTCAACTCACAAGGGTAAAATTTTTTTTCGTCATCATCAAAACCATTGGCTCAGCAAACATACGTAACATATTTCTTGATTGAGAAACTCATATATTTTTGAAGATTGATTTAAAAAGTTAGTTTATAAATATTTCCAAATATTACCTTTCTGGATAGCTCGGTATTTCTTGTCATACAAATGGTATGCTCTAGCGTGGGCTAGTAACATATAGTGAGCACACAGATAGTCACCGATACCGTTTGAGACCAATACTGGGACAAAATAGTCACTTCCATAACCCTAAAATACAAACAAACTTATGTTTTCATAACATATCTGACACATATTTAACAGATAGCAAAGAAGTTGTTCGTCCCAAAAGCTGGTCGTGATTCCTTCAATTCTAAACTGGATTGCGCGTTGCGAGAGATCGGCAAACGTATGAAATTGCTCTGTTTTAAAATATTTTTATAATTTTCACCTTCCACGGAGAAAACCCTTGGCCAAGAAAGTTTATTTCAAAGATACGGTTTAAACCAGACTAGTATTTATCACTGAGAACTATAAAATAAATGTGAAATCACAGACACTCAGTGGATGGCCGTACATGGCCTTGGCAACTTTATGCGGGCAGAGAGGATAGCTAAAATTAATTTAAAAAAATGCAATACTGTTTAATATGCAGGGCGCAATACGATACGACTTGGTCTTTTTTATACTTAGGTATACAAAGACTGAGGCCCGGCATAGAATAATGTAGAATTATTTTATTCACTATAAAATTGTACTTTGTGAATATTGTAGAACTATTCTTGTTTGAGACACATCTACTTTACTCTCCCACTACATCCGCCTTGGTTTTGTTGTTTATGTAAACAGATGTGGATCAAATTATTCCGCAAAAAGAAAGAAACCAAGAAAATTCATAAGTTAAAAAATCATCACGTATAAACACGCTTTTTACGTGATAAATGTTTATACGTGACCTAAAATAAGACTACATAACGATCAAAATCATACTTACATTATAGCAATGTTGGTGAGGCTCATTCATGGTTGTCCATGTTTTGATAATATCTCCAAACAGATCGAAAGCAACCCTCGCGTAATCTTCAAAATAATCTACCATCTTAGGGTTGCTCCAGCCGCCGAGGAGCATAAGAGATGTAGGCATGTCCCAGTGGAATAACGTCACGAGAGGGGTGATATCGGCTTTTATCAACTCCTCAAACACAGCCCTGTAGTATCTAACTCCATCTTCACTCACATAATTGTCGGTGCCCTGTGGCAATATGCTGAAAAATTTGTGCATTATGAGGTATAGAGTAAATACATTCTTGACTAGGTGGACATAATCAATTTTTAATTTTTTAATTTTGAAAAATAAAATAAAAAAATTGATAACAATTTCCTTAAACGAGAATTTAAAAACCCCCGGCTCGGTGACATTATAATAAGTTTATGATACTCGTATATTTATAAATTATAGCTATCGAACCATGTCAATCTCGTCAGCTTTCAAACAGAAAAAACCGCACCAAAATCATTATGGAGCTACGATGCCTCAGACAAAGATATACAAATACAAAGATTAACCAATACACTAATACACACTACAAACTTATAACATCGAGGGATGTTTGTAGTGTGAATTAGTGTATTGGTTATAAGTTTGTAGTGTGTATTAGTGTGGTGTATTTTTAGTCATGGGTTATAAATCAGCGAGCTTATGATAGAGTTACAAATGAGTATCCAAACCGCTAAAACAAACCCTACTTTCTTTCAAAACCATAAAACTTGTTTATTAACTCTGTCAAGAACTATGTGCCGTAGGTAGAACTCGATTACTATTATAATTACTCGATTATGTTGTAGCATAAACAATTGAAGGTCAAATTGCATCAAAAATAGTTTTTTGTTACTACATAATAATTTTATAGTTCTGAAATGGAAGTACACAAAGCTAAATTGATAGTTTGCTTAATCACAACAATTAATACCATAGAAAATAATATTTTTTTTACAAATATACTTATCTCGCAAGAAAATCAAAAACCGATATGTATAATAATTGAACTAATACTAAGAACCATTCTGTTTTAAGTACTAGTTAGATAACACATAGCAAAATGTTATTATTTATAAGTTAACTCTATAGATTAAATTATGCTATCCATTTTTGACACATGTAAATTATTTGTGAGAATAGTTTTAAGTGATTTACTACGGTCTATAGATAAAATAAGATACTAAAAGGAATTAACATTTATAATATACGAACATAATTGGACTTTGACACCCTTGAAACTAGTTTTAGCGGCTCGTTTCTATGATGCGTATGCTATTGACCGTAACTAAATATTGAATACCTAATAAATAAAAAAGAATATATGAATATGAATATCGAGTAAGACAGTAAATCGCGCTCCTTCGTAAAAATATGGGCTACGGGCGAAACACTATCCAATAGGATTCCTTGTGGTAAATTTCAACCAGTCTTAAGACTGGTTTTCATGTACTGAGCCTGTATAAAAACAGATGATTTTTATTATATTGTGGGAATCAAATCTGTGAGCCTTGACTTTTAGACATTTGCCACCATTTGGAACATCGTAACGTTTTATCAAATCTGCATAGTCCTTGATTTTACGGAAAGAAATAAAATAAATATTCGTATTTAATTTTGCATCATAAAAATTATTGAACCGGAAACCGGCCTATACATACAAAACTTGTCTGCACAAGAGATGACATGTAACAAACTACTGTGAATTTATCGAGTTTTGTTAATCTAAATGCCAGAGATATTTTACTTCCATACCAACAAGAAATCATAGAGGTCGGTAACCTCTTGCAAGTTGTTTAAGGGTTTCGTATCAAAAGGGGAACCCTATTTTCAAACCTTCAAATTAATTTCTGCCTCTTGGTCTGTTTAATGATCTTCTTAAATACAAGTATTATAATTTGCTTTTCATATTTCTAGTGCTGATTTGTGAGTTTAATATGGGCGTTGCCAAAAATGGTTTGCATATGTTTGTTACGCGATTTTTTTGCATCAATAGTGAACCCATTTGGAATAATATTTATTTGATACTGTGCATCATAGAAATGACATGAAAAAATTCAACACCGAAAATGGGATAACTTAATAAAAGTATTTAATTAATTTATTAGGTTCAATACAGGCAATACCGTAAACTGTTTGCATATTTTTACCAGACTTTATAAGTAAGAGGCAGTTATAAATTAAGCTGAATGTTTTCTGTATGTTTGTTAAGCGATATTTTTTCACCCGATTTGGATTATTATTTGTTATGTTATTTGGATAATATAATAATCCAAGTCTCAGTGGTAATCCAAATGTTACTTTTATGAGTCACAGTCTCATTAAACTAACATAAAAAAAAACAACCCTTAAAATTGAATAATAATTTCAAATGGATCATTAGTGATGAAACAATTATACGTCTAAAACAGCCTTTATAATTAACTGACACGTTACTGTCAGATTACTGTCAGACCTTGGCTCGGTTCTTTCAATCAACTTACCGGGGCCAAGATATGGACATCCGGTAATATTTCAAGTTCATACTCTTGATCATCGCTACGTCTTCTTTGTATTTGTGGTATGAATCCGCAGCTATGTCGCCATTAGACCTGTCGGGAGTATAATCGGGATTGTCGTGGATATATGTATCCCACATACTTTCACCTTTACCTGGTTAGGAAACAAGAATATTTATTAGCCTTAACTAGCAAATTCAAACTTACTTATTCTTTAAAATCTCAGTATCATTCCTACACGGCAAAATTTATACGCAAAAATATACGTGCGTATATCGTATCACAGGAGCTTCTGAGGCACATTAAGCTAGTTTTATTTATTAAGAAATTATGTCTGTTCCAATCCTATTATATTGCAGTTGCAGGGACACAGGCTCACAGGTTAATAGGCTTAGGTCTAAAATGAAATTTCAATAAATAATAAATAACTCAGGATGCATGGATTTTTTATAAGATTCATTTTAAATAACATCCCTACATACACATGTAAAATAGACGTGTAACAGACAGGTTATATCAAAATAAAAAAATCAACATCATGTTACGAAGTGTTGAACGAAATGAGATGCTAATAAAAAACGCGTGCTTAGAAAATTTCCCTTCTAAAGAAGAGGGTATTGAAAAGGAAAGCCTGAACAAAATAAAATGTTTGCGAAGAAAGTGGCGCCCTTTTACATACACGAGTGGCTTTGCGTAGAACTCGTGTTCCATAGTCAAATACGGTTGTAGTTTATTAAATCTGTGCGGAAGGATGTTTGCAGTACACGTGTCTCCAATATAATACACTTCCAATGGGAACCGTGAAGTATCGAACGCTGAAGTATCGTGAAGTATTTTCTTTACATTGAATACCCATCTTTGTAGGTTTACGAATATGTTTCTTATGAAGTCTTGTTTTGTGTGATATTTTAAATGTAACAAAAATAAGAGTAGGCTTCGCACTATAAGCAACAGTAGGACTTGTGCATAGTTCACCCGGAGATATACCTTCGCACCTGGTAATCTGCCGCCAAGTAGTGGTGCACTGGCATTGCTGTGTTCCGGTGAAAGGGAGTTGGTTCCGGTGAAATCACATGCCCATGAGATGTAACAACATTGTCTCGGGAGCCGGATGCAACTTGGGTCTTCTCACACTTCAGTCGGGTAAGAACTAAGTCGTAATGTTGTACTTATAGCCACCGCCCATCTCTGCCAACCACTTTTCATCAGGTGGCTTTCAGCTTGTCCAGTCAATTTAGTAGAATAAAAAAAAAACCTGAGCTATTGTAGCAGATACTCTAAATTATACTATTGGTGATATGAAAACGTTGGTTTTCAAGTCCAAATCGCACTTTCACGTATTAAAACAATTGAAAAGGCAAATATAAAATATTCAAGAGCATTTAGTACGTGAAAAGTCAAAGCGGTGTGTCACATTTACATATATGCTGTGCTACTTAGTTTTTAGATTTCTAATTAACCTCGCAAATTATTACCCTAGTTAGCAAAATTTTCAATGATCACTACTTAATCTAAATCATTTTACTCAGCTCGTCAAAACTATAAGAGAGAACAGAGAACCAATTAAAAAAAAGGCGGAGGTTGCGAATTCTAGAACGTATAGAATTTTAGGGAAGTATTATTATTAAAATTTGAAATAATCTCTTTGTGTGTTCTTGAAAATATAACTTAAGGGAGAAAGGACCTAAATAAAAATTTATAAAAATAGATGCAGACAGAACCGAAGACAAGACTCAATATCGCTTACTGGGGAAAGCCCATGTCTAGCAGTGGTGATGAATAATAAAATGAGTTAATATTTGATGTTCTTACCTCCAGCATTCCATCCTCCTTCAATTTGAAATGCGGCCGTCGAGACTCCAAAAATGAAATCTTTGGAGAAGGAGTAATTGCTCAGCCCAGAGTTCATTTCTGGCATAGATGCCCCATGGCACAGCAGGCTGCAAAGAAAAACCACCCAATTATTCATAAGAAGGTGTTTAAATTTAAAGGTTTTGTTTGTGATACCCATACTAATGCCAGGAATATATATTATATGGATCTTAAAACCTGGATGTGGAGCTATCGGAGACGTCCATAATATTTTAATGGAATGAGTGCGGAACGAATATAATATATTTTTAATGTTTGTTAATGGTGTGTTAG
Organism: Aplocera efformata; assembly: GCA_921293045.1. NCBI lineage: Eukaryota > Metazoa > Arthropoda > Insecta > Lepidoptera > Geometridae > Aplocera > Aplocera efformata. The sequence continues at coordinate 6,771,089 of OV121045.1, forward strand.
CTCACCCAATCTAAGGATACCAGTCTATGGAGGCCATTGATTTTTGAAGTAAGTAGATTAAATTAAGAAGGACTTTTTATGTCAATGTTGTTTATTTATGTTATGTAGTAGTAAGCGATAAAACCATTAAAAACGTGTTGGATTTGTTTTGTGAAATTGATTAGGCATAAACTGTTTTTACGGTATACTTGAAGTGGCAAACTCATTTGGATGGAGAGGGTTTATCGCACGTTGGTGGCGAGAAACGGTACGCTTCTATCGCAAGCAATAAAGTATTTAAGACAATCGTTTCCTAATATTTACTTACAGGCAAGAATTAAAATTTTGCCTTCGATTGTACCACATGACATTCGCTAAAAACTTATCACCTACTGCGACTGTTACATAGCGGAATATTAATTTAAGGAGAATGTTTTCTCGAGTTTTATAAATATAAACTTGGCACAATTTCTTTTTCTCCCTTCGTGCACATTTCTCACCACCTAGGGGATACTTGGGGACTCAAAGAGCGCAGGTGCGTGTAAATTCGATTCCCTCGTACTAATGTAAATTACTGAAGATAAGATAAGATAAGACTAAAAATATAAAGTTGCTTTACTGATCTGCGACAAATAAATGTATACCTTCAACCACAGAATAAATCTATAAATAATAATTACCTATTGTAATTGTTCAAGATACGATAACAGCAATTTTAATAGCCTTATTTAACGATACCTATTTTCTGAGCTGTATTGTCTCAGTTTTTATCTCGCTGATTAAAATTAGCGCGATAAAAACGCAGGCAATGCAACAAACTTTGACTTTTGTGATCAGAATAAAAGATCACAGAAAAAATATTGATACTAATTATAACTAAAAAGTTTATAAAAAAAATTACCTTTTTATTATTTCAACTCATATTACTTATATTAATCATTAAGATTATATTTATATTCAATTAAAATTATTAAAAATAATACAAAAAAAAATAGCTCATTTGGTAGTACCTCTGCCTTCTTCGCTGTAGGTCGTGGGTTCGATTCTTACCCAGGACCAGCATTTGTGTGTAAACAGAAATGTTTGTTCTGTGTCTGGATGTTAATATGTATTATATGTATTTATTTTCAACAAAAAAAGTACCATATGTATTCTATCAGTCCCATATTACAAGCTATACTTAGTTTGGGGCTAGATGGCGCTGTGTGAAATATGTCAACAATGAATATTTATAATATTCTTATTAAATCCAAACTTTTCTAAAGGAATTATTTGCTCCATGATGATGATATATCCCACGATATAGTGACATATCAGCAGGAGATCAAAAACTAGTTCAAAATATACGCCATAATTTAGCAGGAAATAATTTATGTTCGCGTTCTATCCATTATGAGCCGGTTTTTATATCTGTTTTTTTTCCAGTTTTTGATTCTAGGTAAAAAAAAAATAGGAAAATTATTGGCTTACTCTCTCCAAAGCTAAACTATGTCTCGGTAACAACTCAATCCACTATTATAAAACATGTGATAAGGCAGTGTTCAACGACGGAAGACAATGCACAAAAAGGCATGATAATGTCATAATATTTTAACTAACGACGTCATTATGAATATATTTTAATATTCCTCAATTATTATCAGATTCAATATTATGCTCCTAAATTAAATTAATTACTCAATAAGGATACGATAATTTGGACAAACCTATTATATATATAGTAATCATTTGGCAGTATGAAATTATATATATACAAAAATTTAGTCCACAATATAACTATAGTGACATAAAAATACCTCTTAGATATCTTTTTCTCACGATAGGTAGATTTAGAAAACCAATACACTGAGTTTAATAAAAACAATAAATAACTTATCCTCACTGCCATTGTATCACGAAACACTCCAACAATCAACCCACGATACTTATTAAAACAACGTCAAATAAATTGAAATGCAATTAGCACACTTTTTTATCATCACTCCTTGAATTTCACCTACATCCACTCACAGTTTAATTAAATTTACATTCGAATGTATCTGAAATGAAATTACAGCCAAGAACGAAGTAAAATATCAACGGTTATTTCCAGTAAAGATGTCGCTTTAAAAAATTCTGCAGGTTCACTTGCTATCCAAATTTGCGAAATCTCACCTAAGGCCCGCCAAAAGCGCTGCGCTCTGGGCGACTCCACTCGAGCTCCACATTGTATCAACTAAATTCAGAAACAACATGGCTTTACCTATTAACGACAATCAAAGCCTTCTGACCTTGAGTGAGTTTCCCTAGAGGAGCGAGTTCAAGCCACCGTCAATAATGTCCTTATATGTTTATTGTTCATATCCGCATTTAAAACGTAATAATAATAAAAATTTAGTATTTTTATATTATTAATAAAAATTGAAATTCAAAAAGAAGTTTTTCAATGTATTATACAATAAACAATTGCGTCTTGAGTAGCTAAAATATTTATACATTTAAAGTGGTTAATATTGAGTAGAAAACGACGTACAAAGTCTAGTAATATAGAAGGTACATTAACAAATATAGAGACTAGCTAAGACTATCATCTAATTCAACGTTTGGATAGTGGAGTCAATCTCATCCAATATGCGTGATAAGATTATTATCTTTAGAATCTCAATAAATATTTGAATTGCAATGCATGTCTTTACCAGGTTATTGTCCTTTGTATATAAATAATCAGCGTTGGTTTCTTATTTAACCAAGGCTTATTTTAATAGGTTGATATTAAAATCAATCGAAATTATGTTTGATCAATAACAAAATTAGTTGTCAATTAAATGAGTCCAGTTGCTCGCATCCGTAGTTACAAGAATTTAGTTTCGCATCACCTGCGACTCATTTTACTAGTCAAATAATTTTGTTATTGATCAAACATAATTAACAACTGTTAACAGGTATTAACAATTCCACTTTTGAAAATAAATACATTGTGCAAAATATTTGTGGAAGATAATTAAGCCCTGGGTTATCTTTTCAACCGTTTGTACATAATTAAATTTTTGGTATAACCGAAGGGACTCGGAATAATTGACTGATTTAAAAATCGAATAAAACGACTTCAAAACTTTTACCACTTATTACGCTTATTAATTTTAGGGGTTCGCGTCCATAGGAGAATACCCTCAGAATCCCCTGGTTGGTGCTAAAGGAGCAATAAAAAGTAGCAGTAGAACTTGTGCAAAGTTCGCTCGTAGAACACCTTGTAATCTTTCACCAAGCAGTAGTGCACTCGCATTGCTGTGTTACGGTGAAAGGTTTTGAATCCGGTGCCGGGGAAATCACATTTGCATGAGACGTAACATCCCCATCTCGGGTCTTGGGCGTAACGGGGTGACCTAAGTCGTATTGCAGTTGTTATGGGCCGAGGTGACTTAACATCTGGAGGGCTTTCAGCGCGTCCCGTTACGTAAAATTAATTTAAAAAAAATTACATAAAAAAAGGATACAGGACCACATTGGAGGAACAGCTATCAAATAAAATAAAAATACATCCAAATGTCCATTCCATCCATTCTGAAAAAAATGTACACAAAAATAACTCGTACAGCTGAATCGTAAACCTCCTACTCGAAAGTCGGTTAAAAAAGAAATAAGACTAGAATCTGACACCATCGAATGTAAACGGATTACCTGCTGTCACGGGGCGTTGGAAATTAAATATTTGTTAAGGGAAATAACATCATAAATAACCTCACGACACCGGTGGATGTATCTGACACCCCTCACGGAGCGTGTATAAATCATGGAAAGGCGTGAGCTATAATTTATATTCAACTTTTTCCACATGGCGGAAATCGAGTCCACTCCCTTTGTGGCTGGGCCTCACACATCCGGAACATACGGCTGCGGGCGCTACAAAGGGAATTTTCTGGATTTGGATGTGAAAAACAGGGTTTGTTTCCACCGATACCGGGACCAGATTGAATTAGCCACGGATCATAGCGAGTTGTATACACCGATACCAGGATCCGTTTATCATAAAAAAATATATAATGTTATCAGCCAGCCTCATGAAAAACTCCGTCCATTGGTGAAAACTATGTGAAAATCATTCGATAATTTTTTAAGTTCATCGTGTTCAGACAGACAGATGCGGTGGAAGAATATGTAACGATAAACTGGAAAAACAACAGTTGTGAATCATAAACAATTAAAACTTAAAACAGGTTCTCACGGAAAAAGACACAATGTTTTAATATCTGTACTAAAAAAAAATATAATAAAAATTCATTCTTACTTACTTCACGGCTCGGTTGCTAGTAGCTTTACCTTCTGCGCTGTAGGTCGTGAGTTCGATTCCCACTCAGGATTTGCATTTGTGTGACGAATATAGATGGTTGTTCTGTATCCGGGTATTTATATATTATGTATTATAATGTCTTTATTTACAAAAGAAAAGTACTATTGTTTCCCTATTATAAGTTTTGCTTAGTTTTAGGCTAGATGGCACTATATGAATTGTCCGTGATATGTTTAATTTATGTTAATTAATTGTATGATTGCGTTTATTAGTAATAAATTGCGTTAATTTGTTTCTAAATACAGAAATATCTTAGTCCAAAATTTTTTAGGTCATTTCATAAATAATTTAATAGACAAAACAAAATGTGGTTCTAGAGGTCTGTTTTGGGATATTAATATATTTGAATGCCTATAAGTTTCCTTTACAATAAAAAAAAACGTGTTACATGTTATCATATAAAATATGATCGCTCTATAAATCAAACAAATAAGTGCTTTAAGGAAAGGCACTTCTAGGTCAATTTCAAGGAGTTATTGAAATACCAGATAGGATATAAGGCTTCTAACAATGTACGAGATTCTAGGAATATTTTTTTCTCGAGCGAGAACATATTCCATTAAAATAAAATGCTTTCATGAGCTGAATAGCTGGCAAGATTTAGCGTCAAACTAGGTAGGTATCTATAATTTTAAAATGATATCGTCCCAAAAGGTCTTTGAGTAACCGATTGAAATGTTTTCAAATTAAATTTCTAAATTTGATGCAGATATTACTTTTCTCAAGTTCATATAATAATTAAATTGGTATTGATCCTTTTTTAATGCTGCTATTGCTGTTCTGCTTTTCCTCGGAGGTTAACATCACCTGCAGACTTGCACCTGCAAATAAACATGTTACATTCTATAAAAATAATATTAATTATATACTCTAATTTCTCCGTAGAAAATTGGTATGTAGAGCTTGCCTGCACATGATCAATTATGGTCTCTATTTGCTAGGATCGATTCCAAATTAACGTCTTTTTAAAGTGACAAATTTCCTGACAACTTTATGAAAATCGTTTCATACGATTCAAGATATTTTAATATTCAAGGGCACTCCAAGTCTTTGTCTCATCTCCATTTCAGTTTAAGTTGAAAAACTTGTTTAAAAACATTTCGAAGTTTATTCATAAAATTTCGGCAACTTTTTATTCAAGGACACCATAAAAAGGCTTTGTCTTATCTTAGTCTATCAAATGGACTTGGAAGTCATCCAAAACTATTTATGGTAAGTTTTTGGTGACTCCAGTCGGCAGCATCTAAATACTCCGTGTTTTGCCCGTCTTGAAGCAAGCCGTGGAACTTTTCAAACGTTTGAAAGCAAAGTTGGATCTTGTAGTTTAAAAACATTTAACATAAACTTCCTAATGAATACTTAGGGAATAAGTTTGAAGAAATTACCTTAGTTAGTAGTTCTAGTCGCTAGAACATTTTGATGGCAAAACATGTTTCTAAAAGTTGACAGGTTTAATTAATTTATTTATAAACCACTAGCTTTTACTCCGGTTAAAAAGGCCACATGAGACGATGGGTAAAAACTGAAAAAAGTAGTGTTATTTTGCAAGGTACAAAAAAAAATACTTTACTTTTTTGGGATAAAAAGTAACCTTTGTCTTAATCCAGGGTTTGAGCTATCTTCGCAACTAATTTCATCCAAATCCGTTCAGAAGTTTGGCGTGACTGAGTAACAAACATACATACAAACATTCATAATATTAGTATGATGTGATCCATGAATAAATTAAAAATAACCGTAATAAATTACATTGAATCGCATTGACTTTATGAATATGCTGTATTTTCAAAAATATGAATGCTTCCATGACGTCACACGCTCACACACCGAATGCAGTAATTTTGACAGGCGAGCTGATGACCTATCTATGTAAGTGTCTATAAACTACAGATAACCGACTCAGGTCCTCCCTACTGAAGTATAAGAAGACCTAAGTCGCATAGCGTTCCGTTTGTCACTCTTAGACAGGGAGGTACCATCTCATGCATGTATATTTTCACTGCCCTTTCACATATCTGCAAAAGGACTACCTGTATACCTGCATAGACGCATACAATAACACAACATATACATTTGAGAGGCGAGAACAAACTTCATGCTCATCTCACAAACGTTTACCCCAGTCAGAAATCGAACGCAGGACCTTAACTAGAAGGTTTAATTTCAACATAGTTACAGAGCCGTCAATAACGTTATTTGGTTAGTATATTATTTAAAGGTTATTTTAAGTGGACATTTCTACGTATAATGGTGCTATTTTAAATAGTTTATCGCCAATAATTAATATGTAAACTTTGTTATGCTACAATTAATTAGGATCGGTGATTAATTATACGGTTGTTTTAGTAATTAGTTATTTTGCATTCAAAAATGTGTTTTGTGTTCAATTATTTTATAAATTATTTGGTATAACATTTTAATTATTATTCGAAGCCTTATTCCCAATAGAATAGGCAGAGCCTATAATGGGCCACATTTCAGGTTATGGGTTTCCCGATGAAACGCAGACCACTCGTCACGTGAGCTTTTCGACACGGGTATATCGAGGTTCCCTTACTTATAATGATGATATTTTTTTAATTATTTATATAATTATCAGCAGCTGTAATAACAATTTTTGTGAAAAGTTTGCTCTATAGACCCGAAATGTCATGAAAAATAGGTATTTATTACTAAAAAAAAAGTCTCAAATATTTTCATACAAATTAATCTAATAAGTGAATAAAATAACAAACAATTTTATTTTATTGTAATTGTATTTATATCATTATCATATGGGATAAAATAGGAAAGACGAAATACTGGCGGATTGACAGACAGAGGGACATAAATATATTATACTTACGATTACATGTCAGTACATATACGAGAATTTGATGTACACTCGTAAACATATAAGCATGTTCACAAAAAAAGTGATAATCATAATGTAAACACTTGGCATAAAATAAACTCGCTGTGCCCACTTCTAAGTACTTCTCCAAGGTTAGCAATTCTTTCAAAGGTCAATTGGGTACACTTTAAAAAAAAAATACCGATCGAATTTCAATACTGTCAATAAATAAATTTAAAGCTTTTATTGAATGTACACTAGCTTACTATAAAATAACAGATTACCTAGATAAATACAGCTTTGGAATGAATTTGCTCCACTCTAGACGCAGGACCATATTCGCAAATATGTAATTCTGTCTCCGAGGGGTTTCTTTCTCTCGGGTTGGTCGCTTAGGGTTGGAACAGACGTAAACTTAACAAATAAGACTATCTGAAACATGAAAACTGACATTAATTTGCCATATTTGGGTGTAAAGAGTTCCTGTTTCACGTTTTTTACTCACGAATATGTTTACTTGTATGTGTAAAAGTCGACGTGTTCAAATGATAATTGTTATATCTAAAGGAATAAATGAGTTTGAGTTTTGACAGTCGGTCTAAACTTATTAATAGGGTATTTAGAGTACTTTCAATTTAGGGTAATACTTAAGCAACCTGAGATATATTACTTATATAGGAAATTTCTGTTACCCCGAACATATTGAATATATTTATTATAATAATTTTTAAAATATAATTGATTTCTTTTTCTTAGATTACATTTGGGAAACGAACACATACTCGGGGAAAAGAAGACCTATAGTTATGTGCGGATGTCATACTACAACATGAGGCCGGCTTTCAGCATGTCCCGTAACTTTTATAGTAATATATTTTTTTCTTAAATACAGATAAACAAAATCATTTTAGCGCTGGCAAAATCTCATCAAAATTCCATTGATCGTGTCGATATCAAAGCGAAATAAATTTTCACAAATGTTTTTGAAATGAGCACATTTTAAATTCCAATCTTGCACTTTAGTCCGTTAGTAGACATGCAGATGGGCGAAATATTTTCACCGATTTGCATCCGTAGCAAAGTTAAATTAGGTCTACTGTCCACTAAAGCATCGCCTATTATATATCTATATAAAAAATAATAATATGATGATATATGTTAGTAATGATTAAAGGCTGTAGCGATTTGGCAATTTTATTTATTTATTAAATTATTATAATATTTATATTATTATTAAGCCACAGTGGGCTAAAAATTAACGCCATAATAACGCATATTCTGTGACATGCGTTATTATGGTGGGTATCTTTAAAATAGTAAAAATCAACTGGTGCTACGGAACCCGCGATGTGTAATGATAATAATATAATACTAAAATTAGTCAATATATTTATTTTAATGTAATCGTTTGAGTTTGTTACTGTTGTATTTTTTTCTAGATCCAAAAAATATTATATATAAACTATATGTGGTATGGTATTAAAATAGATAGACCGATAGATGAATTGTCTGATTTTTAAAATGATACTTATTCCTGTTGAGTCTTAAGGTATAATTTTCTTTGTCCACAATTTGTCTCCTTCCAATCAAACTTATGCTTTTGTATAATTTATTTTTCGCTAATTGAATAGTCATGTTGACTACCTGCTTATAACTGTATAATAAATTTTGAATAGCAAAAATTTAATATAGAATTAATTGAAAACAAAAATTAATAAAAAAATTATGTAAATTTAATATAAATTGTAAATTTAAAATAAATTGTAGTTCTACAAATGCCGCGGCCGCTATTGCTCAGTAAAATTGACCTTCAGGACATTTGATTCAATATTTTAAATCAGCGCTTACCAATTCAGTAGACTACTGGCCTAGGTTATGGTAATCCTGGTATAACTTACAGGCTTGCAAGCTACCCAATTTTATTGAAAGATGTTACCGGCTTTAAGGAAAATTGAACTATCCCGATAATTTTAATTCATTTGGCGATTTTCTAGTGAACATTAAAACTTTCATGATTAATATTTCAAGGCGGACCGATTTGTCCGTCGGTTCGTCGATCCTTTGTTTAATACGGTATAAAACAGCCGTTATTATATTGATTCAAAGTAGCAACAAAACGTATTCCCGTAGTCAAAATCAGTAAAATAAGAAAACTGTATACTTTCAATATTTCAATAGGTCCGAAGCAACTATCTGCTTCACAGATAAGTGATTCCCGGCCGGAGCAAACTTTGTAAATAGATTGAGATTAAAATTTGTTTTCGAATTCTTTAGCAGCAGTTTTTTACCCGAAACGGTACATACACGCATGTGATTTCATCGGCACCCTTTCATCGGAACACAGTAATGCTAGCACTACTACTTGGCGGCAGATTCCAGGTGACGTGGGAGTACCTCTCCAAACAAACTTGCACAAGTTCCACTGCTACTTTTGGTTGCTCCTTTAGCAACACCCAGGAGGTACGTGTAGGGAATCAAAGGATACACACACACCTACAAACGCGAGCAACTGTTTGTTGTAAGTATTCACTTATTAGTGAGCGTTTCTTAGTGTGTACGGCAATAAAAAATATTTTACCATGACTAAGTCCATAGTAATGTTAAATCAATAATTGAAGCATTAGGTAGCTATCGTTCCAAGCAAGAAAACTCGGCTTTATCAGAAATTTCGAAATCTTACTCAGTACTTTCTATAAGGTTCTTTAGTTCGAAATTACCTTACGCTTGTTCCATTAGCCTCTCTTTTCAAGTACCGGCGACCCTATTCAGATGAGTATGAAATTAACCTGATACGAGAGGTTTTCTTGAAAATTTTCACAAAACCTGAAGGTAATGGTATAGTCGAGGTTCGAATAGTAAATTGATGACATTTTTTATCAATGTCAATACCAAGACCAATTTCGTAACTCATAGTTCGACAGCAAAATTTCATCGAGAGATATGTTAGCCTTATAGCCTACTTTTTTTTAGTTGCGCCAGTCACCTGATACGGGTATATTACGTCTCATGTGCCTGTAATTTCACCGGCACACACACCCTTCCACCGGAACACAGCAATGCGAGCATTACTGCTTGGCGGCAGATTACCAGGTGTTTAGGCATTACTTCTCTGGCAGAACTTTGCACAAGTTCTACTGCTACTTATGATAGATATCGGCGCTACATAATGAATTATTATTAAGTAGTAAACTATTTCCTTTAACGACAAGTAAAGGTGCAACATGTGACGGCCAGAGCATGGTTGGTAATCTGGGAGAACAGTTGTATTAATCACTAGGTAAATGATTGAGTTGGTTTATAGTATTATAATAAACTAGCGACTCGCCCCGGCTTCGCACGGTTAGTAAAGCATCAGTGTCGTATCAGAAACTACCCGTGCGAAGCCGGGGTGACTTGCTAGTGTATACATAATCACCTCTTGATTCACTCTATCTATTAAAAAAAACTGCATCAAAATCCATTGCGTAGTTTTAAAAATTTAAACATACATAGGGATATAGGGACAGAGAAAGCGACTTTGTTTTATACTATGTAGTGATGGTAATATTGTACTGTAAATAAATGTGGGGACGAAGTGAGGGAACGAGCGGGAATATCCCATAATACGGCCTTCAAAGCGATGGTCCAGGATCGATTCCGAGCCGGGGCCGCACTTTGTGTGTCAGTCATAAAATTAGTTCTCGGGTAGGCATTGGTTGTTTTTGTTTTGGGCTTAAGTGCATTTTATTGCCACCTGTGAAACAGAATCCTTCCCAGGAGGGTATGAGTAAGAGCAGTTATTATAGTCAAAAAAATATTTTTCACACGTTTGTTGTCGTTACCTCTTGAAATATTTACGTAGTATATTTTGATACTTCAAGTATTGCTATCCGTATTTTAGCAGGCTGCAAGATTTTTCCTTGTGCGATTCATTTTTCATATTTGCTTACGTTTATAGAAGCATAAGTTAAATTATGATACATGTGTTCAGATTTATAAGCTTAATGAAATATATTCGACTGCACACTCCTCATATATTCTCTCTACAAAGCAGTAGCGTAAAAGGTATTCATGGATATTCGCTGGAAATCCTAGTTCAGGAGTATGAGTTTGCAAGCGTTGATCCAAACCTGTTTTCACATGTTTTAGATCTTGAACTCAATCCTACAAGATCTTTGAAAACAAAGTGCCCAGCTGCAGATGTTATCGACAACATCGGTCTTTGAGAGAATAAACTAGCACGACATAGACCATTGAGAACTCGCCAGAGATTTATTACCCAAATAGTTAAGCTGTTCAGCTGTTCCTGAAAGGAGATGCGCGTGTTTCGACTCAGTCCACGCGAACAAAATCGTAAAAAGTTTACTAAAGCAATATGTGACAACTTTTATTACATTATTTCTTCGTACTTCGCATGGTTAGTAGAGCGTCAGTGTCGTATCAGCAACTACTCGTGCGAAGCCGGGGTGAGTTGCTAGTACTATATATAGACCTTCCTCTTGAACTATCTATTGCTGAAAACTGCATTAAAATAAGTTGCGTAGTTTAAAAGATCTAAGGGTACAAAAAGCGCGACTGACTTGGTTTTATACTATGTAATGATTAGACACACTACCGCCAACCTGGTGGTTAAGAACATTTAATTAGGCGCTAAAAATAAAATATTGTAATGTATAATATTGTACATTTGGTGAAAATCCGTAGCTCAGCTATATTTTTATTGTTTTCAGGTTGTTCCCATAAATATAATAGTTTAGTTGTTAAATCACAATAACTGAAAAAAAAAATGTCTTTATAAGTAACGAAGTAAACGAAATTGCGTATTTTGCTCTTCTGTGACATTTTTCTTCACCTAAACATTCACCTTCACCTTTCTTCTTACTATTTTGTATGTATTTTTGTTTATTTTGTAAAATGGTAGGATGTACCCTCCAAGGGCGAGAAATAAGAGATGAATGTAAGAGGTTCGATAATTTTTTTTCAATTTTGTTTATTAGCCACTTGTTTTTCGTGTTACCGAGAAATTTGGAAGGATTTGTAAGTATTGTTTACTCTTACTATTTCGTAAGTCAACCGAAATATCGGGACTCAACCAAACTTTGCCAACATGATATTGTAGTCATGAGTTTAACACAGCTTTCTCTCGTGTTACATCTAAATCATGGTAAATATTATATCTCGGTAAGTCGAAAAATAATATTCATAACCATGATAGTTTTAAAAACTTGTTCCGTAGTTACTTTTATGCCAATTAAAAACAAGCTGTGTGATTCAGACTACACAATGGAAGTTCTCTGCCACAAATTGTATTTTAATTGTTAGGATAACCGCGATACATGTTCTGTGAAAATTTAAGTCACCTGTGGTTAATGGTTCAAAAGTAACAGCTTTTTAAAGGTACGACAGAGACACAGACAGCCGTTGTAGTCTTAATAATATCACAAAGGCAAGAAGCTTCCACATTGACCGATATAACCCCGATGTAACGATTTATCACTTGAAAATTTTCAACACGACGGATTTATTATTCTCAATATATCAAACGACGACTTAATGGAAAATGTACGGAGAAAATATTTGAGGGAAACATTTTATAGCACTTCAGGCTTTTCCCGAATGATTTGAGGAAAATTGTGATCGGTTGTAGAGTAATGAATTATATTTCATTACTAACTGTGCCCGCGATTTCGTTCGCGTGGACTTAGATCTATCCCAGCTCAAAAAAGACAATGTTATCCTATTATGTCTAGTCGTTACTATTATTAAACTATTATTTTAGTTTTGTTGATTTGACATATTAGCAGACTTGATTTGATGATGAACTATGCAAGCGAAGGTGCAACCATTATGAATTATGAGCACTCCGACTTAAATTTAATAATGTATGATGGGAGACCAGATGCACTCAAGGAATTTACGAATTCAATAGGTAGTGTATTCTTGTTTCACTACTCTGTTAACAAAGCGGTATTCAATGCCATCCGCTGGGACACTGCTCAATGTTGTATCATTAATTGTTGTGTGGTCCTAAACTTGGTGTTGCAAACTGGGTTTTCCGTACCGTTCAAGTTATTTGTGACTTTAAACATTGTAGGGGTGGTTTTACCTCCATATAACAATGTAGCTGTTATACCCGATGAGGTTACAGAGGGAGTCATTCTATTTAGGCTGCCTATTAGGGCTAAGATGACTTTGGTGAGTAATGATTTCCCTATACCACCAGGTCCATTTTCGTTGGCAGTTTTGAGGTTTTGACGCAATATTTCCGGTAGTTTCCGTGCTTCGGAGGGCACGTTAAGATGAAAGTCTCGGCTATACTGTTCGTAAAGCTTTGTCGGAGGCCTTCAGGCGGCTTGAAAACTCCAACAACATAGTTGGCCTAGTTCGTATAGTTCGCTATCATTGTTGAGTTGCATATTTCTAAAAAGTCTTCCGCTAATTTATCTTGATCCTCTTCCAACTATGCAGCATCCAAAAGTCCAGAAAATATCAGCAAAATCGAAAACATGATGTTGTTGATCTCATCAAGCAAATGACGAGCTTGATAGGCAGCTTAGTAAGTGGGATATAGGATTAACCATCAAACTTTCGCAGTTCGGCAAAAGGACTAGGCCCTCGAATTGTATGAAGAAAAACGAAACTACTTTTAAACTAATTACCTACTAAACTAAACTAAACAAAAACTACGACTAAACGTGTCATCTGCCTTCTTGCGTCTGCTCGCATTCATGTTGCTTACTCCGCCAAAGGCACGTGGCGCGCATTATATGGTATTGTGCAAAAATTATTCACTCAATGTGTTCGTTTTCTGCAAATCATTCACCAATTTGCCAGGACTGTTATTCAGCTGTTCATTTTAACTGACAGTTTAGCTACATAGCAACCTTTCTGTCAATATCATGCTGTGATTAGTTTTCAATTTCCGTACGGTCAGCTCCGTACTGAATGGTTGAGTTCAGCAAAATGCTTATTTAAAATTTTCTAAAGGAAAATATCCCAAGGAGCATTGGCAAGCAAAATAATCGGATCAATGCGGATATGTTTTTTGTTTTAGAAAGCTGCTTTCGTTTCTCGGAAATGATTATTTACTGGTCTGTTCACGCTCTCATAGAGAACGTTACGCCTCACAACCAAATAATATCGACTCATCTTTTTATTATTTCTAACTCCTTCATATAACTATAAACACATTTTGTTTATATTTTATTTGCACTCAATATAAACTACCCTTTAAACATGATATGAAGTCAAATATGTCAATTTTACATACACGGCAAGTTTGCGTTCTTTAAACGAGACTTCTGAATGCCTGAAGCAATCGATCTATTCAGAGAATATATTTGGTAGAGTTCCACGTGATAGCTTTGAATATATTTGAACTGGCAAAGTATCGGGAGTGGTAGGTGAGAGTGTGGTGACCTAGGGGTATAAACGCCGACTTTTAATCGAAATCACTGATTCAAATGCAAACATGCAATGAGTATCTTACTTAAAAAATGTATGATATACTCTCCTACTCGTGTAAAGCCGGGGCCGGTTGCTTGTATGATATAATATGTACGAAAAGGGAGACCTCTGCCCGTAGCAATATATCAATTCAGAGGATATATTTGGTTGAACTCCAGGTTTGAATATATTTGAACAAAGTGATTGAATTGATTGATTAATCTTACAAGAGGTTTGATATAGAATATAATACGAAAATCAACTGATCTGAGTACAGTTTTTTCCCTTCGGTATTTCGTTTATGTCTTAGCTGCATAGACATCTTTATAAAAATAGTCCAAGAGACAAATCTTCTCATTCGCGAATTCAAATTGATGCGGATAAAGAATAAACCTTTTCGGGATGTATTTTACTGCCTAATAATAATGATTTAATCACTATTGTGTTACATGCTAATACTGAATCCGACCCATACTTTCCAATCAAATTTAGTTTTAAATTCATTTATTGTCTAACTAGCTGCGCCCCGCGCTGTTACCCGCGGTTGAACTTCCTACGGGAACCGTACATTTTTCCGGGATAAAAAGTAGCCTATGTGCTATTCCAGACTATAATCTATCTCTGTGCCCAATTTCATCCAGGTCCTTCAGCCGTTCTGGCGTGATTGGGTAACAAACATTCATCCATACTTACAAACTTTCGCGTTTATAATATTAGTAGGATCTAGCTATCAATCAACTTCAAACTAGCGCAAACTGTGAATACTTTTCAGGGCTCATGCACACTGGGCACGAGGGTTAACGGCATCCGTTGGTTCGCATGCGTAAACCTTTCTACCCTATCAGTTAGGTTCAGTGGCAAGTGGGACGCGGCGTGGGATTCACGCGACGACACGCCACGCTGTCTCACGGAACAGCCGCGATCGCGGCTACGTAAAGTGAAATGAATTTGTGATTTTTTAAAAGTACTATGATGTTTTCGGGTTTAGTGAAATGAAAACCTATGGATTGTTTATAGTGAAATAAATTATTTACGGCGTGTTTCCAAAAAACAAGTGACCAATTAAAAGAACATTGAATAATAAGTATTAAAAGATTTTTGGGCTTGTAAGTAAGTAATGGAATGTGCAATTTTTTTTTGTGAATATGAAAATTGTAGTTTCCTTAAATATCTTCTTTCATTCAGTTCAACTGTAAGCAATACTGACACAGATTTCAAAAATAATACTTGCAATTCATAACTCAAAATCAATTTCAATCTTTAAATATTATATTTTTCAATTTTTTATATGTTTCTTTTAAATTTTTATCGACATTGTGCTTAACATGACCCCAATTTTGTAAATCGATCTAGTGGCTTACTTAGCTTTGGCACGTAAGAGACATTATTCATAGCAAATTCGTGAAATTTCTCAGAGTGTTCGGCGTGGTCCACATTTTTATCTACTACGCCAAAGTTAAAACCAATGAGGCTTTTAATATGAGCTAGTAGTTTTCCTCATATCTGTGCTAACTATAGATTTGCCAGTCTTATGGCAAGATGTACTTGGTGTATTAACTATTCGTCGTATTATGTCAAATAAATATCTTTTCAAGTATCGTGCTCTATCGCTGGTTATTGAGGTATGCATATTGGCTATACTATGACGTCATAAGAGTCTATTATTAAGCTAAGCTTAGTAGACAAAAATAGCGACTTGGCGAACTGGCAGCCCACCTGATGTTAAGTGGTTACTACCGCCCATAAACAGCAAGACAACTTCAGTCCTCCCATAACTAAGACCCAAGTTGCATCGCGTTACGCCCGTTACTCTGAGACGGGAATGTAACGTCTCAGGCGCCTGTAATTGCACCGGCACCGGAATACAACTATACGAATGCACCACTGCTTGGCCTGTGTTGACTATACATAAATATGAAATAAAAAAAATCTTTTTAGAAGTAACACAACTGGATTTTGTAATTGTTGGAGCCCATATAAAACTAATTTAGAATGGAGGGTTTGATTTGTTATAGCTAAACCAATCTTCAAAAATGCTGCCAGAGTTGGTTTTTAGTTTAGCCTAAACGAAAATAGGCTATTTTTTCGATTTCGTTTTCGTGCGCATCGTGGTGCATACTAGGAGAGGATTTTATTTAGTAATTTTGGTCAGGTTTATTGGTCAGATAGGCTGTTGATGAATGTGGTTCAACTCACGTCCTGGTAAAATCGCATGCATATTGCACATTAATCTTTTCACCATGCATATCAGAAATCCAACATAATATATTACATAATATATAATATAATACATAATATTACCAAAAAGATTTCTGCCGAGTATTAAAGAATAGGGAACTGTTTTTACCGAAAAGTAATGCAACAAGTTTTTTTATATTATTGCAGTGAAGGTCTAATGGTAAGTGGTTATCTCCAACCAAAACAACAACAATACGACCTACTCGTACGTCCTCCGACTCAACCCGCATCCCCGTTGCCTCCATCACCCGAGACGGGGAGGTTACGTCTCTTGCACCTGTGATTTCACCGGCATCGATACCCTGCCACCGAAACACAGCAATACGAGTGCATCAATTTGGCGGCAGGTTACTTGGAGGCACTTTACGGGACGAACTTTGCACAAGTTCAACTGCTACTAAAGAGGTTATAACGGAACATAATGAAATTAATACACTTAGGGACCAAAATAATTATATGTATATCTATCGCAAGATTCAATAAATTCTACTGTCTCAGCGCCCTAATTTAATTAATCCCTTTGTCCAAGTTCGAAGAACAAAAGTTTTATCTCCTTGTCTGGTTTCACCTAAAACGTTTAAACTGATTATATAAACTGCGACATCGTTTGACTATAGGATACGATTCAAATATACTATTTGAAACCAGCTTTATAACCTGTCAATAGCTGTAAACATCGTAACCTAGTTAGTTGTACCCCTTCAAATTGAACCTCGATCCGCAGCCAGAGAAAATTTGTTAAATGAGCATAAAGTTTGTTCTTAATTCAATGAGTATATTAAAAACTTAACTTCGAGTAAAGCTTTTTAATAAGTTATTAGACATGAAACTCTTACCAATATCTGTTGGAATCTGAAGGCAACCAGAAGGATAAAAGAGCTGTTTTTTTACGATGGCATGCCTACCCTCTTTTCCGTGCAATACCAGTACGCCTACCCAGCTCTGTTCCATACTTCGCATATCTACACCGTTCATTCCTCGCTCGCATTCCGCGTTGGTATAAAAAATGTCATTCCGATTTGGCCACCAAGCATTGTTCTCGTTTGAATAGCTTTTGCACTGCAATACACACGTAATATATTTCGGTGTTACTGTGTAATGTCCTGTTCAATAAACCACAAAAATTTGTTTAAACCACGGGAATTTGTCGCGGAGAAACAAGTCACGGGGTGAATGGAGTTTGGTTATACTATATCAACGAAGTGGTGATAGATCAACTACTCTTTTTTATGTTGGGAAATCCTCATGGATACTCTGTCGTTGCGGGGGCAGCGAGAAAGTTATGCCGGACTCCTACTGCCTAAAAACCCAACAGTGTTCCTTCACGACGCTTTAGAGAAGACCGCAGGACTTTCGAACTGTTCCTTAGCTAGATCAAACTACCCAACCTTAGACTTGAAAATTCCGGCTCTCGATACTTATTATGTCCGTATGCTTGGTATTTGGGTAAAGTGACGCGCACACCTTCTAATCACTGGGTTCCATGAAGCGGAGTTTATACCCGTCATAACGATTAAAGTTTGGATAATTTCAACCGCTCCTTGAACTATTCTCTTGTAGTAATGGCGTTCATTTCCAAAAACTTTTGAATAATGAAGTTCAGTGATAGTTTTCAAGCAAACAGTTAACGTTATAGAATTAATATAAGTGAAGAAAGAGAATGCCAATGAAATTCTGCTCAATGGTGAAGTCAACATATAAAAAAGAGTTCTTGAGTTCGATGTAATTACATCGCCACTTTATACACTAGAGTAGAGAGAGAGTAGAGCTCTCTCTCTACTCTAGTGTCTAAGCTTCACTAGAGTCACCCATTCAAATAAGCCACCATACACTTATACGGGGTTGCATCACTTTGCGTGTTTTATTTTTTTTTAATTTGCTTTCCTTTACGAATTTTTCCTTTAGTTTTCAACATAAAATCTTTTACTTCGTTCAACTCTCATGGAAAGGCACTTCTTTGCTTTAGATCCTGAATTAGGCTAGCTAATTAAGCTAAGAGGCTGATTAGTCGTCAAAAGTCAATGTTTTCAAAAGCTGGGATACCAAATTAAAATTCGCTGTCTCATCTTGTCTTACACTTGTTTTGCGAAGGCAAGAGTGTAATATAATTTGTTACACATAATGCAAGAATGTTGTATAATACAATATGCTTGTAAATGAACAACAAAGAAGACATTTTCAAGACTCTTGAAATAAACAATTAGCAGTTCGTTGTCTATTGAATGAAGTAAATCAGATTTATTGACAGAGAAAATTGGTCTAACAATATTAACTTCTTAAATATTGCTGGCATAGATTTAGTACCTACTACTACAATAGCTCCAAACATTAGTTTAATTCCTCGCTGTCTTCTTTAATCATGAACTAAAATACGCAATATGATTGATATTTTTTTTTTGTGAGCCTGTTTTATCAATATTCTGCATGATGTTTAATGTCAAATGTCAAATGATTTTTCACTTTAATCAAAGATCTTTCGTGTGACCTTAGAAGATTTTTCTATTCCTTCACTGACAGTCAATTTGTATATTCAACTTACTATTATATAAATAGTAGATAATTTGCGATAGATTACCAGGGTTGATTAAGGAGGGGTTATTTGTTAAAAAAATGTAAGGAAATGATTAAACAGAATACAATGTTGCAATGTTGCTGTGCTAAGGTACGTATGTAAGTTGAGTATAGTCAGCATCTGTATGTCAATTCGTGTCAGACATAAAGTTGATGTCTCTTAAACCTGTGATTCGTTCAAATAAATTCTTGGGGAGGAAACTGCTCGCCCTATCGCCACATTGTTTTACGCGCCCTGTGGAATCGATACCCTGAAATGGAATGCAATTTATCAGCCTATTTGTGGAGATTCTGATTTCTACCTTTTCAGGGCACCTCTATCTTATCTATAGTTTGGCAGCTCGCCCTATACTTACCAATTTGCCCTTTTTATTTTTTAAGCCTTCAACCAATTTGTTTCGCGTCGTTTGCTTCGACGTCCCTTAGTCAACGGTACTTTATCACCCTGTGTCCACTGTGTTTCCAACGCTATTTTAAGAAGACCTTTAGGTATAAAATGGTGTACAGAAATAACGAAAGTAGCTCAATTTATTTGAGAAACGTAAAATCTTACCGGTACAGGTCTTTGGCATCCAAGTCTCTACTTAAGATATTCAAACGATTATAACGAATGAGGACGAGCAAGGCTTATGTTTTCAAACAGTAGGTAAACGTCATGATAACCTAAAAATAAGAAAACTAATCCTTACCTTTGTTTTTTTACTCTACTACGCCAGAAAGAGGGTTACGTTTTTCGAATGTATGCCGTTTAGGCTACAGAGCGTGCCAAAGATATATACATAATATATCTTTGGCACGCTCTTCTAAACGGCTTGATGTATTTAAGCTTGAGAGTTGTCGTTAGATTTGCATTAATTGTGGGAGTGACACTAGTTATAAATCGGTCGGTGACACTGGTCAAAATAATAAAAAAAAATGACCGAATCTTCATAAAAAAAAAATCTCTTTCCTATAGATTCGGGTATCAAAAGACAGGGTTCTATAAATGACTTACAAAAATAAATAAAATATAACTTAAATGTAATTTGTAATTTTTCACTTTCTCATACTTTTGCTTTTATTTTTGAGGTAAGAAAAGTGACTGAACGAGCTTGATACCCACATGATGTTAAGTGGTTACCTCTACCCATAATAACAGCACTATGAATGGCATCCTCCCCGACCTAAGTATGAGAGACCCAAGTCGCATCTTGTTGCGTCCGTCACCCGATACGGGAATGTAATGTCTCATGCGCCTTTTATTTGTTGTATATATGTTGTATTTTATTATCAGTCAAACTCTATAATCTATTTAAAGTTTACTAGCATTATTCTTGTATCTCAAAAAGTTCCAAGATATCCTTGACAGATGACAGATGACAGATGACATAAAACTAGAGTGATGAGGATCACTCTAGTTTTAAAAACAAGCTTTCAGGCAGTGTGAAAGTTTGCCAAAAGTAAAATAAAATACATTTTGCTGTTACCTATGGGTTAAAGCGAACATAGTTTGCTTCGAGTTTGCAAGCCCCTTCGTTTTATTTCATTCGTTTGTGCGTGCTGGTACTACGTGCCGCCATCAACAAGGCCTCTAGGGAATTCGTTCCTGTATCCGCATTTTCTAGACGTTTTTCACACAATGTATGTAAGTGCTCTTACGTTGGAGGAATAAATCTTAGATCTTTGGTCTTGAACACTTTACTTACTTTTTGGTGATATTGGCAGTGTAGTTGAGAAGTTGATTGGTACCATTTAAATAATTTGTGAGGAAATGCTGGCAATAATTAGATTGCGTGCGGGAATGATGACGAGGATGAAGGAAGTCAACAAGAAACATTCAATTTTTCTTGCACCAGGGTTCCCTGAATTGCATGTGGCATGGTCACACAAAATAACACCCAAGAACAATTGTTATGCTCTTTACACATAATTTTTACCATCGGACCCCTCTAAGGCAGGGCAAGTGACATCACCTGTCATATTTAAGGAGTCATTTAAGTTTAATTAGTCTATCGTTTGGACTTATTGTATTATTAGAATTTACTGAAGTCATTAAGTTTACTCACGCTAACCGAGAGTAGGCCTGTGTCCCTGCTACGAGAACACTAGAAACTATTACGGTACTGTATATACATTGAGCCAAAATCATAATACAACAGCACGGTATTTAAATTAAATTATATGGATGATCTGAAAAGGGGAAATATTAAGTACACCTGCACTTTGCTTCTAATAAATGGATTTCCCAAAAACAAAACATTTGCTTTAGGTGCAGCCTTCCACAATGCAATATCTAGAGTCAATACTTCTGAAGGTTCCTCGTGGAGAGAACACGTGTCAATTCTATTGTCGACTCCGCTCCATTTCGGGCCCTGTGATTATTTTCTTACATAAGAATACAGGTAGAAAAACGGTGCATGGAGCGCATGGAGCTGTGGAGGAATTCATTTAATATTGTTTAACTGTGTTTAGGAATTCATTTAATATTAACAGTCATTAGTCAGTTTATCAGAAGTGACTACTTTTTGCGTCTAACAAGAAAGTATAACCCACACGGTGATTCACGTATTTTGACGTATCGCGGCAAAATACGTGAATCTACGTCTTTATGTAGTAACGAAATTAGACAAAGATAAAGATTTGTTTTTTATCTTTGTCTAATATCGAAATCAGAATAACAATACCTATTGATTTGCTATTACGAGTACTATTCAACTAAATCACAGAAAATTTGTCAAATAAAAACTATTCAATTTATTTAGAATGGAATTGAAAAACATTGGAATAGAATCAAATAGAAATCTATTTGATATATCGAGTTTGTACAGTATTTTCTTTAACAAAATCCATTAGTCTTTTGAAATTCAACAATCAACTTGATAAATCGTTCTAAGTATGTTTACTTCGTCTTACAAAAGAATCACAAAACAGTCGTGTTATGTTATTGTACAATAACTTATTCTCTAATTTGTTAACTCTCAATCATTTATAACATTTGAATAACTTTTTTTAATAGAAAGAAATTGTCACAGCGTAGAGCGATGATTTTGTTTTTATATTCTACTGAAAGAACGAGACTGGCTGAATACTCACCTGACCTTTGCCTATAAGAACATCAATACGACTTACTTAGGTCCTTCCCATCATAAGTATGATAAATCCCAATATGTAACATCTCATGCGTTTGTAATTTTAGAACACAATAATGTGAGTGCATCACTACCAGGCGGCAGATCACAAGGTGCTACAAGTTCTACTGCTACTTTAGGTTGGTCCTTTCCACCCGGGAGTATAGATTTATAGGGGTTCACTTACGGACACGAGCTGTGGACCCCTCGCCCCCAAATAACTAACAAATAATAGTAGAAAATACAATTCACAACACACAACTCGAAATGCAAATTGGAATCACAAACACCGGCTTTTCCACATATAATTCTAAACGTTCAATCATTTTCAATTTGAACTCTATAAAACAATGCACTGAATTTACATATTAATTTTGAATAAATTATTAAATTTAGCTATTCGATATTCAATCACGAGTACTTTTTATTAAATGTGCAGTTGATAGACTGACACAACTGCAAATCGAAATTGAATACTCATTAAAAAGTTGATTAAATCTGAGTTCGTTAATCTTTATAGTGCTTGTTAATATTAATTGAAGGTTTCATAACTTAAATCACTGTATCGGGATTTTTTAAGCCGCAGGTATTTTGGAATTTCTCACAATTTCAAAATGCCCGAAAACAAACATGCTAATCACACAAAGATACTTAGATATCAGATAAGAAATAAAGATGTTTCTATGTGAAGTTTTTTATGAAGGTTTACGCCACTTCTTTATATTCTTTGTATTGTTCAGAGATGTATTATTAATACACATCGCTACCTTTTTAATCAATAAAATATTATGTGATTATATAATACTCTCTCAGTCAGACTAAATCCGATTATTTTCAGCATATGTAGTGGTAGAGATAAACCATTCGACGCTTAAGGCTCATTTACAATACACGGAGATACTTTCATCAAGATAATCGCATTAACAATCGCATATAAAAAAAATCTTCATGTAAACTAAATATTCGCTAATGTAGTTTTCCATGAGCGCATCATTCATCTTGCTATTGAATATTGAATGTCTCCTTAAAAACTGAACTTAATCACTGAACTCCAGTAGCAAATTCCGCACTCAAAACCAATTTTTACGATGCTCTTATGACGCTGTGAAAAATGTCATACGTGATCGTGTTTATACAAGACGAGAACTCGTAAACAAGAATCTTATTTCTATATATTTCACTTTGAATCATTCGCAGCAAACGATAAATAACTTTCGATTCTCGTATGACATAATGCGGAATTTCAGTTTTTATTTTCTTATGTAACGATATGATATAATAATATTGCGACAATTATTGCTTGCGCTAGTAGTGTACAGTACCCCTTCACAAAACGTGCACTAAACTCATACCATTTAAAAATAAGTAAAATTTGCATTTTGCAAAATCGGACACCACTCGGTAGCCGTTTTATATCAATCGTCTGTATTGGTTCAAAATTTTTTCAATTCATGACATCACCACCATCCATCCAAAAGGTGTTCTTGTCATACAGACAAGGCAGGTAAACCACTGCGCTTTTGCACTGTCCCCGCCAGTCGAAGAATCTCTTTGTCCAGCTAGGGGCGACTATAAATCCAAACTCTCTCTGGATAGCAAAGATATCTGAGGGTCAAGACGAGGTTTGTTGTCACGGACATCTGAGACCACATCGTGTAGTCCAGCCAAAAACAAAAGTAGACTCAAAGTCGTGATGTGAAAATCGTTTCACTGTAAGTTGGCCCTGGGCTATACCGAAAGCATTTTGAAACGGGATGTAAACGGTTTACGACGGAGCTGAGAACACAAAAAATCTCTTACCTATAATATTTACGAGTCATGTTCTTCCACATAAGGTGGCAGATTGAGGACGTGGAATACGGTTGCCTATCGCTCGTTGGATATTTTATTGAGCGGTTAAATCACTTTTCGGATTTCTTTATTATTTTGACAAGGTTGAGTTTGTTTACAACAGTCCATAATGATTTGATACCGGCCACATCAGCCTACTCTCGATAAGAGAGAATGGGCTACCACGGGAGCCCAATCAGGATTAATAAATGTACTTCTTTGAATGTTTGGTTCTAGAACAATACAGGTTTCCTCGCGTTGTGAGAATTTAGCGCACATAAATTTTTCAAGCGAAATGATCATTCGCGAATTTATAGATTTGAACCACTAACGTTCAGAATGAAAGTGGGTATTTTTATCCCTGAGCCATCACCTTATTACCCTCGACTTCGGGCTGGATTTGAATACATGTCGCCTGGTTATTTAACTATTGATTAATTCATTTCTATAGAAATTTATAGCAATAATTTTTTTGTAATTGATACACCTTTTTAGGCGATAGTGGCACCACGTAACACCTAGATCAGGAAATATCTCGCAATTGGCTTGCTTGGTCATACCGTTAATTGCTAATCGGCAGATTTTCTGCTTGAAGGTGGTAGCTAGCCAGGCTTTTACCCTACCACCACGGTATGGATGCTTCACTATGTTTTCCTTCTACTTGGTTTAAACCAAATACCGTGAGCTAATATCACTGCCAACTGAATCGTTATGGCTTTATGTGCCAAAACATTGTACAATATAGACATTTCTGTATGTCCTAGTGGAGGCAATATAGCAGTATTGCTGGCTTGTGCCATGACGTTGGCCGGAAAGTTTATGATATTGGATTATCGTGTGCAAATTACGGATATAGTAAGTGTCCAAGATTTTACTATGAAATCATTGTATTGGATGCGAAGAGCTAAAGATTAGGCTCAATGGCGCTTACTTTTTTTCTTTTATGTGAGTAAGTGACGGAACGAGCTGGGGGCCCACCTGGTGGTAAATGGCGATCCCCGCCCATGACAACAATAATGCGACTCAGTATATATAAGATCATCATAAGATCAGATAATGCGACTCAGTATAGTATAAGATTTGGATCATATACTGAGTCGCATTTATCCTGCTGCGTCCATCAACCGAGACGGGGTTGATACGCAGGCGCATGTAGTTTTACCGGCTCCTTCTTCCAGATCACAATGATGCGAGCACTACTGCTTGGTGGCAGAGTTCAGGTGTGGTGGCAGTACCTCTCCGGACGAACCTGGCACTAGTTCTACTGCTAGTTTTGGTTGCTCGTGTAGCACCACCCAGGGGGTACGTGTAGGGAATCAAAGGGTACACACCTACGGACGCAAGCAACTGGACTGAACTGGTTGGTAGGTTATCATCTCTGATTGCAAAACAGGGAATCTAGGGTTCAATTTTCTAGACCAAGCTGTTTTCGCGTCGTTGATGAATAATCTTAACATAAACATATAATAGTAAGTGTATAAGAAAGTAAAAGTTATTTTTATTCACTCACGGTTGTCGAGATTAGGGTAGAACGTAGCTGAACAATAAAAAGCTCCCCAGTACTATTCAAGGGTTCAAACCACCGCTGCTGCATTATAGTCACATTATTTTATTATGTACTCAGGTCCTTATATTTTATGACGAAATAAATTTTATTTGGTAAGCTGCTATTTTATTTTCTTACTAGGGACTTGACGTAGACGAAGTTAAAGGCCAACCGTGCGTATGATCGTAATAAGAGCATAAGGAAAGTAAGATTTTCTTTTAATAATTTTGAAGTTGCCCACCAGCGCCTTAGAATTTTTTTGCGGCTACTATGGTGGGATGCTCTAATGGCCCACCTGATGCTTAGTAGTAACTGCCACCCACAAACAACAAAAATACGATCAGATCGTCGTCTAATAAAGTATGAGAAGATCCAAGTCGCATCGCGTTGCTGACGGGCGCAACATCGTGCGACTTGGGCTTGGTCACCCTGAGACGAGGATGTTATGCCTCGAGTACCTGTAATTTCACCGGCACCCCCACCCTTCCATCGGAACACAGGAATATGAGTGCACCACTGCTTGGCGGCGGATTGCCAGGTGTGGTGGCTTTAGCAGACTACTTCTAGTTTGGGTTGCTCTTTCGCACCACCTTCATAATTCATAATTCTTTATTGTACACAAAAACAAAGATAATACAAAGATGAGGAAGAAAGGTATGTACACAGGCGAATGAAATGAATATCAAAACAAAAATAAATCTCTCGTTCTGGACTTACTAATACCAATCATATGCAAATTTGATATTCGGATCATTATTTTGTTTATAGACTAATTTGATATCGACATCAAAGAGAAATCACGTCATTCAGTTGATTACGATACTTGTGTATCTTATAAGCAGAACGATTTCATAGTCTATTAATATTTCATGCATCTGACTGTGCATCGTAGAAAATGGCAGCTACTACTCTCATTATAGTACGTAAATTATTATAATAAATAAATCATATTCTTATAAAAAAATTGTGAGGTATTCATGTAGGATAAATGAAAAGTAGGGTCAGAAATAAAATTGTCACGAGCCATTTATTTTCAGGCAAAGCGACTAAACATTATATATTGAGTGACTTTGCGTTCTGCGCTCTAGCTCCTGTGTTCGATTTCCACCCATGGTGAGCTATAAGGATGTTTGTTTTGTGTTTTAGTCTAAAAATGTATTACATGTATGTATTTAAAAAAGTACTGCAACGTAAGTATTTTATGAGTAATCTGGTTTCCATAGCGTAGTTTGAGGCTAAATGACACTGTGTGAAAATTCAAAGAGTATAATTTTTTTTATTCAAAAAAACATAACACAATATGTTTATGTTAATATTTCTAATAAAATTTCATGCTAAAACTATAGTTAAAGTAAAGCACACTCCTAATGTTGAGGATATAGGAAAAGGTTTATCGCAGCTATTTTAGATATTCTTTAATCCATCAAGCTCTATGTCATCTAAATCCTCGGGCTAACCCAAAAATTTAATATTTCACTTTCAATCTACTCAAATCTGGTACGTTGAAGCAGCTTCCTTTGAAAATGAAGGATTACAGCCGACCGTCCACAGAAATAGGTAACCAAAATGAAAATATTTCGAGCTCACAGTACCGATACAAAGAAATCAGTTTTATTTTATATTTTTTACTCAGCTACGCGAATAAAGAAAGGGAAATGAGTTTAGCTCGATGCATATCTCTTATATTACGTGTTTTATGAAGCCAGCTTTTTTAGGATAAAAGATTTTTATTTTTCTGCAGTCTATAAAACAGGCACATATATTTACGTAGTGCAATAATATAATTTAATCAGGCAATAATTTAAGATAATTATATAAGTACGAATTTTACATTTTAAAACCAGATTGGATAAAATATTTAGGAATAAAGAAGTTCGATTCGGGCTCTCAAACCGAGTTACATATCACTAATAATATTTTATGACAAGTTTCTGATGGTTTTTGTTTCATTTCAATTTCATACAACGCCTTCTGGCCCCAAATTGAGCATAACTAGTACTATGGGAGCCAGATATATTGAAATTATAAAGTACTTTATCTTTTTACAAACAATACATTCTTACTTTATTATTCGAGTTACCGAGATATTTACCATGATTTTTGAGTAATAAAGTTCAACCATAATAGTTTAAAAACTTATAATACATTCTTACACCCAAAGACAGAACCAACATTATAGATGTTGGTTAATAAATGCTGTAAATAAATTTAAGTACTGGGTTGGGATTGATCCCACGACCCACAGTGCAGAAAACAGAACTACTTGAGCAGCACCAATTGAGCTGTGAGGCCAGTCAGATTCCTTTAAAAATCGACAGACGTTGTGTTTTTGAGTGACGTTGAATTTAGTAATAGATTTCCCTTTACCCTTTTGAACTTCACCACCACCATAAATGTTAATTCAAAGAAATTTTTAAATTTGCCTGGCGCAGCGTTTCCGTTGAAAACCGGTAGCTGTGTCACTGGCGTAAATCTGAATTATGCATAAGTCCTTAAACGAATCATCACAGTTACAATAACGTGGCAGACTTTAAATTACCTTATTACGGATACGGATAGCAGTTTTAATTTGATCTTTACGGAAATGCAAATTTAAGCACCTCTCGTATACTCCGGGGTGAAATTTGAGACCAATTTTCATTTGGTACACTCCACTTGGCACGTATTAATGCAATTTCTTTCCTATAATTTAAGACACAAAAATCACAATTTATAACAATTTTAATTAAAATGTAATAGGTTAGAAAAATTAATTTATATTTTATACTTAACATTTACATGATACATACTATACAATTTACCATTTCATATATGAATATATTGACTATATAGACAAGAAATATTGATTTCACAGCGCCTTCTTTCCGTGGGTTCGATTGTATCTTAGAAAATGTTATGTTTAGTTCGTGGTAGGTTACTATGCAATATTTTTTTACCTTAGATTATTTGAACACAATAATAATAGGACTAATTGACTAGTTGACATTTCATAAAACACCTAGTTCCAAATGAAAGTACTCAAATGCAAGAGAGTAGAACTTTCAATCTCATTGAGGTTGCAAAGGAAATTCTGCCAAATTCTGAAACATATCAATCAATGTCATTCGATCTAAGTTTTATCGAATAAATTTTATAATCACTTATCGAATACATAATGAACTTGAAAGTATATAATAACTCAAATTATATTTGAAATTTCCTTTTTCGAGTCAATCAAGTCAGAACACAGCCTGAACTTTTGAAATAATAGTTTGAATTTCCAAACTTATAGAACAAACGTTTCTGTTTAATATGTACAGAAGTTACCCTAAAGAGGTTGTTGGCATAGTGCCATAACCATGTGAACTAGCATTAAAAGTTAAACATTAACTACGAGGGTATATGGACAGCAGATTTCGATGGCCATCTTTCGTTCGCGATAGCTATTCTCTGTCATCAACCGCGTGAGGCATATATATTTTTTTATGTGATGGCAGTCGCAAAACGAGCGAGCGGCCCACCTGATGTTAAGTGGTTACCGCCATGGACAAAAACAATAATACTTAGGTCCTCCCCGACAAAAGTATGAAAAAATGTAGTATTTATTAATAAACGTTTAAAAGCTTTCACACTCATACCCCTGCCCTAAGATTCCGTGTATCGCAGATGGCATGGGCGAATACCAAAACACAACACAAACATTCAAGATCCGGGAACAAAATTCATGCTCATCACAGTGCACACACCGCATTTAATAAAAAGCTGTTATTTTAACATTACAAACAGACACTTCAAATTTATTTATTTGTATAATTGTTGTATATGTCTCACACTCTCCTGTGTACCGTTGTGTCCTATCTGCATGCGGGTAGATCTGAATAAGGCATCAACGAGGGCTATGTAGTTACTACATTCTGGTCTAAGCACATCTAGACCAAGCATTGACACGAAAAGAAAACATAGTTTTATTTGCCACACAATATCACTAGCCATGATAGCGTGAAAGTAACTCGATGATATGATAAATGTGGGTAATACATTGTAGGCCTACTGTATAAATGGGAAAGTGAACGCCGAAGGCCCCATGAAATATATCAATTCGTCATTGGTGATCGCACGAACCTCCATTTCAAGATATTCCCTTTTGTATTACATGTTAAATGATTTATATTCCGAAATTCCTTTCTTTTATTTCAAACGATCAATCTTATCTGGAAAGTTTTGGCACTTTTCGCTTTTTTAGGAGAATTTCTAAAGTAAATCTTAATTTTTGGAAATGGAGACATCAAATTATTTTATTTCCAAAATGATAAAAAAATATCTAGGCATTCGCGCAACCACCCACATCTTCTTTTGACATTTTTAATGGAAATTTCACACAGCGCCAGTTTACGCGGCCATCATAAGGGGTTCTACGAGCTTGCGATGGTCATGCAGTCAGATTTTATTAGTACAGCATACAAGATAAGTGTTTATGTAGTGTAAGTGTTTATTGAACAAAAAAAATGTGCAATCGCGGCGTTCTACGAGTTTGCGATGGTCACGTAATCAAATTTGAATAGAACAGTATTAGTGATTTTTATAAAGATTAAGAAGACACCCTCGACTTAGGGTAATGATGAACATCAAACGCCTGAACAGATCTTCATAAATTATAGCTTCATATCAGCTTTCAAACAGAAAAAATCATATCAAAATCGGTCCATTTGGGTTTTTCAAAAGTAGATGTAAAGACTTCACAACACAATTAATGAAACTAATTGGTAACTAACTGGGTATCTTAAACAAAGGAGCTTGAGACTTGAAGTCTTATCCGACAGATATTTGTAGGCAGTTTATAATGAAGAAGCTTATATCTAACGTGCATCTCGTCAAAACGTGAGCTGCAAGGAGCTACACCTAAATTAGCCACCGTGTAAGACAAAGGCTTTACTCGGAAAGCCTGTTACGCGAGTATATGTATACATAATATCTAACTAGATAGAAATACAAAAATATATGAACAATATAGTTGTTTAATTTGATAATAGCGATGGAACGGGCTGAGGACCCACCTGATGATTATATGGTCCCGCCCATAAACAGTTGATCAACTCAGATGTTCCCCTGCCGAAGTATGAGAAGTCCTAAGTTTCATTGAGGTAGGGATGTGACACCTCAAGTACCTGTAATTTCACCGACTCCCAAACATCATCATTTCAGCCGACACTGTTGGACATAGGCCTCCCACACCCTTCCACCGAAACACAGCCACGTCAGTACACTACTAATTGCGGCATATTACCGGCTTATTAGTGTGGTGGCCGAACTTGGTATAGTTTGTATTAGTACTTCAAAAAAATGAGAGTTAGCTAAGTGACAATGAACTAGACACATTCTTCTGGCACACTTATGCCCTTCACTAAAATAACATTTATAGCAGGTGACATGAGCATAATCTATAGCATAAATATCCAAGACTCGAGAATAAACTTCTTTCTCATTATTCTTATGATATGACAAAGTCCTTCCCTACATCGGAAATTTGCTGATAATATAATTTTGTATCTTACAGCAAATCAAATTATATAACGTGTATGTGATTTTAATAATTTGATTTAACATCGTATTGTAATTTTCCTGCTAAATTTTCGTAGAGAGAATTATGTTCTCTGTACATATAGTAATAGTAATAGTGTGATTCAAAGATACTTTAGAACTGTTTTTCTGTATCTCTAGTTATTAACTACTTTTTATATTTTGAAATCCTCGTAATCATCTTCGACTTGTTGAAAAGGAAAACTTTTTAAAGGCTTTTAAGCGGTAAATTTATGTTTCTCAACTACTTTGTTGTTCTTCCTTGTTCGTTTTGTGATGCGCTAGGTAAGTGATTCCGCTAATCCTTAGGGTAATACATTTGGGATTCCACTTGAAACTATTTCATTGGACACTGTGTGTAGTTCAAAGTAAGGTTTCACTTAACCTTTGTAAAGTATAAATGAGGAATTGGACCCCAAATTTCTGATACCGTAGATAAAGACCGCAATCCTTTTACTTACTCAGACTTCAATGTGAGCACGTCCATATTTCAACATTTCTCATTTTTTTTTTATAAATTATACAGTAATTGTAAAAGAAGATTTTCAAAAATTTTATACAAGCTGCAATACCTTCCATTTGTTATTTTAGGTAATTTAAAACAATATTAAAACTCAGCATATTTTGAAACAATATTTATTATAGCACTTATTTCGGTTCTTTATTTTAGAAGTCGCCCTTTCTTATTTTCGCAGAACATAAAAATACCCCCAGTATAAAATAATACCAAGAACTGTATGTACGAAAGCGTAAAAAGATAAATTCAGTGAAACAAAATGATAAGACACATAGAAAAGTTGTAAATATCTAATTAAAATTATTGAAAAAGTTGGAAGAGAAATGACGATAAAGTGAGGTTAGTGAATGTGATGGTCGCGGTTGCAGCATGACTGCACGGATGGCGTTGTTCGGGCTAGTGTGGCTGTTGCGCGTGCGCGGCTCTCTCTGCGGCTGCGCGGCGTGCAGACGTGCGAGGCACGAAGCGCACGAGGAGCCGCCAGAGCTGCATAGCACACATAGCACTCATGGTGTGCAGGGCCCGCAGAGTCCGCGCGGACCATGCAGCCCGCGGATCGATGAGCGCGCAGCCTTTGACGTCATCGCGCTCCATCAGTACACGCGCGATGCGACCGTGCAGACTGACTTTGACGATGAGGTCGAGGATCTGGATAAGATTGAGATGCAGATTACTGAAGAATGTAAGTACCCAAAATTATGTTGTTCATTTTACCTCAATTTTGTGGGTGCCGGTGAAATCAAAAGCTCGCCGTATGAGTCGTTCCGTCGTCTAAGACTGGGAGTATCATAATGACGAGTGCTCTTACCAGTGACCTTGGTCTTCTCGTTCTTAGGTAGAATGGGAGCTAAGTCGTATTGCTGTAATTAATCATGGGCAGTGACACCTGATCAGGATACCTGATCCTGGACATCATGGCTTCACATTAGTCACGTGTCAATCATGGGTGCACCCTTAGATTTTAACCAAAGACCCTCACTTTGACAGTTGGTGTCTGTACCCCACCGTGCATATACTCGTTATAAGTAGTAAGTCTTCAATCATTTAGAAACGTCACTTTTTAAAATAGATATACACCTGCTAGATCTCGCATTCTTAGTATAAAGTTATCCCATTGTTCAAACCCAATGTCTGTAAAAGCTAGTTATGAACGAGATTCGATTCATCTATTAACAAGTTAATACATATTACTACATATTATAGAGTACTTACTAGGTTATACCAATTTTCATATATTTATATCAGTAAACTCTCTTATTAATTTTTTAGTTGGAATTGAAAGTTTCATCCTACTTGTGTGGCGCTGTGTGAAATTTTCACACAGCATATAATTATCAAAAACATAGTCCTTCTAATTCCACTCAAAAATTAATCATTTTTATCCATAAATAAATACCTAAACAAAAACGACTTATTCAGCCCTGTGTGTACCTAGCCTATCAACAAAGAGAATAATATAATCTTGAAGGGTAACATCAGAACATGAATCTTAATTCATGGATTCCAATTATACTCAGTTCCCAATTTGTGTTATTATAATGTTTAATGATTACTTAAAGTTGGATAGTTTGAATATTTAAATTAACTATTATATTATGCAAATTATGATTGATTTATAAGCTCCTACTACTTTGAAGTATGAGTACTTGTACTGTCCAATAATTTAATTATAAAACTCAAACAATATATTTTAAAGTGAGGAACCAAATTTACATTACCGTCAAATTATTATTTTTATTTCCATTAAAGTCAATAAACACGCGTTCTCATCTGAACAATCAGATGTCTCGATAGAATAGAAATAGTAATCAAGAAATAAAATACACACATTAATTTACTATACCACTGGTGCTTCGCACGGGTGCAATTTTAAGTTGTAGTTTTAGGTATCGTAACACGAAAAAGTCCAAGTCCACGGCCCACAGATAATATTAGTAGCTAACAATACAATAAGAAGAAATTACATAACTAACCTTGGTGATGAAACTATTAAATTTGATAAGGATTCATATCGTGATACGAAAGTCATCATCATGCTATTTTATCACGGGCTAAAGCTAGTTTAGCTATATACGAAGTGGTGATGATAGAATCTCAAAAGCCATGGTTTTTCCATGCCAAATGGGTAAGGCTTATCCATTGGTGACAAAAAAGGAGACATTTTAGTCTGGCATGACCTCTTAACAATAGAAACAAATTGAACAGTAATTGGTTAAACAGCGTAGAAAATGAATTTACGATACGAATCTAAAATATTTCGCAGGCGTGCTTAGGCAAATTGTTGTCTTTCAAAACGTTCGCTCAATATCCTAAACGAACTTCCATTATCGAAACAATGTACCTGTATTTTAAATTGATTTTGTACATTATGGACTATATCAACCAGTATTTTTTTATGTTCCTATTGTAAATCTGTGCTTAGCGGTGCATTACCAGTTGTGGTAGCAGTACTTCTTCGGATGAATTAGGCACAAGTTATATTGCTGCTTTGGGTTGCTAATTTCACACATTCCAGAAAATACAAAGGACTTTTTGGGTATTCACCTACGGACGCGAGCAACCCAAATCGGTCTCCCCATCGATGGTTATTCGATTAAGTTATTTAGGTACAGGCAACCAAGGGACTCTCGATTGGAAAGAGCGAACAAATAATCCATGTACGAAAGTTAATGTTTCATTTTGTTCACAGCGAACGTCAGTAACTACGACTGCGGCCAAGAACAAACGATACAAAGTCCGGGAAGCGGTCGCCGAGCCGGAACTTATCAGGTCTGTACCAGCCTCTAATGTTCCCACTGCAGGGACACCGCCCTACTCTCGATAATTGAGAGTCACTCACTCACACTTATCAGGTCTGTTTCATCATAAATATAATCTGACACACCTTAATATTAATGAATGAATGACCTTATTGTACACAAGAATTTGATGCACACTCGTAAACAAGAATGTTTACAAAAAAATGTATAACTTCTAGACTCCTTAAGGTTACAAAATCTTCCAAAGGTCAATGTGTACGAATTTTTAACAAAACTCTGAGTAAAATTAAATACTGTCAATAAATAAATTTAAAACTTTTATTTAACGTTAACTGGTTTCAAAAGCTTACTATAAAATATCAGATTACCTAGATGACAAAAAATCTTGGGAATGAATTTGCTCCACTCTAGACGCAGGACCATATTCGCGAATATGTAATACTGTCTCCAAGCCGTGCATTTGTATAGTTAGTATGTCAAAGAAATATAAACTTTTAAGCTAGTCCCGTGGCAGATTAAATAAATAGGTGACCGTATAAATACCTATTGTCTCCTTTCGTTGCTAAGCACCACGACAACATATTCTATCTAGTTGTCGTGCTTAGCAAATATCTCAGATTCCTCCATATTATTCCCTTCCGTAGTTACTTTGATATCCTTTCAACCCTCCCTCAATTGGAGACCTTTAATAACCTAACTTTGTCTCGAAGAATTCATTCAAATTGGTTGGTGTTGTGATTGAGCTAGTAGTAGCGGCCCGCCCCGGCTTCGCACGGGTAGAAATAGGTATTTAACAAAAATGGTATAGTTTTTACCGGCGTTGCTATTGTATATTTTAACATGAAAAAGTAGTTATTGTGACATAACTGTAATAATTAGTTAGACATAGGGCATCGCGGATATTTTTGTAGATATTGATGTCTTCTGTAAAACTGTACCACATTACTTTGCTCTTCACACCTTTGGTTAAATTATAGAAGTTTTCATTTGAAAATATTGTATTGCCTATGTTCATCAAGGATAATCTAGAATTCTAATGGTGAAAAATTTTTCAATTCGGTCGAGTACTTTCTAAGTCTATTCAATTCAAACCAACAAACAAACAAACAAATCTTTCCTCTTTTTAATATTATTGTATAATGTAGTTCCCTGTGAGAATGAAACTTAAAAAATGATTTTTAACTACAGATTATTTTTCGAAATGTGATTGATACTGTAATCACAAAAAAACAACTTTAATATTTGACCCCTTGTTTTCACCTACAAGAGCGTAATGAATACAGAGGAATAAAAAATCTCTTTTCTTGCAGCCAGTTAAAATACAAACTAATATAATTATTACGAGTAATTGTAATATACGAGTATTAACGTGTTTTATATAAAATAATGTTAATTACCAATCGGAAATAATTGGAAACCACACCAAATTGAATGATAAAATCAACTGAAGCTGAAAATAGTCTGACAGTATGATAACTAAATACCACTTATCCACCGCTCATCAATTTGAAAACTGTTTATAATTTTACAATTTCAGTCATAATCTATGGATTGTTTTTATTGTATTTCTGAGTAATGTTTCTTACAAATAAGTCAACAAAACTTAAAATCATAACATTTTCCCATAATCGTATAATATTTTAATAACATGTTGTGACTTTACGATAAGCATAAACCCACATACACTTCCTATTTTTATTCATATTAGCCAGGATATTGTAGTAACAAAACTTCGAATAATACTCATTTATTAGACTTATTATATCAACCTGACTTGTTTCTTTGATTTAGTTTAAGCATTGGAATATTTTTCTATGATCATAATGAGTTCCAACCGGGATTTTTTCTATTAATAGAAAATGTGAACATTGATATCACTTACTTTGATATTTATTTTAAGCAGAAGAATCAGACATCCGAAGATAATTCAATTACACAATAATAATAAAACCTACACTTGTATACAAGCTACTGAATATGCCCTTTAAAATCTTTTTGGTCTGTTTTTACACGTAAAGATGTCGGCTTTGGCTATATTAGCCGATTAAGCACGTTGAAGGCATTTAGGCGGCTTGAAAACTCCGATACCAGACTTGGTTACATTCGCGTAAAAGAAATATAATGGAATATCCAAATTTTATTTGTTTACTGTCACTTTGGTGACAAGGTGAAGGTGACATTGTGTTCGTTATTCTTATTGTACTACTAGCGGATACCTGGCGAGTGCTACTACTCTAAGAAATAAATACATTTTGTGCCTTTTTTTTTTTTTTTTTTTCGTGGGGAAAACCTTCATCGGTACCCGCCCTCCCTTGGGGATGTTGGACGGGTTATGCCGGATTCTTACCGGCTAAAAACCCCACGGTCCCTTTTAGACGCCTATTGCTGGGGCTACGGGAACGGCTTGCACTCTTCCGCGGCCCAAATACATTTTGTGCCTAATGCATTGTTTAAGCAGCTTAAAACCATCTTCACATTATTGCCTTCCTAGTAAATTCAGTTTGCGGCACATCGGTTGGATGGTTTCAAAGTCTATAACGGACATAGGTAGAAACAATTTTTGTGTTTTATATATTAAGATGAGAGTTGATTACTGATAGAATCAATTTAGTATCCCCAGTTATGTATGTAGCTTAGTTTTGAGGGTCCATGATGGTCGCGTGAATACCCTTTGACTCCCTACACATACATACCCCCTGGGTGATGCTAAAGAAGCAACCATCAGTATAAAATGTGCCAAGTTCATCCGGAGAAGTATTGTCACCACTTTTAGTAATCTGCCATCGAGCAGTAATGCACTTTCATTACTGTGTTCCGTTAGAAAGTTCTGGATCCCATTTAAATCACAGGCGCATAAGACGTTACATCCCCGTGACGGGTTAAGGGCACAACGCGACTTGGGTATGTTCATACTTGAATTGGGGAGGACCTGAGTAGTATTACTATTGTTTTGAGCTGAGGTAGCCATTTAACACCAGGTAGGCCTGCTGCTCGTTTCGTCACTTGTTACGAACATAGCAAAAAGTAAGAACTTGTTAAAGGTGCTATTATA
Organism: Aplocera efformata; assembly: GCA_921293045.1. NCBI lineage: Eukaryota > Metazoa > Arthropoda > Insecta > Lepidoptera > Geometridae > Aplocera > Aplocera efformata. The sequence continues at coordinate 6,808,829 of OV121045.1, forward strand.
GCTTCCAAATTTTTTCACTTATCTAGATTACAAGGGATGCCGTTAACCATTTCTGCAAACCTCCGTCACAGAGGCTATTGAAACAGTTACAAAACTTCATATAATTTCATTATTAGGCATCGAAACAATCTAAACAACCAATCGAATTTTTGGTACCTCATCCTTTATTTATTGTTACATACTTACATAGATACTAGCTGATCTGACAGACGTTGATGTACGATTTTTTTAATGCTATTAAAGTGGCATGACGGTCAGATGACTCGCCTGATGTTAAGTGGTAACCTCACCCATTAACAACAAAAATACGACTCAGGCCTTCTAAAAGTACATGACTATAATTTCTAGCTAATAATTTCTACATGATAATAAAGTAAATAACATTTAGTTTTAAAATTTGTTTTACCCAACGTTAAAAAAGTAGATATTAATGTTAAAATAAAAGATGAACAGTTAGATCTCGTAGATACCACAACGTTCTTAGGAATAACTTTAGATAATAAGCTTCAGTGGGGCCCACATATTGAAAGATTGTCGAAGAGACTTAGTTCTGCAGCATATGCCGTCAAAAAGATCCGCCTGCTCACAGACGTAGATACCGCTAGGCTTGTATATTTCGGCTACTTTCACAGCATTATGTCATATGGCATACTGCTGTGGGGGCATGCTGCAGATATCAACACCATATTTGTGTTGCAGAAGAGGGCTGTTCGCGCAGTTTACAATATGGGTCCCCAAGAATCATTACGGAAAAAATTTAAGGATATAAATATACTAACGGTTACATGTCAGTACATATATGAGAATGTGATGTACACTCGTAAACATATGAGCTCGTTCACAAAGAAAAGTGACAATCATAATGTAAACACTAGGCATAAAAATAAACTCGCTGTGCCCACTACTAGGCTCCATAAGGTTAGCAATTCTTTTAAAGGTCAATGTGTACGCTTTTTTAACAAAATCCCGAGCGAAATTCAATTACTGTCAATAAATAAATTTAAAACTGTCATCAAACGTAAACTTGTCGCAAAAGCTTACTATAAAATATCAGATTACCTTGATGACAAAAAGGCTTGGGAATGAATTTGCTCCACTCTAGACGCAGGACCATATTCGCGAATATGTAGTACTGTCTCCGAGGGGTTTCTTGTCTGTTTCTTCCCCTCGGGTTGGTCGGTTAGGGTTGGAACAGACGTAAACTTAACAAATAAGATAAGCTTAAACATGAAAACTGACTGTAATTTGACATATCTGTGTGCATGTAATGTGCCTGGGAGTTCCTGTGTCACGTTATATGCTCACGAATATGTGTACATGCATGTGTAAAATTTGACGTGTCCAAATGATACTTGAGATCTAAAGGAATAAATGAATTTGACTTTGACTTTGACTTTGACTACTTTACTGTTAGTCAATTTTGCCTTTTGTTCCCTCAAAATATTTAGTAATCTTTACCACTATTTCAAAATCTATCAAATGATGATTTATTATATGATACTTGAGATCTAAACGAATAAATGAGTTTGACTTTGATTTTGATCATATTTATTCAATGGTAAATTATATTTTGATATGCACCGTTTAGACGGAGTTTCTAGAAATTTGATGTCAACATATAATTAAACAACTCGTTTTTTGAAACCCGGGTAATGAAAAGACCGGGTAAAGTTGTCAGTGCCATCTGCGGTCAACACAAATTGTCAATTTAAGAAAAAGGCTTGGCCCAATCTTTTACAGCATTTGAGCGTGGCAGTCAGTCAGCATTCGTCATTGTTCATGTGTGGACGTAATCTTGAAATGGGTAACGAAATTTCTCGTTATCCATTTCAAGATTCTCATCAAAATGACTATCGTAACATAAGTAAACGAGATCTCTGGGACGAGATAGCCAAAAATTTGAACACTCCGAACCGAAGACGAAAAATGCCATGCCATCTGCGACACAGGGAATCCTAGTGCAGAGGTATGAGTGTGTTAACGTTGTTGTTGTTGTTTGTTATGTTATATTTTTTTAACTATCTTATATGGGAAAAAAAGTAGAAACTCTTGAGAATACATTTTAAAATACTGGGACGTTTAGTTATTTATCTAATGTTTAATAAGTGGAAGCATCCAAAACATCCTATTTTTGTATTTCAGGATGATAAGCAGAGCCACAGCTCACATTCTTATGTTTTCATATCCCGGTTTTGCCACAGAGCACAACTGCGTGTACATTTTCCCATACTTTTAGACGTAGCGCGACAAAAATTTTGGAATGGATAACTGTTTACACCTTATACATAAAACACATTAAAAATAAATTAAAATTTTGTGTTGGCGCAATGGGTGGCCTTATCGCTAAAAGTAACCAAATAGGGGAGGTGGTGTCAAAATTAATACCGAAAAGTAATAAAAGCCTACGTATTTTTATATATATCTACTTCCATATTAATTATGTAAACTATTATATTGTAAATACATAAATATAAATAAGTGAGTACAAATGATTAGATATATCCATAGTTTCTTAAAATCAGATAACATTAAGTAAATCGCAACATAATATCATTAATTCGTCATTTTTACTTTAATTGAATTCTTTGTTCATTCTTTGCTACAAGCGCTATTCGCAAATTCATTTGCGCGTGCGCATGTATAAACTTCACCGTGCATTTGAAGTGGTAGGTGAGTCGTTCTAAGCGGTGTCTGAAGTGTACTTATAGCTTATATGTATGTACACATATACGCCAGGTGTTTCAAATGGTATGACGTATTTGATGACAGTATCTGCATACTGATTTGTCTGTGATCAATACATGTAGTGCAATTGTAGGATTAGTCTCGTAGCTCAGACGGTAGTAGCTCTACCTCAGGCGCTGTAGGTAAAGGGTTCGATTACCACCCAGTGACTTGATTTGTTAATAAAGAAACGTATTACGCATAGTTTGGGGCTAGATGGCGCTGTGAGAAATGTACATTATTTCTTATGTTCTTTTCTTTAGTGTAAACTATTACGTCCAATAACTTGTGATATATAGGAATAAACGAGTTTGAGTTTAAAATATACTTAATAAGTACATAGATAATGTTTATTGAAAATATCCAGCGTCACGTAGATAAGTCTTTGAATAAGTTTTGAGTCCGCAGCTAGGTTCGGTAGTTATAAGTTTGCGTTCTATTCGTTATCTACACTGTGGTCCGCAGCCTATTTTCCTTTTTATGAAACTTTTCTCTTTGATGGATAATGTTTCAGCGCAATTTTATTCCCTAGAAATCCGTAATAACCAGTGTGTTTCCAGACTTTATTTAACATTCTGCCTTAGTATGTTTGGATGACAAGGTATCCGGAAATTTCCATTACGTATATATTTTATAGCTAAAAGCTCCTGACAATTTTTCGCAAGTTTCGTATTAACTTTTGAGTGAATTTAATTTAATAATCTTCCTGTTTATGCAGTTTCGAAAGCATATAAAGTCGATCCTAGAAGTATTGACAAATTTCAAAATATTACCAATGTAAATGAAAATCATGTAAAGTGGATATTTGCAGAAAATAGACTAGTTATGAAACAGTTTTCATATGATAGAAAAAAAGAAAAAGAAAACGTTTACACACTCATACCTCTGCACTAGGATTCCCTGTGTCGCAGATGGCATGGACAAACACAGAAACACAAGACAAACACCCAAGACCCGAGAACAAACTTCATGCTCACCACACAAAGTATGCCCCGGCCGGGAATCGAACCCGGGACCCCTCGCTTCGAAGGCAGGGCTACCACCAACTAAGCCACGGAGCCGTCTAATGCATCTTCATTTTGATATTATAAAAATAAACACTCAAAATCTGATTACCTTATGCTCATTATAGAGAGTAAGCCCGTGGCCGCCGATCGAGCCCTTCCTCGCTTCGAAGGCAGGAGTATTATTAACTTACTTAAGGAACAGTCAAAAAACTCAATGAAACTTTCGGGGTCTTAAAATATTATAAGTACAGATAGACTACAGGTGTCACCGGTTTTACACTTGCCATCGCCGTCATTGTAGCTTTGCACAAGATATTATATAATATACAATATATTATTTTTATTATTTTAGATATTAGTTTTCTTCACCGTCTTGAATACGTGCGCGCACATATACTATATTTTTCACATTCTGTGAACAGCATCCTAAAACCTCAATATTGCAATTATTTATGTTGAGACTAATTTATTGAATTTGCAATACATAAGAAATCAAATTATTTATCCCATCTCTGATAATATTTAGAAGAGAAAAGGGTGATAAGGTCATTGAATATGAAAATTTGTGAGGAAAAAAATTGAAATGTAAATTTTCTCGTTTTATGTGCTTCTTTATTTCCTTGTTAACTTTTATTGTTAGCAATAAATGTAAGAAAGGAAGCCTGTTTTAGGTAAAATTGCTATCTTATCACGCTTGAACAATTAGCGTACTCAGTTTTTGGGCTAGAAATTGTTTTTTTTTTTCGAACAGGCTAGTTTATTAAATTTTTTTTGGCCAATCAATTTTGCAAAATTAATGCGCCCATGCATGAGTACTATTATAGAATATTTTTTCTGCCGGTGACTTGGGCACATAGATACGCAACGTAAAATATAAAAGACCCAGGAGCGAGTACCTTTGAGGACTGACCTCTCAGAGAGGGCCAGTGAGTGTCACAACATAATACCGGATACTGTATCATAAAACATGGCTATAATGTCGTGTTGGTACTGTGAAGATAAATCCTAAACAAAGAATTATGCTCATCACAAATAATATCCTGACCGAAAGACAGTTCGGTCACGGTCACAACACAAAGTTGTGAATGTGACATCTTCGACATCTAATCTAAGAGCCGAGAACTAACTATCTGATCATCACATAAATGTATTTCTTACCTGAAAACATAATTCTAGCTAGGTCAGCTAGGTTTATTAATTAACCAACTCCGCTAATGAACGATTTGAAGGATATATTGGTTAGCTCTAGATATATTTTTCTTCTCTTATTATGTGATTTGCACGGTATTCCTTCAGGCTACTCATAGCCTTGAGTCAGACATGAAGGGTCTAGAGCAGCTGTGGCTTATTTACGATGTCTTTAGGATAAAAGCCATTTATGGTTATTAAACAAACTTCTCAGAAAGCTCCGTGGTTGGTGAGTTGATGGGTTGCAAAGCGAGAGGTCCCGGGAATTCTAGTTCTAATTTCACTTTGGAACACAAAACAACGTTAACGTCTATAATGTGAGTCCTTATACGAGTCCCCTTAGTTGCAGATAATGGAGCAGCTCTAGTGGTAGGCTTTGAACCACCGAACAAAGCCATGCTGCCATACAATTCGTTTTATTCTTGCATATTGTTCGGTGAACCCACCGACAGAAAACAAGGGTCTGCACAATTGTTCCTTTTTCTAGACAAGCATGCTTTCTGTTTGGCATATCAATAAAAAATTGGGCATGGCTGTGTCGTGGACACGGTCTTGTGTTTTACGTGTGGATACGAGTCTCTGTCCTAACTGAATGTCACGAATTCTTTGATCCTTCCGCTTTAGAGTGGTGTAATTAACTTTTGGAGGTAGATGACAGATATGTAGCAGCAGCATCAAACTGTATCCTACGATTTTACTATCATCAGTTTTTTGAGTTGCTTCCCACTATGGAAGCAAATTAAGAGACGTATCCATGCAAGACATCTTGAAGACTCAACTATTATTACCGCAAAGTTTGTAAGTTTTAATCACATTAATACTTCTTGTTCCCGAGGTAGACATAATTTATTTATCATTGCTCTTGCGGAAGCATAAAATACTCAAAGGAATTACTTCGCTCTATCTATAATAGTCACGTTGCAACGCTAAGTATAAGTGTAAAATTAAATTTCAATCGGTTGAAAGAGCTGCTTTTTTCACGACTACGTTTCGCTCTGTAATACTCAATCACAGCATAATGGTACTTCCAGAGCTCTTTATTTTAAGAAAAGAATATATCTGGGATAAAAATACCACATTTTTTCTTCTACAAAATAACATGTTGCGCACAAAAAATAACAGCGACCACTTCAGCTTTTTCAGAATAAATCCTATGTATAAGACAAAACCTACGTAACTAAGTTTGCTTGTTAGCGAGCCTAGAAGAATCTAAGCTCAAAGGATTTTGCTAACCCTCGCTATCTCTAGAATTAAATCCATTTGAAACAAGACTTTACGTCATGTAAAGTCCTCTAGTACCCACTGGGAGTGAGGGAAACACGTGACATGACGGGAATTGGGGCAAACGAACTTGGATTAGTTCTTAAACAATACCATTTTACGTTTCTTAGTAGTTTCTTACTTTTTCAGCGCCGGTCATATTTAATGTACACAAAAAACTATTTATTATATCTGATTATAAGTTATTATATAGTATTGTTATACCTGAATCAAAGAATAATAATCTTAAGTACCGACACATGAAAAAAGTTTTGTTCGCAAAACCTGTCTGTTATGAAACCTATGAAACTGTCTAAGAATTGATTGCTGGTACATTTTTCTAGCAAAAGAGCTTTGTACTATTTTCATTCGGGGAAGTACCGCCATCAAATCATACGGTAGAATAATTCATATCTAATTAATTTATTCTACCGCTAAGCAGTGGTACACTTGTATTAACTATGGGAAAGTGTGGATGCTGGTGAACATGAGACGTTATATCTTCGTCTCAGATCGTAACACTATGCAACTTGAGTCTTCTCATGCGTAATAAAAAAGGGAGGACCTTAGACGTATACAGATGATTATTTTTTTTTCCATTATTTTTCATTATTAGTCATGTAAGGCAACAATTCAAAACATATAGACTATAATGGCCCATAGGGAACCTTAAATTAATACACATAATAAATTCTACGATTAACACTCTTCAAAGAAGATAGGGAAAAGTTTTTAAAATATTTTAAAACAAAATACCGATGAACATAAAGTTTTTCAGCTTTGACTTTCAGAATGTTACAAAGCATGTTTTGGTAAGAATACCTACTGATACTATCCACAAAATTCTGGTAATTATGAGGGTAAGGGTAGGATGCTAATTCGAAATTCACACAAGCATGTGATGTGCTTAACCTTTACATGAAATGCCCAAACGTGTACATGAATTCTCGTTAATTTAGGAAAACCTCGTAGTAATTAGTAGATATTATTTAAATTTATTATACTTTTCTGGAAGTCCACTTACAAAATTGAGATTTTTGTCATACTCCAACATTTTGTCAATGGAATGGATCAAAAAGTCAATGGATCTTTTATAGGAAATTGTATTCGCTTCTACCTACCTGTTTCAGTTAGACACTCCAAATCCCTTACCATATTCAAAAGCGAAGTGAATAAATTTTATCTTCAGTCCTGTCACAACCGCTAACACTATGTCATGGATTTTGTATATCTCCTGTATTTTTGTACAATATAATATGTTAGTCTTTTTATTTTGCTATATACAATTGAGTAATGTATTTGAACGTCGTAATTTTATTTTTTTATTTTATTTCTTTAATTTAACAATTAGTATGTTAATTATCTTTTAAATTTATATTAAGTAAACCACATATTTTTTATAACAAGATGGCCTGTGGTGTGGCCCAAGAATAGCACCACTCCCATTCTTCCCGTGGATGTCGTAAGAGGCGACTAAGGGATATCTAAGCCAGGGGATGGGCAGCAGCATCCACCTGAGTATTAGACATCAACACTGCGATCACCAATCCGCCTGCCAAGCGTGGTGATTATGGCAAACCCCCCCCATATGATTAGCACCCATATAATAAGGCCCCCAGTCCCCGGCAGCTCCGCTATTCCTGGCTACGGTAGCGGTCACGGTAACGGTGGAGCAGGGGGTGCGAAGAATCTCCGGAAGAGATCCGGCTACCAAAACCCAGGCGAACGACAACTGGCCCTGGCAACATACAACGCACGAACACTCAGAACCGACGAGAAGGTATTAGAGCTGGAAGAAGCAGTAAAAAGGTTGCGTTGGGATATTTTGGGATTATCAGAAGTCCGAAGACAGGGGGAGGACACGATAATCCTTAAATCTGGCAACTTATTTTACTACCGGGAGGGCGATCATCTGTCACAAGGTGGTGTCGGATTTCTCGTCCACAAGTCCCTTGTTAACAATGTTGTGAAGATCGAGAGTGTGTCGACCAGAGTGGCGTACCTTATACTCAGAATCACCAAACGGTATTCGCTTAAGGTCGTACAGGTTTACGCCCCGACCTCGACACACCCGGACGATGAAGTGGAGGTTATGTATGAGGACATTTCCAATGCCATACATGCCTCGAAAACACATTTCACTGTTGTTATGGGGGACTTCAACGCAAAGCTGGGCACAGGGAATGGTGATGAAATGAGAGTGGGAAAGTTTGGATTTGGCCAGCGTAACCCGAGGGGCCAGCGATTGGCCGACTACATGGAAAAGGAGGGACTCTTTATGATGAACTCCTTCTTCGAGAAACGGCCCTCCAGAAAATGGACCTGGATAAGCCCCGACGGTTCGACTAAAAACGAAATAGACTTCATCATGACGACCAAAAAACATATATTCAATGATGTCTCTGTGATCAACAAGGTGAAAACCGGCAGTGATCACCGGCTTGTAAGAGGCTCGTTGAATATCAATGTTAAGCTGGAAAGATCTCGTCTGATGAAGTCAACTCTTCGTCCAAATTCTGCCCAGATCCAACATTCCGATAACTTTCAGTTAGCACTTCAAAATCGTTTCCAGTGTCTGGCTGATTGCGAGTCCGTGGACGAGCTAAACAACGGGTTGGTAGAAGCTGTCAGTGCAGTAGGTTTCGAATATTTTAAGCCACAGCACATTAAAAAAACCCAGAAACTCTCTGACCAGACTCGTAAACTGATAGCTGACCGGAGCGAAATGATACTGCAGTCTTCAGTCGACATGTCAAAGTACGGGCAGCTCAACAAACAGATTTCTAAAGCCGTGCGATGCGATTTGCGTACTTTTAATACTCATTGTATTGAAAAGGCAATCGAACGCAACAAAGGCTCCAAAGTATTCTCAAGAGATCTGTCTGTTGGGCAAAGCCAACTGACGAAACTGAAGACCAGCAATGGCAGTATTATTTCCTCTAAGCCAGAGGTTTTGAGAGAGGTCGAGAGGTTCTATGGGCAGCTTTATACCTCATCACGAACACTTACTCCCGTTAGGAGCAGTGATGCAAGAGCTCGCTTAACCCGACACTATACCGAAGATATCCCGGACGTCAGCCTGTACGAGATCCGAACAGCTCTCAAACAGCTTAAAAACAACAAAGCACCGGGGGAAGATGGAATAACGACAGAGCTTCTGAAAGCGGGTGGAACACCAGTACTAAGGGTCCTTCAGAGGCTCTTCAATTCCGTCATCCTTGAGGGTAAAACTCCAGAGGCGTGGAACAAGAGCGTGGTGGTTCTGTTTTTCAAAAAAGGTGATAAAACACTTTTGAAGAATTATAGACCCATCTCGCTTTTGAGCCACATCTATAAGCTGTTTTCGAGGGTTGTTACTAATCGGCTCGCACGCAGGTTCGACGACTTCCAGCCTCCCGAACAAGCCGGGTTCCGAAAAGGCTTTAGTACCGTAGATCACATCCACACGCTTCGGCAGATTATACAGAAGACCGAGGAGTATAATCAGCCGCTATGTTTAGCGTATGTGGACTACGAAAAAGCCTTCGATTCCATCGAGACCTGGGCGGTGTTGGAATCCTTACAGCGGTGTCAAATCGACTATCGGTACATCGAAGTTTTGAAGTGTCTGTATAGAAACGCCACTATGTCTGTCCGGGTTCAGGACCAAACCACGAAGCCTATCTCTTTGCAGAAGGGGGTGAGACAGGGAGACGTTATATCTCCGAAACTGTTCACCTCTGCATTGGAGGACGTCTTCAAGCTCCTGAACTGGAACGGATATGGCATCAATATCAACGGCGAATACATCACTCACCTTCGATTTGCCGACGATATAGTCGTTATGGCAGAATCGCTGGAGGATCTCAGCGCTATGCTCAGAGACCTCAATTTCGTCTCCCAACAGGTGGGTCTTAAAATGAACATGAGCAAGACAAAAATCATGTCAAATGCTCATGTTGCACCCATGCCAGTTCGTGTTGGAGACGAAACAATAGAAGTTGTTGACCATTACGTCTATCTGGGTCAAACAATCCAATTAGGCAGGTCCAACTTCGACAAAGAGGTCAGCCGAAGAATCCAACTCGGATGGGCAGCGTTCGGGAAACTGCGTCATATCTTCTCGTCAAACATACCGCAGAGCCTCAAGACGAAAGTCTTTAATCAGTGTGTGTTGCCAGTGATGACTTATGGCTCTGAAACGTGGTCGCTAACTATTGGCCTCATACAGAAGCTCAAAGTCACTCAGAGAGCTATGGAAAGAGCTATGCTCGGAGTTTCACTACGCGATAGAATCAGGAATGAGGAAATCCGTAGAAGAACCAGGGTCACCGACATAGCTCTTAGAATTAGCAAACTGAAGTGGCAATGGGCAGGCCATATAGCTCGAAGAACCGACAACCGCTGGGGAATAAAGGTTCTCGAGTGGCGACCACGAACCGGCAGACGCAGTGTAGGACGGCCTCCCACCCGATGGACCGATGACATCACCAAGGTCGCGGGTAGACGGTGGATGGAGGTGGCTCAGGACCGTCTAAACTGGAAAGCTATGGGGGAGGCCTATGTCCAACAGTGGACGTCTGTCGGCTGAAATGATGATGATGATGATATTTTTTATTATTACAAAATTATTCATAAGTAGATACTATTGTGACACCGCCTCCCCTTTTTTTCTTTGTTAAAATTGTATCCATCCAAAGGTTGCCTGGAAGAGATCGCTCTTAGCGATAAGGCCGCCCATTGTGCCACCAATTTTATGTTCTTTTTTTTTTATTTGTTTCTCTGTACAATTTCTGGTGTAACAATAAAGAGTTTATCTATCTATCTATCTATCTATCTATCTTCTATTGATCAGTGACTAAAATCATTTTTTTTTTTTTTTGGGAACCGGATCCCTTTTTCGTTGGATACAACTCGCTGTGATCGGTGACAGATTCAATATGATTCTGGTATCAGTGGATACAAACCCAAATAAGGGACGTTGTATAAGGGTAACGACTGTGTTTGTTTGTCTGTCTATCTGTGGTCTTATTTCTAAGGGCTCATCCGATTTTAAATTTGTTTTGTTTTGTATTAAACCTGGTATAATGATTAAAATGACAAAACATCTAATTTATTCTATTATCTTCTTCAACAGTACCCATCGGATACAGACAGTGAAGCGGTGTGGGAGACGAGCGACGTGACTCTGGAACGAGGAGCAAGTGGTCTCGGCCTTAGCATAGCAGGTGGAGAAACTGGCGGTGATGTCAGCATCACGAAGATAGCCAGTGGTGGTGCAGCAAAGGTGGATGGCCGGCTGCAAATAGGAGATATTTTGTTACAAGTTAGTATTTATTAAGTCATTAACCTTCTAAAGCTCATTTTCACTGAGTCATTAGTGACTAGACGAGCTGATAGCTCATCTGATGGCAATTAGTTACTGCCGGCTATAAAAAACAGTAATACGACTCCGGTCCTCTCCTAATGAACAAATAAATATAAATAATGTAAATTATATTCGATGTATTGTATATGTTTTGCTGTTTTATAAACAACACCAAAATCCAAACATTAAAAGTAGACGCCTTGGTGCTCTAGAATACATACATAAACATACATAAACATCGCTCACAAGTTCGAACTCGGGTTTATTACAATATATTCTAATAATATTATTTATCATATGAGATCCAAATTGACTGCATTGACTACATAGCTCTAGAACAAATCTTTTTGTATTTTGTATGTATGAAATTGAAAACCAATATCTTTGTTTCTACTATTTGCTTGTTAAAAGTTGAGATTTTAAATATGAAATCAACAAATTCACTCAGAAAAATTGACAGAATTTATTTAGCTTTGAAGTTTTGATGCATCTTACATATAGGCCTGACTTTGCATCTTCGAATTCCAACTTGTTTCGGTTTCTTCAGAATTATTTATATAGTCAAAAGTTACGATCACATTTTTTTAATTTTAGAATATGGTCCCCGAAATTCTACCATTACTTTATGACACTACTTACTTAAAACATGGCAAAAAGCTATCGCACAATAATAGAAAATAGAAAAAAAAAACATGTTTTTTTTATATTAAATAGAAAGAAACTTCTATTCCGGCCTTATATGAATTCATGAGAATTTTATGATTCTCAGTGTATCAATCAACCGTTTTCTTTTGATAAGAGCACAGAGAAAGTATTAATATACGTAAAAGCAAGGACCAGAAATGTAGGTTACAATGGAATATCTCAGTGATTCTCAGCGATAACAAACAATCGTAAATTAGTTCTAGTTTGGGAATTGGTAGGTGATATTCGTCTGTTTGTGTATAAGGATTTTCACCTTTAGAAAGCAAGCCTTTCAATCAGAAAAGGCTTATGGACCGTATTCCATTAATCAAGTGGGGATAAGGAGATGTCACTCTCATATAAGATTGGCCTAATTTTATTTATCACAAATTATTATTGTTTCAAGCAACAGGTCTTTTTTGTGATTACAATGTCCGATTATCATGCCTTTCACTGTGCAGCTGGACATATTTTGTGCTGTAATTCTCAGGTTTAAGGATCAAAATTGCCTGTGTGTACCACAATGATAGAACGTGTAAGGGTGAGCTTAGAGCTTACTGTGTTCCATTATATTCTGGGGTGTTAGTCTACGCAGGAAACACACACATAAAGTACGATCTCGTAAACCATAGATGTTAATCTATCCATTTACTGCCATAGTTAAATCATGATTCACTTTGGATTAGATATATGGCTTACTGGAATATCCGGTTAAATAGAAATGATATTATAGAGTTAGACTGTGGTTGATAATATTATAGAGGAATGTGTTGTTTATAAACTTAATTCACCAAAGAAGGAGTATCTCAATTAGTTGTGTACTGGTTTTGTATTTTTATGACTACGTAGAAATTTTTGAAAATCTTCCTCTTAGTGCTTATAATTTGAAAGCAAGAAAGTTGGAGATGGACCCCAATTTCTGTTACTCAAACTTGAGTAACAGAAATTGCAAATCAATATCAAAATCCCTATGTGACCTGCAGGTGGTGCGAAAGCAACCCTAAGTATCAGTCGAACTTGTGCCATGTTCGTCTGGAGATGTACTGCCATCATAATAATCCACGGTCAGCAATTAATAATAATAAATAAATAAAGATATGAGTGAAGTAGCTTATAGCGATGCGATGCGGACTGAAGTTGTTTGTTTTGCAGTTAGATTATGGGCGGCAGTGATTACTTAACATCAGGGGCAGCTCATCAGATAGTACCGTAAAAAAATCAATTACGCAAAGAAAAAAATATGGTTCTTTATTTAGTCTGTAATTTAAATAGTACCTGTCTGTACACCAACAAATAGGAAAATTTGAACTTATTGAAATTATCTAAGCTTGTGTCTTAGTGACAGATTTGTATAAAAATGATTCTAGACATTCTTGAATTTAATTGTAAACGGGCATTAAATTTAGTCTAATCTCAATCTTAATACTACTGGATTTAAATCAAACGACGTCGTAGTTTACATAATTGCTTTAAATTTTAAACATTTTGAGTATAACCAGACAAGGCAATTAAACTTTTGTTCTTTGAACTTGGACAAAGGGGCCTAATATAATTAGGGCGCTGGGACAGTAGAATTTCTTCAATCTTACAATCAGTGTACATGAACTTATATAAAAAGTTTAAGTCTTGTTAAAGTGCTTTAGTCCTTTTATCACATTTTCTGACAAATGCATAGATACACATTAGCAGAAGTCTCGGTAGAGGTGTAAATTTGTGTAGTGTAGTATTTCGTGTGTTCTGAAAAAAATTTAGCACACTTAATAATGAGGTTGGCTAACGATTTATAGGTCGTGGGTTTGAATCCTACAATGAGTAGGAAAAAGATATCGGGAGGAAACCTGGTGTGTTGGTATTTACCAAAATGGCTAAAAAATTATTTCCGCAGTTAAAATGCATTACTTAGATTAGGTTTAAGGTTCACAAGCTTTATAAGCGCAAATTTATACAATAATTAATTATCAAATGAGTACCTATGAACATCAATCATCTTAATTCATCTTGAAATATCAAGATATTTCAAGATAATTATTAAAGTATTTTGTTCCCGCCCCGGAGTCGCACGTGTAGCACAGCATATTATATAATTATTTTCTGTCGTAGTGTCATATCAGCCTGCGGCGTCGAGCTCGTGGGTTAAATTAAAACATAACTAATGATCATACAAATTGGCGTATTATTAACGTATTATATTAATACAACCGGGCGGCGCGTCACGCGTATTGTATCTGTGGGCGACCGATTGCTCGCCGAGTTTTAGCCGCCGCGCAAAATTTCATATCAAAAAACACACGTGTAAAAATTGATTCGATCCGATTATTTTTATGTAAACAGGTTTAATTTAGATTAAATGCAGAAAACCATAGTGTAATATAATTTAACTACCCCAAAATAATGCTTAATTTATAGATTATTTCTATATAAGTAATTTCTGGGAATTGTTGTTCGTTATTAAATGTTAATCTTAGAACATATACATAGTTTAATAACGTTGCTATAGTTTAATAGATTTTAAGCTTCCGGTTAGCATAATTTTTACCTTCAACTTCAACAATCATCGTCATATTCAGCCAATTTACACAAAACATTGTTAAATTATACACTCATACCTTCCTCATTAAACACATGAAAAACATGAAAAAAAAATTGAGTTTATCGCGTTTACACAATTTCAATGAAATTACTGTGTAAATTCTGACTTATAATATACCTACTTTAAACTACAAATAACTTATTTTTCATTTCTAACTCCGCTGAAACACGAACGCCAAGTTTTAACGTTTACGCAACTAAAAACAGGCAAAGCCCGGTGCTTCGGCAAAATTAAAACGGTTTACGATGTTAACAGTTATATTACACTTTGGTACTTTAACTATATTAATCAAGTTAGCGCTACACACATTATTAATTTCACAATAACGGCATTGTGGCCATGGCTTAAGGAAATGGGCCTGTCAAATACAAAACCACACAAAACGTCGCCTCCGCAATGTGACTAAATAAGTATTAGGATTGTGTTTACAATATTGCAAAAACAGTTTGTCCCTGTTATTTTTCTTACTTTCCTGTTATTTTTCATCAAAGTGCTCGAAGTCCCATAAATGAGAAAACCTATCACAAAACACAAATAAAATGAGAAATTATTTAGAAGCGAATCTTTTTACTGAGCTTTCATTTGGATCACAATACGCGTGTTTATCAATTAGTGGTTATTCAATATGGAAAAAACCGCTTTGAACTCGGCTGAACCATAAAGATTTATGGTGATCATCCGATATATCGTATCATGGTGGTAACCGCGGTTGAAAAGTCAACATGAGAAGATGGAACAAACTGTCAAAAATTGTGATTTTTGTAAGTTAATTTAGAAAATTACTTATTTTTTTTTTCAGTATAATGTAAGTTAATCCAGAGTAAGCTACTTTTATTGAAGAAGTAACAAACATAGACTAAAAATTTTCGCATTTATAATGTGTACAGAAACAAGTACAGATGTACCTTTCACATGGCTTATCTAACACGAGGACTTTCTGTTCCATAGATTTATTGTTCGCATGGGACGACATAATTTATTGGCACTTTGTCATTTCCATGTGCCTAATGCTTCTCTTGTTACTTACATATCTTGTTTTGGAGTTATTTGCTTCCTTTTGTTTCGTCGCTTTTGCACACGCCTATGAAAATGCAGTTTGTTATCTGTTCCAATTTCGTTAGATACTGAGGGGAGTGTGAGATAAACCTTGTTATCCTTTCCTTCTGTTTCAACCAATAAATGATTGCATGATTTAACGTAACGTAATGTAACTATAATAATATAAATAACATTAATGGTTATTTATGAGTTAACTGAGTCGTGAATTATTTAACACCTTATAACTGAGCTGTAAAGCCAGTCGATAAAATGATGTTTAATAGTTATGATAGGTAGTGATCTCGAAAAAACTCTTATTAGACAAGTAGGTAATCGAACATTGTACATTTTTTTTTCTCAGAATAAGAATCTCCTTTACCACCCACTCTTTTTCTATAAAATCCCGATTAGTAGTGACTCGAGCCGAGATACCTGTGGTACCCTTGGAGTCACTGTTTTATTATTAATTTTCAAGCCACTTGAAAGTTCTCTCTCTCTTTCTCACCAAAAACCCGCATACAGTTGTCATCTGTGGCGAAAAACTAAATAATTCAGTCAAATAAATAATGAAAGGACAACTCAAATTTGTAACGACTTGCCCTTTTCTTTTCTTTTATCACTAACCTATTATATGTATATTTTGAAACGTGAAGGGTTTGCCATGAAATAATACCCGATTCGGGTGAAGAGCGCGACGTATTGCGACTTGGGTCTTATAGTTTAGTTTGGGAGGAACTTATTGCTGTTGTTATGGGTTATTAACCTCTTAGCATCCAGTAGCTTGTCCCGTCACTCGTTAAATGGTTAAAAAATAGCTTTCCGCCGGCATTGATCTACCCAACACGCCACCGCGCGAGCACAATTTAATTTTTTATCAATTATTATATATTCCATAAATTGACCTTTGAATCTGATTCAAAGGTCAATTTATGATTTTAACAATCATGCATCGGAACTAAATCAACCCAAACCATCCCTGAGATTTTTCTATGAATATGAATGATTCATAGCAAAACCTTACACATGTTCGCATTACCTTTTCGAGAGCCAAAGATGACAAGATCATGTTTCTGAAATTTGAACCCTCGGATCCGGGTCACGCGTGTGTCTTTGAATATGATCTTGTAATATGAATATTGAATTGTTTCATTGGGTCCATTACATATATTTGGAGTGATAGATTTCTAGCGTATTCAATGACGAATATGTCCTTTTCATGATAACATAATCCTATGGATCCTACGGAGCCATCTGTATTAATACCCTGCCTTCGAAGCGAGTAGTACCGGGTTCAATTCCAGCCAGGCAAACTTTGTGCGATGAGCGTTAAGATTGATTTCGGATCTTGGATGTTTGTCTAAGCCATCTGCGATTTTATCTTAGTGGGATATAAGCGTGCAACAAAAATAATAATACATTTATTATTTCAGTAAAAGATATTCCATATCCGAATCATTACATCATTAATATAAGTATTCCATTACATCAAATAAATGGTCAATTATTTATTTTATGTACTACTATTATATATACTATAACAATTAATTGTAATGTAAATAATGTTAAAGAACAATTATAATAATTTAATTGTCGAAGAGTCCCGATTAAAGTTAAATAAAAAAAATATAAGAAAAAGTTTACCAGTGGTGAGATCATTATTTTGGTCCTTTTAATGTTATGAATCGAGCAGTCAAAAGTTTAAAGAAAGTATCAAAAAGTCAATCTGAACCTTTTGTTGTAGAGCGTTTGCATGGAATCTAACAACACCGCCACTTTTTTATGAATGGGTCATTGAAATTGATGAGAAATAAGAATTCCAATAAAAAGTTAAGTAATCGCCCCAGTTTCCAGTAAATCTATTTTGAAACCTTTAGAATTATCTGTGATATTGCTTTGTGATTTGTTTTTTTTTTTTTGTTATTTTGTTGTTTGTTACAGGTAAACGATATTTCCGTGGAAGGTGCTCCACATTCCGTAGCAGTGGATGCTCTTCAGAAAGCTGGGAACGTCGTTAGACTGGTTAGTAACATACAAGTATCTTGGATTTTGTAGTAAAAACACATGTGACTAATTTCCAAATTTAATAGAAGTCGACTTTAATTCTTCCATTCCAGTTTTGCACTTTCCTTTATTATTTAACTTCTAAGAGGCATACTATGTGCCTCTTAGAAGTTAAATAATGTTGATAGGTAGATCGTGGTGGCTCAGGGGCACAGACGCCGACTTTCAATCTGAACATCGCTGCTTCAAACCCACACGTGCAATAATGAGTTTTTTCACTTGAAAAAATTTATGTGCGCAATACCACGTTCTCGAAACTGTGACGGAAAACATCGTGAGGAAACCGGCATGTCTTTGAACCAAAAAGTTCGACGATATGTGATATCTACCAATCCGGATTGGGCTCCCGTGGTAGATCAGATTCACTCTCAATTATCGAGAGTAGGCCGGTGTCTGTGCAGTGGGAACATTAGAGGCTGGTACGGTATGCTATATTTTTGGAACTAGATGGCGCTGTGTGTAGTGACCATGAATATTTAATTATTATTTGTAAATTATACTTCTATGCATACCAAAGAGCTGAAGTCAAAGTAACTATAAATACTGCAGAACTTCTGATAAATAACCTGGATTGGTCTTCTCAGTTAAAACTTCAAGTTCTTTTGAGACCATTTTTTTATTTGCAAAATTTATTGTAAAAAAACCGCCAGAAATATACGAAAACTACTGAGAAAAATACTGGAATTCTGAGTCAGGTCACGTTTTATTACGGCAAAAAATGGATGCGGAGCGCCAAAGATCGAAGATGATGAAGCCAGGTTATGTTATTGAGAGCTAGGGGTTCCATAATGACAGATTGCTTAATGCGTTACTAAACTATGAATTAGAAGTACTAAGTCGGAAAACTTATATTAAAAATAATAGTGAACATTTGAATCAACACCAGTTTATGTATAAAATACTTTTATGGTATTTTTTTTGTAAATAGTTACATAGACCCAGAGCAAACATCATATGTATGTCATGGGGGAGAATTCAATGTCATATTCAAATCAAATCCTCAATTTACAGCACAGAAGGCAAAGCTATTTACTACAAACTAAGCTGTGAGGTTAAAAAGGATTTACTATGCTATTAGAACAAAATTGTTGTAGGGTTTAAAAACTTTGTGGCCGATGAGAGGTAAATTCAGGGTTCATTTAATTAATTATGAGCAAACTAAGCGACCTTAGGGACACATTTTATTTAAAAAAATAGGTATATTGCTAAACACTAATTTACTCTTTTTATTGTATCACTCTCTTTCAATGACATAAACCTTAGCTCTATTCACTAGAGAACATGATTCCTCGGGATACGCAGTCTTATAAAGTAATTCTTCAAGCAACGTAGCAAGATCAGTGAGACGGTTCAAGTGCTCAGAGAAACACTCTCATGATTACGCATTTTGTGGTTCAGATCTGCTTTCAGAGAACTAATTTTGTTTCTTGGAATAGTTGAATGGGGCAGGTACGTGAATAGAGCTCTGTCTATATTCTACCCAAAGTAAAATAAAAAGAGAGTCCTAATAAAAATATAATCTTTTATCAAGAAAATACCACAAGAATTAAAAGAATTGAAAGTTATATTTTTCATCCTCACAGCCCCATGTTTATTATTCACATTAGATAAAATACTTATTAAAGACTGAGACTCCCCGGGGCTCAAACCTCAGCGGCAACAAACATTTGCGTGATGATCACGAAGGTTGTTCTCGGATTTTGGGGTTTATATTATATGATTGTGTGTGAATCTTGATTAACGAGTATAATTCAAATATTGTATTTAACTCATTATAATACTTCCTATATCGTTGCTACGTTGATGTACTGAGATTACTTTTGTTTGGTTCGCAGCCTTGAGAATGTAATGTGCTTGCATAAGATTGCTAGACGCGTAAATTACAGTTATTTATAGATGATAATTTCCGTACAAAATTATTCAAGTGTTCACATTGTTTTTCTAGTCATACCATATTACTTCTGCCCAGTCTGATTGGTAGTTTCGTAGGCATAATATTTGTCATGGATGAGGAAGAGTCATGAGAAAAGTTCAGTTATCAAGTAAGAAAAGAAGCTATTTGGGTATACGTTTGTTGTAGGTAACTTGCTATGGCCAGGAACTTATTTATTCTTGGGTCTAGCTGCGACACAGGGAATCATAGTGCAGTATCTTAGTGTAAGCGTTATTTATTTATATAAAGCACTGGTATAATGCCCAGTATACAAACAAATAAATCCGCCTTTTATCCATAGGAAGCTGAACGTACTTATCATTCATGGGGCATCGCCTAACGAGCCTTAAATCTTGAAGCTTTGCAGGTTTTGCATCGTTATGGGATTTTACAGTTATTTAGGGATTTTACTTTTATTGTAAGATGGAATGGGAGCCTTTTATTTCTGAAGCGTTTTATAAAGCGTCCGATAAGACTAGATATAAATGAAGACCATGATTATGATTCGAAGGCTCTCAGAAATAAAAAGCGCATTCATTCTTGATGAGATAAGGTTATAAAATAATAAATAAATATTTTTCGACATTTTATACAGCGACATCTAGCTCGAAACTAAGCATAGCTTTCACTATGAAAACTAGAGAACTGAAAGTACTTTTCTAAATTAATACTTAGATATAGAATAAACATACACTTGAACTCAGTTCGGTACATAAATGCTTGTCCTGAGTGGAAATCGAAACCACAACCTACATCGCAGAAGGCTGACCTAACTACCAATTGAGCTGCAAGTCCTATGCACAGTAAAATAATCATGTAAGAAAAAGAGCGAAGAATATGAATTTTGTTAGATAAAAGGGTTAAACAGAACAAAAAAGAGTAGATGGATTAAAGGTATTGAAAGATGAAAAAAAAGTTATTGAAAAACGGTAGTGTGTTAATATTGAAGACAAAGACATACTGCATCGACAACATAAATTGACAACAGGGTAAGAATGCGATTACTTCGCAAAGTAAAAATGGTAGTCATATAAATTATAGACGATGAAGGAGAATGTAAAAGAAAAATTCGCTCCATGGTGAAGCTAAAATATAACCAATGTATGCATAAGTGTAAGTATATGGTAATTGCACTGGCCGCCTAGCTCATAATCGAACGAATTATAATATGTTGCCAGTTCAACAACATTTTCGCCAAACAAAGCAAAAATTATGTCTTCTACACCGTAGTCTACTATGAACTAACTGAGACATATACGCGGCTGAGACACTGCTTGCTAGTACTTAGCGTCTACTTGGTAAATAATTCAGTGTGGTAGTGATCAAATCAGCAGATACCATTAATGTATGTAACAAAATTCATCTACTCAGTAGTATTTTTTGGAAGTACCATAACAATGTAATTATCTTTCTAAACATAAAATTAAAATAAGTTTATATACGACTTTGAAAAACAAATGTGTTGAATCTCAAAAATATTATAAAGGCCATAGTTTGTATGTGCGTGTGTGCGTGTGCATAGCGTGTATATTTGTTATTCCTTCACAATAAAACGTCTCAACGGATTGTGATGAAATTTGGTAACGGGATAGCTTATATCCTTGATTAACACATAGGCTACTATTATATAAATCCTAGAAAACTGCGGGTAAGACTGCGAGGCGCATTAAAATAATTATTTTTCCCACTAGAGAGTGCGTCGAGCTCGTCGACCGAGGGTGGTTACGCTGTGGAGAGGAGTGCGGGGCCTCGGGCTAGGGATAGCCGGCGGCGCTGACAATGCTGGTGGTGGGGGCGTCTTCGTCTCCCACATAGCGGTCGGAGGAGCAGCCCACCACGACGGCAGACTGAGATTAGGAGATAAAATTTTGGCAGTTAGAGATGAAGATGTAAGTAATATTCTCAAAAGAAATATACCGTTTTTTTACAGACTTCTAAAAAAAGGAGCCAAGCAATTCGACACTTTTTCATGTAATATTATTGAAACTGCAATATGTTTACATGTGTCTCTTCCTCCTAAAATATTAATAGAATCTCCTGAAATATTAATTTGATTATGACAATTATTTTTTATTGGCTTACACTGACTTTAATATAGGTAACAGTTTCATTAAAATCGGTTGAGTAGTTTTCAAGATAATTCTCTTATTGTCTGGCTTACTGAGACGTGCTGAGAATATCTTTGCCAATTTCTAACCAATTTGGATAATTGAAGATCTGACAGCCCACGTGATTTAAAGTGGATACTGCCTTCTATAAATAACAAAAGGACTCCGGTCCTCACCTACCGAAGTACTAGAGTTGTAACCAGTTGCGCCCGTCAGTCTCAGATGTAATTAGTTGAAATTACAGTTTCAACTTTACAATTCTTTGTGAAAATTATGCATAGTTTCGACTGGTCAAGCCTAGTTTGAGGTTTGGGTTGGTAGTGAAGCTTGAACCAATAAATTATTCAATGGTTGTATCTGTTGCCCGCACAAGGTACTTAATTCAATCTCTCATGGGTATCAGCAATCTCGTGTGGTTCGGAACTTAGGACTATGTATTTGTATAATACATTTGATTTGCGCACATAAAAACGCCATCTTGCATTTTTAATAGTAGGTATTGCACGAGTCGTTCTGTGAAGTATCTTTTATTTTATTTTATACAATAACTAGCGACCCGCCCCGGCTTCGCACGGTTAGTAAAGCATCAGTGTCGTATCAGAAACTACCCGTGCGAAGCCGGGGTGACTTGCTAGTGTATTGTATTATACATATAAACCTTTCTCTTGAATCACTCTATCTATTAAAAAAAAACCGCATCAAAATCCGTTGCGTAGTTTTAAAGATTTAAGCATACATAGGGAAATAGGGACAGAGAAATCGACTTTGTTTTATACTATGTAGTGATGTGACTGAACGGCCCACATGATATTAATTGACACTGCACATAGACAACCAAAGTATGGTACATGTTCTCTTTTACCGAAGTATGAGGAGGCGAATTAACGCCTCAAGTACCTCAAGTTTTACCGGCACCCTTACCTTTCCACCGGAACACAGCAATGCGATAGCACTACAGACGCGAGCAACATGGTCCCCCAAATATCTCAAGTGTGGTCTGGGTTTGTTTGATCTAATTATTTTATTAAGTATTTTTTATTATGCTTTTTTGAATTGTCTACAGGGAATAGAAACATCATTAGTTGGAGCGACGCACGCGCAAGCAGTCACCGCTCTGAGAAATACGGGAGATCACGTGACGTTGGTCGTTCTGCCTGCTGCGTCTTTTCCTCCTGTACCTAAAACCACTCCACTTTACTCAAGTGAGTATTTTACTGCACTAAACTCGTGCAATCAAGTCAAAAATATCATTAATGTAATAAAACAAAATAAAAGCGGCCGCCACCACTTTACTCCGCGGTCGGAGGTGACTACGGCGAAGCCACAAGGAGGGTTATGATTTCAGCCCTTTTGTATGTATATATTAATCATAATTTCACAATATTATCCGACCCTTTCATTGGGTTCACAAATAAGTAACTCGAAATATAAAAAGAATATTATCAAATATAAAATGGGGTATAAAAAATGGTTTGAATTATACATTCTAAAAAGTGTTCTTAACAGTTTTCAAAATACCTATCAAAGTATTTAAGTATCAAAATATTTAAAATACTTATCAAAAAAATACCTGAATACTAAAATTACGCAAAAGCCGTAAACAAGATTGTAATAAAAATTAAGCTCAAGTAGATGTAGATGGTAAAACGTAATATGTTCGGAGTAAATACCCTTATTGAAAGAATGATATTTTATTATTTTGTTTCTCATTGTCTGCAGCCAAAACGCAAGCCACTTCGTGTTCTACACTTCATGAGCTTTTGGAGGAGGATCCGACTGAAATACCGAGGTAAGTAAAAACTATCTCACTGAAATACCAAAAAAAACGTTAAATTATGAGCTCTAAGTTGCACGGCATAAAGAAGAGATTTAAGTATTGTACCGCTAAATAAAACTAGTCTTCGCTCATTCCACTCAATTTAAATAAAGGTTTTCATCGTAGCTTTTTAAATTGGAAAATGTCCAACATCTCATTTACAGAGATCAAATTTTCAACGAAGTGATTTGAATTTGTTGTTTGATGCCTTTGATCTTAATCTGCTTCAATCTGAGTAAATGTCAGACCTTATTAGACTGACTTCTGATTTTGATCTTCAAGAGAGGGTATTAAACTCTGGGAGATCCATGTCTCTCACGTCCGTAGGTTTCTGCACGTACCCCTAAGTGTTGCAAAAAAAGAAGATTAGAAGAACTTATATTGATCCACCATACCTGATAATGCAGTACTTAAGCAGTAATATACTCGACTGGCTGTATCCTGATAGAAGGGAATTCAGTGCAATTTCAGATGCATGAAACTTTTACGACTGCTGAAACTCATAAAAATGGAAATTATATCTCAAGGCATGAAATATAAAAAAAAAGTGTGCCGTTACGGGATACCCGGCAGATGTGAAACATGACATAAAAGACCGTTATTTCATTTGCCGTCACGCCTCAAGAGTCCGTTTTAATGCCAGGGCGTGCTGCCAATAGCCTTTACGCAAATAAAATAAAATAAAACTAGCTTTAAAAATAAATTTATAATAGAATACCCATTAATATGTTAAAGTTTTTATCAAAACAATTATAGTCAATATTCGGACAAAATTAGATAACTCCTGATTGCTTGCACTAACATAATGTTTCGCTGCAGTGCACCGTTTGGCAACGGAATATCTTTCAACTATTGGTGCTAAAATCTACTGTAACGTCACAATCAAAGCAATTTAGATGAAAACTAATTTTAGTAATGTTTAACTGCAAGGCATTTTTGAATTATAAATAAATAAAAGCCCCGTGGCTTAGTTGGCAGTAGCCATGCCTTCGAAGTGAAGGGGCCCGGGTTCGATTACCGGCCGGGGCACACTTTGTGTGGTGAGCATGAAGTTTGTTCTCGGGTCTTGGGTATTTGTCTTGTGTTTCTATTTGTCTATGCCATCTGCGACACAGGGAATCCTACTGCATAGGTATGAGTGTGGTAACGTTGTAACGTTGTTGTAAAAAATAATATCTAAGAAAAAAAATGTTTATAGACATTATGCACAGCACCATCTAGCCCTAAACTAAGGGAACTAGATGACTGAAAGAATACTTTAAAGTATTTTTTTGTATATAAATTCATCTATATTCGTCACACAAATGCTTGTCCTGAGTGGGAATCGAATCCACAACCTACAGCGCAGAATGCAGAACTACCAACTGTGCTATGAAGCTTGTTCTGCTATCAGTTTTTATTCATGAAAATTTCACACAGCGCCATTTAGCCCCAACATAAGCTTAATAGCTAAGAAAAAAATAAAGTGCCATTATCATTTTAAGGCGTTATTAGCTGTAATAATAAAAACTTTACAAAACATGGAATAATTAACGCAAACCTTTCTGTAATCAAACTCTTTCATAATTCATGTAATATTTTGGGTAAAGATAATTTTTAATTACTTCTTTTGAAAGCTTGGAGGAAGTGGGCGAGTTAGTCGGCCGTTTCTTGGAGGGACAAATAATACTGTTTGCACACAACAAATATTTGTTTAGGATCTTAACATTGACCAGGGTAGTAGTCAGGGGTTTGATAGGGTTGAGGGGTACACAAACAACAGCATTGTTTGATGCTACGCTTGGCGTGCACTGTTGGTTATAAGCTCATTACGCACATTTTTATTACAAAATTAAAAGCTTACCAAATTAAAAGTAATAAAATAAAAACAATGGCTAGGACTGCAAAGACAGGAATTCTGATGAGACGTGCCGTATACCGGACTGCCGTCTTCTGTATCAGGTCCTTGATTCACCTTCCTAGCGACAGCTTCTTATGATGTTGGTCTTGACTATATATTTTTTTTATTTATTGGTAGGCACAAATGTTAGCCAAAAAAAAAAATCACGACCATCAGTGAGCATTGTCTTTGCCCTGGGTGAAAACTGTTCTCATTACAACGCTGCCTGACTGTTTACGCAAAACAGTCTCAAACCCGTAATTAGGCAGAAATTTGGTGTGTCCCGTCGGTGTTACTACCCTTATTGCTGGGCAACGGGTGACTGGACGTTTATAAACAAAAAATTAAGTCTTAGAATAATATTTGTAGTCTCTAGTACGTATCAGTCTCATGATTATACTTAATGGAGGAAACTTCGCTGGTCTATGTATTTTTTAAATGTATCATTAATAATAAGCAATTATGTACTGTTTGTTTCCCAAATAAAGCAAAATAAAATAAATGAAATTACCAAAACATAAAAAATTGTTTCTTAAAAGTCTCTAATCTTTACTCAGAATAAGGCCTAGTTGGGGGACCATGTTGTTCGTATCCGTAGGTGAAAACACCCACGAAGTAGTAAGAACTCTCCTTACACTTATCCCACTTTAGGTTGGTCCATTGGACCACCCAAAGGACCAACCTATAGTAACAGTAAAATTTGTGCTATTGTATATAAAGGTCCAAACTAACAGATCTTCTAAAATAATAACTTATAGAAAAACAGGAGGTTCTCAAGAATTCACCTCCATGCTTTTTTATTCCTTTTGTACGTTTGATATTTTAAGAGGCCTTCAGCTAGTTTGGAAATTCAAACATTATTTTTGAATTCAACTTTCTCAAATTTCAAAGTTGGAAGCCTAACGAGGGTCTATATAATGGGAATCTTAGAGATTAGAGATATAAATTAATAACAAACATAGGAGATCGCTTTGATTACGATATATTTCTTGTTTGTCAGGTGCGTTCGGATGGTTCGGCTCGTCCGTTCCGGGTCTCGCCTCGGTATGGATATTGTCGGTGGCTTGGGTGGAGAGTCTGAAGGTGCCACTGGAGCTGAAGACGACACATGTGGCGTGTTTGTATCTGGCGTGTCAGCTGAGGGCGCCGCGTATGGCATGCTGCACCGAGGCGATAGAATACTCAGCGTCGATGGGAGGGACTTGACGCGAGCGACCCATGAACAGGCTGCAGCGGCTTTGAAGGTACCTATCATTAGCAGTCTAAATTTGTATTATCCTTCACTTTTTCAACTGCATTGATACATGCTTGCTAGTGGTAAGCAAGCTGTCATGAGAAGCCCAATCTAACAAGAGATATTCTGACAATCTCTTTGAAATTTTGGTTTTTGAATATGCTTTTGTGTTTACCGTTTGGACGAACTCCAATTAGTCCTGTCAAGTCTTATGCCAACCCGTGTTAACAATTTTATATTGTACCTTAAGCTATTATTTTTTTTTGTTTTGTGCCTATTTTCATGTTTTTCTCTTTTTCCCTTGTATGTTTATATCAGAATCTGGTATAAAACATGCACGGGAACAGAGAATTTTCACGGAGACCATTTTGGTTTCTGGGCGGAGATTTTTCCATTGGTTGCACGAAATGTATTGTTTGTTTATATTTCTATTATTTTTGTTTTGTTGTATATATTTTTAATCTAGCATGTTCTAGAAGTAAATAAAAGTATTTCTTCATCTTTTTGAGCGTGATTAATTAGTCATAGAAAATTGGAGCTTTCCTTGTTGGAATAAAACATTCAATATGTATTGACTTTTTACTAAGTTTGAAAAACTGATTACAGATTCATGACCTTAAGCTTTTTAATAGATTAATCCCCCGCGTTTTCATTTTGTTATTAAAACATGAAACTTTAGTATTACATGATTCAAAAACGAATATAAACGTGGAAGGTTGTGTAAAATCATTTATCAATAATACATTCATTTTAAATAAATTGTAATAGTACTCCAAAGCCTTCAAACATAGCCGTAATATATGTAGGTACCTATAGTACTATATAGGTAATCCACAATTACAATAACTACTTCATCAAATGAGCTATGCGCGTCATAGCTGATTGAATAATTTATTGACTTTAAAAATAATATATTTATTTTAACACAGTATTCGGGAACGTCAGTCAACATAGCGGCTCAGTACCAACCGGACCAATACGAAAGGTTGCGCGCGCGCATCCGGGCCATCAATGCGGCGGCTGTCATGTCACCCCACGCGAGACACGCTACACACGTCCCGGTCCATGATCTACATGTCATGTATCCAAGGTGAGCTGAAGAAGTCTTTTACTATTGATTATTATAATTTTTCACTCGATTCTTCATCATGCCAATGTGATGATAGATAATTTTGAAAGTTACACTCAACTGCTCTGTTAAGTTAACAGGACCGTGGGTTTCAATTCTCAGCCAGGATAAATTTTGTGTGTTGAGCTTCAAACTTGTTCTCGAGTGTTAAGTGTTTGTTGTAAGTACTAAGCTACGAAGCCATCCATTATTTTCATTAGGTAATACTGAACATTTTCATAACAAACATTCAAACCCAAAATTGAATGTAGTTAGTTTCATATGACATCCATACTTGTAATGATTCACCTAGGACTAACCCATTATAACACCAGAGTCTGATATTAGTTTATGTAAATCCAAACTCCAGAGATGACGTACGGCATAAATTATGGATTCTAATCAGTGATAGTTCACTTAAGATGAGATGCCCAAATTGTGCATGATTGGCTGGTTCAATAGCAAAACTTTCGGTGAATCGTATATTAAGTATTTAATAATAACAAGTAGTTTGGATCTAGGGAAATACGCACTTTGCTGCGATGAAATAAGAGGTCTCCCCACAACAAATATTGCAGTTAATAGCAACTGAGGACCCTGCAATGCAACTTTTATCGTTTCGACATCAAAGCAATAGTAAAATGAATTGCTATTGCTAGTACAAAAAATTATAAATGTAACAAAAATACTTGATTAAATCATTGGAATGAGCGTGATAGCGCAACATTACAACCTAAAAATTCTTTAATTAAATAGCGCATATAACTTCGTAAAAGATTTCGTACTTGGAAGAAATCTGGAATCATTTGTCAACAAAAAATCCGCGTGCGCCGAGCAAAACTCGTAGTGGAGTAACGCTTGGAAAACAATAATCTATGGTGATACATTAAGCCTCTTTCGTACCCCGTTAACCCAATAAATTTACAGAAATTTGTGTAATTATCTTTCATAACAAGTGACATTCTTTTAGTTTTATCCCAATAAAGCCGGAAATATTCGGTAAACAAGCGATCCCAGGGATAAATTATTTCGAGAGAGGGTGCTTACGGTTGATTTGTGTTTCGTATTGTTTGCCTACAATTTGCCGCGGTAAGGGAACGCAAAAAAAACATTTTTCATTTTTTACTGGACAATATAGCAGAATTCATCACCGCGCGGCCCGAGTTATACGTTGATTGATCGATTTTGACGGAAATACAAAAGAAACAGTTTGAAAAAAAGTACAATTTGTCGTACAACAAGAGTTTTATGAATGGACCTATAAATGTATTTAGAGTAAAGAGTTATGGAAACATTTTGATGACTCAAGTAATATTAAAATGTTGGAACCATATACTTTCTTTATAATAAATTTGTTATTCCAATAGATGAGAAGATTACCTACTAAATATATAATTATACTTTACTACAAAGTAAGTTTAGTAACAGTAGAACTTGTGCCAAGTTCGTCCGGAGTGCCTCCACACCTGATAATCCGACGCTAAGCGGTGGCGTACTGGTATTGCTGGACTGAAAGGGTGTGGGTGCCGGTACGCTGCGCTGCAACTTGGATGTTTTTATATTTTGGCAGGGAGAGCTGAGTCATTATACTGTTATTTATGGACGGTGGCAACCAGTTAAACCAAGATGGGCCGCCAGTTAATCCCAAGTCATCGCAGTCAGTTCATCAACAAAATAAAAAAGCAAATAACTAGCATTTAAGAAGTTTTTTAACGGTAATTTTAGAGTTTTGTATTCCGCGTAAAATTTACCAAATAATTTACATTTGAAAGAGATAACCAAATCTCAAGCACCGTTATTTTATTCAAAGCACCGGATTAACTTCCTACGAGTGGTTCAAGATAGTGAAAATAAACACGTAGTTCCTTAATTCCCAGCTGAAACTGCCAGAACATTTTTATTAGTCCTCAGATACACGGGAGTTTTTACTAAATACTTTGAAACTAAAAATTTAAATTATCGTAAAAGTTAGCGCGGCAAAATAAAAAGTGGTTTCCGCATTATTTCAATCCTGGCTTACTTAAACCTGTTGTTTTGAGAACTTTTTCCATCGCACTGACATTTACTACAGATCTTTGAAATATCCATAAAACTGAGGTAAAATAGTCTTTGAAAAATAATAAAATGTATGCACTAGGATTCCTTGTGTCACAGTTAGCACGGACACACAATCACACAACACTAACACCCAAGATCCGACAAAAAAAAAAACTTCTTGCTTAGCACATAAACTTAGCTCCGTCTGGGGATCGAACCCACCTCCGTTTCGAAGGCAGGACCACTGCCAACTTAGCCACGGGGCCTGATCATGTATATTGAGCTAAATGTTTATGAAACTAGGTTTAGAAAAGTGGCATACTCTAACCATAATAATTAATCTGTAATTAAATCTTTAATTAATCTTTAATCTCTGTAATTTATTATCTTGAAAAAAAATTCAACCTTGTTCTTCACATATGAAAAAAACAAATGAATTAACTAGAGTTACTGTACATGTTGACGAATGAACACCATTCTGTTTCGAACATAAATCATGTGAAATAGCCACCTTCACTGCACACAACAGCTATCTGAAAAGCCCAGCTGTTCCCGCGCACACAATGCAAAAGCATTCGAAATTTTAGCACCCAATGTGGACATTACAAGTTGGCAAAACTCCAACAAAGCGTTTGGCCTTCTTAGATTTACATTTATGAAAATGGGTTAGTTTGCGACCCTGATTTGAGAACAATATTTCTTCATTCATGATTGTTTATTTGACAGCTCAAGAAATTAAACCATAACTCTAGTCTAATGAATAAATAAAGTAGATTACAAACTACATAATTTAGTGTAACTGATTGACTGATTGCTTAGTTGGTAGTACTCGTAACTCTGTCTTCTGCCACGACCTACAGGATCGTGGGTTGGATTTTCACTCATGACAAGCATTTGTGTGACGAACCTTTAGGTTTTTTTTTTGTCTGGATGTCATGTTTTTTTTTTGTCTGGATGTCACGTTTTTTTTTGTCTGGATGCCATTTACAAAACCAAAGTACTGTATAAGTATCTTATCTATAATCATAGTATTATCTTTGTTTAGTTTGAATGTCCATGAATATACTTATATTCATTATTCTTGTTATTATTTGAATTCAGCAGAACCAACATTTTATAGTTGTCATTTTGGGCATAATGTGCTGTGTTACCTTACAAATCGATACATCGTTATCATACAAGCAAATATTAATTTAGTTATTATGTGTGTGTACATAATATACCAACATTGAAAAAGGCTCATTATTCAGCATATACACGGGCAATTTTATTGAATTGTTGGGCCAATGCGCTACTGAACTCGGATTTCCTTTTAGTAAATATAACCAGATATTTGTCATCAGAATATAAATTTGGCGATTCTTTTGATAGACACTAAATGTCAAACAAGTCTTGTTTTGCATCCTCACATATAAAGTATCCAATCCAATTATTCAATCCAATTATTATTATATATTACGTGCGCAAACAGGCGCCATAAGACACTTCTCAATCAAGTCATTTAAGTTTAATAGATATCGTATCAGATTTACGGGAACATTCCGAAAGGCGATCCAATAGACGTCTGTTCTGTTAATTTATTTCGTCCGCAGACTTCCCGACTGCGGAATTGTATAACGGAATGATAGCAGGATCCGTCGAGGTTCTTGATTGCTTTCACTGAAGCTTGTTTTCGAGCAATAAGTGACTAATTTTATTGAGACCTGATTTTATATTGGATTGGACACTTAAAATCGAAGTAAAAATGAAATATTAGTTGCATTCATATTTCCGTGACAAATAAGCAAAGCACACAACAATGAAGAAATAAAATTATAATAAACTTAAATTTTTTATTCACACTTAAAATATTAAGGTGAAAATTTGTACCAGGAAAGCTTATATCCTGGATTAACACATTGGCTACTTTTGGTCCCGGAAAACCGCGGGTACAGCGCAGTGAGTAATAGTATATACTTAAATATTTTCTGTGACATGGACTAAAATCAGATTAAAATAAACTTACTATTGGATCATCACATTAAGTTTTTTCAGCCTTATTTTTACCTAATGAAATTACATAATGTATTTGAATAGTTTCTTACTCCGAACTAAGCGAATATCCTGTCAGTGTCTGTTGAAGTATTTATGGCAGTGAATTCGCGAACAAATAGCTCACTCCGCACGCGGCAGTTTTTGCCTGTTGGAATTGCAATACCTCTCAAGATGTCACATCTGCCACCACGGAATGGCAAAACGTTTTGCATATTACGGTTCTGCCTTCCATTCAGGGCGACTTTCCCACTTTGAGAGGTCAAAAGGGCAAGAAAGGCTAATGAAATGTCCGATTTTTTTGTATTGTAGTTTTTTAAAAATACTAGTGTTTTCAATCTTGAAGGAATACTACTAACAGTTACTATTATAATAACTATAGCTATGCCATGGGTTTTGCTCCAGAATCTCAGACTGGTCTCACAGTTCAGTTGACAGTAGGTCTGGCTTCTACGGTTGTATGTTCGATACCCACTTAGGACAAGTATTTGTGTTACGAACATATATATTTGTTCTGTGTCTAGGTCTAACAATTATCTAGTTTCCATTGTACATAGCTATGGCTAGTTTTGAGGCTAGATGGCGCTATGCGGTATGCGGTAATAAATGGTTATTATTAATATATATATTACTTTCAAATATTGAATCAAGTGATCATCCAACCTTCCATTTGTGGAAAAGTAATTCGCGCACCCATATAAGAGTACGGCTGGGTATTGACAGGTTGGCTAAGGCTAGGTAAATGACATAAATAATTACGTAAACTCATTTGCAATGTTGTACCTGCTACTTCACCTTGGTAGGCGTAGACATAACCTTAACAAATAGGACTAGCTAAACTGGCGTGTAGACCCTAAACGCGCACGTTATTTACCTACCTACTTCTAATATATTTGTCGTACACTACGAAACTTGAGATTTAAAGGTATTAATAAGTATGTGTTTGAGGTTCTCTCTATTTCAATTGAGGCAATAAACTATTAAATGTTATTATAAAATGTTCTGTGATGTAATTATTAAGCTTTAGAGAGGGCCGGTGTAAGACAAGCCCCCAGTAGAGTACTTACAAGATGGCGGATATTGGCCGGGGTCGCGGTTCATGATACAATAGACTTTATAGTCAACCAAAGCCGACCAATAGATCGTGAACTGCGACCAAAATTCACCTTTTAATGATAGCTTTGAGATGTATTTTTCAAAGTGACTAATATAATTTTTTTTTCTTTGCAGGTAGCAGGGGAGTTAAACGAGAACTGAATAGTTAGTAAAAACAATTTAACTCTTACAGGTTTAAGATCAACTGTGTATGTATATCATGACTCATCTATGTCTAAGCATCCAATTTAGTTTTAGTTTACTGATTTGGATTTCAGTGAAACTTCGTTTTTGAACGACAGTTTTGTCCACTATCTATCTAGGAAAGAAATATGTTACACGCGATGAATTATTGATAATTTCCGCTCACTAGCACATTAATTAAGAAGTCAGCCATCTGGAGTATGATGACTTTACTTATAAATTTAGAACGCAAATTTGATCCAAATCCAATAATTGTTTTTGACAAACAATTTAGCTATAAGAATTCGAAATACTACCATAGCTGTGCAAAACGTATTTCTATGGCATAAAAGTATCTATTTGGTTTCATCCCATAACTGTAAGTACCACTATGATATAAAAAAGTGAAAGGTTTAAACAAAACTCAAATTAGTAAAATGTTACCCTGTAGATAATTATTTTTAATTATCTACTGGTCAATTTTATATACCATATCGTAACACACAATTTAATTTCTTATAATCCAGCCTGCTTTATAATTTTTTCATTGATATTCCGACGTTCAACACCTTTACATACAAAATATACTTTTCTTTCGTGCAAGTAATACCTCTATATGTATTTTTACACCTTGTGCTCGGCAAACCAGTTTTATTTAGTTATTAATAAATATGAAATAAAATTAATTCTGTATCTGTCTTTTTATAATACTGATGAAATATTAGATAGTAATTTGTTAAATCACTTTAAATAATATTGACTTAATTATTATCATTATTGTGTTTAACTTATTGTCAGGCGTTTAGTTTATTGTAAATAGTTAAAAATGTTAATTACCTACTGTATATCATATTAATATGTTAATGTATTTATGTTGGTGTACACTATAAATATGATTCATTGTAAATGACACTATAGAATGTTAGACGAAAATTTTATTACCTACCCGTAATATTTTCGAACTGTGATATTAATGTTAATAGTATTCATTGGTAAAACTGAATTGATTATTATACGATATTGCAGAATTCTTTGTATTTTTTTTTCCACACAAATTCTAACCTTTCCATTTATAGAAGATTGATTATTCTCAGAAGAAATTATATTTCACTTTACAAGAAATATACATGATTGTAAGTTGATATGATTTACAGTGAACAATTAAATATAAAACAATATTAAGTTAACCCATAACTTCTGATGGAAGGATGTACTTTACTGTCCCCCACCCGGTGATGTTGAAGTACTTGCGTATGAGACGTTACATCCTTTTTCAGAGGGACGCGTATGTCAATAATTTTTTGCTGTTTGGGAACCGATGTAATCGATGCCAGGTAAAGGTATTATTGACTTCGGTATTGTCGATTGTTTAAATCAGTCAGTCACTTGTGATTATTCTTCTTAAATGTTTGATTGATGAAATTATGTGATATTTACTGTCGGAGGAAAAAAAAAAAAAAAAATTATCTCTTTTAAAGGTGGTAGAATATCCATAGACATCTGTTTTTTTTCTCATAAAATCTAGTATCAGAAATAGAAATCACATTTAAAAAGGTAGTAATGGAATCCTATATTTAAAATCCTTTTCCAGCATTTATCTCTGCATTCTTTCAGGACTTTGCGAACAATAGTGTAGCTGCGAACAGAGGCTGACGTTATCGGGTCTGCTTCCGTTTCCTCTGAGTTTGTAAATAACTGACGGAACAATACACCTATCTACGGCATCCTATCTATGGCCTATATCTACTTGATGTAAGGCTTCCTATTTCTAACTTTTTTTTAAATACGCACGAAATATCTTCGTGGAAAAATTCGGTTGTCATCGGTAGGAAGATAACACAAAATTAATTTCGTAAGCTTTTCTTCGTACCCTCTTTCCTGGAACAAACTTCAAGAACTTTGAGCCCACCGTATCTTTGTTTGGGCTCCATTTAAGAGTCGGGAATTTCAGCATTATTTTAAAATTAAATTTCTCTGTTTTATATTAATTTTCAAATAAATCTTCATTAGTTGTCAATAGTTATGGTGTGCCCCAAAATCTTGCCATTCTGCAGTTTTTAGATATAAAAAATCCAAGTAAAAGGCGCGTTTTTTTTCTAGATATTAAAAAAAATGGTTTAACAACAGGGCGTCCATTTATCTATATTTTATATTAAAGTTTACTGAAAATTATTTTACTCTTATACCAACGCAAAATTATTTCTTATATTCATTAGAATTATAGGCTTGTAAAAAATGTCTAATGGCTCTTCGTCTAATTGAATATGAAAATTAAACAGATTAATAGAATTGAGTAGCTCTGAAGAAACTTCATTCGTATTAATTTTATGACAATATTTTTAATCACCTTTCCTTGAAACTAAATTGAACAAATATTTCTCTGTAATCTATTCTGGGAAGAATACGTATTACACATAGATAACGAACAAACTTAAATGTTCGTCACACTAATGTTGTCTAGGGTGGAAATCGAACCCGTCATGGGTTCGATTTCCACCCTAGACAACATGCAAAAGCAAAGAAAAGAAGGCAGAAATGTGAGGGTAATCAAGAACATCTTATTTTGGTGTTCATAATAAAAAGTAGATATAGGATTGCAAGATTCATCTTTCAGTTTTACATTTAATAATGTAAAACTGAACGGCTCCGTGGCTTAGTTGGTAGAAGCCGTGCCTTCGAATCGAGGGGTCCCGGGTTCGATTCCCGGCCGGGGCACACTTTGTGTGGTGAGCATGAAGTTTGTTCTCGGGTCTTGGGTGTTTGTCTTGTGTTTCTGTGTTTGTCCATGCCATCTGCGACACAGGGAATCCTAGTGCAGAGGTATGAGTGTGTAAACGTTTATATTTTATATTTTTTATATAATACATTAATTTTGCATTTTTTGTAGTACATGAAAAAATCTCAGCGGTTATTACTATGAACTTAAAACACGTAAAAGTATACGAAATATGTGACTTGAATGAGTTATTAAATTTGATGTTAGGTAGGTAGGCGTTTTGAATCTTAATCAAGCTTCATTTAATATTTAAATCAAAGTTTCACTGGAGTTGATTTTTACTTTACTATCAGAAAAATGAGTTTATCATGAGCGAACAATTCTGTAACCAGATATTTTTTTTTAAATTTATTTTTAAACTTGATGAATGAAACCCTTTCAAGTCTCAAAAAAATAATTGGATTTGGCATTTCTTTTGATAAATATGTGCGTACAATATCACGCTATTAATAAATTTCGCGCTTGTTTGCAGCGCGTAGTTAGTACCTAAAATATTTGCCAAATATTTCGAATATAGTCATGTCATAAAGTAATTCTCGGTTTTCAATGTATGTGCTGTCACATGATATTGTCCATGCCACGTGCGACACAGGGAGTTTAAGTCATTCTGTGTGCACGTGTTTGAGTATCGTAACTTTGTTACTTTGTCATATAGCAACGGTCAGAATGCCATATGTCAACGTTTTTAGACATATTGTAATATGACCGTGCAAATGCAATCATTATTGGTATCTTAGTTTATCTTTCGTTTAGGTATATCCAAATAATAATATTACGAGTACGTTAATTTGTAATTCTTATAAAGTTTCTTAAATAATGTATTCCTAGAAAGTATTCATAATCCAAATTATTCAAATATTTACTAAGATTAGAAACAAAATGAGCCCGTATTTTCGGCTGAAGCTTTTTCTGATATCTGCCCTATATCTCAAGATGCCAAAGCTGTTCACTTTAATGAAATTAAATTTGAACAACAACTGGCGTCTATCAAATTTATCATGAGAATTTATGAAGTCTACTAATATCAAATGAATATTTGATCCTTCATATTATAGCCGTTTTACAAAGAAATATATTTTGTGAATAATTCATCCTCCTCTTATATCAGGCCAGTGCAAGCCTCTCCATATAATGTATCTGCCAGCAATCTTCCGCAAGTAATCTCTCCCCTGGCTCAGGGGGTAGGTACCCTACGTTACGTTTACCTACTACCTAAACACAGTCTCCGCAAGAGAACATCTACGTCGTCTACTCCAGTAATTATTGGTTCTTCGGCCTAATGTTACTTCTGCTTGCTCTAAGGTGCAATAAGGTAAATACCCAGAAAATGAAATATACTAAAATAAAAAATTATGCAATCACATTTTCACCAGCTTCCGTGTAATAGGTGTCACACTATATATAATACGGTGTATCATCCCTAAACGTGACATAATTTTATGACATGGGTTTTACGACGATTCTTCGCGAGGAATATATTTCTCACAGAAAAAGAAAATTGACACATATTACGGTTTCGTTGAAACATTTGCGAGAATCTGACTGACAAATTGGCGTGATGTGAGATGTGGTAAATTTGTGAGCTTCGGCACTGAAATATTATGCCTGAAAATGAAATGTTATCAACCCTTTTGAAGCTTGAATTGACTATCTGAACATATTAACTGATTAGACTAGAATCATAGTGTTCATTATATTGATATTTACAACTGGAAGATTAAGATTAAATCCTTATATCTAAATGTAATTTTTAACTCTTGATTACCTCAATTCGGTTTTTTTTAATGTTTAATATCTCAAAACTTCTTCATTATTCAACCGCTTCGAATTTTTTTTTTGTTTGGAAGGATATGCTTCTAGATTGGTTCCATAGAAATTTTATTATAACAAAATCACCTCTATCTGGTTCTTAAATCAAACAAACTAGAAAAAATATATCACCTAAGCAAATGAAATTGCTGATTTAGCTTTCCTGTGATTATAGATATAGATTTGGATGTCCTTTATAATTGTATTTGTATTGTAGTAGACTTGTGGCTATCGTGTCGTTATAGGTAACTATAAAACCTATAACCTAAACTGATACTATATACAAGTACTGGTTTAATATATAATATTTTTTTCGGGACATCAATTAGATTTTATAAAATATCTTTATTATTTTAAAATAAAACAAAAGACATCTGAAGCAAGCTAATCTTACAATCCTCTAAAAATTGAACATCTTAAAAATAAATTGCTTACAGTAAACTACCGTAAATTACTTTTAATATTGTAAAATGTTTTACTTCAAACCCAACATAAAACACTTCCCAACACCAATGCGGACTACAGTTAGCCATTAACTTGGCCGAAGCTTCACAAAGTGGTCACTTCCAACTCTATATACGATTACTGCATAAGTTCTTGAATTTGGTACAGCAGTCTGCTTTTGCATTTTTAATATCATTACTGCTATTTAGAAAGCTGCAGTCTTCACGTAGTACTTTTTTCCGTGAGTTTTTAATGTGTTGCGTCATTTTGGGTTTATAGGTAAATAGGCATAGTTTATATGCCTTGTATATTTTAAACATTGCCGTAGCTAACTGAAATTGTCACAGAATATGTATAATGTATAGGAGATATGTTAACGAATTATAACAGATAGAAACAGAACCTACATTTTCGGTTTGATTAGTCTACGAATGCAACTCGGACTTGGCAGTTAATTTCTACCCCTCCTGGTTATCAACACTTTTTTTAAGAGTACCTAACATTACTCTTACTTGCTTTTTATTATTTAGTATTATATTTATTTCATTAACTATTCAACGGTTTTGATAATTATGAAATTATTAAGTTTTACTGCTTAAATTGTATACCCAAACTTAAATTCTAATTATCTAATCAAGCAGTAATATATTTTATCTATATTATATTTTAGTATTGATAAGTAATTTAAAATTAGAATTTAGGGTGGTACTAATGTGTATATTCTTAAACAAACAACAACTATGTAAGGAAAGTGTAAGATTAAACTAGCCTATACAATTGATGTATACGTTCCCTTCGTTATGATCATGTTTGATATTGATACAGTAGCGGTACTGTAGCAGATGTAGGTATCAATATCAATACTGCATTAAGGCTTAATGTCTTGTTGTCGGGTATTACAAAAGTTTAATTTGGTATTTCTTAAATAATCACGATCATACACGTCTTTGTTTATTATCTTGCATATCTGTTACATTTCCATTTAGCTCTGAGTGAACTAAATGGAATATGTAATTCAGAAATTCTCCTTAGACAGTCAATGCTCCACATATTTTTATCATAAGTGTTATTATTTAAGCCACTTACGGCATAAAAAATCCTGATCCAAGTATCTGACCGTTTCTTGGAAGACTGCATTGTCAACACGAAAACACCCAAAAACATTCTGAGAAAAGTTTTTAGTTGCGTGTCAGCAAAACTCTAAGTCATATTGGCATAATGGCTGGAGTAAGCTGCTTTCTGACGCGCATTCAAAGCAGTATTAAGTCAGACTCAGGCTGTTGTCTCTTCAAACAAGTCGCTGAGATGCTGTTAAACATTAGTGTTCTACCTTGTATTATCATTCCATTACGTATAAGCCTATGACGTCTGTTAGTCAACTGTTCTTACTACTTTTACAGAGCATTAAACTATAATTTGTAGCGGACTTAAATTATCACAGAATATGTATTATTTTAGAAGATAGCATAACAATAAAACAAGCAAAGCGAAGGTTTTATAAACACCTACTGTGCTGACATAAAGTCTTTGGTGTGGGAGTCTAATCGCTACTGCCGAATGCCAGTACTATTAACGGTAGCACATTTATATTAAACACCGTTTAAACCAAGTCTGTCCAATAACAAGTCACAAATTGGCACAACAACGCATTTTTACTGGCCCGCCAACACACAAAGCTCCGCTGCACTACAGAACAAGGCACAGGCAAAGCCACAGGCAGCGACTACTAACCATTATAAGTAAACACGGTTCTTGTCCCATGTTAAGAACTAATTAAAAAATGATCGATTTAAAATATACTTATAAATATATATATATTTATAAGCCTTCGTGGCTATATATTTATAAGTCTATATAAAATCGACCATTTTTTGATTAGTTGATATTAAAATTGTAGATAATAACATGAGAACCAGAGAGGTTTGTTTAAAAATAATCCTTAGAGATTCAATTTTAAACAATCGAGCATAATACCAAGATTTAGGTAATATGTATTTAAAATATTAAACAAGGGTCATTTACAAGGGATCAAGGAAAACGTGAAGGCGTTATTATAATTTTCCTTTAAATAAACAAAAATATTGTTTGTATTAAGATCATAATTTCTCATTATGTTTCATTCAAAGACGTGCTCATATTAAAGAGATTTTAAGTATTATGAATCACATTTTTTGATCCATAAATTGCAAGTTATTAAAATATTAAAGGCATCAACCGACGGCGCTACCCGAAATCAACATGTCTTATTAACGAATTTGATGTTCTATCCTCCTATATCTTAACCTCCTATAGATAAAATCCAATCTCTATCACTTATTTCAAATACATCGTTTCAGTGAAAACACATTGCTGGAATAGAGTTTTTTTAACGTTAGTGACCGAATGAAGTGATGGCCCACCTGTGTTTTAAGTTACCTCCGCCCATCATAACAGTTATACGACTCAAGTCTTCTCCGACCGATAAAGAGACCGAATTTGCCTCCTGTGCCATTCTTCGAAACGGGGATAAAACGTCTCATACGCCTGTTATTGCACCAGCACCCACACCCTTCCACCGGAACACAGTAATGCTGTTATATTTAATTGTCTATGTTATGTTTATGTTTTTTTATCTATCTTGGCGGCAGGTTACCAGGTGTGGTGGTTTTACTCAAAGACCATAGGATCATAAGCGTTCATCAAACCTACGATAACATAATAACCATGCGATAAAAAACCCCGATTTTGTTTGATGGTCTTTCCCCGGCTGAAATCAAAAAATCATTTCGATTTATGAAAATTCAACGCGGCACAAGGAATACTTTTAAAATAAATAATGTTTGGTGCTTTTTTGAAGCCGCAAAAAGGAGCTTACACCTAGCTTAAAATGTGAATGAAAAATATAAGCGGGTTAGGTCTGGAAAAACCCCGAACAAATCCGAGAGTTTAGGGGGTTGAAGGTGTTCCATTATAAGTCATTTATTTAATATTGATTTGACTGGTCTCACAGCTCATTTGGTAGTAGCTCTGCCTTCTGTGCATTAGATTCGATATCTATGGGTTCGATATCTATCTGTGGGTTCGATAACTGCTCACGACAAGCATTTTTGTGAAGAACATAGATGTTTGTTCTGTGTCTGGGTGTTGATAGGTTATTTAGGTATGTATTTAAAAAAAAAACAATATAAAAAAATATTATATAAGTATCTATTCTATCGACTATCCAGTTACCATAGTACAATCTATGCTTACATGGGGGCTAAATGGAGCTGGGATGAATCTAAAAAAAATCCCCGAATAGCGGGGAAAATCCCCGAATTAACAACATTAATCATATGTATAAACTGGTAAACGGACTAATAGCGAAGAGATTCGGCCAACACCAATAAAGGCTCTCCCTAGGCGGCTGGATCAAGGGCCAGAACCAGAAGGTTGTACTCCTGGACACGACACATCGTTAGGAGATTCCTCTCTCTAGGCCCTAGCTACTTGGATCTCACACCGAGGTCAGTAAAAATATATTATAATAGTAAATATATTATACAAAATAAAAATAGTTAATATATTAGGTGATAATAAAAAGAAAATGGTTCATCTATCGTTATCATTAATCAAAGGAGTCAATTTCGATGCTAATCAATAAACGTTTGCAAGTATGATCAAAATCCAATCTTTATACTGCACGTGACTCAAAGTGAAATGAGATCTCAAAGTCATATAAAGACATAAGAAAATATCAAAAAACGATTGAAACTGTCAGGAGTTTACCGTCAACCACATAAATCATTTCGTATACTCGTATCTTCATTAAATGAAACATTTGATGATAGACGAGGGTCGCTGGAACCCAGCGGCCAAATATCATCTAAGAATTTATATGTGGAACAATTTCTGCCACTATTAATATCTTTCTTATGTTTAGGGATCCGTATCCAAAGGTAATGGAAACATTTTAAGTCGTTATCAATTGATAGTTATCGGCTCAATCAACTTATCTCTATAGTTAAATTGATAGCCTTTTAAGCTGCCTTCGGATAAACGAACCCGGGTTGGATTACCAACCGGAGCAAACATTTGTGTGACATTTGCCATCTGCGACACAAGGAATCCTAGTATAATGATAACAATTAAAAAAAAAAAACAATATATTTCTAATCATATGAGTGTGAATAGGTTGGTTTCTATGTTTAAAGGGCTGTGTATCTTTTGAACTGTAAGCGGCAGTGAGCTAAAATTTGCAAATTGTATTATATTATAATATTATTGCGCATATTTTTAGATATATTTAAAACTACAACCGGTTATACAAAACTCTTACTGTGCGAGTCCGAACCGAACTTAGTAGGACAAAAAAATTTAAGCTTAATACAGAATTAAGATTAGAAATATATTGTTTTTTTTTTTAATTGTTATCATTATACTAATGAATCCTTAGAAAATAAATTTCCAACAACGAATAATCTCTAAAATCACTTTTTTCCGGATTATAAAATTCCGCCCAAATAAAAGCGACTTCTCAAAAAAAATCTAAACTTTTCCTAAGTCACACTTCAAGCGTATAAAAGTGATTTCGTATCGCTTTGTTACTTCCCCATGCCCGTATTATGAAACAAACCCCCACTCAGTCATAACATAACGTAGTGAGTTGCTAAATTAATTTTGTTTACTCTAAGTAAATATTTTTGGTCTCATCTTGAACCTTGGAGCATCCGAATAAGGAGCAAAATATTATGTGGTTTATAGTTTACGCAATGGGTAATGTCATTTGGGGGTAACTACGCATGGCGGCCGGTTCACCACATTAACCCCAGGTAAGTAACGTGACACTTTATTAATATGATTGTGGGTGGAAGTGGCCCCAATATGATTTCATTTGGAGTGCTTTTAAGGAAAATATTCTTACAAAATTGTATAATACTTAAAGCAGCAATTTTTTTTATCCTTTTACCTGACAGCCTGCAATTATGTAAGACTGCCTTAATAAACAACAGTCTTTTCCTTCCTATGTATGAAAATATCCAACGCATCGTGCCCATCAATGAGCCGTCAAGATAAATATGTAACGTTTCACGCGTCTGTAATTTCACCGGCACCTACACCGGAATACAGCAATGCGACTATACCACACCATTGCGGGGATTACCAAAATCGTTTTGTTATTACATATCTTAGTATTTTTCTGATATTTAGAACTTTTATTTAGTTTATAAGTTTATTTCCTAGAATACTTCTTTATGTTCTGTTGGCAAGTTCTCAACTTCTGTAGGATTTTTTCGGGACATTGACCATATCTGACATCCGTATGTTAAGCATGAATGCAGAATGCATATATCAAACAATGTTCTTTTAATTACGCTTACGAACAACGTAAACTTCAAAAGATAAAATAAGAAATTAAAATTTATGGAACAGATTTTATAGAGTACCACAGAAACTAAATTAAATTACTATAGGTGGCTATGAAACTCATATCATGTGAAAAATAAATCATAAATCTTCAAAGACTTCTCCCAAATAGCCCAAGGCAGTATCAAAAGCTTTTTATGTTTTAATTTACGTGAAGTAAAAATAATGTTAAATTTATGTAAGCTTATAAAATCCTGTGCTTGGCGAAATGGCCGCCCTCTAGGGTCATAGAGGCGATTAAAATAAATTTATTAGGTAGCATAGTTAAGCATTAACTGGAAAATAAATCATGAACTTCGTTAAGAACCTATTATTTTGTGTCTTGATACGCGATAGTAGTAATTGGAGGATTTGAACCCAGCTGAATCACGTACGCCACGTCCTTTGGAGAAATGGGTATAGGGTAAAATCAATACCTCCCAGAAAAAGACCCAAACACTACAGGTGTGATGTACAGCGAAAACCGGCCTTTCTTCCATACATCAAAGGAGTGACGGATAAGATATCCAAAGTCCTTGAGAAGGCTTCGATCAAAACCATATTTTCTCCTTGGAAGAAAATTGCACAATATTTACGATCACCAAAAGACTCCTTTCCGTTTGAAAAACCCGGCGTGTATAAGATAGACTGCAGCTGTGGAAGTTCGTATATTGGGCAAACAAAGCGTACTATAGCTTGCCGGGTAAAAGAACATATACGAGCTGTTAAAAACATCGACACTAACAA
This sequence comes from Aplocera efformata, assembly GCA_921293045.1. NCBI lineage: Eukaryota > Metazoa > Arthropoda > Insecta > Lepidoptera > Geometridae > Aplocera > Aplocera efformata. The sequence continues at coordinate 6,853,292 of OV121045.1, forward strand.
GTCCGCCATAGCAGAACATCTTCTGGAGTCGGGTTCAAATCACTGGATCGAGCTACATAACCCGAAGGTAATCTCAACAGAACGTCACTATATACCTAGACTAGTCCAGGAAGCGATTGAGATTACCAAACATAAAAACTTTAATCGGGAAGATGGTTTTAAACTTTCTAGTATTTGGAATCCGGTGGTCAGTTTGTGCAAAAACCAAAGAAACACGGAACCTGTGGCTCGTCCCGATACAGTGAGTGTTGTGTGTCGCGATCGAATTAAAAGTGAAAACGAAACCGGTGGTAGCGGCGACGTGGTCGAACGTACAAAACGAGTGCGCAAGAGGGTAGACCGATATGTCTGCCAGTGATTTTGCACACTCCACTTCGCAAAGACTTCAGTTTGCCCGGGACCATGACGCATGTAACTGCGTCGAAATATCGGGAGTCAACAAAACTCACAAATCATGGTAAATATCTCGGTAACACGAATAATAATAAACTATGTGGGTTTTCAAGCCTTGCATGTGAGTCGGATAATCGAACTTATTCTCTGATATCTGATATGAAGTAATTAGACCATGCAAATGATTGATTCTATAGGTATAACCGTTAAAGTTCGCACCGAATTTACTTTTGCGATTGTTAGTGTAGGCTCAACGGATAACAAATAGTTATTTAATATAGCAGGGATTAATAATGTTGACATACTATTTAACTTGAACAATGTTACAGAAGAACGACAAGGATTGTTGCTTATTGTTTCCTCAACACGCCAACAGTAACATTTGTTACCGCGGGATGAAGACTTTAGTGTTTTGCACAACCAACGGAGAGTTTCTTTTCTTTGAAATTTTTGGAAGCACGCTATTGCATTAATAAGTATTATTGCAATTGCGCTTTAGTTTTTGTAACGCGTTTGTTGCTAAAGTTGCTCTTTGTTATGACGAAATTTTCAAAGCTAAGTGCTGTTAAATGATATTAGTGATACGAACGCGATGAGCAATATAAATTAATATCAACAAGTGGCCGCAGAAACTTTCTACTTAATGTTTCAGAACGTTGCTCTACAAAGAATTAGCTCTGAGTCTAAGTCTCTGGATGCCTTAATGGAGTCATGCATTTTTTTCATGAATCGAACGTGACGGGTTAAACTTAAGGTCCACCTGACGTTAAGTGTTTACCTCTGCCGTACCGTTAATAATATGAGTATTGCCGCGATGCAAGTACGAGAAGACCCAAGTCCGATCGCGTTACGCTCATCACTCCAGACGGGGATATATCTTCTGAAGCGCCATTTCACTGACACCCTTTCAACTGGAACACGATTGTTTTGCTTGTAAGTGCAACACTGCTTAGGGGAATATTACCAGGTGTGATGGCAGTACTTCTCCCGATGAATTTGACTTAAGTTTTAGTCCTGCATTAAGTTGCTCGTTTAGCATAACCCAGTTGCACTTCCCGTGTAGGGATTGGAAAGGCATTGACGGATGCTAGCAACACAGATCCCCCAAATAGTATTATTAGTATAAATAAATACCATAGCAAAGCTTAATCGATTTTTAACGAAAAATTACTATATAAATAATGAACAGAGCTGTGCTGAAAATAAAATCAAATCTGTTGACGAATTGATTATATATACCCAACCTAAAAAATCTAATCTCTTCTTCTCCATTTCGTTCCAAGATGGCCGCCAAATTTTCTTATCTGTTTTATTTATTGTGATGAATGGTAAATGGAAGAATGGTATCTTTCATAAATCAATACTAAAATTTATTGCGGGTCCGCAAAATACAGAATGATTGTATGTTTTCTGATAGCAGTCTGATTAAACAATATTGTTTAATATGATTTGAAGATGTAGAAGTATTTGTTTTTGATTGAAATTCATTTTAAATTCAAAACCACTTGTAACTGGTAAAGTATTAATTGGCCTTCGTCTCAAAAGTTATCAATTTTTAGGTGCAGACTTCGAAAAGGCAACATCTTGAGTCAACGCTCCAGAAATGCCTCGTGAGAAGCAAAGCACGTGTCAAGTCCATTGTAGTTCCATTTCAGTTATAGTTCATGTCCTGCGATACTGTTCTTACATAACAGGCAAGATTATAAACAGAACTGTATTGGAAAACTGATTACTTAGAAGTATAGTGGAGGCGTTATAAATATTACAACTTTTTCAGATAATCTAAAATACTTTTGCTTCACTTCACTTGTTTATAAAGATTGAAGACTGTTTGTGAAGTTCTATGACCTCAACGTGCAAGAACCAACTGATTTTTGAGTATATCCACTCAACACAGAAACAACCCTTAAGTGGTTCGTTAAGCCTTTGATTGCGGCGAAAACTTACTTGTCCAATTAACGAAAATATCTATAAACAAAAATTTTATACTTAATGTTTATTATATAAAATCAGTATAAACTTGTGCAGTGGCAATAAATGCAAGGAAAAGCTCTTTAAATCCAACATAAAGTTTGAACGGATAAGAAACGGTACCTGCGGCTGTACTGTTCAGCTAATTAACCCCAGTGGCATAGCAACGTGAACTAGCTTGTCATGTGCAGTACAAGATTAATATTCCAGTACATGGATCTATTTAAATCAGAGGTTCCCAGACTTTATTTCTCATAGACCACTTTCAACATTTAGCTGGTTCCGGTAAACCTCTGCCGCTACATTTCTACCATATTTCCAAAACCTGACAAAAATGTGAAGTTTAGATCTTACTATGGAAATTTGCGTTGCGGTAAACCCCCATTTTTTTTGTCACCCCAATATAGATCCCGGTCGAGTCTCCCGTAGACCCCTGAGGGTAAACACTTTGGGAACTAACCATTTTCATAGAAAAGAAAGAGTTATTTTTGGCCAGTAACAACCAGAAACTGATTACGTCAACAAATCTTATGAAAAAATAAGCAGAACAGCTAATATATTAACAAGTAAGATATTAACAATTTTAGATGAAAACTCTGAAAGACATTTTAATTCATTCATTCATTTTAATGGTTGCTCAAATAATGAGAATTTAGGACTACCTACGTTCATTGAGTAGGTAGTTCATTATATTTTGTAAAGAACTCAAACAACCAAGACTCGATAGTAAACATAAGGACTACATAGACAGCCCGGCCAGGGATAAAATTTGGGTCCGTTAATGATTACTACTTTATTAACTTATTATAATAGCTATGGAGCTGCTTTGGTAAATGTTGAAATAAAAATTTACAAAAAAAAACCTCAATCATTTGCTTTCTCAATCAAAACAACGTTTTTCTTCCATGGAAAAACAGACGGAGCGATTTACGCGGACGGCTGAAATATTACCGATAAAATTGAATTATCTCCGCCCTGAATGCATTTAAAAGCATTTCACCTTTGCCATACTTTTCACACTGTAATTTTAAAACCCAAAAATAGAATACAGTTAATAAACTCTGTCACTCGTTCTGGACAACAATTACAACAAGTATATTTTGATAATTTCAAACCCTAAATTCAGTGGATTATAAAACAGTTTTTGCCTTGTAAACATCTAGACAAATGCAGATAAAAACATACTCAATAATTTTATTAGAATATAATATATCTATTTAAGTCTTATTCCGTTTTGGAGCTGCCATTCCACAGAAAAAAACAAAGATAATAAAAAAAACATGGTTACATAGACATCAATTAAAAAGCGTCAACTATAGCCAAACTATTTATAGCTTGTAGTACTAGATAACTTATAGAATAACCTTTTTTGTAAATCCATTATTCAGGCGTCTATGTTCATCACACAAATTCATCCCGAATGGGAATCAAACCCACGACCTATAGTGCAGAAGGCTGAGCTATGAGACCAGTCAAATAAACTTATTTTTAACAGCCAAAGTAGCCATCTTAAGGTTATGGCTTTATCCAAATAGCCCTTGAGATGCAGAGAATGGAAATGGCAGATTCAAAATTCATTTTTGGCACATGAAAATGAATCACTTCTCCTTTCCCCTCCTGATGGGACCCAAGGGACATGAATACATCTCTGTTGTTAAAAGTGAGCATCATTATCGCTCCTTTTTAGTCAAATTCATCAGGTTTGTAAATAAATCCTAGAGCTTTGTGTAACAAACACGCGACCATGAGAAACTTATTATATTTAATGCAGATTACTCCGCGGGGGTCTTCTTAATGTCTCTGTTATATCTGGCTGAGTGGTCCATCCACTGTAATAAAGCACAGTATAGTCACATACAGTACAAACACTTGTGTTGAGGTGTCCATTTAAGGCTTATTAGCACACCGTTAATCTGGGGCTAAAATCAGTAGTAAACTATTCATTACCGTTCCGAGCAAGGGAGCTCAAAAGCTAATTTATTGTTTTCTTTGCCTTTTGCACCGCAGGTCGTGGGTTCAGGTTGTTTAAATCAATGTATTTGCAAAAATAAAATACTTATGAGTATTTCAGATGGCGATGTGTTAAATGTCCATGAATATATAATATAAACTGTACATACACAATAAGAGAGTGAACGAAAACAGCACAAGAACGAAAGACATTAAATATACTTGCATCGAAATCGAACCCGTGACATATACCTAAAGCAATTAGCGGAACCACGTCACAATTCCTGAGCATTTTCAATTACATTGAATTCAATCATATTTGAAGATTTGAATTACTGCTGACTTTGATTTCCCTACTGTTTAAATTTCTTTTTAGTGATTCTATCCCCGAGAGAAATTATTACGGGCGCACCTGTCACCTCAAACTTGCCACTTTCAGAATGCGTGCGCAAACGAGGGTTCTTTACTTCTACAGGGTTAAGTTCTTAGGGGAATGGAATCTCCGTGAGGACAGAAAATTTATAAAATGTTTTATTACTTTTGAAGCGATGGTGGCTCAATTAGTATTTTATTATTGTAAACGATTCATTTATATGTACAAAAGGAAGATTTAATGCTAAAGAATTTTCTGTCAGTCAACCTTACAGAGAGGACAGATACAATTGGCGTGCTAAAATAACCTAAACTAAAATAAATATAAATTAAATAAAAATTGTAGGGGTAACAAATTAAGAAAAAAAAACTTTTTTAAATGCTTTTACAGCACATTAAATTATAAAAAATGACCAACAGAAGATAGTTCAATAGACCCACTGCCAAAATTTCGAAAGAATTTCCGCGGAAGGATGTGGAATGTTTGGGAGTGGATAAAAGTGAGGAGTCAGCAAATGCAATGATGAAACAAGTTTGAAGCTTCACTGATAAGCACTAACATTCTAACGGAATTAGGCACGGTTTTAATAAATTAAACAAACATGAATTCCAAATAAACGAGTAACATGTTTAAATATGTGATAAATTGTTGTTAAAATATCAAAACACTTCATTCATATTTTTCTCAAACAAAACCTATTCTAATTCCTAAATTTATAAAATTCCTAATTAATCCTCCGTTAACTTTAACCGACTGATGAGGTTATCAATTCGGCTGTATTTTTTTTTTTTTTTTATTTCTTTACCTCTGTTCTCCATCATCGACGGATTTGGAAAATTATTTTTTATTATTTGAAATACTAAATGCTTTCAGATTGGTCCCATAGAAAATTTATCATAATCTGTCAATTATTTTGGTTTTTATCATATTGCGAACTGAACGATATTGCGTATTTTGCTTTCCTGTGACTCTTTTCTTCTTCCGTTGTTAACCGATTTGGATGTTTCTTTTTTTAAATGGTGTATGGTGAGAAATAAGGAATGAAAATTTTGAAGTCATTTTTCTTTTACTTATAAATAGCCACTTGTTGAGTGTAAGTATCGAGTCGGAAACGACCTTTGTACTACCCACGTATTAATTCGGGAAAATTTTACTTTGGAGCGTAAAATCATATCCTACTTTTGCTTTTGCGCATAATATTATTAAGCAGTGCGTGCCAAAGCACTTCAATAATTTGCAAACGTTTCGCATGGAAATTGTTAAATATAATCGCTCTACTCTTTGATCATAATTACGGGTCGTGTTCATATCAAACTCATTGTGTCTGATAGACTGCGTTTCGGAAGCATTCAGACGGAGGTGAATAATTTCATACGTTATTTTAGGGTTATGTTGGTACTCATAGGGTGATGGGCATCCTATTTCTGTCTCTTACCTTTTAAGAGCTATCTTTTGAACATTGGTACATAGGAAATTGGTACATTGGTTCATAACAGATCATAAAACATAGCTCTTAAAATCTTCACATAATGAGTATTATTATAGCGTATACATATTCTTCTTTACAGAAGCTACCAACCTATCATACTTGTAACCTTTCTTTCTAATTTATCAAATACTTAGCTTTTTTTTAAGAATGGAATTCTTGTTTTTGTATATGAATCTATGTGTCTGTTTTTTTTCTGTTTAATCCGGTACCTTTTTATATTTATGTTTGTATTTTATTCTTAAAGTCACATTTACAATGCTTTACATACATTTTTTATCATAGATATTTAAATATTGCAAAAAGTGACAACGCCAAGTGCCTTAGGTGGTATGGAACTTAGTGGCGGTTGCAAATCACGTTTTAATCTTTCCTTTGGGTACGAAAACATAAAAAAATAAATCATTATTCGTAACAGGTAAGTGGCAGCACTTAAATTTTTAACATTATGGCAAAATTACCAGCCCAAGGGAAATTATTTAATGAAAATTATAATTACTTAAGGTCTAAATAATAATTGAATTATAACATCAATGGTTCATTGAAGATAAAAGCATTTAATTGTTGCAAGATTAAATTTAAGAACATGTTTTATCTTGTAACACAATTTTTGGCTACAGATTAAATATAATTAAACTTCCATCAAAATTATAAGAAAACGAGATCATCCTATTAGATTTTGAAATTGTTAAATAAGGAGCAATAACTGACCCAAATACTGATGTTAACTAGACAATAGAGCAGTTCAATGCTTCATTAAAGTTATTTATGTCCTAGAATACAAGAGAAACGTTCCTCTTATACTAAAATATCGTCTAAGCCAGACTAACTTCTAATTTCCAGCGACAATAAGCTTCATTTCAGTCGCAAATTAATCCCTGATACTGAGATAGTTCTTGGTATAGGTAGTGTCGGCGTACACATATATTTTCATAAAAACGTGTGTACGCCTAATAATAATAAATAAACGTTTATACACTCATACCCCCGCACTGGGATTGCTGTATCGCAGATCGCAGGGATAAAAAGATACACAGGACTAACACCCAAGCTCAGAGAACAATTTTCATGCTCACCACACAAAGTGTGTCCCGGTCAGGACATATAGTTGGCAGGACTACTGCCAACTATGCCACGTAAAGCTTCTTCTGTTTTTTTATTATATTTTATTTTAGGAAGTAAAAAAAATTGAGTATTATTGTATTCAGCAATTGAGCAAATTGAGTATTATTGTTTTAGCAGCAGTAGAACTTGTGCCAAGTTCGTCCGGAGAGGTACTGCCACCACATCTGGAATCTACCGCCAAGCAGTAGTCTTTGCATTACTGTGTTCCAGTGGAAGGGTATGGTTGCCGGTGAAATCACATGCGCATGAGACGTATCATCCCCGTCTCGGGTGATGGACGCAGCAGAGTGAATGCGACTCAGTAAAGATTTGAATCTCATACTGAGTCGCACGCATTACTGTTGTCATGGGCGAGGGTCACCACTTACCATCAGGTGGGCCCTCAGCTCGATCCGTCAGTCATTCACATAAAAAAATTCAATTTTGTATCGATCTCTAGTGTGAACCATCTAGAGATCGGCGTTAATAGCTGTGACACAGTCATTTATGTCAATTGAACTATCTAACTATCAATTTAATCAGTAATTTTTTTTGTGTTCCAATAAACTATTTTTATTTGAATTAGTAAATATTTTATTTATTACTCATAGTGGTTGTTTGAGTCAATTGTAAAAATAATTACGGAAGTTCAGCCGCCTCGATTTCGTTTTATTTTTTGTTTCAGAACCTACTGATTAATTCCATCAGCTTACAGCCATTGAGTGTGCATGACCTGTCTCATCGTTTATTTTTCAGAAAGAGTTTGAAATTCTAGCTGTATTTATGTATATAAAAAGTTTTTCCCGTGAAACATTTAGTGTGGCTATATGTCTTTCCACGCATATGACCACTACCCTACCTGTTCTCATAGTTTTTGAAAATAAAATAAAGCCTTTGTCACTCGCTGTTAATCTAGCTTAATAAAGGTGAAAGAATTTTTTAAATCGGTGAAGCTTTCTTTAAGTTTATCCATTACAAACATTCAATGATGTACGTGTGGGTTTGAACCAGCAACCTTCAGATTGAAAGTCGGCGTCTATGCCCCTGGGCCACCACGCACTTGATCAAATTGATGAATATGAACCGATAATTCTCTATCGTGAGCTACAACCCTTAAATCAGCATTGCGAAGCACAATATGAGTAATTATCTGTATCTATTGGCTGATTAGTTTACTGAGTCTAAGAAGCGAAGAATAGAAAATACAACTAATACCATATTAATTGGATATAGACCAAACAAATTAATTATCAGCTATTTTTGTATATGAATATGGATCAAGCTTGTATCAAATTTCTATGATTATTTTTTAATTAGTGTTACCAGAGAATCTTTAAATAAAAGATTTATTGCTTTGAGTGTAAAAAGTTCTACTCCTTCTTTATTTTGAGTTCATCTTAGTCAAAGCTTATATCTGAAACACTCAAAACACTACACTAGGATTCCCTGTGTCCCAGGTGGCAAATACCCGAGCACAAACTGCGTGCTCACCGTAGATCGAGTACCGCTTTGAGGGTTATCTACAATTTTACCAAGCCGTCAATTAACATGTCAAGCAAGTGATTCGAGACTCATATTATATATTAATTTAATATGCCATGGTGAAAGTGGCGTATCTAAATTAATATCAATTAATTATTTACCAAGGTTTATGCAAACACCAACGAGAAATTAACAGAGCTTTTCAACTTAGTTAAATTACTATACAGTAGATTAGCAAATACCTCTCTAATATAAATGAACAGGGATTCCAGCGATTGGAGTCTACTTTTATTATGAGTATGTACTGCAAAGGAGTGGAATGATTTGCCCCCGATCACAGTTGCTCGCGTCCGTAGGTCCCTTTGATTCCAATCAAACCAAACCAAAAAGTAGCAGTAGAACTTGTATCAAGTTCTAACTTGTATCTAGTACTAACTTGTATCAAGTTCTATCGGAGAGTCCGTCACACCTTGAATCTGCCGCCAAGCAGTGGTGCTGGCATCACTGTGTTCCGGTGAAAGGGCGTGGGTGCCGGTGAAATCACATGCGCATGAGACATAATTATAATCCCCGTGTCGGGTGATGGACTTAGCAGGATGCAACTCAGTGCAAGATCCAAATCTTATACTAAGTCGCAGTTGTCATAGGCGGGGGTCGCCACTTACCATCAGGTAAATAAAAAATAAAAAAAAGATGTGACTATATTCTTTACGCTTGAGTTTTCAAGCGTAAAGTGAATAGGATTATTTTAGGCAAGTAAGCTCCATCGTCCGATGAGATGATAGCTTATCTATGGGCTATATTTCAATAGAATGGAGATAGGTTTTCACGCCATTTCCAACCTTCCCTCACGAATAAATGAGTAGCAATTTTATCCTGTAATTCAAGTTTAAATGTTGATGTTAAATGTTGAATAAATTAGTAGCCATTTTTATCCTATAATTCATGTTTAGCTTAGTGGTAGTTACCCTGCCTTTGAAGTGAGGGGTCCCGGGTTCGATTCCCGGCCGGGGCACACGTTATGTGGTGATTATGTTTATTTCTTTGTGTTTGTCCGTGCCATCTGCGACACAGGGAATCCTAGTGCAGAGGTATGAGTGTGTAAACGTTTAGTTATTTAAATAATTTTCGCATAATATATTTCCCTATATTTCTCATAATGACAGCCATTTTGAATTTTTCATATAATAGCATTTTTTATGTGATACCGGAAACTTATCAGAATATTTAAATATGCTCTTTGACTTTGCGTGCCATTGGCTATCCTTAAAAATGCTCGTAACATTTATTATGTAAAATCCTCATCGTCAGCTGATTTACAAAATGCCCGACATTTACAATTTACCCGACCTGGCTTCTAGTCGATTGATCAACTCAGAAGCCTTCAGTTGATCTGAAAATACGCCATGTTCAGATCACCTGAAAATTGTTGAATCCGCAGTAAGTTTCTCATATAAGTGTTTTTATCGCGATCTCAGAAAAAATATACATACTATTAGTGGTACAAAAACCCTCGATGTGTTGTGCGGGTCCAATTCACACATCGACAGTTCTTAAAGAAAAGATTTTCATTTTTTAAATAAACAACAAAAACACAGTTTTCTTAAAAGTGTTCTTAAAATTATGATACGCTCTAAGTACAGTGCTTTGTTATTTAACAGTAAGCTGGTAAGTGCAGCGAATGGATGGTAATGGAGAAGTGTCTGCCGTGTGGTTCTATAAATTTATAAAAACGTCCCCAACTACCGGCAGTAAAGTGTACACATCCAAATTGTATTAGGTGGCGTCGTTGTACAGTCATAGAAATAGTATGTGTACTCGTATATACTTTTTTGTAAAAAAGTGTTTCTATTTGCTAGCAAAATGACAGATCCTGCTACGCTTTTCTTTCAGTATTTCTCCGTCGATGACTGGAAAGGGTTTATAAAAGAACATGCATTTAGTATGCTTGGGCTTAAACAACTTTTGACTTGACTGTACTGGACTTGATATGGACATCAGTTTCTAAAACAAATGACTAATTTAAATATCGAATAAACCGACTTCTATACTGTCATGCAATATAAAGAAAACCTTACTTTTACAAAGTATTGCCATGATATTTCTATGAGAACACCTCGGAGGTACATCAAAATGATAATAAACAGCTTAATTAAGAACTCCCTGGTCGACTAAATAGGTAAATAAAGTGGCATGTGCTTGAAAATTTCTCGATAAAACTAATTAACAATGTTAAGTCGCATGGCGTTGCGCTCGTCAGCTGATATAACTGGGATATAACCTCTCATCCGCCTGTAATTTCGACGGCACCCACACCCTTCCACCGGAACATACGAATGCACCGCGGCTTGGTGGCGCTGGGTGCGGTGGTTCTCTGGACGAAATTGACAACTTATACATCTACTTTCGATTGCTCTTTTTGCACCACGGGGGTCATGTATAAAGATTCTCAGGGGTTCTCATGCGAGCGACATGTGCAACATTATTTCTTCATAGTTAACATGTCGGTAGGCGAATTCTTCCTATAGATTTAACTAAACTATGAATACTCTCAAACAAACTTAAATTAAAATATAATCTTAGCCCGTTAGTTTCCCTCAAAACAACATTAAATGGCACATATTTAATTAAATTTACGCAAACACCAACACAAGGAATACACTGAGCTTTTCAAAATTAGGTAAATTTATAATGAGCGCGGTCCGCAGCTGCCTGGCCGCATGAAAGGTGGCACTCTACCACCATTCACAGTGAAAACTTAGTACCGAGCTTTGTTGTAACAGCTAGTAAGGCATACTCCATTATGCCTTACTACACAGAATCGGTATGACCAACCGTGGTCTTAGTATATTTTAGTAGATTTATCTTTAATGGATCTAACGAGGAAACAGTTCCTGAAAACATTGAATATGAATATCTGCGACGATCTGATCAGAGGGTTGTATTTGATACTATCTTGACCTTCCTATAATATTATAAATGCGAATGCATATTTTTTTGTGAACTGAATTAAGTTTTATAAACACGTTATTAGGGGATTAATTATAATATATGCGGATGAAGTGACAGGAAACAGGCATACTCATAAAAAAGGCATATTATTCCTTTTGTTTTTATATGATTCTAACGAAAAAATAATGAAGGTTTTAATTTTATTTGATACGCGTAGGTAACACGTAGATTCAGTAAAACACAGAATACTGATTTCATCAATTACATAGGAAAAAAAAAAATGTAAAATTTCATGTTTATTACTGAAAGGGCTAAAGTTGATAATTGTGGTGACGAGTTCTTTAATTTCATATATTTATCAATATTGCTTAGTCTATATTTCCAACAAAAGTCCTAACAATGCATACCATCCTTTCTTGTAAAAGGCTATCTTTATAAATGACTGTACCAAACCACCCAATACAATTATTTAGCTGTTTGTATGTTATTCTACGTGACGCATTGCGGTTTTATTCACTGAAAAGTCACTGAAGTATGTTTTATTCAGGTTTTTTGTTTTGGTCTACATATAAATGTGTCTGTCACCCTGCGACTTGATGAAGATGAAAAGTCCCTCGAGTTTTTTAATTAATTTTCCCAAAACAACCCTTTCATACTGAATAATATAGCATAAATATTTTAAATCACCAACAAAATATAGTAATGAAATTTATTTAAATAAATGAAAATGCCAATATTATAGTAGCCAAAACAGGTGGCATTTCAACGGATAAACCATATGAGCAAAGAACTTAAAAAGACAAAAAACATACTAATGTTTCACAAACAAATGTCTTTGATTAAGACCCAATACCTATTTATAAATTTGCTCAATGACTCAAAAAATTAGGCTGATATTGATTATCGATAACGGAAGCACCGAACGTAATAAAGTGTGATTAATGCTGCGATCATTTCAACCTGTCATCGAAGCCGGATTTCATTTGGAAACGTCTAGTACGCTTTGTAATCCAGTCAAAAGAGATGTAAGTAAATCTCTTTTGACTGGATTACAAATATACTTTTAAAAATATATTCTCAATCTCAACACGTTTTCACGGTAAACACGAACTTACTTTTAACAAGTAACACCTAGTGAATATCAGAAAGCCTATTGTACACATTGCCTTCGAATTCGACTTCATGATTGTAACCTTACTAGTAAATTAACCTATTGGAAGATATATACCTACTATAGTATTATAAATGAGAAAGTGTGTCGGTACGTATGTTTGTTACTCCGCGCCAACGGCAGAACAGATTTGGATAAAGTTTGTTATGGAGGTAGCTCATAACCTGGATTAACACAAAGGCTACTTTTTCATTGATTTAGTGACTTGCAGAAGATAACTTTTGTCAGTTTTTCCGTCGTCTCATGTCGACTTTTTAAATACGAGTTAGACCGTTCTGTTGCCTATATCGTATTATTACATTGATTCAAAGTAATAAATTACGTCCCATCTTTTAATGTTCACAGCACTTTACACTTGACGAAGCTAGCTATTATTTAGGAAATAGCAATAGCTGGTAATAGACATAATAAACATGAAGTTTGTGCTCGCGTCGTGGGTGTTTCTCTGTTTGCCCATGCCAACTTCGACACAAGGAATCCTAGCGCAGGGTTATGAGTGTGTAATGTTATTAAAACTTTAATCTTAAAATATGTATTTGTAAAAGTTGATTGCCTCAACAGCAATTGGTAGCAATTTAAATCACCGTACAAGCAGGTTTAGGGCAATGGACACACGAGTAAATGAGGCATGGTCTGGTTTGGAATTCCACAGCAAGAGCTAGTTGGAATCCCGAATGTCCCATTTACACGAATTCTGGCGACAACGACAGGAGTTCATGACCTGAGGACAGGCTATCCTGTGGTAATAAAGTCATAAAGTCAGGTGGTGGAATTCTTCCAAAGACTGTGCTGAATGAATGACAATTAATATGTATGTTTAAATAGCTAGTTAACGTGACCCGTTCATCTATAAATTTTAGCCAATTTAAAATTTTTATCTGGAGTTTATCATTTCGGATGTGTATATATTTTTTTCTTTTTGTATGTTAGTAACGCGATTTCTTCGCCAATTGTGGATTGATTTAAAAAAGAAGACATTTTACGATGAAATACCTTTAAGTGCATGAAATAAGTAATGGATGTATTGAAATCGGTTTGTTCGACTTTTTAATCAAGCAATTAATATATATTTTAATATATAAATTTTAATTTATATTTAAATATTTTGGTATTTGTGGGAAATGACTATTTGAAACCTAAAAAGTCGGAATATAATAAAATTGTTACATCTCTGTTACGAGTAAAATTTAATAAAAAAAAACAAGTGACGGCCTTTGTTTTATCCATATTACAGATACTGATAACGTAAAAGTGTAAAAAAAATCACTGCAATTTTGATATTAAAACTGATATCCGTATCACAGTTGACACTTTCATAATCTATGCAAAAATTTGTTCCTTGCTGAAAAGACATTTTTCAGTGAAATCGTTTTCAGAGCACAAGATCTTATCCAATTTGTAAGTTACGATGAAACTGTAGTAACTTTTGCAAAATGTCATTTATCTTTCGTTTTCACTTAGTTTGCTTGCAGTAGTAAATAAACCATTCATAATAAATCATACCTCACTTTTATGGCTTAAGCAATTGAAAATAAACCTTTATTATTCAGGAAGTAATAAAAATGCCGCAAATATTTTTAACCTATCTGATAACCATATATATTCTTCAACTATATCTATTGATTTTCACTTACTTAATTGGCGGCTTAGTTGGCAGTAACTTGCCTTCGAAGCGATCCGTCGCTGGTTCGATTCCCAGGCGGGGCAAACTTTGTGTAATAAACGTACAGTTTATTTTTGGGTCTTAGGTACTTGCCTTGCGTTTTTGCAATTTTCCATGTCACCTGTGACTCGGAGATATGAGATTTTAACCGTTATTTAAGGCCAGCATCGGTAGTGAAGCGCTAAGCTTGCCTAAATATTCTTTGCAGATCATCTAAGATAAGAAACTCTCCACCTGATCTTTAGTTGATGAGTGACCGTTTAGTGGTACTAAATTTGAGAGGTTGCATAATTGGTTGGGCACAATGCTTATAAACTACAAAATGCTTCAAACATACGATCGACGTTTTGCCAAAAAGTCAAGGCGTATATAGTAACATATAAATTACTTGTATCCTAAGGCGCTGTTAGCTCAACTAAATTTTAATCCAGTTGTAAGGTATACGTGATTAAAACCACTCCTCTATTTTTTATACATGTTTCTTGGGTTCATTAATTAGGGTTGAGTGAAAACACTACCACATAAACTTTTATTCATCGTTTTGTTTTTATAAGAACCTTTTTTAACCAGTTTGCAGCTAGAGGACTTACCAGCATAGTACCTACTCTAAAACATAGATCAATAGTGCGTCTAGCTTTGGATTTCACGATTCATTAATTCGTACATAAAATGAGAAATACCGCAAAATCTGTCAAGTTGATACACTAAATTGCTATAACTTAACAGATGGGTGTTTCTCATTTTGTGTATGAACTCACTTAGCGTAAGCACTGAGTTAGCGTAAGCGTAAAAGATTTGACACGCAAAAGAACACATCTTCGTGATTCGCCTTAAGTAAGTCTGTATAGAGCAGTATCGTTTGGTTGTTTTGTCATTTGGCGTTCTGGCAGACAAAAACGCCATCGTCTGTTTTACGTCTTACAGTCTTCCATTCGTAACGAGCTATATTTTATAGCGTATTTCTTGCAGATAATCAAGCACAAAAGCGTTGATTGTATCCTAATTGTTTGCTTTTGTCATACATATCAGCTAATGGATCCATTTGCAGGGCTATGATTCCTGGAGCCATGCCGCCAAATTACACCTATTGCCTGCACTGCCATTATTCGCAGACTATTCTACGTTCCATTACACGTTATTGGCCATGTGTTCTGCTGGATATAATTGACTTTTGGACGTCTTTGTTTGGTTTGACTTTTAGTAGTGTCTGATTCCACCAATAAATATATCTATTATATATCTATGTCTATATCTGCATATAAAAGCGGAAATAGGAGATAATGCTCGAATAATAATAATATTATAATATTTTCATTCCAATACTTCGATATCATATAGCCGACAAGTTACAATGCACAATAGAGAACTTGAATTACTCATAGCCCATTCATATTGAAAAACAGAACTATGCTTTAGATTTTTGAAGTATTTTTGAAGTTTTATGAAGTATGCTTTAGATTTGTTAGTAAAACGTGGATATTTATTGATACGTCGTCTTTTAATATGTCAACCTACATAAAACCTATTACATAACCAACTTTTTAGTGTATTTAATACTGATTTAATGAATTGGTAAAAAATGCAACGATGCATTAGCATTTCCAGAAATATGTGTTTGTATAATATATTTGGGGGGTCTCGTTGCTCGTGGCCGTAGGTGACCCTATGAATCCTTACACATACCCTCTGGGTGGTGCTAATGCAGCAACAAAAAGTAGCATTAGGACTTGTGCAAAGTTCGCCCGGAGGGGTGCTGCCTTCACACCTGTTAATCTGCCGCCAAGCAGCGGTGCATTGGCATTAATGTGATTCGGTGGAAGGGTGTGGGTGCCGGTGAGGTCACATGCGCATGAGACGTAAGATCCCCGTATCGGGTGACGGGCGCAACAGGATGCGTCTTGGGTCTTTTCATGCTTCGGTCGGGGTCAAGTCGTATTGCTGTTATTATAGGCGGGGCTAACCACTTGCCATCAGGTGGGCCTTCAGCTCGTCCAGTCACATCGTCACATAAGATCGACAATTAAAAAAAAGGAAAAAAAAAAACAGATATTCAAATGTCTCTGATATCGTGTATTCCATATATTATTATATTACTATAGTATCAGTAAATAGTGAGTTTTCTGCAAGTGTATTTATTCTATCTTAGAGCAAAAAGGCGAAACAAACAGAACATTTCTACGATTTCAGCGTATTTTATGTTCTCAAAAAGAGATCTATAAGCTGAGCTCGTTTGTAGTCTAATATTTAGATCAGTTTGATCCCATTTGTTTTTATTAGGGGCCGTATCAGCATAGGAATGGCACAACGCAATCAGAATACTTTTTAAAATTCCGGAGTGAAAACATCCGAGAGAGAAACTTCCTTGCTTGATAAGACCGGATATGACAGGTAAGTGAAAACAATATGACCATGACGCATGTAACTACGTCGAAATATCGGAAGTCAACAAAACTCACAAGAGGAAGGAATTTTCCTAGAAAGTTATATCATACAAACCTTGTACTGACCTGACTTTGTACCTGTTTTCGTAACACAACGAAACAGAAATCAGCCAAATCAGTCCAGCCATTTTCGAGTTTTAGTCAGACTAACGAACAGCAATTGATTTATATATTACATAGATATTGTTTGCATTAATACGTGTGGTATGCAACCTCAGATAATTAATTATTTTATATTATTTTTGCACCAATACCATTGGAAACTGGTTTCAGTTGTATTATAAACCATGCGGATAAAATCGACGGAAATACGTCAAATTAAGAATAAATATAATGAATTAGTAAATTCAAGGATATTGTCATATTATTAAGTACATAAATAGTTACAAAGGAACTCGAATGCCTTTATCGTTTATGATAATCTAGTATTATTGTAACTATTTCTAAATAAACACAAAATTTATCGATCTATGCGTCAGAAAGATAAGATAGGCAGTGAAGGTGACTAACGAGGTGTGTGATATAAAGTATTTATAAAAAGTGAACACTCACATGAACAACAGTAACCAACGTAAACATAATCTATACTATTATACAGAAAAAATATAAATATAAAGTGGACTGTAGTGATTTTGGATCAAACAAAATGGCAAAGTTATTCATGTTGCTGGTTTCAATCGCATGTAAATAAAAATGTTCCTTGTTTTTTTTTTTTTAACAAATATAATATTTTATAGGTAATTCAATTGTCTTATTTTTTTTTATTCAGACGCGAGTGCAATTGGTATTCCTAATGTGGAGAGGATTACATCAGGTAGTTTAGCAGTAGCACAACAGTTTCCTTACGTAGTAAGTACCAATTCATACTAATATTATAAATTATTGACTGGCCTTATAGCTCAGTTGGTCGTAGCTCTGCCTTCTGCATTATAGGTCGTGGGTTTGATTCTCACTCAGGGCAAGCATGTGTGAAAAATATAAATATTCGTTTTGTGTCTGGGTGTTAATATTTACCTAATAATGTTATATGTATTATAAGTATGTTTTTACAAAAAAAAGTTATCTGTTTCCCATACTACAAGCTATGCTTAGTTTAAGGCTAGATGGAAGTGTGTGAAATGTCGATGAATATTTATTATTTATGCGAAATTTTGTCTGTATTTATATTACTCCATCACGCTTAAATAGCTGAGAACAGATTTGGATGAAATTTTTTATGAAAATAACTCATAATTTTGGTTAGCTTTTTTCATTTTCTCATTTTGTTAGTCAAGTTTAGACCACACATACGCAAACAATAATATGTTTTTACTATATTTATCTTTTCAGATTTCCTTGCAACAACTTGCACTGTTACCAAATCATACTTTAGCACATCGCTGTGGTGGTGCATTGATCACGCTGCAACATGCCCTGACAACTGCCTCTTGCACGTATACAGTTGTAAACAAGTAAGTACCTACTTTTTAACACGATCATCGACATACCTTCTTTAAGAGTCATTCTGTTAGGAAATATTTAGGGAGATCCGAAAACTTTCAAAAAAAGGAAAATTTCTGGTACACTGTATGCTTTTTTTGTATCTTTAATTAAATTAAATCACACAATTATTTTCCCTAATCCACGACTTAAACAGGATCTCCTGTTGCAAGATTTACTGCTTCCTTGGCGGAAAATTCGGCGGCTGAAGACATTTATGTATCTGCTCTCTGTATGTGTTTTTTACTACTTTTTATATTTATAGCGCCATGGTTCCTCTTGTTGCGGCCCAACACAGAGTGTATGCGGGAGATGTCCTTTTGACCGGAGATTCTGTCGCCGATAGAGTCAGAAACATCGCCAACTTCACCATCCACCCTGAACACATCAGTTACCCCGCTTCGGTCAATGACATCGGCATCATCACTGTAAGCCTCTAGTACTCTTAATATTTCATAACACATTTATTTTTAATCGCACTATATACATCCAAGATCCCAGATCAAACTTCAAGCTCAACTCACAACTTTTGCCCGGCCGGGATTCTCCTTCGCTTCACCTACTTACTATCAACATAATTAATGAGTTGGTTGACAATATAATAAGCATTATTCAAGACACGTTTCTAAACAAACCTCTTTACATTGCTACACTATCATGTGGATCTTGTGTAAACTTTTTCTCTCTATCTAATTTAAATATTTAATAATGTTCTTGAATTACGTAATAAGATTATATAATGATTGTGCTCTTAGTTTTAGCATGTAAATAAAAAATCTAATTTTCTTTCTTCAGCTAATGACACCATACTTGAACTCGACCGTTATACCCATTTCATTGCCGGCTGCCAACTTCATTCCCAATGACTTTGCACTCTGCAGCATCGCTGGTTGGGGAGCACCAAACAACTCAGTCATCGTAAGTATTTGAGAATATAATACTATGAATTGAAAAAATTCATATTTAAAGTATAATTTGAAGCTCTAGAATATAAATTGCCAATAGGATAACGTATATTCTAATGATATACCGGTTTTCTACAGATAAAAATATTATGTTGCTTATTTTGTATACCTACATGTTATATAAGATATATGTTTGATCTTCTGATATAATAATAATTATTGCGTTACCCTTTGCGAGCAGGAGGGAAATCGCGTTAATTTAATAAGATCGTATCAAAACGAAGTTTCAGCTAAAGGGCTGTTCCAGTTGCGTTGTGTAGCGCGGCTCATTTTAACTGAAATGTTTTTTGTAGTTATACAAAAAACAATTTTGTTAGTATAGAGATTGTTTGAAATTTTTCGATTAAAACCATTACACACATTTATAACGCGAAAGTGTGTCTGTGTGTGCATGTTTGGTAACAGGATAGCATAAACTTATATCCTGGATTAACACATAGGCTACTTTTGATCCGCGAGTAACACTGTAGGGTGTAGCTAGATCTATTGAATAGATACGAATCAAAAATGTAGATTTGACTAGCCTTATAGCTCAGTTGGTAGTAACTCTGCCTTCTGCACTGTAGGTCGTGGGTTTGATCCACACCCAAGACAAGCATTTGTGTAACGAACGTAAATGTTTTGTTCTGTGTCTGGGTGTTAATATGTATTATAAGTATGTATTTACAAAAAAGTACTATTTATATAAGTATTTTATCAGTTATCTAGCTCCCATATCACAAGCTATGCTTAGTTTAAGGCTAGATGGCGCTGTTTGATATGTCCATGAATATTTATTTATTTTATTTTATTGTTGTTCTCTTCATTTCTACATGCATATTATGTTCACAGGCCAGCAACGAGCTCCGATACACAACTAAGTACATCTACAATCAAGATGTTTGCACATCTCTGTACAACCTTTCTCCTGGAATGGCCAACATACATCCCTCGATGATATGCGCTACTTCATACGATATCATCTCTGCTGGCTGTTACGTAAGTATCATATTACCTATTGTTATGTTCCTTAGAAAAGGTCATTGTACAAATATTTAGCCACATCTTTACGCCTAGTTAGTTACACTCGTATGGTTAGATTTGAATCAGATTCCCCGAGATATGAAAATGAGACTCGTTTGGGGGCCACTGAAACCCTTTTGTAATTACAGACACATTATTCTTTGTACTGTCATGCCACGGGTAATACATAAACAATGATTTTAAATCAGCCATTTTCATTTGAAAGAAAATATGCTACATTTTGATCAATTTGATCAAAAATTATCAAGGTATACCAGTTAAATTATTGGTGCACGTGTGAGTTTGAACCAGTGACCTTCAGATTGAAAGTCGGCTTTGACCTTGGGCGACCGCGCTTACTTCTCATATGTAATATGTATATAACTAAAAATAACAGGATTGTTTAAATTATATTTTCTTTCAGGGTGACCAAGGGAATGCTCTGGTGTGCAGTGGTCAGGTGACGGGACTTCTGTTCCTCACCAATAACTGCCAAGCCTCTTCCTTCCCTGAGGTCTACACCAGAGTGTCCAACTACACTACCTGGATCAGAAGTGTCACTGGAAGTGCTTCTACCTTCAAGCCGGAGTTCAGCATCTTAGCATTAATTGCTGTTGTTTGTATGAAGCTATTGAGCTGAAGGATATAAATTGTTTAGCTGTAAGGATTTGCTAGTCTAAGAATAGGATAATCGATAATTAATTAAATAAATTTATAATATAAATAAATAAATTTGTAACAAAGACTTGATTTTATATTAGCAGATGATTTTTTGCCGCCGAAACGGCACGAGGTATTATTTCCATGCAAGCTTTAGGCCTCGAGGTATAATCTGTTTATAGCGGTGTTGGCAGCAAAAGCGTATCTTCTGTTAGGAGCTCAGTATATTTATAAATAATTTCTTTACAAACACTTTATTTTCTCGCTAAGTTCTGAGCATAAACAAAATAGGTAATATCAAAACTGAGAGCGTATGGTAGCTTATTTTAGACGCAGAATACAAGTTCAAAGCACAGGCCTGAACTAATGAGGTTTTTGCTTGAAAGTACCATTTTCTCAAAACAGCAAAGGAAAATATCGTAAGAACAACGGCCTCTCGTAGAACCAGAAAATATGTTTGTGATACCTACCAATCTGAATAGGTCTCTAGTGTAGGTCAAAGACCATTTACTCTTACTTGACGAGACCAGGCCGGATTCCTAATATTAAAGGCTCATACGAATACACTTCAATATTCATTTCCCAGCGGGTATATCGAATGGGAGATTCTGGGAATAAACCATTTGTTGCAGACTTTACTATCAGGTAACCAGCCTAATGGCTGTAGGCTGAAATAATATTAACAAGCAATAAAACACATTTCGAGGATAGAATACAAAATTTATGAGAGAAGCCCATTTCTCCTTTGACATAACATTTTATACACAAAATAAAATGCCGACAAGCAAATGCACGCAGTTATTAAGTAAACGAGTTTGAGGTCCAATTTACTCCTTACAATGTTACTAAAAGGTTAAAGGGTGTTATAAATTTTGAGCACGTTCATTAGGCTCCCTCCACACTCCCCGCCCCGGCTTTTAGGCAGCGACACACGTTGGAATTTCGTAATAAGATTTCCTTAATTTAAGACTTCAACACATCTACACTACTACCATACATACAATCATAAAGCCTGGTGCACATATACGACACTATACAAAAGTTCCAATGCATAAAGATGATTGTCTGTATTTTTATATTCACTCAGATTAAACTCTATGAACTTAGTGTGTGAACTTCAGAATTGGGAACAGATACACACACAAATCATTCAATTAGGTACTATTTTTCAAATTAATATCATCGTTTCACCAAAATATAATACATAAGTATAATATTTTGTTTCTTACTAATAACATCTATGTTTGTCACGCAAATGCTCCTGGTTGAATTAAATCCACGACCTTTAGAAGGTAAAACTACCAACTAGTAATACTGGTAAGGCTAGTAAAATGTTTATAATTTGGTGTACAAAAAAGCATTAACTATCTGTGATCGATATAGAATGGGTCCTGTTACTGCTTACGATAAATAACAAAACTATCTTCACTGAATACCGTATACGACACATATCTGCCGTGTTTAATTAGTATACAGCATACTCAGTTATTAAGCAGCTCTGTTAGAACGCTAGCATAGTTTAAACGAAATTCTCAAATCAACACAGTATATAGAGAAACAATGAACCCCAAAATTGAAGATTGCTACTGGTTGCTCAGAATTTGTGAAATTGAATTATGCTTAAGCTTATGGAAACTATTAGAGTTATGAATTTCTAAGATCCAAGTAGAATACAGAAACAGCGATTTGATTATTTAGTATGAGATGCTTTGTATCGACAATAATGTATTTGACAATAAGAAGACTTTACTAGCAGGAAATCTTTACGCCTCAGTATCGATATAATAATGAAAGTTAGAGAATCTAATCATAATAATTTCTGATTCTGATACTTTATAAGACTTCGTGACGGCTCCGTAACTCAGTTGAAGGCAGGAGCTACCTCCTGCCTTCAAATCGAGGGGTCCCGGGCTCAATTCTCATAGAATCTTTGTGTAGGATATGAGTGAGTAAATAAGAATAAAATCAGTGAATATGATATCTGAAATGAATTTAATAAAGCTTCACAGGTATCGCTTTTCCAATACGAATTCGATATGAAATCTATATATATACAAATCAATTACCGGTCGTTCCCGCAAAAAACTGTTTGAACCGATTTAGCTGATTTATTTTATTTAGATTCGTTCATTTTATTTATATTTCAAAAATATTGTAAAGGAATACATATGAAAAACTCAAAACTGCAACTTCTTTGCTGAAAATATGGTTGTATCTAGAAGAATGCGTGAAACTTTGCATGGATATTGCTGCTGCTTTCATGTGTATGGAGTAAGAACAATAAACGTTTCAAGATTTTTTTATAAGATTCATTTGAAATAAAGATTATACACCTAACTTTGACTAGCACTGAATATTAATTGTTTTCCCACTTTCCTATTATTTTATGTAAATCAATATAGGTATATATTTTATAAAACCGGCGACGCTGTAATACGCTAAAATACTGTAAATAGGTAAAAAGGTTTTGAAAGTATTTTTATACCAATAAAAGATTAAAAAATATGCTGACTTGTTTCACGAATTGTTTTTTTGAAGAAATAAGTAATAACTTTAAAAAAATCATTAGCTAGTCGGCATATTATAACAAAATTGAGATTATTTGAAGCGATAAAACGATTTTCCACAATATAGACCAAATGCCAATAGGTCATGTCATGGCCTCATAAACCGTTCTCGCCACATTTTCAGAGCTGAGGTATGCAAAGCGTATGAATGTAACAGCCAGTTAACTCTACAAAATAGCCAAATTTATAGAACAATAATCCCAACTACTATTATTTACTACCTTTTAAGGTAGGTTTTGTCAATAATTTTCGGATAAAAGGTATTCTATGTCCTTTTTTAAGCCAACGTGTTTGCAAAATTTCATGATGGTTGTTTGAGTAGTTTACAGTAGAGTAGTTTTGAGTAGTTGAGTAGTGACATCGTAACAAACAAACTTCATTCTCTGGATAAATTATTTTATAATAATCTATGGTTATTATTTCAAAAATAATGATTTAGGGGTAACTCCAAAAAAAATGTTCATAATCACGATTATGAACATAATTTTTCGTGTTACCGAGATATCCTTATATGGTAGCTTCCCAAATATCCTTTTAAATTATTTCAAATGTCGGTGATGTATGAGATAAATGCGGCTGTAATTACACAGCCATTAACAACTTTGCACCGGAACACAGGAATTTGTTCCGGTGCAGTACTTGTCCGGATGAAATCCTCGTCTCGGGAGACGGGAGCAACGGAATGCAACTTGGCTCTTGTAATACTAAGATCAGGAAGGATTAATGTCATGTTGCTGTTGTTATGGGCGGAGGTTAACATCTCCTACCATCTTAATATATATAAATTACGTGTCACGATGTTTGTCCGCGATGGACTCCTAAACTACTTAACCGATTTTAATCAAATTTGTACACCGTGTGCAGTTTGATCCAACTTGAAAGATAGGATAGCTCACATCTCAATTTATTTTCGCAATATTATCATATGACAAAAACGTTAGCCACAGCAACGTGTGGCCGGGTCAGCTAGTTATTTATATAACATAAAAAAGACATGGGCGATTTCCCACATTTCGTTACCTTCACTCAAAAAAATCACGCCGTAGTAAATTTATCTGATTATGCTGTTCTATCTTCTCTGTGGTCGAGGGCAAATTTTATGATGCAGAAACACAAAAGTAACGAGCACATTAACTTCAATTCATTGCGCCCGGTCAGATTGTACTATTTGAATTCCGCAACATTCTTTTCTACCTTTCATGCTATCTCAACAAAAGTGTTAAAGTGGTATTTCCTTCCTCGTTTTTCCATTTTGCTATTCCGTCTAATAAATGCAATGCGATTCAGTGAGCCTTCAATAATGATACTGTAACGCGATGTAGGGCATTCAGGCTTTTTAGGCGGTCGGACGTTGCCGTCGGGATAGCCGCGTAAGCGCATTCATGCCGGAAAACTAAGTGTGATGAGTATGAAGTCTTTTATCGAGTCTTGGCTGCTTGTATGTTGGCTTGGCTGTTATATACCATAACCAGCTACGACTCAGTAAATAGTAATGTCCCCTGGACTAGAATTTTGTCTTGATTATGACCCTAGGACAATGCTATTATTAATTAAGGAATTATTGGTTGTTGTAAGGTTGTAGAACAACCATACAATTTTAATCACTTCAACGATATGGAAACCAATGAAATTGTAGAGAATATAATGAGTCATGATGGTAAGTTGCAATGCAATCTCATATTATAAAGGCATTGTATGTATGTGTGTCTGTGTGTATGTTTGTTATTCCTTCACGCTTAAACGGCTCAAGAGATTTAGATGAAATTTGGTACCAAGATAGCTTAGATCCGGGATTTACACATAGGGTACTTTTGATTCCAGAAACACACACTGCGGGGCGCTGCTAGTACAATTTATTTAGAAGACTCATTGATCAATTAGCCTTGCCAGCATGGTGAAGGATACAATCATATTAGTTTCTTTTTAAATTTTAAATACACGAAGATTCATAATCATTAAAATTCAAGTGTGCAGCATACAGAAAATCAAAATATGGTTTATCTTAGTATACCTACATTGGATTCAAGCATCTATAGTTAGTACTTAATTAACAAAGTCTCCGCATATTATAATAGATATCAACATCATTAGCAAGATATCCCTGAAACAAGCAGCTGAAGATTCCTTCCAATAATTAGTTATATTTGTTGCTTTCAATACGTTTGTTCCTATTCTAAGGAGCGATGGTAATATTCATATTATAGTCAAAGAATTACTAATAATACAAAGTACAGAACGGCCCGTCTCAGCCATAGTTGTATTTGTTATTTTAAGGGAATCTGTATTATTCCGTACTTCAAAAGTAAAAAAACGGAACTCTTGAAGGATCATTTCGTTGTCCTTATGTCCATCTGTCAAGGTCCTTTTTCTTACGAACACGTGGAAGTTAAGTTAAAATTAATATTAAATAGTCAAGCCTGTAATTCCTAGGAGCAGTGAAAAAAATCAAACTTCTAATTCAACGAAATCAAACGATACGTCCGTTTATGCCTCATATTTTGACTCATGCAAGGGGTTGAAAACATATAGGGTACCCGTTCACTTAGAACCATAATATTTAGCAATGTCCTTTTACATAAGTAAAGGAATAAATCCGAAAACCGAAATTTTTTGACTACATTACAAAAAAAGTACGTGAAAACTATTTACAAGGTTACCTAAATCTTCGTGCGGAACCCTCGGTGCGCGAGTTCGACTCAAACAAGGCCGATTTTTTTTTTATTCTTCTGGTTTCAAAAAGAAACATGATTATGGTGTCACTGTGTAAATATAGTTCCATATAACTCAATTGAATTCATTACAGAAGGTGGCTGGCAGAAAGTGGATACTAACACTTAAAGATTGGGCTCAGTGGGAGAAACTAGAACTAATATTAGCAGATGATGATGATTGTCCCGATGAAAAGAAATAAGATATCCGCCTTTACCTCACTCGTGATTTACTTACGTCGCACATCTATAAGGGTAATTAAAATGAAAAGAAATTTTATTTTGTTTATAAATAAAAATCATTTAATTTGCACCATAAGTCAATAGTAGGTAGATATTTGGCCCCAGTTTTACGAGTGTCAAGAATTTGATATCGCATGAGGAAGGGAAGACTAATTAAATAATTTTAATTCTATTCACATATCGATATTTGAATACGTCACTATGGTAACTTATGATCCCTTTTTGGAATTGGTGTTATGTAACGGTAAGATGCTTTGAATCAAAGTTTGAAATTGATAATATCACAAGAGCTCTTGTAATTAATTACGTTTGTTTTTTTTTTATTGATGTATAGTCAAGCGTTTGGCCGCCATTTCACCTGATGGAAAGTGAAGATGCGGCCGACGATGGAGTACGCTTGTCTGTTTTTAATAGGTGTGTGAATATGACTCCGCCCCCTTTTGTCAAAATAAAACACATTTGTTCGCTTACAAAATTAAAAAAAAAATTATTGAAAGTATGCTCCATCTGCAGCTACAACCTTCGCCCATCGTTCAGGTAGTTTTCGTATTCCTTGCTGGAAGAAGTCCTGGTCTTTTGAGCTTATCCAGTTGTCAATCCAAATTTTGATACTTTCACATGAAGTAAACTTTTCTCCAGTAAGGTCTGTCTGCATCGTCCGGAATAGGTGGTAATCCGAAGGAGCTATGTCTGGTGAATATGGCGGGTGGGGTAACACTTCCCAGTCCTGTCCCTCTAAATATTTTTTTACGACTTCTGCGGTATGCGGTTTGGCATTGTCATGCTGAAGAACTAATTTGTTATGTCTATTCACCCATTCTGGTCGTTTTTCTTCTATGGCTCGCTTCAAACGCATTAGTTGTCGTCGGTAAACTTCTCCATTAATAGTTTCAGAGGGTTTGAGCAACTCATAATATACAATACCTTTCTGATCCCACCAAATACAGAGCATGACCTTGGCACAGTGAATATTTATTTTTGGCTGTGATGGGCCTGGTTCGCCTGGTTTCACCCAAGCTTTTTTGCGTTTAGGATTTTCGTAGTGTATCCATTTTTCGTCTCCTGTGACTATCCGATGCAAAAATCCTTTTCTTTGCTGTCTTTGAAGCAGCATTTCACAAATGGTTTTCCGACGTTCCATGTCTCTTTCTTTTAAATCATGTGGAACCCAGTCACCGGCTTTTTGAATCATTCCCATCATTTGTAAACGCTTTGCAACAGTTGAACGATCAACATTTAATGCTGCAGCTAATTCTGATTGAGTTTGGCAAGAATCTTCCGCCAATAATGCTTCCAATTCAGCATCTTCAAATTTTTTTGGTGGTTTTCCATGTTCTTTATCCTCAGTACTAAAATCGTTATTTTGAAATCGTCGAAACCATTCCTTGCAAGTTGTATTAGACGGAGCATGCTCACCATAAATCTCCACAAGCAAACGATAAGTTTCCGCTGCAGTTTTCTTCGCAATAAAATAATGTAATAACACTTCCCGCAAATGACGTTTATTTGGAATAAAAACCGACATTTTCGAAAAGGTGAAAACAATTGTTGCTTACACTTCAACCAAATATCATAAAATGCGTTAGATAGCTGACATTCATTACTATCGAATACAAGTATGGTCATTTATTAGTACACGTAAACAATACTAAAAACGACATCTGTTGAGAAAGGGCGGAGTCATATTCACACACCCAATATATTAGGTATATAAAAATGAAAAGAGAATACAACATTTAGAAGATTGTACGGAGATTTTTTCGTGTTAACTTTACAGTTCTTAGTTTTTGGCAATTTATTTATACAATATATAAATAATCTACCTAAATAAAAATATTTTGCAACGAGACAAATTGCCGAGAGCATACTCACAAACGCAGCGTTTCTCTTAAGGGACAGAATGAACAAAGTAAAACCTATGACTAAAATCAGAATACATAAATCCATAAAAAAATCTTGTAACCTAATGGTATACGTATGCGATCAGAATAGTCACACATATATGTATGTGACTATTCATATCGCTAGTTTTGAAATGACTGTTTTTGGTACCAAAATACTACAATGTTGGTATGTCTGTATATCAGTTGTGCTTCTTACTTACCATTAATCTCAAAGTTATTGTATCATATTGTTACCAATTCTATTTCTGGCTGTAAAATTGTATGTAACATGTTTGTGATTAAGTGATTGATTTAAAATTTGAAACAACTTACTCCACCTATTTCATCCCCTATATCCCCCTAATAGTTCGATTGTTGCAAATTTAAATGTGACCACTTTTTAATATTTTTATTAGGTGTTAAGATCACCCAAATTGGTTAACAGATGTTTTACAAAGATATCATATAAAAAACTTAATGAAAATGTACAGTCAGATTAAGAAAATCCATTAAAACAAACTTCAAAAATACCTATAGTTTTTCATGGATGATCACCGGGATAATTTTTTAATTCGTATTTTCTATGAATTATTGATTTAAGTCATTCTATGTATTATGAACAAGCAGATTCTGTTAAAATATCTTTGAATCTCTGTTAGGAGCCATTCACTCCCGGGAAATAAAAGATTACTTTATATGAATAACTCTTCGGCGTGACTCGACGATGTTTTCCAACGGGTACAATGATCTATTCCATTATTCTTTCTCAGAATTTACTTTGTCAGACATTTAGGCTGGGAGATGGTAAAAAGGGCTTGTGCCCTTTATATGAAATAAAATTGTGAATATAATGCCAATTTTACGTAGTTGGAACGTGTTCTGTTTGTATATCGTTTACAAATACACCTTTTTACATCGTAAAAGTGAAATTATAAGGTTATATATTATATGTATATCTACTATACGGGGTCAGGACACGCTTTTAATATCACTAAGTTTTTCTTAGACTTCTGACAATTAAGAGCAAACCAACCGCCCTTGCCTAATTAAAACGTGAGAATTTTGGAAAACCGAAAAGATATTACTGGAAGAAGCAGTAGAAAATCAACAGTTTCACAACAATGGCACAGAAATAATTTGCTTACCTTCAGAAGGGCGTAATGAAGCCACGTTTAAAAACGTGGAACAAACATCGACGACAAACAACCTTTATGCGGTCACAAACAGAGCGAACAATAAAATGAAACCGGAATATAACGAACAAATTAATATCCGAGAACTCATGTTATCGTCATAAATGTTGCCAGTTATGAAATAACAAAGGGTGGAAAGATCGCCGTGAAAAACGATACAGGAGCCTGTAAAAGCTTCTTGCACGGTAAAACTCTTAGCAGTAGGTAGGGAAAAAATCGTGATAAACAAATTAGATCATGTGTGGTAAATTCTTATAAAACATATATAAAATAAAACAGAAAATTTGCATACAGAGACAATTGTAGCCAAATCTTTGCATTCTTCAAATTTACATTTATCCATCAAATTAAGTTTCCCAGTCCTCAACTTGATTTTCTGAACAGTGGTGACTTGTTTTTTTTTTTAAGGTAGCTTTATTTTATAGATACAAATTTATTTTGAAAAGTTATTGTACATCTGTAATAATTTTTAAACAATTCAACGGATCTAAAGATTTTCTTTAACTTGACTTTGATATACTTCATTATGCACATTTTTTTCTATTCTCAATGAAACAATTAATGTTCCGATAAGTAAAAATGGTAAATGCAGTCAATGTATGATTATATATTATGAAAGTTTGGAATACAAAGAAAAACAGAATTAACTTGAACAAATTCGAAGCCAGAAGCTTTGCTCGGTGCCACGCTTGGTTAGTAGTCTAACTCGAATCGCGTAGAATTGTTTACTTATCTAGCTTCTAGACAACACGACGCCAAATCCGTGATGCGCCTGTTCTCTCAGACTTACTGTGTGAATAGTCTTGCTAATTAGTCTTTAGGTTGGAACCGGCATAATCTTAACTGATAATATATATCTTAACTGATCTGTGTATATGTAATTTGCCTGTGACTCACACCTGAGTCATATGCACACCGATAGCAAAAAAAACACTTGAGATGAGATAAAAAAATCGCTTTGAGCTTGAAGTTTTAGAGTTTTGCAGCGCTGCACAACGCGTTAGTGTGTCTGTTACAAAATCATGCATTTATTCGCATGTCACCAGCCAGCATAGATCTAAGCAAAAGCAAAGCCGTGAGCTGCTTGTGTGATTAACTTTATGTATTGTACAAAACCTTGGACAGCGAGGTCACATAACGTCATTACTACATTCCATACTGTGCTGCTAGTAAAAAATATTTATTGCCAATAAATGGCGGTTATATCGTTACGGCGATCTAGGGGTTGAGGTAGTAAATTTAATTTGGGCAATGATCGAACGTTGCGATACAGACTAGCATATTTCCCTCGGGTTACTTGAGTAGGTAGCTTTGGACATTTTTGTAGCTAGTCAAGATTGCCGATATGGTGATATATTGTATGCTGGTTATTCACAACGCTTTGTATCAGAAAAACGCTGGCTTGAATTCAAATCCCAGTAGCGGCTGCTGAGATTTGGTTAAATTAATAGGTATTCGAAGGAAGTTGTATTTTGTAATGTATAACATAAGCCGAAGAAAAAGCATTCCTCGATTTACTCATTGATCAGAATGTAGTTTGTAAAATACAAACATAAATAAAATACCAATATCAAATTTATCAAAATTAGAAAGACCAATCAAACTTTAAAAGGTAGTAAGAAAATAATCCGTCTATTACGGGGTATCTTGCTGGTTCTTCACCATGGAGGGTCAGTTAGGGTTTGAACAAGTTTAACAACAAGTTACTTAGTAATAAGAACGCATGATCTTGTACATATTAATTTTAAAAAAAGTTAAGTATTTTTTTAAGAATTGAATCGAAATATACTATTTTGACGTAACTGACGTAAAAATATTAATTATACTTTCAAATTTACACAAGTGAAATCTAAGACCCAAATTGAAACTAGTACAATTCAATTCGCCATAAATCACGCACATATCGAAATGTGACACTTTTATTGTGACCTTAAAGTTGGGGAAAACTGCCCTCCACCCTCGTGAAGTGTCATTTATGAATTTACGACACTATTATTTCTTCCGTACCTCTTCCACTTAACCGGAGACAAGTGATATGGGACTTCTTGATAGATTCACGAAATATGGTGATTTTATGTCGTGCTTATTCTTCGCTATGACAAATGGAGGTTTTATGGCGGGTGTAAATAAGATTGCCATGTGTGAAATCTGATTCTGGCTATACGTTTGAAATAATAAATATACTT
The DNA here is from genome assembly GCA_921293045.1 of Aplocera efformata. Lineage (NCBI taxonomy): Eukaryota > Metazoa > Arthropoda > Insecta > Lepidoptera > Geometridae > Aplocera > Aplocera efformata. The sequence continues at coordinate 6,885,164 of OV121045.1, forward strand.
TACACAGCACCAAAATAAGCATAGCTGATACTGAAGAAACCAAATAGCTGAGAGATACATATTAATAGTTTTTTTGTACATACATACATAACCGCGAACACCCAGAGATATTACCAATTCTACCATACAAATTTTTGTCCTATGAGGGAATCTATCCATTACCCACAGCGCAGAAGGCAAAACTACTACCAACTAAACTGGCTACATTTGTTTTCTTTGTAGTTATACTGATTTCGATGCTATTAGAAACGTTATTTATCTTTAAAATTCCATAATCCATAAATACTATAATAACAATAAACAATATTCAAATGTTCATAGCCAAACATTTTCGGCTTTACAGCTGTTTATATAAAATCAAAAATTAATCATTCCGCGTGGCGCATCGATGAGCGATCATCGAGTTTTCGGCAATGTTTAACGAAGCAAAGGTGTCAATGGTTAGGCACAGACCAATGCGCTTAACTCAATTCCGTCAGGTACGAAATAGGATTAACTTTTAACTGTAATGAGACCACGCATCTCATAAGGGTTGCAGTGCCCCGAGGTGTTACCCGCGATGAGACGACGGAAACTAACACAAGTTTTTTTTTTTGCAATTTACTAAATAATACTAGTTTTTTCTGGATAAAAATTAGGTCTATATGTTTATCTAGGGTATGAGCTACTTACATAAAAATCATCCAAACCCGTTGAGTCGTTGAGGCGTGACGGAGTAACAAACGTACATTCAGACAAATTTTCGCATTTAAAATATTAGTATGATAGTTTTGAAGTAAGAATTGGTTGTAAAAATTTCAAATAATTCCAACGCCAGCTAGAACCCTATTTAGCTCTAAAGTTCTACCCCTGTTAGGTAAATGAGATGTAAATCCGTGAACCATCTACCTGTATAAAGCTCCAGTATCTACTGCGAATTAACTGGCTCCAATTAGGTGTTAAATTTACATAATACTTACACATTTCATGACTTGTTGATAATTTTAGGTCTATCTCACTCTAGCACATTCATAAACTCAAATGAACATCGGAATAGAGCATTTTCACATTGTACCAATTTAATTTTCACTTGAAAAATGTATGTACGCAATACGACGTATTCAAAAGGGTAAAAGAAAACCACAAAACGCCGGCATGCCTAGACTCAACCCCGTTGCTTGAGCTCCCGTTTACATCAAAGCCTATTCATTCTCACTTGTCGAGAACAAGCCAGTGTTCCTGAAGTTGAGAATACAAGTGTAATGGCTGCCCTTATTAATCTGAAAATCAAATGCGTATCACTATGTATGCTTAGGTATGTATGGATCCTGAATAATCACATCTATTTCTCAGAAGGTAGATCCATAATGAGAACCCCGAGATAACTCGCTAGTTCTATGATATTGCTGTTATTATAATATTATATTTTTTATTATATATATGTTGTGTTACGCAGAAGATAACAACTCAGGGTCGCTCAATTATTATTTGTTATAAATATACAGACAAGTAATTAAATTTATATAACTTTATAGCTATATATTTACTGCCTTCTCATAAGGATACTGAAAAATATCTCATTTTCCCAATTACTCATTGTTATAAATACACCAGTTGGGAATGCATTTATTTACATAGTAGGGTAGCTAATTGACATCCGGCTATCAGTTTGTTCCGTAAATTCACATAAAAACACATCTACCTTTATCACTAACCATATAGAACGACAATCAGATATTGAACATTACATTTAACATCATCGGCCATTGAATTCTAAATTGGAATAGGTCGACAATTACATGATATAAGGGCTTTATAGAAATCTTTCTTTTCAATACTTGTAGATACATAACATTAATAATGTAATCTGAAAGATATAGCTATGTTCAGGTTAAGAAATTCAAGGCAGTAGTACTTGAGAGAATAGTAACACAGATAATAAATTTGATGTCCCTATTTTGGTAGACCCCGCGATCTTATTATGGAATATATCATGGAGCCATTGCTAAACTTTGGACGTGATATATTTATATAAGTCCACTATCTAGGTAAAATCCACAGCGGAATTACAATGTACTAGCTTTTGTCCGCCGCTTCGCTCGCGTTAATGTAAATTTTGTCAATTACTTCTGGATAAAAAGGCAACATTTTACCCAGAAGTTTCCTTATTAATAATGTATAGTCGATGCTCTGCCTCTTTCAAACATCAAATCGTGCGATAAACTGTAATGACAATAAAATTCAATTTGCGAATATTTTACGAAACATAAAAAAGGAAGAAGGCCAAAAATGTTACATAATTCAATTTATTATTACTGAAAATCAGCGTGGACAGGCGTAGTGAGACATCCTCACGCCACACCCATGTCATCTGATGGCCTGCCATGTCATAGTGTGATGATATCAGTAAGAATTAAGTCGTCGTTAGCTCTTCAATTCTTTTGAAACGAGTTGGTCTATACTACTATTATTATGGTTAGTAAGAAGTCTCGTGTTCGATTTCCAGCTTGAGCACACTTTATGTGTGGTGAGCATGAACTTTTTCTTTCACGGTGTTTATATTTGTATCCATGCCACCTGCGGAATTATAGTGAGAAAACATTTACTTAAATCATTTTTATATGTTCATTAACTTATTTGTCGGGCTTCTTGGTAATTATCTTTGGTAGATACACATAAGTTTTGTCCTTGTTGTCGAATTATTACGGAGTTATGACTTCAGAGAATGAATCTATTAGCTTCTGCTAATTATTTCCCTCATATATTTCTTTATATGAGGGAAAACAATTGCGGCATTGATCTTACCACTTGTCGCGTCAAATTTCCTACGATAGTGTAGTGTTATTGTGTGCCCTATGCATCCCTACGCCTTTCTCAGGTGTCAATTTATGTAATACGTTTGATAATAATCACTCGTGAATATGCCAAAGTAAATTATATTATCATCGCTACAAAGTAAGTTTACCATCTTGTTTATACTGTGGCCTTGGTATGTCAGCCAATGGTCAGCCAAGTATAAAATTACTCTCATTCCATCCCAACTATACTCCCCGTAACGGAAAACATACTTGACAATTCTATTTCCACAATATTCGTCCATTACAGAATGTTTGTAACAGAAGTATTGACTTAATAGCTAAAGAGGAAACAATTTTATTTATAGAAATTCACGTGAAAAATTTACATAAATCGATACGATTTGTGTAAATGCTTCGCGAGATTATGACCACTTTTACTTTATTTATAATTACAATATTTTTACTTTAAGCTTTCGTTTTAATAGAGGCTAAATAATGCTTATTCTCACACCCTACACAATACCGCGGTAGGCTGCTACTGACACCTGCGATGAGCTTATATTCATCTGACAATCGCTTCCAAACCAAGTAGTATATCAATATGAGAAATATTATGTAGCCTTTATTTACAAAGACACAAAACCCAAAATGAGGAGATTATTTACCTCGTTGTGAAGGAATAAGTTTGTTGTTGTGTACGTCTCGAACGTCAAAGTTTCAAGTGTATTGAAACTCTGTTCTTTGTATTCGGTATAGGTGAGACAGGTGGAAATAGGAACTTTTCAATTCAGAACATATTTGTCTATGTGCAATGCATTCTGTGAAGCTGGTAAACAAGGAAACATAGTGGGCGATGCTGTTAAGAATCGGCGACAAACTTAACTGCAAGTTTGGGAGGTAAACAAAATCAATGTATTTAGAAAATGCTTCCGTAGCAAATACTAAGTGGCGGCCGATTTGTGCTCACAGCAAATTCTAAATTATATATTTACTGATATTTTTACGAATTACGAATTGATCAGTTAGGTTAGTTACTAACTCAAATTATAGTTTTGGCGCGAAAATGTTCAAATTATTTTGAAGTAAAGTTTTATTTTGAGATTCAATACACAAAAAACTATAGTAATGTCTATTCTCTCGAAAACACCAGTGATAGAAATGTGGCTAAATGAAATAACCAATAAATAACAAATGTCCGTTTCATCCCACCGCAGTCCTCACGGGTTGTAACTGACGACGTGACGTCACTGTACGTGCTCGCACCTCTCCAAGCCTGCGTCAAATAAAGGCACAATGAAGTGAGCTTTATTACGTTGGCAAAATGTTCAATATTGTTTACGTTATTAGAGATGAAACGTTAATTTTTTGTCAATGGGATCTAAGTTGCCCTGTGCTGACCATAGTTTCAAAATATAGTTTACCGTGTTTCATTGTTTCATGCCTAGTATATATTCAGTGTTTTTTATTCTGAATATCACTCAAAAGTTCAGACGAAGGGTACAAAGAAATCCTTTTTCAAGGGTCAAGTTCATGATAGGGTGTTAAAATGTTTTTTGCACCTGCTAGCTGGGTTTACAGATTGGGCTATTGACTTCTTCTTTGGCTGCAACGCAATATACGGATAAAAACAAATGCAGAAATAACTATTAATGTGTACCTGGGTTGTTCTGAAAATTATTAACCACAGAATAAATACAATCTCTTTATTCTTGAAACTATTTTGAATTGACAGCTTATTTCAATTCTTTGGTGAAAATCATGTATAGTTCTTTTTTTTAATATTTTTAAAGATTAATTCTTCTGTTGTTTGCAATAATGGAGGTCTCGCGGGAAACTTTGATATATTCTGCTATGATTTCTGGTGCTTTCTTTTCTTATACTATCTTCACGGCTACGGCTGAACGGATTTGGATGAAACTTGTTATAAAGGTACATCATACCCTGGATTAACACCTAAGCTACTTTTTATCCCGAAAAACTGAAATATCTCCCTAGAATGGCCAACCGTGGGTAATAACACGGGACGCAGCTGGTAATCTTATAAACATTTGCTAACAATCAGTACGGCTGATGGAGTTAAACCCTAGTTTCTGCGACTTAGTACTTGTAACCCAAACAATTTCACCCCTCGGCCTAATATAATTTTATGTCTTGCCACTGCACTGGTTTCGCGTGATACTCTACGTTAATTAGAGGAAATTCAATAAGAGGAGGATTCAATAGCCATGCAATATATTTTAAATACGATTAATAGAGAAATAATTGATCCCATCTAACTTCAGCAAACAGATAGGATCGAAATTACATAAGTTTGTGTTCAGTTGTAAGCCTCTTTCTAACTAATTAGGATTAGGAAGGCAAATGAACAATCGCGATCTTAATCTATATGATTCTCGGCGGAGTATTCCGGAGAGAAATTCTCTTTATTCAACGATAATTGCCTTAATAATCTGACTAGGCGTTTCAGAAACCCAAACGATGCGACGAAAGCGAGACAGTTCATTTGAAGCAGAAATGTTGATTTTCTTTTCGCCACTTAATCCTTGGGTTCCTTTAAAAACACTGTGATTGTGACAAAATTTCGGAGAAAATTTGAATTTTATTCGAGATAATAACCATTCAGTGAATTTTGCGACGCTTGAACTTTGGTTATACATTCAATAAATTGGTTTAGCGGCTACTTTTCAATGCAGCACTTTTCCCGGTTGCGATAACAGTTCAATGGCCGCGAAAGAAAAAAGTAGATGCTATAGCTAAGCCTCCACAGCGGAACTTCTCAAACTATTTATGAACCTTAAAAGTCTGCCGATAACGCTGGAATCTGAGATCCGAGCGAAGTGCCTCTTATCTAGTCTCTTTGTGCCGAGTGTCGTTTATAGGTTTCGCGATGAAATGCGAGATAATACGATTATGAGTGGTGAAGTGGCGAGGCAATGTCGATCTTGTTCCGCATTTGTGCGATAATTGTCAGGAATAGGACCTTATGTGGTAAATATTTACGATGGATAAGTATACTGAGAAAAGTGTAATTATAAGCTTGGATAATTTATTGGGTATTTAATTGGAAATTGCCGTTATGTATTATGTGTAATATCACTTAAGTGAGTTTTTAGGTATCAAAATAGGTTCAGATACTTAAAAAATTCAATTAGATCACTATTTTATGTTTTTTATCTAGATTAAGCCTCTGTCCCAAACAATTCGGACCAGCACCCGGGCGAAGCCGGGACTGGTCACTGGTAAAATTATAAGACATGATGACAATGCAAACACGGCAAACTTAGAACGAACTTACGAAAAACAGTTCCCGCAACAATATGAAAGTCTAGTTTACACTTCAAAGTGAATTTTACAACAACGTTAAAAGTCAAGCAGTTCGCGCTCTGTTGATTTTGAAACTAGAATTTAATATTTAGGTAGCAAGTTTCTTAATAGCCTGTCCCAGAGGCCAGCATGTTTTGAGAAAATCAAGTAAAATATTACCTGCCAGTTTTGGTCTCGAGAGATTTAATCATAAATGTAATCATAGGCTAGTTATAGTATCATAAGATATTCAGCAGAATCCTTTATTATGTTAGAGAGAAAGGTCAAAGGAAAGGATATACAAATAAATATTTATGGCTTTTTCACACATCGACATCTAACCCCAAAATAAGCACATGGAACCAAATGAATAATAAAATACACTTATAGTGCTTTTTTGTAAATGCATACATACATAAACAGACACGATAAATATTTCTCAAGGGTGGGAATCGAAGCTTGGAAAGGAATTGAAAGAGGGTAGAGCTACCAACTGAGCTGTGATGTCAGTCATAAATTAGAAAAATTATCGGTTCATATACTCTCAGTGTTAATTATCAAGTTAGATGTTCCCCACAACTTGTCCGCAATTTTACTTTTTTCTTTGCTTCTTTTTTTTCAAGTGTAAATGTAGCCTAAGATCTTATTGTATAACATCAGCTATCTGCAAATGAAACTACCGCCAAAATCAGTCCAGCCATTTTGTAGATTAGCCGGAACAAACAAACATACAGATAATAATCTTTTTTTTTTGTTTGTTTTTATTAATACCATATATACTTTTAAATGCATTTAGTAAAAAGCGCCCTGCCTTCGAAGCGAGGGGTCCCGGGTTCGATTCCCGGCCGGGGCACACTGTGTGGTGAGCACTATAATTTCCTGTTTCAATAAAAAATTATAAGGATATATTTGATGGTTAGATATCTCTAGTTATGAACCAACCTCCATTGGATTAAAGTTCTGGAGCACTTAGCCACGATCTTCATTTTAATAAACCATTGTATTTTCCTTGATTATAAACAAATTCGCAATTCAGTAATTCTCTCCACAAAAAAGGGATTAGGGCAGTATCTTATCTTATTTTATCGGCTGCAAGCAGGCTCCCAAATAATTTGGAGCACCGTTTTCCTGCTTCAAAATAGTCTTTGTTATAGCGCCCAAAGAGGCGGTTGTATTGCAAAAGCTTATAACGCTGAACTGCTCTTTGCTTACCGTATTGTCACTTCACTTATTCAAATGGGTACACTTTTGGTAAAATAACCTTTGGTAGCCCCACAATTGGGACACAGGTTTACCAACTAGCTTTATCACAAGGCGTAGTCCTCAAAAAGTAGGCCAGTGTCTTTACAATGGGAACTTTGGAGGCTAATACAGTATTCTACTGATCATATAAATCCAAACTTATACTATTAATGTGAAAGTAACTCTGCCTGTCACGTTTTTACGCCTAAACCGCATAACCTAATTGGGTACAGCAATTTATGTGAGACCTTAGAAAAAATAAAACTTGAAAGGAGTGAAATAGGGGATGAGACATAGACTGCATTCAAAGAACATATGCAGCATATTCTCAGAATTAAGCTAGCTGCTGCGAGCACAGCTAAAATAAAAATGAAGGACATTACACACAACGTCATCTACTGTATCAAACGAAGTATAGCTTGCATGTTAGGAACCAATTTACTGATATAAGAATAGAATAAATTAATTTAATCAGAAAGACAAATACAAAATAAATAAAGTAATTAATATTACAGGCACTTCATCGCCGTCTTAGAGTGACAGGGGCGATGCGGTGCAATTTCGGTAGTCTCATACTTCAGTAGGGGAAGATCCAGGTCAGAGTTTTGTTGTTTATGGGTGGTGGTAACCACTTAAAATTAGGTGGGCCGTCTGCTCGTTCCGTTAATTTAGTCACATAAAAAAATATAACACCAGTAGCAATTCAATTTTATAAATATATAATATGTTCTAGTATTATGTTACTTATTTTATAAATATTGAATAGTCGGCCTTAAAGTAGCTATAGTTAAGGTAAGTTTTTTTTTATAAAAAATTAATATTTATACATTACATATTAATAAAATCAGAAGACTACCAACTGAGCTGTGAGGCCAATCAATTGTTTACTTATAGCCTTTGACAGTACCTATCCCTTCTCCTTCTTGAAACAATATACCTAGCTTGCGCAATAATGTTTTACTTTCATCTTTTCCAAGTGAAATATTTCACAATTTCATTTAACGTGACGTCACAATGTCCGCAGGGGTTGACTCAAATCATAACAGTAAATCCTTATTTTCCAGGAGTGCCTCCTAAACACGACTTAAAACCTTCATCCCAGACATTTTATGTTAGCTAAATAAAAACATACTCCAGGGTGAGTCGTGTCCGCGGAGTAAAAAATAACTGTAGAGCGTGTGTTCTACAGCTTTTTATTACCACTGGTTTTAAATCGAGAATTAAGAAGGTTTAAGTGTAAGTTTCTACAAGTAAGTTGCTATCAGACTCCAGTTTTCATTTGAGATATCACGCCAGAACTATTCGTATAGATAGATAGAGGAAGTAACTTTTAATACTCTCAAGTCCGAAGCTGCAAAGTTTTATATAAATTAAGATATCTTTTGACTGGCCAGCCGGGAATCAAACAACTTAGCATGTCTATCTTCATTAATACCAAGGAGGTTTGCTGGTACAAAATGCTTTAACCACTAGGCCCTTTTGTCATAGACATGTGTTTTCTTTTTATGCGACTTCTATAATGAGGTGACCAGGTGGCTCACCTAATGATAAGTTGTTACCACCGCCAACAATAAAATACGACTCAGGTCTTTTCTTACTAAAGTACGAAAAGACCCCAGTTGAATCGCGTTGCGTCCGTCACTATAAGACGGGGATGTTACGCCTCAAGGACTCGCTGCTACGTTCCGGTGAACATCATTACCAGGTGTAGACGCAGTACTACTCCGGATGAACTTGGCAAGTTCTACTGCCTATACTTGATTATTATCACTTTATATACAGTAAACAGCAAAATAAATATACGTGGGTTTTACGCTACGAAGACAGGCTCACTTCTAACGACGGTACAGAGCAGTCACTATACTAAAAATCCACCGTTTTTTATTAAATATGTACTCGTATATCATAAATCTGTGCATTCGTATAAAATTTAGAGCGTAATGTTCAGCTTTCCGGTACATTTGTTGTTTCTCTGAACTAAGAGTAAACCTATTAAGTGAGTCAAATCTGACCTCCTACGTGACAAGGGTCAAGCCGAGCCATGTAGACCCATAACGGAGGAATTATTTCTCATATCTGTAACAAGGTTAAAATTGGAATAATATTTAGTCATTTTTAGGAAATTATTTTATTATTGTGGGTTTTATGGTGGAATGTTTACTATATTAATCATTCGTTAGCTAACTAATGATACTAAAGGTGCCTGGGTGGTGCTAAAGGGGCAACAAAAAGTAGCAGTAGAACTTGTGCCTCCATTAGTAATCCGCCGCCCAGCAATTAAGCACTCACATTGCTGTGTTCCGGAGAAAGGGTGTGGGTACCGGTGAAATCACAGGCGCATGAGACGTAACAACCCGTCTGGGATGACTGGCGCAATGGGGTGCAACTTGGGTCTTCTCATACTTCGGTCGGGAAGGACCCAAATCGTATTGCTGTTGTTATGAACGGTTGTAACCACTTAACATCATTTCGCTTTCATTTCGTCCGTCACCATGGTAACATGAAAAACAATTATCTGGTAAAAGTGATGGAATATATCCTATAGATAACAGAAATTTGTCTCAGTCCCTCACCTACCGAAGTATAAGATGACCCAAACCGCATTGCGTTGCGCGCATCACTCCGAGACGGAAATGTAATGTCTCATGCGCCTGTAATTTCATCCTTTCACCGAAACACAGCAATGCGCATTACCGCCGAGTTGTGGTGTATAGCAATTAATATATTACCATATCTCAAATGAAATGCAGTGGAGCCACGTGTGGAACGTTGTGGAATTCTTACATATAACCCTATACATGAAATTGTACCCAATATTCCGACGATATTGTTTTGTATCAATCTATTTCAGTGGCTTCATGGCTCAGTTGTTAGTAGTTTTGCATTCTGCGCTGTAGATCGTGGGGTCAATTGCCAGGACAATCATTTGTGGGAATTGTTTATTCTGTGTCTGGGTATTAATCTGTACTAATTTAAGTATTTACAAAAAAGTACGATATATGTATTCTATCACTTATCTAGTTCCTGTAGTACAAGCTATACTTAGTTTGGAGCCAGACGGCACTACAGAAAAAATTACCGATCATATGGTCTGTAGATGGTTAAACTGGTCCAACATATATAGGTATATGTGATCAATATTATGACTTCTTTGCTAAATATCTTGTGTAATTCGTCACTCGTAGATTGCGAATGTAAAAACATTTATTCATACTGTAAAGGTATTCAAATTCTTAAAAGATAAAACGAAAGGCGAGTTTGAAAATGATCGGGTACACTTATATACACTTGATTGGATTTCGACTGTTATCTTATTTTCATTTCAATAAATACACTGAAGCTTTGTGAATGCCTAATAAAGCAAAGAGAAATAAGCATTCCCGATTGATACTTTCAATTTTATATACATACCTAGTCGAAGATTCAAGTTTCAATCTCAGTTCATATCATACTTATATTATAAATGCGAAAGTTTGTGTGTATGTATATTTGTTACTCCTTCACGCCTCAACGGCTGAAAGGATTTGGATGAAATTTGTATGAAGGTAGTTCATACTAGATTAACACATACACCGTATCAGCCTCGAATGTTCCCACTGCAGGGTCACCGGCCTACTCTCAATAATTGAGAGTAAATGGGCTTTGATCTACCACGGGAGCCCAATCCGGATTGGTAGATGTCACATGTCGTAGAATTTTTGGTTCTAAGACATGCCGGTTTCCTCACGATGTTTTCCTTCACCGTTACGAGAACGTGGTATTTATTGCGCACATACATTTTTCAAGTGAAAAAACTCATTGGTACACGTGTGGGTTTGAACCAGCAACCTTCAGATTGAAAGTTGGCGTCTATGCCCCTGGGCCACTACGCTCTCATACTACATACTATTTATTATAAAAAATGAAAAACTGCGCGTCAGTGGTATTGTTTATAGATTTTGTTTTAAACTTCTTGTCTATCGTATATAATTCCAAGCATCTAATCGATGAAATTTTTAAATTAAGCAATTTCTTAGACGATCAATTTAAGATACGGATATCAAAAATAACAATAAAGTGAAGGAAATCAATTACGGGGTAGGTCGTAAAACCTCCTTAGCCTGGTTTATGAGTTCGGCACCCACATCTGTTCCAGTGGGTGACTTTTTATTGAATATCCATATTATTAACGTATGGACCTTGTAGATTGACGACTGAGAACGTAAAATATCGGATATTTCAACTCGTCATTACGACAGAGAGGATTGAAGCGTTAGCGGCTTAGTTTTTCTTGATTGTCCTGGCTGCATATATGTTTTTTCGCATGAACTGAGCAACTTTTAAAATATTAACAACTAGAACATACGTTCATTTAATAGATAGTTTATTTATTGGTTTCACTATTTTATGAATCAGTTTTTACTTTTGAAGTTTTAAGTTTCTTTGATTTTTTGTTACTTTGATTAATTTCATTTTATTCTCGATGTTATTTCTCGTACGCCATCATTGTGTACTATACTTTCAAAACGGATTTTACTGAGCGCACATAGGTTATATTTCAAGCCAGATCAGAACTGTAATCTGTAATTTTTATGATTTTAATGTGTAAATATGTATAATATATTTACGAATCTACATAAAAAGTGCTATTTTATTTTAGTTTATTCGGAAAACATACAGTGTTTAAATTAAATTAACCATTTCAATAGCAAAGTCTCGATATACAAATTATATAAGTATTGCATTGGTAGTCCGGTTCCCATAGTACCAGCTATATTTAGTTTGGGGCTAGACAGCGCTGAGTGACACCTCCATGAATATTCAGTATTTATTCTACTTCCAAGAAAAAGATTGATAGTAAATCATGAGTCACCAATGCTTAAAACAGTCTGCTACGGCCCTAAAGACGCCACTAACCCTTTATTTAACACCCTGCTACGAAAATGCTAATTTTATTTCGGCTACCTAAATTCAGATTGCTTTCGGCTTAATGGAACTCATTTACAAAGCCACGATCCGCATAATATACAAACCTACTAATGAAAAAACTTTGTAATTAGCTAACCGCTCAGCTCCGCTCAATTACTTTGGGATTGGAAGCGATTTTCTAAATTATCTGATCTCGTCAGACTTTTAGCTCTTTAACAACATAAACAGACATGGGCCAATAACATTATTTTACGAAACTATAGTATGAGATTAATTGCAGATCAAAAATCATCAGAAAACTTTCATTGAAACATTCTTCTTGGAAGCTCTTGAAACTTAACGATTCTGTATTTCTATTGTACGTGATTGATTGTTTAGGAATGAACACTTGATGAATAAATTGCTATTGTTTCCCTAGCATCAAAACCTAACTCGACTAGATAAAAATTGGAATCCGTCATTCAATAGCGGAATGTGCTAATATTTTTATTATACGATTTTTCTTCCCAAGAATTTTCATCTCGACCTGTTCTATTTTCCCGATATTTTTGTTTATGCTACCAGTGAAAACTCATCAGTGCACGTTCGCTAATCAGATTTTTGAATTGAAAAGTACGATTCCCATGTTGGCCGTCTCCTTTTCTATTTTCTAATCAACAAGCCTATTTTTAAAATCATGTCGTTGTTTATTCTCTAGAGTCTAGAGATTTTATGAAACAAAGGGCACCCTTTTGTATGAAAATGGATAACATCTAATGAAAATGACAGAAGAGCAACAATAAAAATCCTTCTATGTATTTTCGCAATCAGCTGAAAGCGGAAATCTTGTAACAAAAGCAGAGGAAATATACGCCGACACAAAGCGCTGTCACCTCCGAATTGAGCTGCCTCAGCTCCCTTTTCAAACATCAAGTGGAGTGCTGTTGACTAATCGAATTTGTAAGTGAACAAAGCAAATTAACTTATGGATGGGTCAAGGATTCTCTTGTTTTCATTCACTTGTAATCCTTTCCAGGGATAACTCTGCTTCAATTGGACTGCCAAGTGATTATGATCCGTATTCGCAAGCAACTTTGAGAGTAAATGACATAAAAACAAACGATCATTATGGTTGCTTAGGGAAAGTCACCCTTTACATTTAAAATTGCTTCATCAAAGCTTGGAAATGGAGCTAACGGAAAATGTGTTTGAATTGCGTTTCAGGTTTCAGATACATTCGATACGGCTTCCAACTATGGCTGCGTAATTTTAAATAAAAAGGTATTTCGAAGAAATTTTTGTTTCAATATTACAATCAATTTTATAAATGTATAATTAAAACCAATTGCCAAATAATTTAATGATTTCTTTGCGTATAATTTTAGAACGGCAGCCGTTATAAAGCTATCGGCTAATTCTTTTTATGTTATGTTTGTTAATATCAAGACAAGATTTGTATGAAAGAAAATATTTGGGAAATTTAGTAAATTGGGGAAGAACTGGAAGTGCATTTTTCTATAGTATTTTATATTTCTATAGTATTTCTGTAGACGTTTGACGTTCTTTGGTTAAATTGCTTATCATGACAGGAAAATGTCTGTCGGGCTAGCATGTCCTTTCCTTATTTTTACATAATACAAAACAAAGTCGCTCCCGCTGGAAGTTTCATATGTAGTACTAGCAACTCACCCCGACATCGCACGGGTAGTTTCTGATACGACAATGATGCTCTACTAACCATGCGAAGCCAGGGCCGGTCACTAGTATTTTATAAATATATTGGCACTATTTTACGTCTAATATAACGTGTAACATTAAATTCAATTTTCGGCGACTCAGAATTATGCCCGTAAAATTAAGAACACGAATAATCGTTAATCTTCACCAAGTTATTTATGTGATCGGAAGACGGCTCTCTTGATGTCATATAAACATCAGGAATACGACTCAGATCCTTCCTTACTAAAATATATGTCGAGCTAATTTGCATCGCGTTACGCCGTCACCGTACCAGATCAAATGTAATTAAACATAATATCAAAAACAATAACTAGAAATGTCACTACACGATAACGCCTTATTTCTTAGTTAAGCGCTTGCGAAACCCTTGCAACTCTTGAAGAGTTGCAAGGAACTATTGTACTTTGGGTTCTCCATTCGCAAGAAGTGCACAACGCGATGGCTTACGTACATCTCAAGTTGTGTTAGTATAGTTCTCAGAACACTAAACTTTCTTAACTATTTTCAAAGGAATCTCAATTATGATCTACGTGTTGACGACTCCGTGGCTTAGTTGGTAGTAGCCCTGCCTTCGAAGCGAGGGGTCCCGGGTTGGATTCCCGGCCGGGGCTCACTTAGTGTGGTGAGCATGAAGTTTGTTCTCGGGTCTTGGGTGTTTGTCTTATGTTTCTGTGTACGTCCATGCCATCGGCGACACAGGGAATCCTAGTGCAGAGGTATGAGTGTGTTAACGTTGTTGTTTGTTGTTGTGTTTACAAATCACGACAAATCTAGCTATAAAATATAACACTCAACTCTTTTTAGTCGGGGGTTTATAATATTTCAAAATCTTATTTTGTAGTATACAAATACCTGAGGCCTCTGCCAGTTTGTTTAAAATTGTCCAAATCCGAATTTCACCGACACATAATTGGGATAGTCGAAATTCCATGAGCAAAACAACGAGAGTCGGGTAAGTAACGAGATTAAAAATATTCCGGAAAATACGCCAACTTTCAGTTTCAACTTTTGGGAAAACAATCTGATACGAATGAGCTTTGTTCAGCAGATGCTATGATGTCGGCAGGTACAATAATATTGGGAATAATTATAGGAGCGAAGAAAAGTAAGGCACTTTAGTGTTTTAAGAAAATCACTAAAACAACTTGAAAAGTACGCAACGTTTATAATGAAAGTAAATCAGTCGTCTATAATGTTTTTCACTTTTTTTACGTTTATAGTACGTTTTTACGTTTTTTTATGTGTAGAGTAGCTTTAATCGGGCGAAATATTAAAATATAAAAATGTGTCGAAGTATCATAATACAGGCAGTATAAATGGCTTACAAAATTTTAAAAAACATCATGTTTAAATGTAATTTTGGAATTCACCGTTTTATATTTTATAATTTCTTAAGTTTAATAAAAAAATCTTCAATGCGCAGAATTTGACCTGTTACAGTTTTATTATAAGTATATATTATGGAAAAGAATAGTATCTATCTATTTACACCATTGAACATGACATTAAAAAATGTTTAAATGCTTGATAAGTAAATACTGTAACGTAATTACAGTATCCAAATCCAACCGAACACCAAATTAAAATCCAAAAAATGTTCTTTTGTTATTTTTGTGTTATCATCAGAAAAACTGACAGTAAATCCATTACTGAAATAATTATACGAAGGGAAAATGAATATTATATTGTACATTCAGCAGAGCTAAAGTAATGCTGTCAAATATTTTTTTCCACTTACCTGTTGTTTTGCAATTCTCTTAGAAGCTTCTTACAATAAAAGAAATTGCTCTCATTCTTATTATACATCATCATAGAAAATTAATTTTAACGAGAAACAGAATGAACTAATTTAAAAACAAAACAAACACAATTAATGTTAGGAAATACGAATAATTTCTTATCATCTCTTTTTGTGAACAAGACGAAAAAATATTCTTCTTATTGGAATTGTTATGGCTTTTATGCTGCTTCAATTACGCACAGTTTTCGCTCGTGGATGAGCGATTTTTGGCTTCGACCCAAATGGCTTAATTGCTTTTTATACTTACATAGTGACAGCTTATATCCAGCAAATATAATATTTATAATACACGAAACCCTTTTCAACTCAGTTGAGTTCGAGTAATTTTATTTAATTATTGTTCCGAAGCAAATCACAAATGTACAAATGTTTAAAACATTGTCTACCAGTTAGTCTAATTTTAGATTTAAAAAGATGGCGCCCTAACAAATGGCAATGAGGTCACCATAATTGCAATTTAAAAAAAGAAAATTATTTTGAATTTTACATAAACAGGTGTGGTGATAGGTTAATAAATTATGAACTTCTGGTAAAGATACTTAAAAAAATCTGCCCAACTCTAATAGGACTGGGCTGGTGGTTTTTAACTGGCGTAATTACAATTAATAATTGATAAATAAAATAACATGAAAATACCTATAAATTAGTCAAATAATTCTTTAAATCGTTTTTTTTTTTTATGTAATAGTGGGCAGACGAGCTTGCGGGCCACCTGATGGAAAGTGGTCACCGCCGCCCATAGACACCTGCAATACCAGGGGCAATGCCGATGCGCTGCCGACCTTTCAGATGCTGGTAAACCCGCCTCTTAACGATAACGAGTTGCAAGAAATATTAGATTCAAAGAAATATTAGAATTGGAAGAAGTTGGCCCCGTTTGTTTTGTATCGGACAATATCTTTGAGACGCAATCATTTTCTTCTTGGAAGGATTCCTTTCTTTTCGCGAGCATGATCCCTATGTAAGCACTTAAACTCATAAGTATAAATAGTTAAGAAACGTATGTTGAATCGAAAGGAGATTTTTGTTCAGAGTCTATTAATTTCGCTGGTTTCGTGAATGGGGACGGAACGAAACACAAATATGCAAATATTTGGGTTGTCAACTCCGTAGGGATCAACTTTTTCCCCGTATTTCATAATAATGTATTTGAAAAGTTCTCCCTTTCGTTCATCGTTAAAGCTTCAGGAATTGTTTCTGTATTCTTTCAATATTAAAATACGAACGAAATACTTAAATGGCTTATCGGCTAGTATAACCGGGATCGACATCTTTACATTCGCTATTAAATGGTCACCCATCTAAGTACTGGGCGTAAAGTCGCTTAATTTATAGATGACTACCGACCCGCCCCGGCTTTCTACGGATAGTAGAGCATCAGCGTCGTATCAAAAACTACCCGTGTGAAGCCGGGGCGAGTAGCTAGTACTACATATTAACCTTTCTCTTGAATTACTTTATCTATTGCTGAAAACGGCATTAAAATACGTTGCGTAGTTTAAAAGATCTAAGCATAAAAACAGCGGGAGCGACTTTGTTTTATAGTATGTAAAGAAGAAGTGCTTATGGTCATATCCTAATGAAGAGGTATGAGTGTGTTAACGTTGTTTGTTTATTAATTAAATCGTCAAATCTAGATATTAGATGTACCTATTTCATCCTGGTTTGAGTAAGCGTTATGGCTTCGCCAGATCAGTACGTTTACTATCTCAGGGCACACAAGTTGCAGGATATTAAAGCGTCCACAACATGGAGCTAACATCTGTCTATTGTAGTTCATTCTGATACGGGGTTAGCGGGTATATAGCCATGGTTTAGTCTAGTCAATGGTTGATGCAGAATAAATAAATAATAATAACTTTTCATGCACATTTCACACAGCGCCATTTAGCCTCAAACTAAACATAGCTGTATTGAGGGAACTAGATAAGTGATAGAATCCTTATTCCGTAGAGGCACAGAATAACTTTTAAATTCTCACATTCCATCTTCATTGATTTGAATAGCAACACAACTTGCCTTCGCACGGGTAGTTTTTCTTACGACGCTGATGCTCTACTAACCGTGCGAAGCAGGGGCGGGTCGCTAGTATTTTAAAATATTATCACAAAAAGTATAGTTGAGCAAACATTAATATCCCTCCAGCACTACAAATAGTTCAGCAAGAGGCATAGACATAAAAATAATGAGAAAATCATCCAAGAATCAACTATCAATTACCAATGATTAATCCCTTCGGGAATTTAACCCGGGAACTAAATTTTATTACTAAATTGCTACACATTTGCCATACGCTGTAACAAAATATTTCCCTATTGACGGTCGGAAAAGTATTTCCGTAATAACGTTGGCTTTCTCCAGTCTCCTTTTATATTTCTCCCCCTTACTTTTAAAACAATAATACTTCTAAAGTGAATTTGTCTCCAGAATTTGATAAATGGTTGACTGCGATTGAAGGTGACATCACCCTCTTAATTAGGACATTTTCTTTTGCTTCACCTGAATTACATTGAGAGTATTATTTTTAAAAACCCTTTATTTGTAATTTTTACCACGATTCCATGAATTTACATGAAAAATAAATTTTCTAGAGTAGTAGGACCTGAAAAAGGGTTACTTACTAGTCAAATCATAAGATGTTCTCAATTAAATATTTCACTTTTACAGATTAGGACCTGATTCAGATTAGACAAGAGTGGTTGACCAAATATAAGAAGACAAAGAATGACATCTGTCAAAATGATAATACTTTTTTGATCAGGGGCTAATTAAAAGTAGTTTATTAATTATCAAAAAAATCATCATCACAAAAATCATATGTTGTGGTTGACTGTACCGGCTTCCGGTTCCCAGCAAACAGGATCCACTAATGCAGCTAAACGGTTACTCCATCAAGTATTGACCTGGTCAATGTTTGGCTTTTGTGATCGATCGCCCGCGTTGTTGCAAACACCGGACGCTAAGAGCATTAGTCTGTTAATATTTCATTGATATTAGCTGATCATGTTTGGTTTGTTCCCGTAAAATATGTTGTCAGTAGCTCTGTTTCCTTCGCTGTAGGTCGTGTGTTCATATTTTTATTTATTTCATTTATTTGCCTTAGGAACCCTTAGAAACTTTTGGTTTCGTTCTTTATACAATTAATCAGTTTTTCATATTTTTCGTTCTTAGCTTTTCATTGTGGGATTTTTCATTTAATCAAGTGTATCTTACACTATAAAAAAGATTCATCCCATTCAATTCACAATTAGCGAAAATATCAAGCAAAAGACATTAAAAAAAATTACCTGTAGGTACCCCAATTAAAAGCTTCCTCCTTTTTAATATAATGTTAAATGTGACGAACCTCCTAAGGCCTAGGATTAATTCCCTGCTCGGGCAAACATTCGTGCTAAGCATACGATCATTGTCCTCAGATTTTCGTCATTCGTGTTGTGTGCTTTTGCATGTTTCTTTTTAAATTTTCCAGTAAATTCTATTAGTTTTTTAGTTAATACTACTAAAATAATAATAATAATTTGATATACCTATGTTTCTGTTCTGTGAAGTCTGGGTGAAATTTGGCCATCACGGGACGCTATATCAGATGTGTAACATGACGTCATAAGAGAACATCATGCCATTTGTTAACATAGTCGGTTTTACTACAAAGCGCGCCTAAAGATTTTTCACACCAACAAAACCTAGTAAGTTTTTTTCCATCGACCTCATAACCACCTATTCACGTACGTTAAACTAAGAAAATTTTACAGAACAAAAAATTGTATTATGTATGAAATATTTGTTAATGTTCGGCAAGTGATTCATAGTATTGCGTGGCTTTCGAAACCTTTCCAAAGAAAACTTTCGTAGATCATTTACCACAAACTGTCAATAAAGAGGGATCAAAACCATTGAAGGTGTATTCTTCTCACGAGTTTCGCGTTTCGTCTCACAACTGTGTAAGTGGTAGTTGAATCCGATACAGGTCTTTCTAACAACCCATTCAATGTGAAATGAATTCAAACACAGTGAACTAAGACTCAATTTGGGTAGGTTTCGCTCAATAGCCTTCCACGAGGTAACGTGAGATATCAGCAAATCGTTATGAGCAGTCTTGCACAGAGTTTAGGATTAATAATAGCTTGCGTTTGTTCTACAGATTGATAAAAAATGTAGTCAAGGCAGCAAGCGAGAAGGCTACATATTATAAAGTATTCTGTCAGTGAAGCCTCAACTTTTGCTTTGATACCGACGAGATCTGAAACTTGTCAAGTGTCGAAGGAATAAAGTTCCGAGGTGTTGATCGATTGCCTCATTTGAAATTATTTAGTTTAGCATTTCTTTACTTTTCGCGGACGAATCTGCAGAGATATTGGAGCCGACAACACTTTGGTTAATGGACTTTTTAAAGATTTATTTTGTGAGGAAGCTGATCCATCAATGAAATTGTATTTTCAACATTCAATGACGCAGATTGAATGACATTCGGGGGGTGGCATAAAAATAAGACTGCGGCGTAGATGATAATGACAAACTTTGTGGAATAGTATCTATTACATACTTGTTTTTTTTATTCACACAGTTAAACTTAATATAAAGAAAATCAAAAATCTAACTTATTTATTCAAAGAAAGATTTCAAGTAAAAAAAAAAAAATCAAATACACTTGTCAATCTCGAGTGACAGAAAAATATTTTTTTTAATTTTATAAATGAATCGCTTTAGTAATATAGGATTACAGAAGCTAGCGAAGCTCGATTACTATTTCTGAATGGCGATGAAGACCTATATAGGTTCCTACTTGTAATTTCGATTGCATTAGAGGAAATGTATAACGCGTCATAACGCAAAGAACCATGTTTGTGAGAAAATCAATATGCCAATTGACCATATGCCGTAAATCTATTTCCAAGTAGCGTTTAAGTTACCAATTTTCGTAATCGAAAGAAAATTCAAAAGTATTTACCATTTGGCTTATGCGAAACGAATAATCGTAACATCAATACCCACTTCGAAAACTCTCAAACAATTTTAGCAGTCCGTTGGGAATAACGAAAAACCGTAAAAATTTACGAGTTCAATGAGAACTTTGTCCAACTCATGGTACCAGTAAGTAGTATCTACTTATTATTCTGTGGCTAAGTAGAGTGCTCAGTTAGCACCGAATGTAAGTTCCTTAGGTACTGGCACCTATATTTTTTTTATATTTAACAAATGGAATCCAGAAACTTTGTTACAAAATATTTTTCGTATCCATTTAGTAACTTTCTGAAAGGATTTGTTTTCTCGTTGCAAATTATTTTCTTTCATACACATAGTCTTCAGAAAAAAGAAATAATAGTTGTTAATACAGTTTTCTTCCTAATTATTATATCATCCATTGCAACCTAAAAAAGCAAAACAGATAACTCATCAACTTTTCATAGTTATATTATACGTAAAAATAACGGCATTTTTTCATGTACCAACCAGTACATAAAAAATGATCTATTAAAGAAACTCATAAAAACGTTAAACGCCTTTTCTTTAAATATCACAAAAAATGTTTCATAAAATATCAAACGGGAGCATCACATCTCACTTTTAAATTCATTTAAATAACACGAACATCCCTTTGTGCCCTTTTTCGCGTATAAAGCGAAGTATTTAAATATTGTAAATAAAGCGATTATTACAATATCAGATTTTACGTCGCTTACTGGTTGGACCTGACCGCAACAACAGTGTATCCAGCGAGTGAAAAAAATTAAAATTGAGTACTCTGTGGTCAAAATTGTTTTTTTATTAATAGGGGGTAGACGAGCTTGCGGGCCACCTGATGGAAAGTGATCACCGCCGCCCATGAACACCTGCACACTTTAAATTTTCGCAATAATTTTTAAATTTTTCTCTTTCAATTTTTCTTTTCATAAAATCTAATTTACACTACAAACATTTTAATACTTAAGAGCTGTGCTTACTAAAGAACTGCATTTAATTTTATTTAAATACATATAATATAATAGTAGCTCAGTCTCAAAACAGGAAATCATGAACAGGCTTCAAAAATTCAAGTTATCCGGATTATGTTTCCATTCTAGGATAACGATACGGAAACCATTAAAGAAAGAAGGAAGAAAGAAAAAGTCATTTATTTTTCTACCCACAATACAGAACTTAAACTTATCTGCACGAACAGAAACACACGTGACTAGATAGTACGTAGATATTCCGTAACTTACTGCAAAGGCCGGTAATAATATAATCACTGTATCAATTCGATCAATTTCAATTTACTAATAACATGAATATCTACCAAGATCTACGCATGAGTTGGTCTATACCATTACTTAAATAAACAAGATTGCCGTACTCAGTCTGATTGAAATGTTCCTGTCTTCAAGATAATATCAAAATTCATAGATAGCTCGGATAGTGTGATCATGATAATTATTTTGATAGCTTGGCAACACAAATCTTCTCACAATTGACTGTAAACAAGTCTTTAGTTACTATACCTGAGAGCGTGTTGGCCCAGTGAGTTGACATTCAAGGTTGGCTGAAACCCAGATGAGCACCAATGAGTTTCTCCCTAGAAAAATTAATGTGCGCAATTCCACGTTTTCGAAACGGAAATAGAAAGAAATGAGAAAATAGGTCAATTGTTTAGGACCAAGCTTTTTAATAAAACACCAAGAACTATAGGCATTTTCAGTTGCAGTTAGACACATTCTTTTATTATTATATTATAAATATTTTACGAGTGTTTAAAACTCAAGGATTATTAAAACTAGCTCGTACTCGCGATTCCACCAGCAATGAAAGCTATACTCATAAGCTAGACTAGATGACTATTCATATGCTATAATTCATGATACAACGTATACAAACTCTATATGAAATGTTGTACCTTTATTTTATAAACTTATTGTGTTCTATTATACGATAAGCGCGTCGATTTATCTCACCCAGTATGCTTATCCAAATAGAACTCCGGTCGTCCAGATTGGGCCTTAACAATTTAACAACATGAGCTTTATTCTTTAATCAAAGTTCAAAAGTCCTGCACAATGTGTTTAATTAGGCCGAAGTTTAACAGTTAATGATTCAATTACACGCGGGTCTTCCAGTAAGGTTAGGGTTATCACACCCAGCTTTTTAAAGTTTGACAGAAACGTCTGATGTAGGAAACTTGTGGATTGGACTGTCTTGAATGCTGTATTTGTATCACTGGAACGTACTCGTAATACACAAGTTGAACGAAAACTTGTACTTTGTAGGAAAAAAAACCAAGGAAATACCTATTTCTCTATTGTACAAACTGTATTGTATTAATAAATATATACAACTGTATTGTATGTATATCAAACTCAATGACCCGGTGAATTGCGTACCACCTAAAATAGATTTGATTGTAATTACATAATCATGGTAGCTAATAATATAAGTAATAATTATATAATATGTCCCTCGCTTATACTTGATGCATTAATTTCATAGCATCACTGAGTATTTCAATTACTTACACGTAGTAAGTTAAACGCAAGTAATCAAGACATCCCTGGAAAGTGTTTATCAGTGTATCGCGTGATGGTACTCTTCTATAGGGAACGTTTACTGTCTGAACGTGCGTATCCAACCATTTTCGGGCCATCCGTTATCTGCTCTGGAGTAAGCACTTTCCGTTAGTTATTTGTGTTGGATACACTTCGGTTTTTGTACCAGAATTTACCTTATCTATTACAAAAAAAAATTAAACGTGTTTTTGCTATATTATTTTGGTATTTGAATGTGTAATTGTTTAGTATAATAGCATTTGAACTCAACGCTTCCTTATTTCCGAGGGTACATTAAGGATCTTTACTAGTCGATGTTGGCTTAAAAACTCCAACACCATACATAATTACTTCACTCACGAAAGAAAAAGATGTAGAAATACATTTTTTACATTAAAAAACCAGATATATCGCCTTCCGGTGTTCCTATTTACAATTCCCATAATGACAAGTAGTTTGATAGGTATAAACATCCTCGAGAATTATTATATATAAAATAATAACTGTTCTTTATAATATTAACGATTCATGGATATTTCACACAGAAACTTTTTATCTGAAAATGTATAGGATGTAAGTTTGTATGGGAGCCAGATTACTGATAAAAAACAAACATCTATGTTCGTCATACCGATGTTTTTCCTGGGTGGCGTTCATATCCACGATCTACAGCGCAGAAAGCAGAGCTACTACCAACAGAGATAAGTCTAGAATTTCCGGGTCTTCTTTATCTCACAATCATTTTATATCACCTGAACACGTAGTGCAGTACACGTGAGTAATCAAAATGTATTGGAACGCACGGATATCCCGATCTATACGGTGACACGGTTCAGCTGATTGAATTTCCAGCATTGTGTGCTAATCAACTGGCGGTCGGCATTTGTGCACCATTGTGCACTGGTTTATAAATAGTCATTTTCAGTTATAACTGATGTGATGTGATAATTAATAAATTAAAATCAGTATTATGTTATCTGTGGTTTGATTAACCAGTTGTAAGCGATGTACTAATAATATTTCATCATCGCAATATTATTTGCTGGCAACTCTTTAGCGTTATTAGAGCGGTGTGGTTATAGTAACGTCTCAAGAGATTTAAGTTGAGGTGGACCCTGTGAGGGGCACCCAACCTTCTATCTTAACACAGTAACGCAAGTGCTTGGCGGCAGACTACCAGGTGTGGAAGTAATTCTACGATAAGAACTTGGTACGAGTTCCACTGTTTCTTTCTCACCACCTCCAGACGCAAGCAATATGACCTCCAAAAAAGATTACATCGATCCATCGGGGAGGGATATCCTTAGTATTCAACCCTCCATAAATTGGTAATCTAGTAGGTAACCAAAATACATGTCCTGTGCTAGAGAACCCAATAGCTTTTTCAATTTACGAATTTTTGCCGTGTATTGCATATTGCAAACGAAGAGTTATCACCTACCTAGCTTTGCTACCCATCGGTACTCTTTTATTGTACATGTCATGCATCATTACGTGACATTCTGATGGATTCCTGTTTTGTTGGGTGTGTTCGAATTTTTCAGTGCGCTCGTAAGAGTTTGCAGGGCACTGAAAAATTTATAACCCAACTAAGTGTATTTTTGACTCGAGCGCAGAGGGTTCCATATTGCCATTTTACAATTTAATATTGTATTCATGGACATTATACTTAGGACATTATACATTATACACATCTAGCCCTAAGAATAGCTTGTATTATGGAAACTATATAGCTGATAAAAGTACTTTTTTTTTGTAAATACTTACATATTCCGAACCAACTACCTACAGTGCAGAAGGTAGGGCTACAATCAACTAAGTTCATAGCCAGTAATTATTACAAAAGTTATTGGATTGTTCGTCATAGTAATAACTATTCTATGAACTAGCTGTGCTCGCAATTACCCACGGTTTTTCAGGATCAAAAGTAGCCTATGTTTTAATACAGGATATAAACTATCCTGGCGCCAAATTTCATCCCAATTGGTTGACCCGTTTGATCGTCAATGAGTGACAAACTTACCCACACTCATACAAACTTTCCCCTTGATACTGGTAAGTATGATTTTTCAAGCGCACATATCTCTTACAACGTCAAAGCTTTATAAATATAAAGACAGACGTAAGTTCTTTGAGTTTTTGTATGTTTTTCCCCATGGAAGGTCGGATTTAAACAAGCGCCAAACTTAATAATAAGGACGCGTAATTACATGTACATATTAATATTAATTATAAAAAGTGACGATTTCAAGTATTTTATTAAGAATATAAAGAAAAGATTTTTGACTTTGGATACTTACGTAGAATAGAATAAAAAATACCTTTATTCACTTTTATTTCATTTATATATTTACGTGTGAATTAAATGGCGCGAGAACTAAAACGTTACATAACATCGAGGCTCTGGTGACGGGTGCAACGGGATGCGACTTGGGTTTTTCTTCATGTATGAGACAACCCAAGTTGCATCCTGTGGCGTGAATATCTACCACCATTTAACATCAGACAATTCAGTTCGTCTTGTCACTATAGTATTATAGTATCCAAAAAAGTCAAACGACAATAACACTATTTATTATTTTTAATGATTTTTGCGGCCAATTAAGGTAATATATTATATATAATTAATATATTACTAGTTTTACTTTTGGTTGAACTAGTTTTTAGTTTTTAAAAAATAAATAAGTTGTCTTCAAAAAATTACTATTTTACATCCGTTTTTCCAGGCCATTTAGCAATAATTAGCTGCAGAACTTCGCAGAGATAAGGGAGCTGATACCAAATATTTCTTTCTCTTATCTCAAACATATTTTCTGGTCGAAGTACGGACGGACTTTGAAGAAAAACGACGGGTGTGCTCGAACCGTCGTTTTTCTTCAAAAACCGCCCTTAACGATAATTAGGTAATATACCTACCGACCCTTATTATGCCGGCCTTATCTGCTACTGTCAGTGGTCGGTCATTAATTGTTCACATCGTGGTGCATTACAATTATTATACATGAAGGCTTAACGTGAAACTGTCGTTTAAATAAAAATAAAAATCTTTGTTATGAGTTTCGAAAAATAAAATATTACTTAAAAATAATGAACTGCATGAAACCGCAGGCGTATGAGACGTCACATCCTCCTATCGAGTTACAGGCGCAACTGGATGCGACAAGGATCTTCTCATACCTAGGCATAGGTATCCACTTAACATGAGGGTTGCTATCACATCATTCTGTAATTTTCATAAAATCATTACCATCTTATATTATTTAATTAAAGTTGTTACTTTTTAATTAAAATATAGGTTTTTGGCCATGTTTGTTATTCCATTCGGGATTATTAAATAACAAGATGACTGACTATTATACTTATAATAATATGACTTAAATACATTCATTCTGTATTTTTCAAGGTAGAAATATCTATAAAATCATTTCGGAGGTACATACTATAAAATGAAAAAGAGGCATTGAAATCGGTCTACAATTGGCGGAGATACAGGCAAATTGGGAATCTCCTCCTTTTTTAAATCAGTTAAAAATGCAACCCGGACTCCTGTACACGGTATGGCCATGTATAGATGTGTGCGGGTCATTATGTATATCTAACATATACATGATCTCATTCTCCTGTAAAAAGTAATAAAATACGTGGAGACAGAACAAATTAAAAATAAAATATCGGTTGTAAAATCCGTTTTATCTGTAATGGTAATGGACTGTAATGGATACACTCTAGGATAAAATTGTTCGCGAATAAATGGAATAATTTATCACTTTTAAAAAACATTGAGACAATTTGACACCTTTAGTAAGTAATAGTGTTTGTATGTGAAGAAAGTGATCTTTCCTGTACTCGTACCTACCGTACTATGTTTGCAAATAAATAAAATAAACTACCCCATATACACTTTACTACATCAATAAGACTCAGGCTCTTAACCAAGGTATCAAAAGACCCAAGATCGTATTGCGCCCGGGGTTGTAACGCCTCATGCGCGTAATTTCACCAGCATCCACACCCTTCCACTACAATGCGAGTGCACCACTGGTTGGAAATGGATGCCAGGTGAGGTAGCAGTATACTTCTAGACGAACTTGGCACAAGTTCTACTGCTACATAGGGTTGCTCCTTTTACACCACCCGGGGGACATGACACACCTACGGACGTGAGAAACATGGTCCCCCTTATGGTTTATTGTCTGTCATTTTGCCTTTTAGTACATACTTTTGATACAGAGGGTGTCTCATAAGTAATGTCGGTTTTCATATATGAAAATTCCTACGCCTCAATTTATTCATGTCGTAACTTGTTAAGACTAGTCTTTAATTCTATGAAGAGTGCTAGTATGATAAATAGAACAAAACAAAGTTAAATGTGAAAACGGGATCACCGGAATTAGGGTTCCGCTCTAAACATCAACTTCACGAATACGGTACTAAAGGTGACCCTTTTTCACGGCTCGAAACTGCAAACTACTTACTAACATTAAACTAGTTCGGTACAACATTAAACTAGTTAATTAAACATCAATTTGCTCCACTAAGTATCTTTAATTAAGTTATTGTAACCCGCAGCCAATCCATTCAATAATGTGCTCAATTGTGTTCCAAAACTTACAGTCTATACCTACATATAAATAAAATTGAAGTGTTTGTTTTAATATCGAAATAACACCTTTTAATAAATGCATTTGAAAGGATATAAGCAACGTACAACAAAAAACAAAATCTTTTTTGTTGTTTTCCCGACTATTCTCCGAAATGGCTCGACGAATTTTGACGGCAACTTAGCCTAAATAACTTAGCACAAGTAACATGTGTTACAGAAAAAAAAATAGGGTTCCGCGCAAAGTGAAAATGAAATTCCACATAAAAAAAATACGACAGTGTAGGCCCAGTCACCCCCAACCAGAAATAGAATTAGATTACACCAGTATGTTTTTGTTCATTGTGTTACGTTTCAACCTACGCACTTGAACGTGTGACCGGACTTTGTCTGCAAAATCGCTCAGATTGAAAATATCGTACAATAATTTACCTATAATATTTTTGTATTCGCATAACGTTTTTCAGGAAAGATTCGACAGAGCTTGGTCACGAATCCGGAATATCGATCAATCACAAAACCGGGGACCGTAGAAAAATACTTGCGTACCTAGTTATTTAAGTTGCACAATGTTTGAGTTTTGTTTAGCGTACTATTTTCGAAATTCAGCACGTGTTTTACCACCGTGATGCAGTTCTATCAATTAAAAAAGAAACCAGTTTTTTTGTGACTATGTAGCCACACAGCTCAGTTAGTAGTAGCACTTACATCTGCATCGCAGATTGTTGGTCAAATTCTCACACAACAATATTAAATTATAACAAATATTTAAATAATAACTAAACAATAAAGAAAATAGTTATTTATATTAGTAATATGTTTTTTCTGACTGGGTGTTAATATTTATAAACAAAAAAATATTTTAAAACAAACCTGCGTGAATATCCCAAATTATTAGTAGCTTGCACAATTATGACGAATCTAACAATTAAATCTCACATCGAATATAATCTAATAAAGGTAAATTACATCAATCAGTTTAGGCTACAGAGCGTGCCATACATTTATACTATTTTTCCCACTGCAGGGACAACGGCCTACTCTCGATAATTGAGAGTGAATGGGCTTTGATCTACCACGGGAACCCAATTCGGATTGGTAGATGTCACATGTCTTTTTGTGACATTTACCAATCTGGACGAATTTTTGGTTCTAGGACATGTCGGTTTCCTCACAATGTGCTGTTGTAGGATGGCTCACCGCGGGCGCAGCCAGTTAATTTATATAAGGAACTGGATCTCAAGTGAACTTTCTATAACACATCGTGAAGTGGTAGCTTGCTAGCCGTGCTGCCTTAATTTATTCTACGGTTTCATTGCGATGTTTTCCTTGACCAGAACATTAAGCTCGTTTAATTCAAAACCACGATCTACAGATCGGAAACTGCTGTCACTACCTGAGTTATCATTACCTCAATCTCATTGAATTCAAATCCATGAGATACAGATCACTGCCAACTGAGTGATCATCGCACCACAAAATTCATAATTCAACTAAGCAACTTTATATTTATCATTTTTGGTAGGATTACAAGTATTTCCATAAAGTTTGAAAGGCTGACTCCTTATCTAACGAAACAATCACACGCAGACAGTCAGACTAGCTTTAGCCGAAGTAACAACCGAGTTGTAATCGCTTCAAAATTTACAATTTAACTTGTAAATATAAAGTATTTATCATTTTATTAGGATTACAAATATAAAGTTTGTAAATGTAGGTTCTTATTGAAGGGTAAAGTTAAATTTAGTTGAATATTAAAGAGCAACAAGTCCAACAATTTTCTTAGCGACAAAACAAATTTATTGCTTTAGCATTATTTTAAAAATGTTATCGTTTCCCTAATTTATGGCAAAGCGGTTCGGTTAACGTAAATTGTTTTAAACGGCGACGCTTAAATTGGGACATTAAATAAATTTGAGTTGGTTTTATGGACCTTATATTCACATTCTGTAAACATTTTTCATAAAATATTAAAAATGTTGTTATCATTTTCGGTAGCTTCGGTTATAAGATTACTTCATAGAGTTATATTACCACAAGGAACACCCAAATCATTTGGCGGGAATGTGCCTTCAAATAACTTTTTAATTTCTATTTATCTACATCAAGAAGTGTTTCAACAGCAGAACAAAATTTTTTTTTTTTATATACTATGATGTTGAGAATACGAAAAATATTGAAATAATGTATTTTTTTTAATTAGCTGTTCCTAGGTTACGTACAACAGGTAAATTAATAGTTTTTTCATTCTGACAATCAAAAAAAAAGAAAAATATCTCGACTGTGGGCTTCGAGGGTCCCGGAACTTTATTCAATCATATTTTTTTTTTTTTCTATATCAAATTTAATTTTTTTTTTACATAAATTTAATTTTAAAACCTAGTTTAAAAAAATATGCTATTAATTGCAATACTTTAGTATTATTAGTAAGCTATAGGTACTCGTATATTATAGCTACGAGCTAACTACGATTATCAAATGAATATAAAAAATGTATCTTCATTTAAATATTCACGATTGTCTCACTTTCACGTGAACGATAATCGCCTAGCCATTCATGTAACAGTGTAAATAGGGGGGCTATTATATAATTCTACACCCAATGTCGGACGATAAATTAAATGAAAGCTCAGAACATTTAATGTCGCAGTGAGGACATGAAAAAATGCAAAGCTTTTTCTACTAAATCATGAGTCTTTTTATGATACTGATATTAATTTGAAAAGAAATTAATTTATTGAAACACGTAAGATCAAGCCGGAAATCCAGCCTCTGAACTAAATCATGAATTTGAATGGCAAGTATCGCACTCAAAACGATTCAAAGCAATTTGTGTGACACTCGTAAGAACTTCAAAAATGTCAAAAGTGTCAAGAGATCCTGTTTATACAAATCGAGAAATCATCTGCGAGAATCTCCATACTGTATTTTGATGGGTAATAAGTTTATTATCAAACTCAATATAAACGCTGGCGAGATTCTAGTTTATGTCTGTATGTAAACATTACGATACGATAGTTTAATGCAGGGACATTATTGCTTGCAAAAGCGTAAGATTTTAACCCACGAAATAAATTTTCTCTGTGTCACAAATACTGGAAACACTAACTCCTAAACCGAGAACAAACTTTATGTTCATCAAACAAAATATTGCAAACCGATCCCGGGACCCGTCGCAACGAAACCAAGTTAGTAACGGAGCCATCTATCTATGAATGAATGAATGAATACTCTTTATTGTACACCTCGATAGAAATATACATAACACAAATAAAATTAACAAAACAATCACAAAAAAAAGGTTACAATGGGCGGCCTTATCGCTAATAGCGATCTCTTCCAGGTCTATGTTGAGATTAAAAAGCCACATCATATATTTGAATGCACCCGTATGTTAAAATTTTAACGAATCCGAGGTGTGCAGCGTAAGTAAACATCTACATATTCATTAATTCATGCTCTACATCTGGCCCCGACAGAGTACAGCCATGGCGTTATTATTTATTCTGTGGCACAGCACATAAATATTTCCTGTGGGGAGACAGCAATGCGAAGTTGGTCGCTTTTCCACATACCTAGTTAATGTGTTCACTGGGCGGATCGAATGTTGAGCGCGGCCGAATCTTCGGTTAGTAACTTATTCAGATTGAGCTTTTCTGCGAATTTATTCTTACAGAGAATTTCATTTTTGCCAATTTTTAGGATATGGTTTTGTCTGTCCGTCTATCACCAGAGTGTATCTCATGAACCGTGATAGAGAGTTCAAATTTCCACGGATGATGTATTTCTGTTGCCGCTACAACAAATAAAAACAGAATAAAATAAATATTCATTTATACAAAAACGTGATTTTTACTTTTATTTATAGATGGTACGGAACCCTTCGTCCGTCAAGTGTCAAAAACCGGTCAAGTGCGAGTCCGACTCGCACTTGACCGGTTTTTGCCATTAATATTGATTTGTTTTTACTGAAACAGTGTTAGCAGAGTTATTCGTAGCAAAATTATGGCGGTAACGAGCTTACCACTTATCACGTCAATGTTTCCATGATCATGTAGACCCAATGTGAAAATAGCTATGTAATATAGCCCGTGTTACCCTCAAGGTCTGCCAAATTGTTCAAAATGGGGTGTATGTAATGTAATATTCGTAATAGTTTTGTTTTATGTATGGCACGTACAAGTCATTTATAATAAATGATTTCGCGATGTTTTAGCTCGTGGTTTACAACAACTTCTTACGTATCACAATTTATTAAGTATCTTTAAAGAATGATGATTTCGTTTGAGTAAGTGGCCAACTCTAGTGTCGGAGTTTTCAAGTCACCCGAAGGCCACGACATGGCTTAATGACTAATATAGCTGGGATGGTCATCTTAACGTGTTCTCCGAAGCACAGAAGCGCTCAGTCCAAATGCCACTAAACGATCACCTATCCAACTTTTGACCGGGCCGAGAGTTACTTGCCTTAGAAAACTTATAGACAATAAGAAGAAGAGAAATTAATGAAAGAATAAAGAAAATATTATCTTTAAATACAAATTAACATTTTTAACTATGGCTTAGCTAATTACTAATTACATCGAAAGGGAAACTTTAGACGTTGATAATAATAATTAATTTTTTTCTCGAATACCATCGAAGCCGAAGTCTGATATAATGCTGCCGAACTCCAGCTAATCCGAATTTTGGGGCACCCCTAGTTTTCAAATAAAAGTTGAAGTTCAAACCGCACATAGTTGGCGGAAATTCTGATCTTTGTATAGTATAACGGTAGTAGTTTTACGGAATTTATTTGGTGTTATGAGTTCTCCCGAAATTAAAATTTCCCCTTTAATATTCGGAAATTTCAGTCCCATGGCTAAAACTTTTTGGAAAGCATAGACTTTTACTAACGTACTAGACGCGTAATTTGATGCTAAGAGTACCTGCACGAATACTCAGTTTTAGTTTGCTCAGTCGTGAGTCATTTTGTAACTCCCGACGAAAAAGACAACGAATGGTATCTGTGTATATCTGTGGCATCGTAGCAAACGTATGGAATTATTTTGATGCGGTTGTTTGTGTTTGAAAGCTGATGTGGTCGAAATGGTGGAATAATATGATAATGCTGCTTTTTTTCTCTCAAATGATATTATCATTTCAGAGCAAAAAAGAAGAAAGTACACTCTCACTCACAAGTTCATTTTAAGAAAATGTAAAAATCCCCAACTTAGGGTAATGTAATATCAAACGCCTGAATAGATTTTCATAAATTATGATATAATTATTTGACATGAATTTGACATGTAAGCAAATATTTTTATTTCCCTCGTGTTAATCAGTTATGTTTAGAATATACTTAATTTTAACATACATGAAAACTGACTGTAATTTCAGATATGTGTCTGTATGTAGATAATGTGGCTAAGGAGCACCTGAAGTGTCCTCGCATGAAATGCTTAGTTTTGACGTGTTTAAATGGATTCTTGAAATCCAAAGAAATGATTAAGTTTGAGTTTAAGCCTGAATACTATGAAAACTCTAATACCAGCGCACAGTTTATATTAACAGCAACGTAAATGATGCCTCCTCTCAGCCGTACTGTAATAGATATTTCGTTCCAAACTGCGCATGTATGGTATATAAGTCTCTGTTGGAAAGCGCTTTATATTACCGCTATCGAAATAGCTTAAGGGTAAACAGTACGGAACCATTCTATACATTTTCAACTAGGATAATATTATACCCATGTTCATTTATCTAGACTAATATTATAAGAGTTTGTTTGTTTGGTTGAACGCGCTAATCTCAGGAACGAATGACATAAATTGAAAAATTCTTTTTGAGTTGGATTTGTGAATCAAACCCACGACCTACAACGCAGAAGGCAGAGCTACTACCAACTGATCTGTAAGGCATTTGTCTATTTTCTGAATATTTTTTTACAAAATCCTTATATCGTTTATGATAAACCTTGCCAAGATGACCTCGACAGATCACTTAAGTAACTTTCTGCGCGGTCGGTAATTGGATGAGCGACCGTATCATGACATTTGACGCAAGGGCTTCCTTGCTTAGGAAGATACGTTAATATTTCGATATGTGTTCGGTCGATAAGCTATGTCGGAGGCCTTCGGGTGACTTGAAAATTCCGACACTAAATTTGGCCACTTACCCTAAAGTAGAAGAATATCCTAGCTATTTACTCAATAACATTACACATTTAAAAGTGTATAATGCTATTTTTCATTCTCCCTGGAAGTAGCCTGGATGCACCAAATGCATCGGAGAATTGTGAAGTTATTACTTATGTTAAAATATTCGCAATAAATTAAGTTAAGTATTCATAATATTGCTCAACTTTATAACTTGTGTATTCCATTATTTATTTGCCGCCGCAACTCTTTGTTGGTACAAACAGTGATAAACTTAAATTGCATCATCGAACATCGAATCCTAAGCGAGACGAAACTTTGAACGCCTGCGTTTTCACATCGACCGACACGGCACGATATAATGTAATGTATGGCAAATACATTACATCGGTCAGTTTGGGTTGACATTAAACACTGATGATATTATCGGATGGATTTGAAGGCCAACGTTGCATCGTAATGCGCCCACGACTAAGAGAATTGGTTTCAAATCGGATCGCAAAGCGAGTGAACTACTGCTTGGAAATAAGTTGCAAAAGTTTGTGGCAGTGCTACCGAGACAAACACTGTATATTCAGTGATTTCTACTGATACTTACTTAAAATCTCTGTTCTATTTGGGTACGTATAGAATCGGTGACAAACAGCTACCGATATTTCTGTTCGAGTTTTCTGTATACATGTCGGTAGATGATAACACGCCCACTCGAATGGAGAGCAAATCGAACTTCGTACGTCAGTGCTCCTATCATAAATCGTTAAAAGTTTATCAAAAGCGACGCAGTTACTCATACGTGACCACAGTTTTGTGGCTTTCAGTTTGAAAATACAGTTGGAAAATAAATATCCACGAATATTTCGGTGTTTGCGAAAGTTAGTGAAGCTCCTACCTTTAGCTATTGATAAGCTAAGAGATGCGTCAGTATCCATTAGTGATAGTCTGTTATTATTGTAGCGAAGAAAAATGACCGGAAACCTGAAACTGTGCATCAATTGACACTTGACAATTGATGACAGGCACTTCTCTGCCTTTTGTTTTTGTTTATGTCTTGACAATGCTCCTTGCAGATATTAATGGGATATAGATTCTTATTGTTATTACTACGTAAACATTTGTTTTTGACATAATATTTATTTGAATCTGACACCGCCCCTCTAAAGCAGCTTTTCTACTATTATTAAATACAAATTTCATCCTTTTGGCATTTGTAAGTATTAAATTGTAAAAAGGAATTTATTTTATCACTATATTTTTATTTAATATTATAAATATTTCCAATGGGGTTCAATATGAACACATTTAAAAAGAGTGTGAAGAGACTTTTAGCTGATAGGCACCGCGTTGGCAACACCTCGAGTGTTACTAGCGTCTATAGGCGACGGTAGCCACTTACCATCAGGTGGGCCGTTAACTTGTGTGCCTCATCATTTACATAAAAAAAAAAAAAATAATATATTTTTATTTGACAATGCTTTTTACAGTAGTATTTTCACGATGCACAAATGTATCGTTAGATATAATTACCTATTGGATGTTTAATTTGATTGTTTTCCTAATTTGTTTTTTAACATAACCAAGTGTCTCTGAAGGTTCCTACGGTGAAATAAATTAATATGAGTATGGGCGTGTTAAAAAATAATTTTCTACGTTGTCGGAGGAAACAATAGTCGGTAGCTTTTATCGTCAGTAGTTGTACCTACTTATAACAGATTTCTAAGCGTAGTGAAATTATTCCTGCCCACGAGCAATATTTAACTGAATAATAAATACTTATAATATGAAATTAAATATTTGTTGGAATTGTAGGATTAATTCCGAAAATCAGTAGGTGTATGTCTATAATATTTTATTTATCTGTGCTCGTCACCCTGAGTGCTTATTTCTAATAATTTTACTTGATATAAATAGCACGTACCTACCACGAATGAGATCGTTAAAATATCTCTAAACATTATACTTTACTCACAGATATTGTATTAGTATTGAATTCAATATTATATTAGCTAGTCTTACAGCATGTTGGTAGTAGCTCTGACTTTTGCGCTGTAGGTTGTAAATTCGATTCCCTTCCTGGACAATCATTTCTGTGTGTGTGATCATAGATGTTTCCCCTTGTTCTGTGTTCTGTGTCAACGTCAAAATCAAAGATAAAAAAAATCCTTTACTTACTAAAAATACTTAATAAAAACCTATAATAAATATCTATCTACCTACAAGATCACGCGTTCTTATGACTAAATTTAGCATTTGTTCAACTTCAGAGGAACCGAGGTACGTACATCTTCTGAACTGTAGCTATAGGAAAGTTCGAAGTTAGAGGAGGAAACATTATTAAACGTCGAACATCGGGTTGCGTATACGGAAAACAGCAAGCCAAAGAAGCATTCGAACTTGTGCCAAGTTTGTCCGGCGAAGTACTGTCACCACACCGGTTAATCCGCTGCCAAGCCGTAACGCACTCTCGTAGCTATGTTTTAGTTGAAAGGGTGTGTACGACCACGGCCACCCCTGTGAATGCCGCCTAGACCTCCGTTTAAGTGATGATTTGGTTCTGTAGCCCCATCGTCTACCACCACGGCCGCAGAGGAAAGGGAGAGCGGCGCCTCGCAATACAGACACTCCTCTTCCTCTGCGGCCCCACCGCGTCCGCCATCGAACGGTCTTGCTTTTATCTATAGGCGGCGGTAACCATTTAACATCTGATCTATAATTTTTTTTCTTATTATTTATATTAACGTTTTAGTAAATGGAAGATTACACCAGAGTCAGTGGTCTACCACAACGGCACACAATTTGGGTTGGTAAACAGGTATACAGGTAAAGGTCACATATAGTAGATTATTTAAACTAAGCTAAATCTAATGACTTTTCTTGAAAGTGGTGCAAAATCAGGTAAGTGGTTTCACATTACGATTTTCTCTCGATATTTCTGTGAATTGTCAACTTCGTTAACTGCGCTGCGAGTGAGACGGGTCAGGACAGAATGATTTACCGCTTAAGGGCCTGGTGGCTCTTGGTCTGATAAGATCTAGTGAAGGATAAATTATATCACCCCTCCAATTACAAACAAAAACAAACGGCACCGTTGCTAAATCGTTAGTAGGAGAAAGATATCGAATCATTTGATATTCAGGGTCTGATCCTCGACCGAGTTTCTCGACTCAGTTTACGCTCATTTTTGTGTTGAGCAAAAAAAAAATTATTAATAAATCTTTCACAGTTAAACATAATATCATCTTTTACATAAACAAAAGCATCTCATACAACGCGAACCTCGTTGTACTTACTGTACGTTACTTTTTAAAGAATTTTATATTAACTAAAATTATCAATCTAGTAGAATCATAATGTAACATAATAAACGCTTATTTCTGCTGCTGCTGTCACTAACTGCTTCCCGCGACTTCATCCGCTATCTGCCAGTGAAAGTCCTTTCATAATCGATAATTGGCTAATCTCCAAAAGGGGTGGTTTTGGAGATTAACAGGAGCAAACAGAAAGACAGACAAATTTATTGACAGACAGACAAACAAAAGTTTCGGAAATTGTTTGTTTATTATAGGTACCGTATATATCTTCTAATGCATTTTATAAAACGCTATTATTGATATTACAATAACACAAAGAAATAAAAGTGAAAAGTATGTCACTTCAGTTTTATTTATTGTATTTGTATGTATAGATTGTAACCCAAAAAGATGTATAAATTGTTTCCTGTTAGAAACAGAAATGACAATCTGTATAAAGCTATTTCACAGCCATAATTATAAGTGAACCACTGAAGCACCCTCATTCTATTTACTTGCAAAATACAACAGGATTCGCTACCCCACTTCCGAGTCATTCCCTTTAATAAATGAAGCGTGAGTTCATAAAAGGTTGTCAGTGTTGGGTCATGTCCCTATACTTATCAGGTATACCGATCGAAAGCGAGCACTTTCGGCGCCATAAACTTTTTTAATTCGCTTCAAGTTCCAAATCATTATTCAAACGTTTTTGGTTAACTGTAGCATAATAGTTTATTGTTTTATCAATGGACAATCTGAGCTGGCCACACTTTTACGCAGGGAAATTTTGCCAAAACCTCTAATGTTCTAATATCTCTAACTAAAAATGTCTAATGTTCCTATAGAAAAGTCTGACTTGCTAAAAATGTAAGTAAATGTTCGTTAATCCCACAGCGGAAAGACAATCTGGATTTGTAGACGTCTCATGCCTTCAAGTTAGTTTTCAGACATGCAATTTTCCTGGTGAAAACGAGATATTGTGCAGATTCATTTTGAAGAGAAGGAACCTTCTGCTGGAATTTCAGGTACATGTTTACGAGGGATGCTTTCTTAAAACTAAGTTTAGCGCTTGTTCAAACCCTATCTGACCCTCCATGGGGAAGAATAAGCACGAAACCTCTGATGAAAGGATTACAGCAAGAAACCCCTAATGGAAGGATTACAAGATCTTCTCATTGTACGGATTCATTCGTTATGTAAGTATACTTTTTTGTATATTTTTCCATGAGTTGGCCGTTTAAATCCCCTTTAGACCATTGAACGTAAAAAACTGTCGTATATAAGCTCAGAATCAAAACGACTATAGACAAGTACCGTGCTATGTATCTTTGGCTGCTATGTCATTAAAAGATAAGTCAAAATTGTAAGTAAGTTTTCCAGAGTAATTCCAATAGTTATACAATATATCTCACACATAATATTACTTTATAAGAAACTCGGTTAAAGAAAATTCATATTTAAAAACGCTTAATTTTTTGTAAAAAGGGAAAAATGTTTGTCATTAAATGCTTGAATTCGAATATTATGGTAATTTTGAATACCTTTGTAGAATTATTACTTTATATAATATGAAATCCTGAATCAGGGTACGTAGACAATAATTTTAGAAGGTATACTGTGCCCCATATGCATATACCATTTATAGAGGCATATCATGAAATTGTAGCGACAATCACAGAATAGTGATTATGCTGAATGATAAATATTGAGACTGTAACATGTTCACACCAGTCGTCTCACCAGGCAGTATCTAAAGTTATGTGAGAACCTATACGAAAAAATATATGAAGTCAGATGAAAATGGACGTATTACCTACTTCACTACACCACAAATTAGGGGTAATTTGACCCTTCAACGTGCGCGGTGTGGTGTTGCCATGCGGTCACTACCCACAACGAACGTGACATGCAAGAAGGATGGTGAGGAATACCAGAACCGCGCGATGCAATGATGACTGCGTCCGATGAAGACTCACATGGGATATTAAATAATATAGGGCTTGAACAAGCGCTAAACTTACTTTTAAGAACGCATCCTTATTTATATATTATAGTTTAATAAAATAAATTGACGTTTCCAAGTAGTTTTTAAGAATTCAACGGAAATAAATATTTTAAACTTTGACATTGACTTATAGCGCAGACTGTCAAACTAGACAATAGATATTGAATACGAAATGTCAAAGCTGTGGCTCAATGACGCTCATGGCGTGGCTTGCATAGCTGTTCTTTTTATAGATCATCTAAGTTAAGCAACTGTCGGACTGGTCAGAAGTTGGATGGGATGGGATGGACTATTTAGCGGCATTTTAAATGAGCGCTTCTGTACATCCGAAGGTACGTTAAGATGTCGATCCCGGCTATACTAGTCGTTTAGCCACGTTGGAGGTCTTCGGGTGGCTCGAAAACTGCGACACTAGAGTTGGCCACTCAACCGAAAGAAGAATGGTGCATACTGGGAGAGTCTCGCAGTATGAATATCATGATGAAAATCTACTTAATTTACCAATTTACATAGCGATTCCGAAAGCAAGGAGACGGCTAATAGATTCTCGTCGATCAGCAAAAGTAGTAAGCAAACGATTTACCCTATTTTGTGGATCTATGCATCTTGATCCATCCATCACAGGTTCCACATAAATGTTTCCCGAGGGATTCCTTCAGACATTTGTGTGATAACTAGGTATAGTATATGGCAACTTTGGCATAGGGACAGTAGAGATAGCTGGAGGCAGTAGGGGCAACAATCTCGATTCTAGATATTTTCTCTATAACGAAGGGAAAATAAAACATCTAATTTTTAAGAAAATACTTTTGAGCTGTTATCTACCCAAACATTCGAATGTTAGTGAA
The DNA here is from genome assembly GCA_921293045.1 of Aplocera efformata. Taxonomy (NCBI): domain Eukaryota; kingdom Metazoa; phylum Arthropoda; class Insecta; order Lepidoptera; family Geometridae; genus Aplocera; species Aplocera efformata. Next base: position 6,925,307 of record OV121045.1, read on the forward strand.
TGTACGAACATAACTTTCTCCAAATATGTGCCATAAGCAAAAACTGTGTTTATCACTGGTCTATGAAAATACAAACATAATGTTCTACCTATTATGGGTAAGGTTTAGTAAGAGGGTTACCTTAACCTTTTAGTGCAGAACTTGGAAAACGATAAAACCTAGTTTGTTTTTAAAACGTACTTTATTAGTTTCTCACGACGAACCCTAGTAAATTATGATGAAATGAGCTAATTATTGGAGCCAAGTCTTACATCTGTTATTATATGCGTAGGTTTTGATGGATGGTTGTTACTCAATCACGCCAGAACGGCTGAACGGATCTGGATGAAATTTGGCACAAAGATAGATCATAGTCTGGAATAGGACATAGGCTTTTTATCCTGGAAAAATGTAGGCTTCTCGTAGTATATCCAACAGCGTAACACCGTAATTTATCAACCTAAATCAATACTTTCAAAGTAGCAAACAAAATACGAGATTTCGTTTACTTGAATGCCATATTTTCCAATTTGGATTTAACAACCAAATTATTGAACTGGTTCTGGTAAAAATTCTATGGGACCAATCTGAAAGCATATCCTTTCAAATAAAGAAAGAATTTTCCATATCGGTTGAAAAGGCGGAGAAATCGTTGAAAATATAAAAAATATTGTATATAAACATCCGAATAGATAACCTCCTCTTTTTGAAGTCGGTTAAAAATATAGCGTACTCGTATGTACGTTTGTATTAATAAAACTACGAGTCCAAGTATTTTAGGAAATCAAACGGTATAGAGAATATTACTTTGACTTTGAATCTGCAAAATGTTGTTATCGCATAATTACATTTAGATATTTCATTAATGAACCAGCTGTATCCTCTTTACTTCCAACACAACCAACACATCCGCCTTCAGACAAAGACAAATAGTCCTCAAATTACCCGTCTTGCTTCGATTGATTCGACAAAAATAGCATACACTCCCTAGAGAGATATCCCGCTGTAATCGTCTTCAAAAGAGGCGGAGTTCGTCGATTCGGTTCTATTTCGTTTGGTTACACAAATATTGTTGTGAAATATTAAGTATGAAAATCAAGCAATCCGTTATATTTTAAAGTTTTTAAAATTATGATTTCAGATTTATTCTTTAATTCAGTTTCAAAGTCAAAGTCAAAAATCTTTACTTCCTTGGAATGCTTAAAAATTACATGGCAATTTTATTTTTTTAATAAACGTGTAGGTACTTATGACATCTTGGAGTTTAAGCAAGCACTAAACCTAGTTTTAATCGATCCTTCGTTAGAAAGAATTAAAAAATAATCCCTAATAAAAGCAATAATTTACAAAAGGTTTCGATAAAGTGGCTGCTTGAAAACCTTCAGTCTTGTACAATAGAATCATAGTTTGATTTCTTAAGCCATAGTATTACCTACAATACTTTAGTGGAAGTAAAACTGCCAACCAGCCCAGCCCCGTTCACTGCGGTCCGTTATCAGTTTACGTTCCATTTCACAAAGCTCTCTGGCGCATGCTCGTTTTAAAGTCTTACGCTACTTGCAGTTAAACTTCCTTGATATTTTTCATTTATACAGAAATTATAGAATTTCATAGCCTTACTTATAAGACTAGCCAAGACTAACCCGCAAACGAAGCAAGGGTGAAAAGAATTTTTTATATTTTTGATCAAAAATGTTAAGTTTTGTACATCAGGAAAAAGACACTTTTTCCTAACTTCAAACATTCGTAATCCGTGAAAAAAGTGTTAAAATTATTATACTTTTAATTTATATGTTGACAAATTATAAAGGCTACTCTGAAGCTGCAAATTTTGTGAAAACCCTTAATATTTTATTTAAATTCTCGTAAAATTTAACAACCTTCTAATGCTTTTTTAACTTGTTTCAGTGTTGTCTTTCCGGTTGAAAGACCATTTCTCAAAACCTTGCTGACATTCTACTGAGCTGGTATTTTAAATGTTTGTATTAATTCTGTGATAATGCAATGACAGTAGTGTAATAATACATAAGGGCTATAGGTGAAGTTAGATGCCCTATTTAACCAGTTCAAAATCAAATTCAGTTTTTGTTTTCGTCAGATTCCAAAACAATACTATGATACGTCACTTTTTAAAATAAATATGTATCACGCATTCTTATTAAAAAGTTTAGCGCTTGTTCAAATCATACTCCACCTTCCATGGGAAAAAACCATCAAGAAACCCCTAATTAAAACATTACTTTCTATTTGCGATCATCATAATTATTATAATTCCGAGCATTAATATTATACATTGTTTGTCAAAATTAAAATATCCATGTATACCTTTTAAAAAGATGATATCATATCGCCGAACTTGGATTTATTTTCAATTCCCGGTATAAGTTATAATTAGTTTAAATTTTAATTAACCTTGATTTGTCATGTATTTTTTATAAAGTTACGAAGGACACCGTAAAAACTCTTCAGCCTTAATAAAGCCGCTCTTTGACGGCGCTTAATTTGTCTGACGTGATTGATTATCTTCATTAGTTAAATACCAAAAAATCCGGAAGTATAAAAAAGATACTTAGGATAAAATTAACAATATAATACGATACTGGGGTGCAAGTAAGTCTTTCTAATTCTTGAAAATCTTGAATATTCCTGTCCTTTGAAAGTTACTTTATGCTCTACACTCAGTACTGTGTACAGCGTACCATAGTTCCAACAAAAATACGTGCAATTTATTTAATTTTTTAGCATGTATATTGTAACCTAATAGGATTGATGGTTTATAAAGAACCTAGCTGTTGCCCTTCGTTCGCGTAAATATAGTAGTGGTTCTTGAGTGTAAGGTACCAACTCTATGTTCTTGTCTATACCTCTATCAATTTTAGCATAAATACTTACTACACAACCGACAAACACGTATTTACAAATGTATTTCTCTTTCGCATTGACCTCATTTTTCATGTGCTAAAAAGCAATCGCTGCCAGAAAAGCTAATTAATAAATTTGTTTCGGCTGCACGCATTCATTTTATTATCCCTAACCCAAGCGAACACTAACCAAAAACCAATTAACAATTATCAAACCACCTGTGGATATTAAAATTTTAACTAACTTTATTTTTTTTTGCTTAAAATCCTGTTTGTTTTATCCCAAATGGGGTTCGTTAAAATGGAAAAATAATATCCAATAAGGGTCCAAACCTATCAAAAACCTAATTTCACGGGCCAATGCTAACAAAAGTGATGATTTCTTTGGCGACTCCTCATAATCTCATTCAATAACAACTTGGCCACTATCACGCTCTCCCAGTTATTTGAAACTGCGGATTAATACAACGAAAAATAAAACGAAGAAACTTTTGTTCGTTTGTCCAAACCGGAACATACAAGAGAATAAGATTAGATTGCATTAAGATGAGTATCATCGTAAGCCTTTAATGATCTCACTGCTGAGACACATACCTACTCTCGACAAGCCAGAGTGAATTGGTTTTAATGAGTGAATCTAAATGTATTTGTCTATGAGTTTTTAGTTCTAGGTTTTCTTGAGATGTCTTCCTTTAGTGTTGTGTGTGTAGAGAGCACACAATTTTTTTTTAATCAAAACTCATTATTATATAATACCTCTGTATTTGAATCGGCGGTTTATAAAATTAAAGATCGGCGTGTAAACCATTGGGTACGCGATGCGTATGTCAAGTATTACGTTACTTTCACATAGTTACCTAGTTAGAAATATTATTACAAAGTTATATATAATATTATAAATACTCATAAAGGTTCTATAAAAATTTTAAGATGAATATGAACCAACATAAATTGTGACAAGCTACAAAGGAACCAATTATGGTATAACAATCGATCCGATCAAATGGTCTATAGATAGCTAAAAAAATATTATAATTACTGTAGGTATGTAAGTCTACATAGAAAAATATAACGAATGTATATTATTCATCGATTTGTGATTCGTAGAAAGTTGAAGCAGTAGTGCTCGCATTACTGTGTTCCGGTGGAAGGGTGTGGATGCCGGTGAAAACATTTACGCATGAGACGTATCATCTGCGTCTCGGGTGATGGACGTAGCAGGATGAATGAACTGAGTGTAAGATCCAAATATAATACTAAGTCGCATTACTGTTGTCATAGGCGGGGGCCGCCACTTACCACATAAAAAAAAGATACTCAGACATGGGAAATTTTCCGATGGCAGACTAAACTGCGGGAAACTGCTTGTCAAGAGTATAAATCAAATAGTAGTCCACATAAAACGGGAATATATTGCGTGGAGACGTGAGATGTCCCTTTGTTTATCTCGCCGTTTTATTGCCAGCATTTTTTATAAAGCTTGGCTTGCTCTTGGGATAAGCTCAAAATTTATTGATATTTTTGCGAAGAAACAAGGACACCCATACTTTTTACCCCAATTCCAATTGGGACTAATCTTAAAACTAAATCTTTGAAATACAATTTCCGATTCGATTTTCTTTTTTTTTCTTGGGTTTTATATAAATTATATGTACTTAGTTATATTATACTTACACTGGGTCCGATCATGTCCGTCTCAATCCGTCCGTGCTGTAATTTTACCGATACTGACACACACACAGATACAAGTGGACTACTGCCTTGCCCTAGAAATGGTTATGGTGGCAGTACTTTGACTGCAGATTTTTGCCTTAAAGCTCAAATATCGTTTGGACATGTAAATTTTTACACTCTGAAGTAAACACATCACATGGACACAGATATGTCAATCTAGCTGCGCCCCGCGTTGTTACCCGCGGTAACAACACGGGGATTGTACGGAAATACTCCACTTTTTCGGGATATAAAGTAGCATAAGTGCTATTCCAATCTATCTCGGTGCCAAATTTCATCCAAATTCATTCAGCCGTTTTTGCATTATTGAGTAACAAATATCCATCCATCTAAAATTTCGAAATTATCCTACTACTATTATAAAGGCGAAAGTTTGTAAGTATGGATGTATGGATGTATGGATGTTTGTTACTCTTTCACGTAAAAACTACTGAATGGATTTGAATGAAACTTTACCACAATATAGCTTATACATCAGAATAACATATAGGCTACAATTTTTGAGGTTTCTATAAAATCCTATCCTACTACTATTATAAAGGCGAAAGTTTGTAAGTATGGATGTATGGATGTTTGTTACTCTTTCACGTAAAAACTACTGAATGGATTTGAATGAAACTTTACCACAATATAGCTTATACATCAGAATAACATATAGGCTACAATTTTTGAGGTTTCTATAAAATCTATAATAAATATAAAGAAAAAAAAATAAAAAAGAGAGCAATTTTTGAGGTTTCTATAAAATCTATAATAATATATAATAAATATAAAAGAAAGTCGTGTTTGTTACAACACTTATAACTCGAGAACGGCTGCACCGATTGCCATGGTTTTTGATTTGTTGGATTTGTTTCCGTCCCGAATAGCAGAATAACTATTAAAACATTGGAAAATTAACGAAAAAAAAATCAATTTATCCCCGTATTCTCCACGGGAACGGGAACTATGCGGGTGAAACCGCGGGGCGCAGCTAGTAATTGTATATAGTAAGATAACTAGTCTTATTAGTTGAGATTTCGTATGTTCCGACCGTAACCGACCAACCCGAGATTTAAAAGCCCCCCCAAGTCGTATTGTTGCTAAGCAGAGAATACTTACCGTTTATAAACATGTTGGCAAAATGCTCGTTCCATCATATAGGCAATAACATTTTAAAGCTAACGGTTATTGGTTTAAATCGACAGCGTAATTGGATTATTAAATTTGATGTTCAATTTTTGCACCCATCACATATTTCATGCTGTCCACAAACAAGGACACCAACTTTTAGTGATGCAGTCAAGCTATGACGTGGTCTGAAGTGCGTCATTCAGCCAAATCATAAAGGCGTAGGCATTAGAATTTCATAGCTGTAGGTCTGCTCGTTAGCTTTACTGCCTGAAATGAAAATGAAATGTCATTATATAATTTAATTTGACTTGTTAAACTTTTATTATAGGTATAGATAGATTAACACGCAGACAAAGAACAAACACACACAAAATGCTTGTCACGAGTGGAAATCAAACTCACGTCTACAGCACAGAAGCCAGAGTTACTATCAACTGAGCTTTGAGGCCAGTTACAGCTCAGGTATAGCGTCATTTAGTCATATCAGCCGGCGCTTTATGCTGACATCATTAAATGCATGAAAAAAACTAGGTATGAATACATTTTTTAATCAGATAACAAAGATGCTTACGGTTAAACTGTTAGTTGAATATAACAAGTGAGCAATAGCTATATCGATGCTGTCTATGCTCTTTCCTCACATGAGAAAAAATTCAGACAAACAGCTTTAATACTCTGTGTATTAATACAATTTCAAATCAGAAATATCCACAAAAAGTTATATTATTCCTATCCAACTAGACGTTTAAATTAATTTCGAAGGTACGTGTTAAGTAACTAAGCATTCAGTGCACCGTCGTCAACGTCCACCCTGATGTAGGTAAGAAAGTTTGTTTGTTTGTTAACTTAAGAGACATAAGAATGTCCCGGAATTCAACACTCCAGCACTTTGTACAATAATTAGAATATTTAATACAGGAAACGCAAAAAAATTATGTTTACTACTGATGGAATTAAAATAACAAATATTACATTTTTGCAAAAAAATTACGTTACGTAGACAGTAAAAATATTACTTCGCGTGCTCGTTGAAATTGTCTTACGTCTCATTAGAATATAAAACATATTTTTTAATCTAATGAGGCTTTAATATATATACTCTTACAATTTTCTTACAGACATGTTTACTAAAAATAACTTTCTTCTATAATTTATTGAATAATAGGCTGTTTTAATATATTACATACCCTATTTAGCGGGAATCTTCTGCAATTGTGACATGTCCCAAATAAGATTGGTCTCCCGTGGTAGATTATATTTACTCTCACTTGTCGAGAGTCAGCCCAGTGGGAACATAAGAGTCTGATGCAGTACAGTACGTTCTGCGATTGCATTTGGTTAAACGAATAAAGTTTCATGACGATGAGCTGACTACGTTTTAGTTCCATTTTTATTTCCGGATTCCGGATTATATTAATACAAAAGACCCTTAAAAGTTAATTACTGTCTCTCCATCTGCTGTTCGTCTAAATCTTTAATTAAATACCATTCTCTACATCTATGAACAAGAAAGTACGAAATTTACAAATATAAAATGCTTTTTTGTCTAAGAGGGTGACAGGTATAAGTCCCTGACAGAAAATATATACAGATATCTACAGAAAATTTAGGTTAAAATAAAAAAAAAAGTTTTCCATTTCAACAAAATCTCTCTTGAGTAGTTTGCCCAAAGTATCTTGAATGTTATGATCGCTTTAAAAAAATACGATATTCATAGGCCTAAAATTTCTACCAGGTTTAAATTTATTTCATTTCAACGATGATTTTTTCGTTTGAGCCAACCCATCGACTCATTTCTTATGTTTAGAAAACAAAAATAGCAGTTAGGAGCTACGTATAATACGGTTGAAGAGAATACAGTAGGTGTGGTAGCAATTCATAACTTAAATCGTTTACTTTCGCCATAACGACTACGCACATGTGAACCATTGTATTGCTCTAGTGGAAGAACACTTTTTTCATTGCCAGATGCGATTGTTTTTCTTTTAATAGTCGATCTTATAAGTTGGCAATATATTTGAAATGGACCGTTTTAACTTTTTGGAGATACCTTTTACCTAGGGGGGTCTAGTTGTTCACGTCCGTAGGTGTGTCCTCTTTGATTCCCTACACGTACCCCCTGGGTGGTGCTAAAGGAGCAACCAAAAGTAGCAATAGAACGTGTGCCAAGTTCGTCCGCCACCACACAAAAACACTACAAATTTATAATACACCTCTTTTTCGTGGGAGGTTAAAAAACGAGTGTCGGCGAACTTTATTGGTTTAACATAACATTGTAGACACATCAAGTAGACCTAACATCGTAGATACACTTTGTAGACACACCTAGTAGATCTAAGGGGACTACTGAGAATTAGCCGTTCAATTAATTGGTGAAACGGTTTCAGCTACGGAACCTTAGTGTGACCTGAGATACTTTTGGCAAATTAAGATGAAAGATAAATGTTTGCTCTATCAAGTATTAAACCAAGTCAAGTATTTTACTTTCTTAACTTCTCACCCCCTTGGAAACATCAAACACTGAGATGACGTTACAGCACTTTGTTATAATAATCTCTCGAGGGCAGTTAGTGAGTTACATGAAGAGAATAGCTAATCCACGCTGGCTTTGTTAATGAAAAAACTTCTGACCTCTGCCATTGTCACTTCGAAATAGCTTTGTATCACATTACTTTAGGAGCCTCAACGTAAGGCACCTGTCTCGTCGTTGATTAGCAAACTACTCAGACTACGAGTAAGGAGCAAGTAGGCGAGCGGGATTTCTTTTTGTGTTCAATCAGTTTCAGTGCTTACATAATGAAATGTGTTTAATACGATTAAACACATTACATTACATACGATTATACTATTTCGATTATTCATACGAGCCCAGAATACTATGTTTGTTACTCCTTCACGCCGAAATGGCTCAATGGATTTGGATGAAATTTGGTACCAGGATAGCTTATATCCTGGATAACAACTATATTCTACTTTTGATCCCGGGTGCTCTAGATATAGATGCTCGTAAAAGGATTCCATACTTTTGTTGCTGTAAACTATTTCGGATCTTTTCTTTACAAAATGAATTATTATCATAATAAATATTACTATAATAATAAACTTGTGAACTATATCACCATTATCATCAGCCTACATTAATCTACTGCTGGTCATAGGCCTCAGTAAGCACCATTAAACCGGTCTTCTGCTCTTATCCAATTTTTGACAATTATCTTCCGTAAGTATTCGCTCTTCTTGATAAAGATATATATACGTTAATTATATACACAGACTACGTTTACCTACCTATACTGGCGGTCTCCATGGCAACTCCAGTTTTTTTGCAAAAATGTTATTAAACTTGTCTTAAGACAAGTGTGGGTTGAGATACACATACACATATCCAAGTATAATATGAAGGATATTTATGAAAACACTATCAAATTGTTTAAAAAAAAACACCCCTCATCAATTAACATGAATTGACGCTTAGATTAACATAAAGTGCTACGGCATTATGTCATTAAAACTAAATAGCAAAAGAAAATTTGCGTAGAAAGAAAAACATAATTAGGTCCAAAAATGTTACAATAAAGACGTAGGCTAATAATAATATATTTATTATGAAAAGCACCAAGCAAGTTTTACTTAACAAATTACACTCGCACCTCGTAAATACTAAACTAAGCACAATAGTCAAACCTTCCTTCAACATTGAACATAGATAGACAACATAAAAGGTTCTAATCCCATAATTTTTGCCGCCACAATGAGCCTCAGACGTCACAAGGAACCCTACCACTATTGAAATCCGACGGTACCTAGCCGATAAAAAGTCGCGCAAATTAAGTCAAATCAAATCAGACTAAGTTTTGACCCTAATATGTCAATTCCGGTGGGTGCTTCGGATGTAGATATCAGTCCCGGCTATTCTAGGCGATAAGCCATGTTAAAGGTCTTCGGGCGGCTGGAAAACTCTGACACCAAAGTTGGTCACATATTTACACGAAAAGAAAGAAAGATCCCAGTTTGAACACTCAACTAGGCGTCAATCCGCATTTTGTTTGGGTGTCGATTGTTTTTGCCTCGTTGCCTTTCGTCGTGTTTAATTTTTTATCTGAATATTTTCATTCGCATAATTCTTACTTTTGTTAGTTGAGGTGACCAGTCAATCATCAATAATTTCAGCGTATTACATAATAATGTAACATTAAGTAATATATCGTATTTTGTTCGGTATTCAACATCTTAAAACATTTAATTTATACCAGGCAAATAATACTTTAGTAATAATTCAAATTCACTATGCACAATATTATTTGAAAAGTTCTTTCCAAAAAGCCTAATTACCTTGTCTAAAGCAGAAAGGCATTGCCAATTTTAAACACATGACAAAGGATGTTGGTAAAGGCATTTTAATTATGGAACAAGCTTACACTTCACTGCAGATACGAACGATAGCATAGAGTTTATGACATAAGCGTAACTGAAAGGGACTAAAAAACACGTATGGCATAAAACCAAGCAATAAAACATGATATTAAAACCTTTGCACACTCATCCTTTTGTACAAATATTTCCTGTTATGTAGGTAGCTTGAATACACTCAAACATAAAACACAAAAAGTTTGCCGATAACCAAATGCTCACATCTGTTGGTGTGTACTCTTTGATTTCCTACACGTACCCCCTGGATGGTGCTAAAGGAGCAACCAAAAGTAGCAGTAGAAATAGTAAGTATGAGGTATCTTTTAAAGCTACTTAAATCTCCGTTTTTTATAGGCTATGGTATATGGCTACTTTCTCTTTTGGATTATTTTGAAAATAAGTAGCTCGGAAATAGAAAATATTATGATATATATGAAGCGGGATACCATAAAAAGGGCTTAAATTATACCATAATTATATTATTATATATATATTCCTGAAATAGTAATTAGTTCTGGTATTAACAGAGTAGCTTTTAAAGTATCTGCAATTATAGACATAATTTTATTCGACAAAATATGCATATTAAGTTTGGTGTTAAAAACGAAAACTCCCCCACGCAAAAGCCGTATGGAAAAAAATGGATTGTAATGAGAGTAACCCAAATACTTTGGAGTGAACTAGCTAATTAAGCAGACTAGACTAAAATGTAATATCATGTTACCAAGACAGCTGAAATAGCAATCTCCATTCTGATCTATGTCTGTTTAGCTTAGATTAGAACTTTGCCGGAGTTTATGATTAGATTTACCTACAGACCAATAGATTTTATAATAGTTTGATAGAATATTGACAAGAGGTGCTGTAAATAAAGCATTACTGATAATTAAAAATATACTCTTACACCTATTATATCAAGAACCAGACTAAATTAATATAATTAATGAAAAATAAAAAATCTAGGACCAAACTTAATAAAATAATTTTTATTTTTCATCAAAATCTTATCTGGCTGATTTCGCTTTAAATGATAATACTTCATATTACGCATTACTGATTTCGACCCCCACCCATGACAACAGTAATACGACTCGGTATAAGATTTGAATTTAACACTGAGTTGCACTCATCTCGCTGCATCCATCATCCGAAACAGGGATGGTACGTCTCATGCGCATGTGATTTCACCGGCACCCATACCCTTCCACCGGAACACAGTAATGCAAGCACTACTGCTTGGCGGCAGATTCCAGGTGTGGTGGCAGTACCACAACGAACGATCTTGACACAAGTTCTACTGCTACTTTTGGTTGCTCCTTTAGCACCACCCAGGGGGTACGTGTAGAGAATCAAAGAGTAAACACCTAACGTGAGCAGCTGCGATGATTGACTAAAACTATTTTAATCAACAAACACTATAAAATCTGGGAGACGTGATCCTAAAAAGGTCGCAGTTAAAATAATTTCCTATTATGTTATCACTCTGAGGAAGACGACATAGGAACTGGCTGGAAATTCAAAATTAAAATGAAATGTTTGTTCATTCACTATGACCATCCTTTGTATTCAACAACACAGAGCCGCAATAAGGGGACCTTTGTCACAGAATATATTGCTTTTGTTTGAAACCATTTATCTGCCTGACACCTGTATATGCAGACCATAAAGCTACCTGTCCACCAGAGATCTTCCTACTGAGTAGCGAGGTATGTGTGTGATATCAACAAAGGACGTCTGATTTTGAGTGTCTTCCATTCAATCATTTACAGATATCACTGCCCAGGTTTCTATACTAATAGCCTACGTCTCACTTTCAGTCTTACTTTCATAGTGCTTTATATTTTAAACTAGAAGCCGTAATGGACTGAAATATTCACAGAATTTATGGCTGAAATTCTAACCTATATGGGGGACCATGTTGCTCGCGTCCGTAAGTGTCCTGTGCCCACTGGGAAGTTGCAACTCAAAAGTAGCAGTAGAACTTTTGTCACGTTTGTCCTGAGAAGCAGCATGGAGTATCATGGACGTGAAAAAAAAATAAAACAGAAGAGTGGCGTAAACAATAAAGAGACGTACAAAGAGCATGCAAGAGCATACAAAATTATTTATTTGATAAAAATATTATACACATCATTGAGTAGCTCAGTTTTAGCATCGCTCTCCAATAAATGAATCAGCTCTAGTGGAAAAGCAAGGAAGCGAAAAGCTCAATGAATTAACAACATTCAGGTGAGTGGCATTAAATATCAGTATTAGTGAGTTAAATATCAAAGTACTGAAAAGATTAGACTGACCTTATGAGCCAGGCTTTCACGACATTCAAAACCTCGCACCTCGTACCTCGCACTGAGTAACTATGCCAAATCCAGTCCACTAGATTGGACGCTACAATTTCTTATTTTTGAAAAATATTGTATTTTTTCTGTAATCGTTAAATCAATTCGTGAAATATTTCTAATATATCAATTCCTGTTCGTTAGTCTTGCTAACACTCGAAAATGGCTCGACCGATCTGGCTGATTTCGTATTTCGTTGTGTTCGAAATAGTCAAGTTGTATAACATAAATAATAATATAATTTAAAACTCCCGGGATTAGTCGAAAATCGGGAAAAACGGAAAGTACATTTTTATATGGGATTTTTGCCGCCCTGTCGGTTGTCAAATTATGAATCACGACAGGAAATTTCGGGGTTCAAACTATTTGGACTTACTATTACTGAGGGTTGTGATGTCTGTAATTTCTGGACAATAAAACCTTGAAATATTTACGGGACAATCTTTAAAGTAACTCCTTTCCAACAAAAAAGAATGAATTAAATCGGACAACGCGTTAATGAATTACAATGAAAAACACACTTTCATCCCCTCTCCCAAGAGAACCGTGCTGTATTTTAGGATAAAATGTATCCATTGTCCTACCTCGTAGTGTAAAATCAAATCATACCAAGTTTATTTGAATCCATTCAGTAGTTTCGGCTTGCTGCGCGGCCAAGATACAGACAGACAGACAGACAGACAGACAGACAGACGGACGGACGGAATAATGAAAAAAAATACAGTTTTATCAAAAAAAACTTTCAAAATATATTAAATGTACAGAATCGGATCTGTTACAGTTTCATTATAAGTTTTGGACGATTTAGTTGTAAACTGCCCTTATACTGTATTTTATGTAAAATGAAAACCAATATAAAGCAGTGTTATCACGGAGTAACCTCAAACAATATTATAGCTATTTTTACCTTTTCACTTGACTGTACAGTTCGTTTACGATAGAAGTAGGTTGGAGCACTTAGGATCCCTCATCTTATTAGTCGCTACGGGAAAGGAGTCCTATTGCCTCGACCTGCTTTTAGGAGACCCTTTCAGATTTGTTCTTATGGCTGGGCATTCTGTTTACAATATGGTAAGGTAATGCTTTTTATCTTTATTTACATACCTCTACCCCAAATTGTTGGGGTTTATTTACCAACAATTTGTATTGTGATAAATAAACGTGATATGATTTTTGATGTTTTTGCGTTTATTTAGTGTTTTTGTGGCCACAATGTATTTCAATACTCGTATTATGTATGTATACTCGAATTATGTATTTCAATACTCGTATTGACGTACATAATTCTTTATTAGAGCAATGGTAATTATCAAATTTTTCACGTCACAACAAAATGTAGAGATAAAATATAAATGTAGATAATATAATAGGTAAATTAATAAAAAGCAACATAATATGTGCTCAAGTGAACAAATTAATATACATTTCTTGCTCTCCGTTTAAGCACTAAAACTGTTTTGAAAGTAACACACTCACATCAAAGCCTATGGCATGCATGAGCAGTCTATCAATATCATAATGCATTACATTATGTTCTTGATCTTGAAAACAAATTGACTTTTATAAAACACCGGATATAGGTACATTTAATTTTGTTTTTCTACGAGCATATTTATAAAATATACAAAGAAAATAAACCTTTTGGTTAGGCGAGTTAGAAGCAAAACAATAAAGAGGGCACAATCGTCGTTTAGCCCGGCAATGGCACCCTCTTTTATTAGCCACTTTAAGCCCCTAAGGTGTTATGTCATATCGCTTTGAAAACGTACGGCCCGTATAATGTTGGTGAAATATGCCCAAATAATCCGAATTGCGAAATAACACGTCCTCTGCTTTACGTTTAACTTTCCGCATACACGTGCGTCAAATTATATAGAGGTACGCGTCTAATTTTATCCCTCGACACGAAAAAGAAGTAAGTCGTAAGTTTTATATATTTAGGTATATAATTCCTAAATCAGAAGTCTATAACAGAAGGAGCTTATCCGGATTGGTATTAGGGTGTCACATGTATTCGAATTTTTGATTTTAGTATGTGCCGGTTTTCGTCACTATGTCTTAAAGGTTTTACAGGATCAGTGCAAAAAAATTAGCCTTCATAACTTTATTGGCAGCAGTAAACATTTATCATCAGGCTGTCAGCTCACTCCAAAACTACAGAACACTTAAAAATAATTACATGCCTTCATTCTTTGTCACTACTTTTTGGCGTACATTTGACAGTAAGATGAAACCGTTTTCTATATTACATACTAGCTGTGCCCGCGACTTCGTCCGCGTGGAATTAGATCTATCCCAGCCTAGAGGATAAAAATATAATGAGATGCTTATTATGTCTGGTCGTTACTATTATATTAAAACTAGCTGTGCCCGCGACTTCGTCCGCGTGGAATTAGATCTATCCCAGCCTAGAGGATAAAAATATAATGAGATGCTTATTATGTCTGGTCGTTACTATTATATTAAAATTATGTTATGATTAAATCTCAAAATACTTTATTTCCGTTGGATTCTTACGATATTACTTAGGTTTTGTTAACTGGGAAGATTAAAGACTTGATTGGATGATGAACTACGTAAGTGAAACTGCAACCATTGCAAATGTTTATTTTACAACTAGCTGTGCCCGCGACTTCGTCCGCGTGGAATTAGATCTATCCCAGCCTAGAGGATAAAAATATAATGAGATGCTTATTATGTCTGGTCGTTACTATTATATTAAAATTATGTTATGATTAAATCTCAAAATACTTTATTTCCGTTGGATTCTTACGATATTACTTAGGTTTTGTTAACTGGGAAGATTAAAGACTTGATTGGATGATGAACTACGTAAGTGAAACTGCAACCATTGCAAATGTTTATTTTACAATAATGCTTCTCTGTAAACTATACTATAGAAGTCGTATTTGCAGGATATTTCAGGAACGTGCGTATAAAAAATATTTGAATTGCTAAGGCGGACTGTGCAAAAAGCAACTCAATATAAGGACTACGTCTGATCACTGCGGAACATAGGCTCACCGGAAACTGAATGCGTTTAAAACTAAATGGACAGTTGATAGGAATGAGAGGAATTCTCTAAACTCTTGACTTTCAATTTGGTGCCGTAACATAATTTAGGAAGACATCAATTTATAAACGAGCAATGGGCACTCCGACATTTAGTTTAATATATTGTGTGATGGGAGTCCAGATGCACTCAAGAAATTTAAAAATTCGATGGGCTAGATGGTAGGGTCTTATTGTTCCCGCCTGACCGCGGCTATAGGCAGAAACTTTTCACTGTCAAATATGGTCTCATCCATGATTGACAGCGGGTGATCTTGGGTGGCAGCTCAGTCTTTCTGCAAGGAAGTAACCTCGCAGAAGGAAGCAGCAGAGAGGGTGAGGGAGGAAGAATCTCCTCACCCTGGTAGACGCAGGAGAGTGGGTCGGCGAAGGCAGGCGCATAGCCGCCGCCTACCACCCTAACGGGAACCTTCTGGTGGTAGATCCGGGGAATCTGCCGTCCGACGGATGAGGTCCCCACCGGAGGATGGCGTGCTTTGTGTTTCGGGCACACAGGGAGTTACACATCTTGTTGGGGTCCCGATACGCGTGGACCAACGCCGCTGGGGCCGCTACCGTACCCGTAGCCCAAGCGTGAAGGCGTAGTGCGGGAACACCAAGGGGGTTTAGTGTGTATTTCCCCAGTACTGCTATTTCTGAGTAGTGTTGGGGGTGAGTCACACATAACCTCACGCCTCCCCAAGGTATACGCAAAGTATTTACTCATTGACAAAAAAAAATCGTCTTATTGTTCCACTACTCTGTTAATGATGTTGAATGGTGTTCAATGCCATTCCCTGGGACACTGCTCAATGTTGCATCAGTGTTGTTAGATCATCATACACATATGAAATAAGTCCTGAAGTGACAAAACAGTGTTACATACACAGGAGGTGTGTGGCCGCATGCTTAGTGTTCAATGCATTGGTATAACGTTGTCCCACAGACTCGAACATTAAGACATGCGTTAATTTCATCAACCTTTGTATCATCATTTATAATCACTAAAGAAGAGCATGGTGATATCTATAGGCGGATCTAATATATCGCAGTGAGTTCGGTCCATCACTTTAACTGTTTTACGGGTTGCCATTGTGCACTGATCCCATACTACTAAGCACAATCACGTAGAACCTTTGCTTTGTCGCTATTTCTAAAAATGTTGCAAACTGGGCTTCAAGTTTCAAGTTCCAGATTCCAAGACTTCCAAGTTTTTGGGATTTTAAACATTTTCTTGGCTGTTTTAGTTTCATTTAACTATGTGTATAGCTGTTTTACCCAATTAGGAAACAGAGGGAGCAATTTTATTGTATTTCGGTTGCGTATTTGGGTCAAGACGGCTTTGGTGAGAAATAAGTCCCCCGTACCAATTTATTGGATCTAGTTGCTCGCGTTGGCAGGTGTATATCCTTTGATTCCTTACACGTACCCTCTGGGTGGTGCTAAAGCAGCAACCAAAAAGTAACAGTAGAACTTGTGCCAAGTTCGTCCGGCGAGGTACTGTCACCACACCGGGAATCACACAAGCAGTAGTGCTTGCATTACATTCGCATGAGACGTATCATCCCCGTCTCGGGTGATGGTCGCAGCAGGATGAGTGCGACTCAGTCTAAGATCCAAATATTATACTGAGTCGCATACGGAGGGTGTGGGTCGCCACTTACCACCAGGTGGGCCCTCAGCTCGATACGTAACTAACTCAGAAAAAAAAAGATAGCTAGCAAGCATCGATTTATGTTTCGTTATCATTGTTGAGCTGCATATTCTTTGACAGACTTCCGCTAATTTATATTGATACATTTTCAATATATGTGCTGCATCTGAATGCCCAGATAATATCAGCAAAATCGATAACAAATGTCGCAAGGGCTATGTACTTTCGCCCCTGATGATGATGATGATGATGTACCCTGAAGAAGAATAACCTATGCGGCCATTTTCGGCCGGACATACGGCCATGGCGTTACTCCAGTGTAATGTAGGTCTCCATCAAGTAAATTACTCGTTTGACAGGCAGCTTAACTCGTAATCAAACTTAATCAACCTTTCGCAGTTCAAAGTACAAAGAAAAACTAAACTGCCTTTAAACTAATTGCCTAATTAACTAACCCAAACTACGACTAAACGTGTCATCTGCCTTCAAGCGCCTGCTCGTATTCATGCTGCAATACACCGGCCTGCCACACCGAGTCAAGCATGCAGGATTCGGCAGGCGCGTGTTCCCAAATTAAAATTTTGAATAAAACATTGAATAACTTTTGATTTTGTGAGTCGATTTTGATAAAATAAACGGTATTCATTAGTCGAGACTCAGCTTAACATTTGTTAGTAATTAGATTTTGATAACTATCTATAGTTTTTGCGTAAAGTGCGCACAAACATTTTTGAATAAAACATTGAATAACTTTTTATTTTATAAGTCGATTTTGATAAAATAAACCCTATTCATTATCCGAGACTCAGCTTAACATTTGTTAGTACCTAGATTTTGAAAACGATCTATGGTTTTTGCGTAACGTGCGCACAAACATACAGACAAACAGACAAACAGACAAAAATTACAAAAATTGCTTTTTTACGTTCTATTACTTATTCCTAACGTCTCCCAGTTATTATTTTGCAAAAATATTTAATGTACAGACACGGCAAGTCTACAGTTTTATTATATGTATAGATTAAGTGTGACGTGCTTAAAAAAATGCTATAGCCTATCTGCACCAGTACCACAAAATTCTATAAAATCGATAGAAAAATATGAAGCCGTCACGGGATGCTCGGTAGGATAAAAAAGCGGCATGCCGTTTGCCGCCACGACGTATAACTAAGTTTCCCTGCCAAAGCGCGCCAATAGGTGTTTCACAACTTTCTACATCACGGGGTGATACGAGGAGGTCTTCGGGCGGCTTAGAAAGTCTGATACTAAATTTGGCCACTCACACGAAATAAGCAGCATAAAATATTTTCATTTTCGCAGCAACAGAAGATTTATATAGAAAATCTCTTTATACAACCCCCATATATACTTACCAGTTAATCCGCAACGTAAAAATAATATTAGGCGTGAAGAAGAATTCTAAAAGCGTCTATTGTAGCTCACCGTGTTAAACCCTGGTCTGATTATTCACAACTTAACTCAATCAAATCCGGGTTTAAAAACTTAAACTCCAGTAGTTTTAGTCAAGATTACTGGAATCCTAGAAACTTAAACTGAATACGCAAGTGAAAATGTTCAACTGAATTTACTTTAGCAATTACCTCTGTTTTCAAATGAGAGTTGGCCGAGAAGTTACGTGATATTTATGTTCCAGTTAGAATGACCCGCAATGAAATGGTTCTTTAAAATGAGTTGCACATTTACGGCTCTAATAGACAGCCTCAAATTTTCACAGTTATTATATCAATTGGTTAATAATTGTTTCAAAGGTTATATCTTTTATGGTCAACATTAATATAGATTGACGCCGATTTCCTCCGAAGTTTTAAACAGGATCATCATGTAAGCCACTTTCATCATGTAAGTTACAATAATGGAAATATAGACGTGACAAGTGTATTCACAATTTTTATTTCCACTAGTACTGTCGTACTATCATATCATTTATATTTACATCATTTATAAAAATTGTTACATTGTACATAACACGCCAACTAGGATAAATATCAGTAACATTTTAAACTACTAATCTATTGTAGAAAAAATATTTAAGCATATCTGCTATTAGATGCTAATTAGATTTTAATAAAAACTAAGGGAAATTGTCAAGATGTTAATTATAGACTTTCCTTGTTGGATGCAATGGTTTACATTCAGTATCACCAATATGTTTTACTAACTACTAGTTTTTCTACTAGCTTACCAGCAGTTTCCAGCAGTTCAGCGACGTAAATAAATATGTCTGCGTAGTTATTTTTTTGCGCAGTACCTAATTTTTTCTTTTTAATTTAAAATAGCCTTACTCCTTATAACATCAACAATATGCCAGTGAAAGTAACGTCAAAATCGGTCATTTGGTCACTTTATTTTTGGGTATCTATTACTAACCGGCTAAATCTTAAAAAATCGAGGAGGCTTTCAATTTATTTCGCTGTATGTAATTTTTGTATAGCACAAATTTAATTCACAATTTGCGAAAATATCGAATTTGTTATGCGGTATCTCCGCGAATTGTGAACAGATTTTGTTGATTCTTTTTTCCACCCTTAAGGGCAAAATATAGTGGATTAAAGTATTGGGTGGGTTTATTTCATTTTAATATCAATTATTTCTTTAATTTTTATTTTGTTTTCCGGAAATTGTATGGTACATAACGGGATATAAAATGAAAACCACCAGGAAAAACCTCATTTCGAGTCACAAAAGCTCTGACACAAACTCATTAAACAGCCTACATTACTAATCTTGTAATAAAAAATATACTGCTTATTTTTCATTATCATCATCGCATAACATTTTTCATTTTATAGACAGGAATTCTTAATGTTCTAGTTTTCTGGTACCTTGTTACTGTATTAGTGTGTAGCTGTGTATTGCATACTTTAGTATATAAATTATTAACAACAACAAACAACGTTAACACACTCACACCTTTGCACTAGGATTCTGTGTCGCAGATAGCATGGACAAACACAGAAACACAAGACAAACACTCAAGACCCGAGAACAAACTTCATGCTGATCACACAAAGTGTGCCTCGGCCGGAAATCTCCCCTCGCTTCGTAGGTAGGGCTACTACCAACTTAGCCACGGAGCTGTCAACTAAGCCACGGAGCCGTATAATATATAATTTCTTTTATCAAATACTTTTGAAACATAGTGACAGTAGTGCCTCTCAACTGATTTGTGGCTTGCACAGCAGGCCCTAGTCTCACTCGCTTAGCAACAGTAATACAAACAGACGTATGGAATCTGAGATGGGCATGTAAACATTGAAAGTAACACCGGTATAGCACTGGCTGGAGGCCATAATTTATTGTGTATTTGTTACTTTGCAGCTTGAGGCACGGATGTAAACCCCAAATATGTTTATCACATTATGTAACAGCTTTCATGTTTAGATTTTTCGAGAGGGTAACAATTATATCCATCAATTATTGTGGTTTCTGGATTAAGATTATTTAAAACCCCGTTTTTCTTATGTTGTAGCTTAATTAGATTTCCAGTATAGAAACGTCTTGTTACTTGACATTGGTTCCTAAGGTTGGTACGTAATGTACGTATTATATTGTATTATATACATACTTATGTAACTTGGTGATGTAAGAAATGCTAAATTCTAAAATGCCAGCTATATTACACTCGTTCGATGCCTGTCGTTAAGCAAAACAATTAAATCATACCGAATTAAAGTGTAGTATTCCTTAGTTTTAAATGTTTATTGTTATTTTAAAATAGTGATGATTCCAGGCATTGTTTTAAGAATTTAACGGAAATAAAGTACTTTGACTGACTTTTTGAAGAAATTTATTGCAATATCATATATTTTAGTTTTCATACGAACAGGAACCAGTACCTTAACCAGCGATTGTCGATCAACGAAATGTATTAATCCCTTTACCCTGTGATTACATTTATGTTACCTAACTAAAGCAAACAGAACATCTGGAACCCGAGCTGGGGTTTGGACCACAGATTAAATAATGCTACAGTGTAATCACACGATGCACCGACACAAAGAGGAACTTTTGCTTGTAATTTGACTGGGCGAGCGCACGTCAAACATCTGACCAACGTCGCAGACAATTTGTCGGAATTAACTTTGATAACTCGTTTTGAGCATAACGGCAGTAATTGTATTATATGCCCCAAGTTTGTTGAAATGCGGTTGTTAACTGATGTCGTCGAGCATATTATGATGGTATTGGATGCCACTTACATATTTTTGTGTAAAGATAAAAAAGATCCTTTATATCGCAGGATACCCAAACCATCAATGACTAGATATCAAATACTAGAAAACAAACAATCTCATCACATAAAACTTGGTCCGGATCTCGAACTTCAAACCCTTGCTTTGAAAGTACAATATATACCATCTAGACTACATACTTGCCAATAATGGAAATATTTGAGTCCATTACGATGAAAACGTCCGTCATTCGCATGAAGAAGTAGGCCGACTGTAGTGAAAGAATTCCTAATAAAAAACTGTTTTATTTGATAAAGAAAGAAAACTGATAGGTTATAAAGTATATTAGCTTAAAAAGTTTTACCGATCAAATTAACTCGATAAAAAAATTCGTATTACAAATATTTCTAAATATCGGTATCAAATACCCAGTAGTATATTAGAGATCGTTTAAATCTAATAGCCATCAATTTTAGCTTAACTATAGGCATTTGTTTTTAGAAGAATAATAAATAGTAGTAGTTCTTGATTTTAAGTAAAACTTAAAAACAAAACAGAACTTCAGCAGTAGTTTAAATTCCAATATGTCTACGTAATTATATTGCTACGCAGCTTTGCTACATGGCTACGTAATATTGCGTAGCCACGTAGCAAAGTTTCTTTTGAAATACATTTTGATATGACATTTTGATATACTGTTGAACATCCTTTGAAATTAATAAATATATGAGCTAAGTAATAATTCGCTTCAAAACAATTTGCTTACGTCTTCAAATTAGAATGGCAACGCTTACTATCATGGATAATATGTATTTTATCTAATAAAATATATTTTGAACTTTAACTATATTTTGATGGTATCATATATAAATCACTACTATTTTCCACGTTATAAAAATAATCAGCGCTACTTCATTAATAAAAAAATATTATGATAAGTAATTATCTTTAAGAAAAAAATATTTAGATTGATAAATAATTCTCATGAATAAAAGTGATAATGCTAACGGAGGGTTGCCTATGAACTTGAATACGAACACAGAGACACACAAAGAAACCTTACTTATTCATACAAACATAATGAGAAAACTTCCTGAAAGTGATTTCCTAAAAGTATTGTACTTCCCACAATCTGTTTTCCTCTAAAGATTTCTATGGGATAGAAAAGTTTTAATTAGTTTGTAAAGAGGTCTTCATTTGTAAATCAAAAAACTGAAGAAACGAAACAGGCAATCTTTGATTCGCTGGAGTCGGGTCAAGTAAACAGTTTGTAGGTAACGTTTAATATTTTAATTTGAATGAGTGACGGAACGAGCTGAGGGCCCACCTGATGGTAAGTGGTGACCCTCGCCCATGACAACAGTAATGCGCGCAGTAATTTAATAATCTTTGATTATTTTTATCGTAAACAACTTATAACTTACAACCTATCAACTCAAATAACATTCCTAAAATAATGACCAATAGACAATGTAAATAATTTATTAAACAAAAGTTATCTGTGGAAATTTTATTATTCTGTACTAAAATGCATATTGCCGCAAAAACCATTATATTATTGTATATACCTATTTAACGCGACACAAATTTAAATGTGTTAACGTTATACGTTGCTGTACCCGAACAAAGTTGCGGGTATATCAATTTCGTATTTATTGCTGCAAAAAAACTTTCTTGCTTTTGTGTTAGCTACTTCATAAAATGTAGGTTTTATAAAATACCTCTAACTTGTTATTTGTCTTACAGCCAAAGAAATACCTTGTTTTGCCATAGGTAATCCTTTGTACTAGTATCACTACCACGTGTAAAGAGCGCTCCAAATATTTCGGTTTTCATTTAGGTAACAGCCACGCCATTCCACGAGTCTCATCTAATTTTATCGTATACACATCGAACACATTTCGGTAGAGGTACTTAGGTTACATATGGTTCAGCTGGGTTACTCCGCCATAAACGTTTTCTAAATAATAATTACCTAGACCCGAGATGTTACCAGCGGTTAAAAAATCAACATGAGACGATGGGAAAACCCGAAAGAAGTTGTGTTTATTGCAAGTTGCTTTACATATTTTTTATACAGACTGACTTTCTCATTTTGCACCACCCACACCTTTCCACCGGAATACAGCAATATAAGAGCATCATCGCTTAACGGTAGAATACTAGGTATGAAGGTAATAGGCAGACAAACATGCCACAAGTTCTACTGCTACGAGTAAAAATGGGGCTAATACTTCACTCACTCTAATCAAGCGGTTTTTTATTAGACCATTAAGATGCCCCATCATTTGTTATTCTTATATTGACATAGAGATATATTATTAATTATTTAACTCACACCTTTTGTATTTTATAATACATCGTATGTATTGTTTGTTCTCAAATAATACTGTACAACCGTTAAAGATCTTGTGTACTAAATTTAAATAAATTAAATATAATGAATATTATTTATAGGGAATCCCATGTCTTTAATGATCTAGCTATTATCCGATGGTCTGTGCTAGGTAGTAAGGGCTATTACCCGGCGCGCCAGCCCGGAAAACCGAAATTACGTAAACGGTACATTGAATTTTCCTATAATCGGCTGACAGGCCTCAGGCTACTTTCTGTGTAGCTCCTATTCTAGTTCACAAATATTGAAGGCATTTTAATACTACTAACTTTTCGACATGTACAAAAATATCATCACGCACGAGTACATTTCTTCATAGACCTCGGATTTGATTAACACGGTACTAGGTTTAACAACTTTGTAATGTGTTTTTATTTGAGTCAAAATTAAGAAGATACACAAGAACACGCGATATCAAAAAAATGTCATACCGGTTAAAAATCATAACTAGAACGACTTTTTTATATTAGTCCGTAATAAAAATGCTCGAATGGACCAACATTGAGACGCAACAATAATATCAATCTTATTACATTCATAATTCATAAGGTTACTATTTGGACGCAATTTGTGTTCTTTAGCTTTTTTTTTTTGAACAAAGTTATACATTAATGATTTTTTTTTAATTTGAATCTTAGTAATAATAGTAATAAATATATTCATGAAAATTTCACACCGCTCCGCCTAGCTACAAACTAAGCACAGCTTGTATTAAGAACAAGATGGTAGAATACGTATATAGTGCTTTTTTGTAAACACATACATGATATAGCTCATTTCAATACCTCATATACATCTAAAACTATGTATGACGACAAATGTTTGGACCGGTTGAGAATCGAACCCACAGGGAGAATAGCTACCACCAACTGAGGACTATTGTGAACTCAATTATAAGTTATACTTGCCCTTAGAACTCAAAATATAACTTTGCTCAATAAAAAGAGTAAGCATCTAATTTAATCTAAATCGAAAGAATTGTGACTTGTAAAGATAAAATGACCCGCTTTTATTTATGTTTTTCAAGTATAATTAAGTGAAATTCTTTGGCTGAAGATCAAACTTATTATAGATAAAATCCACCTTATGGCGATTTGTTTTTATCATACTATTGGAATCTGAAAAGTATGTATTTGTACTTGAGAGATTGCATTTTCATAAGACAGTCGCCTTGCGATGATTGCGTGATTTCGATTCATTATAGCTTCTAATATATTAAAGAAATTTGTATCTTATCGGTAGTGTGTTTGTAAGATAAAGTTTGAGTAAAAGACAAATGCTGAGTATACATTTTCCAAAAATAAAAAATAAAAATTCGTCTTTGAATGGAATTACGTTTACAACAGAATGGAGTTATTTTTTGTATGCTCCTGAAGCAACGGTATGAGCTAACGGTTCATTAATTGTTGTCACGGGGATGTTACCCCTTATATGCCTGTAATTTCAACGGCACCCACACCCTTCCACCGGAACATAGTGTAGGTACTCTGACGGATTCACCTACGATGCGAACAATATACAACACCTGATTTTGCCATTCATGGAATGGACATATTTTTTTGCCATACATATTTCATTTTCATTAGACTTTCAAAGGAGGAGTTTATCATTTTCAGGAGGTTGTATGTTTGTTATCTTAATATCATATCTCCGTCATTTATCAACATACTTGTTTTTTTTTTTTTGTTTGAACGGTCTAATTTCAGATTAGTCCCATAGAAATTTGAATAGTTTGGCCTTGAAATCAAAATACCTATTTGGTATTTTTTCCAAGTACACGAAATTGCGAGATTTGCTTTCTGACCTTTTCTTCGCCCATGAAATTGATTTGGATGTTACTTCTTTTTTGGTGGTAGGGTGTAAAGGTGAGAAATAAGGGATGAAAGTATTGAATGTAGTTTTATCGATTTTTTTGTAAAGTGCAATGGCTTAGTACACAATTGTTTAAAATTTGAATATGCTTTTTATCTAAGAACACTTTTACCAAAGAATACTTATGCTCTTAGGTACTACGTAATACCTCAAAGTAAGAAAATAACTTCAATCTTTAATCTCAAAAAACT
Source organism: Aplocera efformata (assembly GCA_921293045.1). Classification (NCBI taxonomy): domain Eukaryota; kingdom Metazoa; phylum Arthropoda; class Insecta; order Lepidoptera; family Geometridae; genus Aplocera; species Aplocera efformata. The sequence goes on from OV121045.1 coordinate 6,951,096, forward strand.
ACACAACAACTACAAGAAACTTTCAATGCGTAATACCTTCATGAACATACCGATGGTTTCATGACGTACTGTGGCCTCTTGGGATATTTGCAAATAAATTGATGTTCATTTTGAAAGGGATTTATCGAACTGATAATGATGAATGATCGTGGCTTTTTCGAAGCAATTATGGCTTAATTGGTTGACTCGTAGGTAGGTAGGTTATAAATCTATAAGTTTGAGCTTCTGTAGGAGAATAAAACTCATAATACATGGTGGTACGGCAATTTCCTGGCAATTAGAATGCGTGGCGTTTTGTGTCGCGGTCATCGGCTACGTAGTTTAATATCAGTGGATGAAATACGTACAAAGTCACGCACAATAAGTACGTGATTTTTTTTGAAGATTTTGCGTATCCTTCAAATATAAAGATCATCCAATTACTGAAATTGTTACTCTCAAACTATATCTGTATCTAAATATAGCTCGAAAGTATATATGTCTGGATGTTCATTTGACGCCGAGACTACTGAACCGATTTGGCTGAAGTTTTTATCATATGTAAATAGGGACCAAATAACGATTGATCAAAACGATTTGAGCAAAACTCAAAATATAAAAATAATATATTTTTTAAACTACATTTAATTTGTATCTCAATCTTCCATTGTGGAAATAACTGTAGCCTCAAATAATTTTACTTCAAAAGTAAAAAAGGTAACCCTTATAGGATCACATCGTTGTCCGTCTGTCTACATGTCAAGAAGGAATCAATTTGAAATTAACATCAAGTACTCAAGTCTGTAATCCCTAAGAGCAGTGAAAAACTTATAAGTCACCGCAATCAAAAGATACGACCGTTCATGCTCCGTTTATGCCGCATATTTTGTCTCTTGCAAGGGAATCAAAGCCTATAGGGTACCTACTTCTCATTGACGTAGAACCATGAAATTTGCCAAGCAGCGATGTCATGTAGCACAAGTAAAAGAATAAATCCGAAAAAACCGTAAATTTGTACATACATCACAAATAAAATACATGAAAAAAACCTCCAAGGTACACGAGTCCGACTCGTACTTGGCCGGCTTTTTTGAGTGCCAAATACAAAATTTTAAATTAGCCCAGATTTAGAGTATGAGTTATAAAAACATTTTTTTTTTCAATCCTCGTTAGTCATGTTATGCAACGCGCAAACGAGAACTCGACCCATTAATTCTCAGCACATGTTGTACCTAAACTGCGTTTTTGAACACCATCTGTCTACACGGTCGCAATTAATTTGAATCGTGAAAACAATGGATAGTTCCAACGCGAATGGCCATTTATTCAGGAACGGAAACCGCGTTTGATACGTATAGATTATGTTATGACTCATTAAATCAATTTCTTTATCACATACCAATGATGAAATATTTAATTTAATTTTGACATTTTAACATTAGTAAAAATTGCGTTATGTTTACATTTACACACTCATACCCATCCACTAGGATTCCCTGTTACAGAAGGCTTGGGCAAAAACAGAAACACAAGACAAACACCCATGACCCGTCAACAAACTTTACGCTCATCACCCTAAGTCAGCCTCAGCCGGGACTCGAACCCGGGACCCCCTTCAAAGGCAAGGCTTCTTCCTAATAAGCTACGGATTCTCAACGGAGCCTACTTAATTGAATAAATTATGTTTATACAAGGAACAAAACAGTAATACTTATTAAATCAATATTAAAAAGATAATTTGAAGTTCTTTTTAAATAAAGTTAGAAATAAAAATATTTTTCTTTATTATGCCTACTACTCTTTCTTCTTATCTAGAGAAAATGTTTAGTACCACCAAATTATATCGCTAAATTCTTGACTTTACGAGTTCTATTTACTTTTTGTATTTAATACCTTGCACTGATCCCAAACCCACACCCTTATAAGATATGAATACTAAACCCTCTTTGAATCATTTCTTTGTGTATAACCAAACGTAAACCGCGTATCTTATGTCTTTCACAAGAGAAGTTATCGATTGTTCCGAACCTTGCTTTCCTTACAAATTACCAAAATCTGAACCGATGTCACGGCTAGCGGTCCTGTTTGTTGAGATAAGCCATGTCGAATAAATTTACCATGTTATTTTTCGGGATATTGTTCTTCACGAAATGAATAGAGACTAGAATGAGCACACTACGTAAGGACCTTGTTGGATCGTATCAATAGGATACTCATGGCGTGGAGACTCAGAAATTTCAAGGGTTATGGATTGGTCGATATTGCGAAATTGATAATGAAGCTATTTCTGAAAACAAATAGCATCTTTAGTAATTAGCTATTCGGACATAGACTGCTTAAATTAGGTGCCTGCACACAAATGCTTTTAGTCACAATTGGACTAGAATATCTGCAGCAGTACAAGTCAATTGCTGTCAATTGCTGTCAATTATTCTATATTATATAATATATGTATAGTACCTATATTTGTTTCTGTTTTTATCGGTGTTGCATATGAAACACAACACAATGAAATATAGCTGTGTGAGCTGTATTTATCGGATCAATTTTTGTTAACTTAATATCAGAACTAGCCGAGAGAAATCTCACTTGTATAACTGTACAGTCCTAGGGCAAATTTATTATGCTAAAACAATCTGCCTCCGCCAGTTAAAAATTCCAAATATTATTAAAAGATTTTTTTTATTATAAAAGCTCTTTCAAAGCATCTCTTGTTTAAATCTCAGCAATAGCCTCCTGCAGGCAGTTGTTCTGGGTTTACTTTTTAGTTTAAGTTTAAGTTAAGTTCTGATTTTGTTTTCATTGTTTTACATTTTATTTATGTGTTAGTTATCAGAACTAATCTCATACCTCATATATTTATTAATTATAATATGTTATAATATTAAATTTATCATTTTTGTAGTCATATGGCAGCATTTTCATTTATATAATAGGTGTGTGAATATGACTCCGCCCCTTTTCGTCAAAATAAAACACATTTGTTCGCTTACAAAATTAAAAAAAAAATTATTGAAAGTATGCTCCATCTGCAGCTACAACCTTCGCCCATCGTTCAGGTAGTTTTCGTATTCCTTGCTGGAAGAAGTCCTGGTCTTTTGAGCTTATCCAGTTGTCAATCCAAATTTTGATACTTTCACATGAAGTAAACTTTTCTCCAGTAAGGTCTGTCTGCATCGTCCGGAATAGGTGGTAATCCGAAGGAGCTATGTCTGGTGAATATGGCGGGTGGGGTAACACTTCCCAGTCCTGTCCCTCTAAATATCTTTTTACGACTTCTGCGGTATGCGGTTTGGCATTGTCATGCTGAAGAACTAATTTGTTATGTCTATTCACCCATTCTGGTCGTTTTTCTTCTATGGCTCGCTTCAAACGCATTAGTTGTCGTCGGTAAACTTCTCCATTAATAGTTTCAGAGGGTTTGAGCAACTCATAATATACAATACCTTTCTGATCCCACCAAATACAGAGCATGACCTTGGCACAGTGAATATTTATTTTTGGCTGTGATGGGCCTGGTTCGCCTGGTTTCACCCAAGCTTTTTTGCGTTTAGGATTTTCGTAGTGTATCCATTTTTCGTCTCCTGTGACTATCCGATGCAAAAATCCTTTTCTTTGCTGTCTTTGAAGCAGCATTTCACAAATGGTTTTCCGACGTTCCATGTCTCTTTCTTTTAAATCATGTGGAACCCAGTAACCGGCTTTTTGAATCATTCCCATCATTTGTAAACGCTTTGCAACAGTTGAACGATCAACATTTAATGCTGCAGCTAATTCTGATTGAGTTTGGCAAGAATCTTCCGCCAATAATGCTTCCAATTCAGCATCTTCAAATTTTTTTGGTGGTTTTCCATGTTCTTTATCCTCAGTACTAAAATCGTTATTTTGAAATCGTCGAAACCATTCCTTGCAAGTTGTATTAGACGGAGCATGCTCACCATAAATCTCCACAAGCAAACGATAAGTTTCCGCTGCAGTTTTCTTCGCAATAAAATAATGTAATAACACTTCCCGCAAATGACGTTTATTTGGAATAAAAACCGACATTTTCGAAAAGGTGAAAACAATTGTTGCTTACACTTCAACCAAATATCATAAAATGCGTTAGATAGCTGACATTCAGTACTATCGAATACAAGTATGGTCATTTATTAGTACACGTAAACAATACTAAAAACGACATCTGTTGAGAAAGGGCGGAGTCATATTCACACACCCAATAGATTAAAAGTAGTTGACTTAGTTAAGCATTTTATATTCAAATCGTGTATATTACTGTTATCGCATGCGCGCGCACACTATGGTGCCACAGAAAATCGGCGCTGAATTAATGACATGGCTGATGCAGCACACGCTGAGTAGCCTTTAGTGGAGTTACAAAACCACATTCAAAATGTTTAATTGTACCTACCTACTGTATTTATGTAACGCAAAATTAAGATTTATCTCTATTTCTAATTCTATTATTTACAGAACAGGGTTAGAATAATAGATAAATAAAGTGACTGTAAAAGTATAAGAAGCGGTAGAACTTAGCGGTAGGAGCCTAGTTCATTTGAGAAAGTACTAACACCACTATATTTTCAACCAAGAATTAAAGACCTTGCGTTACAGTGGGCATTTGAACAAGCAGTAGGTTTTCAGACTGGGAAAGCTAGTCAATCTAAAAACGGAATCAGAATAGTGATCAAAGCCATTGATAACGGCGAGCTCATCTCCAAGACTCGCTATAAAAGTTGATGAACCTACAAGAAGAACCGCCTCCCTCCTAAATGGGGCCGATAATTGAAAACTTCGGTTTAATCCGAGACTCTTGCGTAAATTGAAACGTGGTGAACCGGAAAAAAGATAATTATTTGATTTTGGAAAAAACGCTCGTTTCGGATGTTAATGATGTTAAACATTAAGGGAGCAAATCTTTCTAATCCAATATCTTTTTTCAATTTCCATATTCAAATCAATATTCGATTTACTGGGACGAGTTTGTTATTCTTCTGTAACATAGATGCCAAAACTTTGACGTGTTGTTTTATTCAATAGTCATGGAAAATCTGCTTGATCATTAAAATTGCCTTTCTAAGCAAATACAATAAATTGAAAATAATTTCACCCAGTTTAACTGCCATACACAACACACTATCAACAACTTATAATATATAAGATATGTATGTAAATATTTACAAAAAAGGTAAATTAGATAAAAATTATATAATGGTTCAAAAAGTAAAATAATTGCTTAGTTTAGAGCTAAATATTGCTATGTGAAAAGTCCATTAATATTAATTTATTTATTTTTCTACCTTCGGCACCTTGATTGTCTTATGCTCCAAATAAGTTTCTATATTTCATTCTAGCAATTATTATTTATTTGTCAAGTGCTTTTGTAAACAAGTTCTAAGCACTCTAAATCCGCCCGCATTTGTACAATATTTTTAATACTCCACTTGCCGCATTGTTCGGATCACGTTAAGTGCTTTTAATTCTTACAGCACTTATAAAGAATTCCACTTAGAGTAGTTCATTTTGCCTTGCACTGTAATTAGTTTTTAATATTTTTGTACGTGTAAGTTTCACCTACGAAGTAATTAAAATATCTCAAAAAATATCTGTTATTCTTAGCACATTGTTGGTGTAGTAGGCTGTTGGTAGCATTAGATGTAGGAACTCATGAGCAGAAGACAAGGACATTTCGGGCACGAAAATATGGGATTGGATCACGTTGGCTGAATGAATGATGACAAATGGTGGTAGAATCGAATAGCCTTTTACAGATATACGGTGTCCAGGCTAGGCAACATGATGACCTAGATTATGCATACCAGGAATACTCAGACCTCACAGTTCAGTTGGCGCAGAAGGCAGAGCTACTGCCTTCTGCGCTGCATGTCGTTAGTTTGATTCCCACCCATGACGAACATTTGTGTGCCGAACATAGATGTGTGTTCTGTGCTTGGGTGTTACTTCGAATTGGCTTTAGTTAAGGTAATATGTCACCTACAAATTATATTTGAGTGATAACGCTGTGAACCTTAGTTTTATAAATAAATATTTAATTATAAATTAACTATATTATAAATAAAGTATTGTATCAGTAAGCTGGTTCTAATATTATAAGCTGTGCTTAGTTTCGCTTAGATGGCGCTATGTGAAATATCCATGTGTATATATTTTATTATTAACTTTTCAAAAGTAATTCTATACTTGCGTTACGTATTTTAGTTACGTGATAGTATTGTTAAGAACAATTTCTCATCAACAGTTTCAATTAATAGATTAGATAATACAATTTAATAGATACGTATAACATAATGTTTTTAAATAGTTTTTGTAATACAATTAGGGACTTAGAAATCTTATTAGTGAACATTCTCCAATATTGGTGCATAACAGACAAATCTATGTCATTATTCTGGATCCCTTCAGAGGATTTGGTTATTTTGCTGGAGTGGTCTTTATTGAGAAACTTTTCAATTGTTCGAACGGAAAGGGAATGGAACGATTGTGGTCATTTCCAACTCTCCACTTTTCGTTTGGGTACGTATTATCCAGGAAAGGAAGCAATCACCCATTTCACGATTGAAATCCCTCAGTTAAATAAAAGTTTTAAGTTCGGAGTTTAAACGAATGAATCTTTACAAGGAACCTTCAGAACTGCATCAAGCGCTGTAAGGCTCTTTAACTTTAAACAAAAAGGCATTAAAACTTAATGGAATGATTGAGTTTTAATGCCTTAAATGATTGATGTGTATAAATCCTTATGATGTTGACGCAGGAAATAACTGTATATTTATTACTTCCAATAGAAGATTGTAGCAATTGCCAATTAAGGTTATCCAAAAAAAATAAAAGGTAACTTAACAGCTTTTTACTAAATGCATTTGAAAGCATATCTGTCCGTTCGTTTTTATGTCCGTCAGTCTGTTTGTTCCAGCTAATCTAGGAAATGGCAGTATCGATTTAGACGGGATTCTCTGGCAGATAATTAATTGAGTAATTTAGGCTTCGTTTATTTTATAAAAAGAAAGAAGAATAAGAGTTCCGTGCAAAGAAGTTGTTAAATTCCACGAGGACTAAGTCGCGGGGACAGATAGCAAATAAGTTAAAAAGAGGGATTTCAACTAGAGAGAGTGGAATAGGCTATTATATATATAACCACGGAACCCTAATCCAGATTGATAGATCGGGCTGGCTTATGAAGGGCTCTGGAGTATGCCATTTTCCTTGAGATGTTTTCATCCAAAGAATTAGTTTCATAGGTTAGACTAGGTTTTTTTTTCGTCGGCATCATGACCGGAACCGGAACCGGAAGAAAAATAAAACAAAAAAAAAATATGGCAAATTTTATAAAATAAATAAATAATCTGCACCGTGTATGCTTTCAAATTCATTTGGTAAAAATATGTTATTTTGATATTACAGACAGTAACTTTAATCTTAATTATTTAAAACATAAATAGAATATAGATTTCTCTCACCAGTGAAATGATAAATTACTAAGACAAAATAAGGAATTTTTTAAGCCAAACTGAGTTCCCCCGTTTTCTTTGCCAAAAGATGCCACGAAAACATTTGACTGAAATATGTTCCTTAAAAATGTGCTTAGTATTAAAGTTGAAGCAACATAGCGATTCGTATGCACCTTGAATCTATGGAATGAGGTTCAAGAGCATGGCATCCTGTATGCAGTTGAATTTTTACCACGAATATTTTTAAAAACTTGTAAATCGTACTTCCTTACCACTGGAATAAAACTGAAAACGCGAAAATACGCGAAGACAAAGAGCGATAGAATTCTTTTTAAGTAAATGAATGTGATCGATGCTCCGAGAAGTAATGAATTGCCTGCGGAGGATATCTATGTCCCAAATGCAAAGCCTAGACTGAGCACTCTTTCTAGAGATTTAGCTCTTTGATTTATGCACTAGATTTATTGGGTTCATCGGCCTGTGATACGATTGCGTCGTGCTGTTAAAACAAAATCATATTTAAAGGTTTTATAGTGTTTGTTAATAAAGTAACTGTTTTGGTGAACTGATCCATTACCTGTCGAAGCAAGATCTAAAAGTTTGATAAAATTTACTGCATCAAACAAGAGTACTAATATCACAACAAAATTTAATTAACATTGTCATCAATAAGGCACTTCTTAGATTAATGGCAATTAAATATTCAAATACTTAACCAACACTTATTCCAACCGATAACACCAAAACAAATACACAGTTCTTAATTAATTATATATTCTAGGCTAAGCCCAACATAAATTTGCTATGATCGTATCAAATATAATACAAACTGAGCAGACTTACCACCAGGTGGGCCCTCGGCTCTTTCCGTCACATAGTGTTATAAAAAAATATTACTGACAAAGACATCTGAATTGGACGCGCCCTACCATTGCCACCGGAACCAATGGTGCACCGGAAGATACGTAACATCGGTCAACGTCACTAATCATCCTGGTTTTAAAATACAAAATAACATGTGCTTAGTATTGACCAAGCACATGTTGTTAAAGACTTTCATACCTACGAATTCCGGACGAGAATAAATACACCAATTTTACGGGTTAATACTACTGTAATTCTTTGAATATAATTTTTAAATTTTATAATTGAATATAATATAGAAGCTCTTAATATTCATACCAAATATCAATAATTTCAAGATGTATAATTCGCCTATATTTCGTATCTTAAATTCGATAAGAAATGATATTATGTAACGGATGCAAATTTTAAGGAATAGAACATATTAATACATAGAAGTTTAATTTATAAATCACTGTTTCTATTTTTTCATCGCCACTAACTCTACCATATTTCTGAGGGAATTACCCTGGCCGCTCCACCTCAATGCTTTGTTACTATTTTCTTAAAAGGATTCGAAGATAGTAGTAATCTTCTTAGCCTCAACTATATTTCGCAGTCTTCACAGATTTTCTCAGCGTATCTTTGTGAATAAAACCAGCTTATCCTTACCTCAAACCGTAGCTATTACATGGGGTATAGTGTTTGTTGGAAGCAACTATATTTTTTTCACAAATAACGGAAACATAAGACTACGATGTATACTCGTAAAAAATATAAAACAATATCCTCTTCTGACTCCATTTTTTTAAACATTAGGTCTCATCATCGTTAGGATTCGATCTAACATGATTGAATCCTTAATGGTGAAAGGACCATGTCATTGGAATTACACGCCAACCTACATCACTTTCAGGTAAGCTTTAATGAAGTTCATGAGTGAGAACAATATTCAGAGATCGGGTATGAAATCGACAAATTACCACGTCGATTTAAACCGTTGTTTCGTAGACGTGTAAACAATAGGTACCACGTTTCGATCTGCTTTCAGAAAGCCTCAACATTGCGCGCCGTACCTTCGTCAAACTAAGGACTCCCTAATATCGCCGACATAGGAATTTATGTCGACCCCAGATCCCCTTGTCCCATTGAAATGGTCATTCTAGTAAAGCACCTGTCATTCTAAGTAATTCATCTTAGAATAGTATCTGACAGAACTGTTATTGTCATTAACCTTCTAGGTATATATTAAGTTTGTAGAAAATTTCACTAATTCCGAACATCCCTTCCCTACTTGTTATTCACACCAAAACTGGTGGAACAAAACATATTTTACTGAATTTTTACTCGAAATAATAAAGTAGCGAATGTCCAAGGTATGAGCTACATTCATAACAAATTTCAACTAAATCCATCCATCCGTTGAGACGTGAATGAGTAACAAACATACATACCAATAATAAACATGCACTACGCGGTATAACCCGCATAGTTCCTGTTCAAAAGTATTATCCTTTGAAGGTGGGACAGACATTCAGACAGGCTTCCGTCTGAATGTCATTTAATCTGAATGACAGGCATTTTAATTTGAATTCCTACCTATGGTACCTTAATATTGAATAAAAGTCAATAAAATTTCTCAACATAAATGCTCTATTGCAAGCCAGAGGCAAGAAGAACCGTTTCAAATTGCACATTATCATTTGGCGTGATGCCAAATTGATTGCTTCCACCGCGAACTCAAAGTCCATAAGTGTCGCAGCGTTATTGGAAATAAAAGTTATAAACCGAAGGAATATGTTCCTTTTCGAATCCGGTATCAGTTATCGTATGATCAAACCCTGTTTTAGAAATGCCACTCCCGGAAATGTGAAGTACAGCCTCCACACCTATCACCTATTAACCTGCCGCCAAGCAGTAGTTCATTGATATAGAAACCACAAGTTTATGAGACTTTATAGACTGTCTCGGGTGACGGGCGCAACTAATACTAATACTTCGACTTCGGTCGGGGAAAACCTAAGTTGTTTTGCTGTTATTATGGCGGTTATTATGGGCTTCAAATCCTCTTCTAAATTTTATCGTAATAAAAAATGTGAAAATAGTATGTACCTACAATTTATCTACAAACAATTCGAAATATCTATTCAAAATGAATAGGTATTGACCAAAGGCAAATGTAGCCGCAAACTTCTGTACAAACTGCGCTCACCACAAAGAAAAATAAATAAACAATGTATTTGAAAACGTATAAAAATACATTAACAATGTTGCACTAGCTGTGAATGTGAAATACTTCACAACGCAGGGAATGGAGGAAAGTCACAGATGTGCACTGACAATTGCGCCCCATTTGGGGTTTGTTCCGTAATACATTTTATTATTGCAATGCGATTGTGGCTTTGGCTACATTATGAATAAATAAACCAATAAACACTTTTTTAATAAATATATTTCTGTGCTATTATGTCTGTCTATTCTGTATATTTACTACAGTAGTTCTAATATATAGTGTTACGAAATAAAGTGAATATTTTTAAGACTATGTAAGAAGTACTATGTAAGTACGTGCTTATCATTTATTTAAACACTATTTCAATTAATTTGATTAATATATAATCTATTTTATCAGAAATCAGTTAGTTTTATTTGTCGATAGTCCTTATTTTATTTTTTATAATAAATTCCCATTAAAACATGCCAAAATAAAGGAATTTTTTTCCATTCTAAAATCAGCTAGGTTTCACTTACGATACAATAGAGTGAATACAGCATTGTCACAAATTTGCAGAATTTGCTTACATTTTACATAAAAATTTCGTACACACAAATTGAGAAAAATGTTGTAACACTTTGGAGTTAAAACCTATATAAGTTTTTTATCTATGCTATATAAATTGTGTGCTAATACTAGTATTAACAAACTATTTAAAAAATTAAGTAATTGTGTTTCCATTGCTAAATATTGAACTGAATATTGTGGTTTAACCTTCGAGCTCGTTTCAAAAAGGAACTCAGAGCTAACGACCCCTTAATTCCATTGCAAACCAAATTTTACAAGACAATGTATATTCCTTTTCGATTTCGTGTCGATAACTATCAATTCTTACTAGCTGCATAGGCGTGCGGTGCCTTGGGCTACACATTTAGGATTCCAACGGATACGGGGCTAATAAATCGCAAAATCCTCGATAACAAACCCACCCTTCTCATCCTGAAAATAAAGTTCTGTTTGTACTTAACAGCGTGTACTTTACGAAGCTTTTCAATGTATTATTTCGGCTGTTATCGTGAGGATCTGCTTTATTACATCTTGAGAATGCGAAGTGCCTGCTTTACGGGGTATAAGGATTTTATTGACATAATTTTATGGTTTTCGTAAGGGTTTGTAAGAGACTGTTAGCTAAATTGCTATTTAAATTAATTTTATTGCGGCGACAATTTCGTGAGAATTGTTCCAAGTAATTGATGAAGTTTGGTAGAGGCGGTAAGTAAAAACTTATATCTATAGATAACTGCTACTAACTGGGCGAAAATATTATACAATACTATATGATACAATATATAAAATAACAATAACTGGTTTGAAAAGTTAATGCTTAATAAACTTTTCCTTGAACTATTAGTATAATTTTTAAAACAATCCTTTATCACGGAGAGCTACGCGGTAAGCTTCTCTTTTATACCGCACCTATTCTGGGAGAGTTCACAATGGTCAATGGTAGAATTAACTGGGTTAGACGTGGCTCACGTAGTGTATATTCCACTGCTAAATGCCATTATTCTGTCTACCCCTTCCGGGAAAAACTGTGATATAATAGATGAATGCGAACGCTACTCGTAATCCATCCCCTTTACAATCTTAACTACTTTTCAAACAAATGAACTAAAACACTACTGTACAATATTTAAAAAACCTTTTTATTAATGAGTATTGAAATAGCACTGTACGTTATTTGAATGGATAGCAATTGTACGATACAATACCGTATTTCTTGGTAAACGGAATGCAGGTGGTTATGCAAATGGTCTACATGTGAAAAAAAAAGATTTTACGAGGCACAAACTGTAGGAACTTGGAATTGCTTGGTTGAGCGGTATTAATGAATCGACCTGTATTTTTTTCCAATTCTTTATTTATGAAATTAAAATTCAAGATCCAATGTAGTCAATAAATAGCAAAATTGCAACTAGTAGAATTGACTTTAATATTTTCATTGCTTTACAACCTTTGAGGATATCACTTTTTCATCTAAAAAGCAAGTAAAGCTAATTCATAAAAAAAAAACATTAAGATCGGTAATTGACAAAGAAATCGTGTAACAAACAAACCTGGTGCAAATATAAGTAAGTAAATGTTCATGGATATTTAAAACAGCGCCATCTAGCCCCAAAGTAAGCATAACTTGTACTGTACTAAACTGATAGAATACTTATATGCATCAATACCCTATGTTTCTCACACAAATGGGAAAAACAATTGTCCTGGGTTGGAACCGAACCCACGGCGTAAGCGCAGAAGGCAGAGCTACCAACTTATCTGTGAGGTCTGTTTGATGTTTGTGATGTTTTACAGAGTAGCATTTACACATATTGAGCTTGCGTAACCTGACCTGTAGCGCTGCCGTCGCCGACGGATGTTTTAGACTGCTGAAACGACCTTATTATCCTAATGACGTCATATATCGACTGCTACGACAGCAGGTACGTAGGTACATTATACGTTAATGGCCGCGAACAAAAAAAGCATTTTATTTTTACCTGACTTCGAAGACGACTCGTTCAGAGAACACATATTAGATCGAAGACGAACTGATCTGTATTTACGCATAATGGAAAATATAATTACACGAAATTACCAGATCGTGGTGGCCCAGGGGCCAACATTATCAATAAGATTTTCACTTGAAAAATTAATGTGTGTTCTCGAAACGGTGAAGGAAAACCGGTGATTGATAAAACCGAATGATAAAACCGGCATGTCTTAGAACCAAAAATTCTAAGACATGTGACATCTACCAATCTGGATTGGGCTCCCATGAGAGATCTAAGCCCATTCACTCTCAATTATCGGGAGTAAGCCGGTGTCCTTCCATTGGGAACATTAGGGGCTGGTACGGTGCACGAAATTGTGATTAGAACAAAATATGTAAATTCATATAGCCAGCGTTACGGACCACCAGTTGTATTACTTATGAAAATATTATACAAAAAAAATGGAAATTTCCGCTTTAAAATTATTATCGGACTGGAATCAATAGTGGCGCCATGCAGTGCCTGAATTTAACTAGCTGCCGGAACAAACCGTTTATATCTTGGCCACAGACTAGTTTCACGATGTTTTCCATCCGAAAACTTAAGCTAATTGCAAAATTCGAGATAACAGATCGTAAGTCGACGTAACTACCAACTGACTGAGCCATCGCTTAGAAAATGATTTACTTTAATCTGCCACCAGCGCTCACTTGGTCAATAGGAACTGATATGGCTATCTGCTCCCATAAATTAAAAAATAATGAGCATTGTGAATTATGAGGTTTGTTAATAGCACTACGTCTACTTTCTCAGAACGTCTACGTCTTACTATATCAGAGCAATGTGTTTAAGCCCCATTTTTCATTCCAACTCAAGCGGATAAGAGAATGATCCAGTAGGTACTCAACTTACTCTGTCATTGAAAATTCTATTACCCTACTCCAAGTGCTCACAAGTGATTTACGAGCTACTCAACCGTGGCTAAGTCTCTCGACGTCTTGCACTAACCTCAGCACCATTTCATGCTTAATCTTAGACTTGACCCACCTCTGACGGAGGTGACTGGATTTCGACACGAGCTAGAAATAGTACTTATATAACTATAATATTATAATTATATCATTTACCGTTTAAAAGGGAAAGTAATAGTTTATTTAATGGTGTTTACTCTAAACTGTGATTTTGTAATCCACATCACGAGACAAATTTGAAATTTTCGAAAACGATCGGAATTATTCGAATTCCGAATTAAAATGCGATCGTTGATAATCCCGTATAGAAAGCCCAAACTTTTGTAGCCTTTTACTTACAAGTTACATGAATGTGAGAGTTCAATATCTCAATCAAAAATTTCAAACGACACATATGTGTGGTTCTGAGATGCCATAATAATTGTTTAAGATGTAAGGTTTAAAGTTATAAATGCAATGTACGAATTATTATGAAGACGCTTGATTTTATTCGTAAATTGCATTAGGTAAGCAGAAATATGACAAGACATAATATAAGAGAAATTTTTGTCTTGGTCCCTAAGATGTCGTTATCATACTTAGAATCATGACTATTCACACTATATAAGTTTATTAAGTAACTAACCTAAGTCATTAAAATAAATTATCTCCTAAACATTTCACACAATGCTTCGTATTTCATCATGACAAAACGTAATTTAGGTTTGTGCTCTAAAATCCCATTCACTAAATAAATCGTACGACACCACATTACAGGACTGCAACGCATTAGTTTGAAATAGCAACTTGATAAATGAACGCAATAATGGTCATTAATGACGCTGTCAAGTTGTGAATTTTCGTTATAATTTATTCGGAGAGGAACTATTCATTTCAGTCCAGCATCGCCTATCAATGATATTAATCGAACCAGTGGTATAGCTCGAAAGCCAGTTACAATTTCTCACATTTTGTATCATTCCTACTGACCAGAGAATCATATAGATACAAAATACAAATTTTATATACAAAATTTACAAAAATAATAAAATAATTCTCTGTGTCGCAGCGTGCATGGACAAACACAGACTCACAAGACCAGCACTGCACTGCAGTGTTGGAGGCCAGTCTCACATAAATCCACGCCTTGGGGAGGCGAGTATAAGAAAAGTATTTCCCATTGAAAAAAAAAATGTAGTATAATTTTACAGTATTTGGATTTTTCTCTTTTACTTGTGTAATAAGAAATTGCTTCTAGTCAAATTTGATAATTGTAGGCCAACGGGATAGCCCTGTAGGTTTGGATTCCTTTGTGATAAACAACTGTATATTTTCATTGCGTTGACTTTGGAGTTTAATTTTCACGGCTCCTATGGTTTCTATGACACCTTCATGCTTTCCTGCGTAAATGGGTAACAGACAGACAGACGGATAACCAATTATAACGGATAATATTAGGTTTTTTTTTGAGGTACAAAACTCTAAAAAATAACAAGTTCTCGCAGCGGCTGTTGCCATTGCTACTGGTAAGTAATCGCCACCCAGCATTATGTCACTCAGCACACATAGTAATGCCAATCATCAATTGAAACTCCATTAGGTCGCCAATAGCCTTTATCGCTTAGTTCCCACGAAGCTCTTCAGAACCCTCTACGTTTGACATACGATAGGAGTACTAACTTCGAGCATATAATGCAATATCCCAAATTAAATTGGTGGCTGCTCCAGGAATCTTGATACAGGAAGTTCAAGGGTCATAGGTTATGCGGTAAATATTGGGTATTCTGACGAGATGAGATTTTCAGCTTAGCACACTATATGAGATGATACTAGAATAATGGCTCCGTATTTAAGGTTGTAGTTCATGGTAAATAATATATTAGATGGTAGGTAATTCCACTTTCAAATAAAACCAAAAGTTTCTACTATACCTAGTAAAGATACAGGATCGCTGCCAAACAATGCAACCACAAAGTTTTTGCTCGATTCTTAGATGTAAGTTTTTATCTGTATAGGTATCTGGGGCCACGGAAGTGCGTCCGCCAAGTCGAGTCGAGCTAAAACAAACACACAAGGGCAGGGCCTTACCATCCTTTTATCGAAGCCATGCAGAGCATTTTCCCCCTGTTACTTCGTTATAGATACAGCTGGGAACCTGAATTTTAAGTGACCAAGAGAACATAATAGGTATATTCCCAAATTAAATCTAATTTGACCCAGTAGTGTAAGAACTATTTCAAGTCAATGTTCCTTAACTTGTCACTGACACACTCACTCACGCGCCGATCAGAAAAAAATTCTAAGGTACTTCTAGCAGACTAGCAAGCTTAATTTTTTTTTTATAGCCAAAAGCTATCCATCAACTTTGTCTTATGTCAATAAACAAAATCTACCAAATAGCAGCAAAAGAACTGCATTGCGAAACATGCGTTTTTGTACATGTTGTTTCTGTTGGGTTATAGAGTATCTCTTTACTATCTGGCAACCCAGTGCAAATAAATGTTTTATTCCAAGCCACACTGGATTGTGCCCATCACAGTCTGACATGAAAATGGTCCGCAACGAGTAGAATTGTACACGAAGGAAATGTAATCCACACGCATTTCTAACTACTTATTCTTTTAGAAAATTTTATAATAGCGCATACTTCCTAAATTCCAGAAAATCACTAGAACTTAGTAATAGTCTCTTAAATCCTTTAAATACGGAATCTTTAAAACAATTTGAGAAATATTAAGACAAACCTTAGTAATCTCAGCAAGGCAAAGAGTATTGACCTAAAATTAACGTTGGTAGCTTTATAAATAATGAAATCTTCATTATTCGGGCGCCATTTAAAATTTACAGGCAACAAATACCATGAAAATTTATGACGGCATAAATTAAGGGTAAAAGCCGCGAAACAATAAAACTGAATGTAAGTTAATTTACTTCACTGTTGACATTTACTGTCATTTTGAAAAGTTAGTACAATTTCATCAAAGGACGCCAGACTTCGGGTTGTTGGTCTGACCCTGGTGGGTTAAGTCTCTCGTAGCCCTTTGTATTTCGCTCGGTAGTAAAAATTTTATACCTGTGTGGCCTGTTATGTTGATATAGAACCTCAAGAATCTTGTTGGTTTTGTATTTTAGCTACAGTATTGTTGTGTAGCTAAATAAAAGTGTCTATGACCACAAATAATATTAGTAGTTATTTATTTATTACGCCCATTACCAACAACAAAACGACTCAGCAATTTTTTGACTTACGAGTTACGATGTTGGTCACATATGGTCTTACTCAGGTAGTAAAATGCTTGTCCTGAGTAGAAATTGAACCTACGACCTATAGCGCAGGAGACAGAGCTACTACCAATTATACGAGTAATAAAGTTGAATACTCGTACTTAATCTTTTTCCACGTGGTCTAAAATTGTTCGATGACTTTTTAAGATTATTTTTCCAACTCTTGAAGCGATCAGTTTTAATATAATCGTCTACAAAACTACTACTGACCGATCTGTTTCGAACGAGCAGACTCCACAAATGCTTCCCAAAGACGAAGAGGTCATTAATTTCGAGAAACAGTTAGTTGATGATGCAAAGTTACACAAGACTAGTTTATAATAGGGTACGGTTCTGCAAACTAATAGATGTGATCTGTGGACTTTACAAATTTAATGTAAATTGTAATAACAATATTCAAACAATCTAAGATATTGGATGATTGTGTGGATAGTCCATATTTAAATATAGTTAGTAGGTGAGTTTTAGTTTATTTTAGACGGCTCCGTTGGTAGTAGCCCTGCCTTCGCAACGCGCGGTTCCGGGTTCGATTCCCGACCGGGACACACTTTGTGTGGTGAGCATGGAGTTTGTCTTGTTTCTGTGTTTTTCCATGCCATCTGCAACACTGCCTGAGACTTCTATTGTAGTATTTAGTAACAAAGTATAGGTTTAAAAATCACCTATAGTGCACCTAACTGTATCCAGTATCATAAGGTAAGAAAGGACATCTTATGGTTTCTTATGGTTCTTATCTAATTTAAACTAGAAAAACACATTGCAAATAATATTAATTCTTATCCTATAACATTATCTCAGGATGAATAATCAACAACTACTCCACGTTACTATGCGTAGTATTTCTACAACGATGGATTTAGAATCAGCCTAGCATGTAAATTCAGAGAAACAGGCTATTGCAAGCATATTTTTTGAACCTCATGCCTAAATCACGGACCGCATATTGTTTGTTGTCTAATTACATGATATGTATATTATATCCTTACATAATATAAAACAAAGTCGCTCCCGCTGTTTGCATCCTTAGATCTTATAAATTACGCAACATATTTCAGCAATACATATACTCGTAGTAATTCAAGAGGAAGGTTTATACGTAGTACTAGTAACTCGCCGGGGCGGGTCGGTAGTACTCATATATAAAGGCAGTGTGTCTGCAACGATGAATTTAGATATTCTAGCATGCAAGTTTAGAGAAACCGGCTCTTGTGTTACAAATGTGCCCCTTTCTGATCCAGCTTGAACACTGCTTTATAGCAAGCTTGTAAATGTTGATTATCTTAAGTTGATTGTTTATCTAACTACTGCTGCCTCTCCTCCCTTCGGGTTGAAGAGTTTGAGTTGGAACAGACGTATACCTAAGAACTATAAGATTAGTTAAAACATGAAAACTGACTGTAATCTGACATACATGTAATGTACTAAAAGAGTTCTTATCATACTTTATATGCGCAAGAATATGTTTCCTCGTGCGTGTAAATTTTGACGTTTGAAAAACGGATGCAAATATTGTAATCGTTTCTTTTCGATTCGCCCACTTATTTAAACGTGTTTTGCACCATATATTTGAAATGTATGTTGTACAGTTATACTTCAAAACCAAATTCCAATAGGTAAATTGCAACGTCTTCACAAGTAAGTTTTACGGGGTCCAGATGCTCGCGTCCGTAGGCTATTACCCCTTGAGTACACGTAACCGCTCGATGAAGCGAAAGAAGCAACCAAAAGTAGCAATAGAACTAGTGCCAAGTCCATCCAGAGACGCACTGCCACCACACCCGGTAATAGAAAGGTAGGGGTGCCGGTGAAATCAAAAGTGCATGAGACGTTACATTCACGTTTCGGATATCGGGTACAACGGAATGCGACTAGAATCTTCACATATTGTGGTCGGGGAGGACCTAAGTCGTATTGGTGTTGTTATGGACGGAGGTAAGCAGTTTACATCAAGTAGGCTTTTTAGTAGTATATGTATACTGTAAATGTAGTGGCATTCGAATTGTAAAATGCAAATGAATGATTTATTAATTTGTTGTATTAATGTACACTATGTTGGTGATCTTATAAATAAATAGACAATCTTCAGCAAACAAGAATCAGGAACCTGACACTTCGATAAAGGCGATACGAATTAGTTGATTCTCGGCAATAATTTATCAAAGTCGCAGCGGGGCGTAGGCGGAGTAAACAAAATCCGTAATTAAATGAGCAAAGTGATTGCTTAATCGTGTCTAAAATACTTAAACAGCGCTTTTTCTTTGGACTACATCAAGATTTCCATTTGTAGTCAGTCTGGAGTCAACGAAACTTTTAATCAGCTTTATCACTTGTCTACTGCCTGTAGACTACTGGTGAATATTTGTAGACGAGTTGTTATTTGTACTAACTAGTACAATAAATCGTATGAATGTTCTCGTGAAGAAGGTATATGCACATGTGACAGGGGATGACCCCTTGAGGATGGTTGCTGTTATAATAGGCAGAGAAGTCCACAACTCTCATTAGATGGGCCATTTATGTTTTGCTATATTATGTTAACGGACTCGTATAACTGACACTGATTAGTACAACAAAGTATAATGTAATTTTCTATTATTTCAAATTTCTAATGTTTTCAGCAAAAAGTCTATTTGCATTCTTTAAAGTTTGATCTGGAAACATTCAAGAGTTTTTTGGCCGTTTCCTGCCATTATAATTTTTCTCCGAGCAAATTAGATAGAAAGTTACTTCGGTGATTAAACCAGGCGCAAAATTAACAGAATCCCCGTCATAAACATTACGGAACCCAAGGGACTAAATTCAATTATGGGAAGACTCTGAACTTATGCATAATAGTATCGATTGTCTTGTCCAATATTGCGGCTGTGGTCGCGTTTCCCGGATGACTGGTTCAAATTGCTGCTTTAATTAATCCATCCAAGTCTGCGGCTGTGTCTAATATATACATAAGAGGCTACTTCGCAAATTATGGTCCATATACTAGCTTTCTTTTGGAAGTGTTTCTAAGTTACAGCCTTAATAAGTCTGTAATCTATCTATCTACACTTATAAAAAAACTAACAAGTCCAATTCTGTACATTGAACAAATTTTGACATTTAGTGTCAAATTGTTGTCAATGTGTTTTTTTTTTGCAGGGCTCTCTATAATCGATACTGAAAACAAGACTGAATTTTTTGTACGAACGTAGTTGTACAGCTAATCCTTACATAATATAAAAAGTCGCTCCCGCGGTTTGCACGCTTAGATCTTTTAAACAACGCAACGTATTTTAATACAGTTTTCAGCAATAGAAAGACCACTTTTATCCTGTAATCTTCATCTTGGTATCATGTAAATTGGATGGCCCATTGATCAAATATTTGCATTCAGGTCATATCTGATCCTGAATATATTTAGAAAAACTGTGTGGCTTAGTCTGATTAACTGGGAGTCAAGGGAGAGCTCACAGATAGATTCGTTTTCTTTTTGATTCAATTCAGTTTTTAATTTGGACCTTTAAAATTAATCACATCCAAGCAAAGTTTATTATCTATTCATACGTTCGACAATTTTATGTGCATATTTTTCAAGTACAGAAAATTACGAATGGATGCGGCCTCTTAAGACATTTGCTAATGTCACGTCAACAGAAACTCGATTTACCTCATCCCACTAATATTATATTTGCGAACGAAGGTATCCGGACGTGTTTGTTGCTCACTCGCGCCATAACAACTAAACCGATTTGGCTGAAATTTTAACTGAATAACTCACAAGCTGCTTTTCATTTTGGGCGAAGCTCAACGTAACATATGTTAACATATGTATACAATTTTGAGATAAGCTCAATCTAACGTAGTATTTCATTCCGTTGTGATGAATAAAGGTAACAAAGTCACGTCTAGCGGATAAACAAAATTGATGATGGTTCGACACTATCCATTACTACGGTTGGCGCATGCCCTTCGATTTATAAAAGCGACGCAGTGGTGAGTTTTCCGGTCAACTGCGCCGAACATTCACGGAGCTACTCAACTGCAACGGATTTCCAAACATTGAGTTTTTTATTCAATATGATGGATACAGATATAACAAGGACGTACGATTAGAGAGAAAACGTATGAGCTTTCGCCCTTGTAGCACATTATTTAATCTGAGTTTTCAGTCATGAATATAAAATTATGTATAAATAATTGAGGAGACAATAAATAAAGCCGTAAAAAACCACCAAAATATGTCCTAAAATTACTTTACATTTTAGCACCGTTACACAAACGTAAATAATTATGTAGTAGTGATTCTAATACTGCCCTACATATAAGTAAACGAAGGAAATTTTATACTATTCAATGGAATGGCTTGTCAAATGGCTTCGTGTAGATGGTCCGTAACGGCGATTGGAAGCGTCAGCGCGCATCAACCGTAATAGTTCCGGAAAATACCTAGATGTAAGCAAAAAAATTACCCTTTTCTATTGCAATATCCCAAGAAATACTTACACAAGAAAGGTAGTTTTATTTAGAAAAAAACAGCAAAAAGATACAGTATTGAGATGGTACTGCACCAATATTTTTAAAATAATAATCACTCGGCTCAAGTACTCGCCTGCGGCAGACGAGCTGGCGGGTCACCTGATGGAAAGCGGTGGCCGCAGAACCACAGGTCATCATTACGATTTAATTAGGACTAAAAAAATTTGGACTAATCAATTAATAAAAATTAAATTAAATTAATGTAATGTCAAAATAACAGCTTTTACTAAATGCATTTGGTACAAATGGTACTTAAAAAAAAATTCTGTCTGTCTGTTAGTTCCGGCTAATCTTGACGGGACTTTCACTGGCAGATAAAATCACTGGCACATATATATAAGGCCTTAGCCTTTTCTAAACTAAATGTAGCAAGCTACTTCTAGCTTGCTACATTTATTTTAGAAAAGGAATAGTAATTAGGATTCCACTAAAAAAATGTGATATTCCACGGGGAAACCACGTGAAACAGCTAGTTCTAAATGAAACCATACTATGTTTCAATGTAGTAATGATCTTTAATTAAAATTTTGAGTAATCATTTTCGGTAATCATTTTTAATTAAAATTTTTACATTTCAGATAAAAATGAATAAGTAAGTACCAATTTCTAGTAATAGAATAGCCACAGAAAATGTATCAAGGCTATATAAAATATCAATGATATTTAAAAGACTTTGAAATTTCAAATACATTTTTATTTATTCAACGATGAAACGGAAACATTTTATTAATGGGAAACCGTGATTAATCTTCAGAAAGCAGTCGAAATTCTTGTCTTATCTTGTCTTGTGAAGAGGAAAATAATGGATTGTCTAGTCTCTCACGAAATTTTATTTAAATGTATTGGGCTTTATTAAATATTTTTGATAGGTACTTACTTACTGTCATCTAAAAAAATAAACGATCATGTGCGCTCAACGAACATCAGCTTCGTAAAATCCAAACTCAATCTTAAACTTGTTTATTATTTTGATTTTGACTGTTTTTGGAAAATATCCAAATTATATATTGTTTAGTATTTAAAAGATTTAGTATTTTAAAGTATTTAAGTGTAGTTTAGTTCGGAAAAACAATACGGATTCGTCCAAGTACAATTACAGCGGAGTGTTTTCTGGATTCGTCCAAGTAGGTAAAATTACAGCAGAGCGTTCCCTTCGCTCGTTCCAAAAATATTCCTAACACAGGTTAAGTTTTTGTTTAAGTTATGTGGGCTTACCTACCTACAAGTATCATCGAGTATTTATTTAGTAGTAGGTAAGTTGCTTGCTAGGTAAATAATACCATAGTTTCCTCAAGACCTCAAGATTCCCGAAACATTTAAGTTTGTTCATGCATACTCTTGTTGTAGATTCGTGTTCGCAGGGTAGTTCTCAAGAACTCACAAGACTTGAGAGTACAAAATCCACAACTTATAATTAACACACTGCGTCTCACCTCAGCAAGTCGATTCTCGCTAAATGGAGACGAATTCCGAATTAAACTTAGTACTAATGAAAAACAAAAGTTGTTACGTACATACTTAGAGCACTGCCAGCATTTTAATCACCCGTTCCCCACTTGAATTGTAAATTGCACAACCTAAATCCTCCATTTCCATTTCACTATAAGATATATTTACACACGTGGGTCACGTGACCCTTCCTGGTTGAATTGTATATTATCTGTACGAATTAATTGGCTTCAGTATTTGTTCCACCCTCCCAGCTTTCTAGTTTCACGCGGCTACTATGTTGTCATTCTTACCAGAGTACATCCGCTGCACTTTTACTGATTATAACTTATGGCTAACTCAGCTACGAGATATTCTCGAATGAACGAGAATAAGGTTAGCCATGCAGGCGTGAAAATGATGCGCGCACTGACACCGTGCAAATTGCATTCACAGTTTCACGAAACTCGCGATTCAAGTTTTAACTTCAAGCTGCAGTCGACAAAATGCTAATTAAGATTATTACCACATTCGTTGTTATTCCTTCTTTTATTTTAAAATAAGATGCACCTCATGATGTTTCCCGCGGTCAAAAAGCCATCAAATGAGACAATGGTATTTTCAAGTACATGATTCAATGGCTTCTGCTTATTGAATCATGTACTTAGACAACAGCGAAAAAACGTCACTTCACAACGTACCGCGATCTGTTCCAGAAAATAAAAAACAATGAAGCCGCTGTTTAAATTATGAAAAACAATCTGTAATAGTTTACAGAAGAGGAACTCTTCTCTTGCCAAACACAACTTGATGAATAGCAATATCATGGCTTTAACTTATTCAAAGGATACAGCGATTCAGAAACCCGCTACATAATGAAGGTTAAATTAGCTGTCCACGCATTGCGTGCCACTTTCGGAGTAGTTAACTTTTATGCTCACCGCGTGGAGGCTTTATCATAAAAATTTCCTCATATAGGCGCCCGCCGGGCTGTCGCGCTATCAACTATAATGTGGTCTGCCATTGCTTCGATATAGAGCTCAACCTGAGTGAATAGTCTTCGCTTAACAGCTACTTAACTAGTACTGCCTAAGTTCACGCGTATTCGGTCGCCAGCTGATAATATCCAAAAAGCAACTGGTGCTTTAATATAACCCAAGAACCAGTGTTTCTTAAATTGAGGAATGAGCTGGTTATTGGACTATGATTTAAGTACCAGCTGTTCATTTTGTCACACATCACTATCAACGTCATCGCCGAATATGTGTCGTAATATGGTAGGATGATGATGGTGGTAAGATGGTAGGTATACCATCTTAAAAACTATCCATTGAAGTAGATAGGTATAGTTCCTTTGGGGACTCTTTATTTTTTTCGAGAACAAACACATAAATCATGTCGATAAAGTTTTCCGTAGACCTTAAAATGATACAGTCAAATAATACAAATAAAAAGCTCAATCAAAAGTACAATACATTATTAGAGATATCCAATACCAGAAAACATATCCAATGTTTTCTGTTATTGGATATTTTTATCTATTTTATCTGGGTCACTAATTGATTTTCGTTTTTAAGTGAAGAATTAAATTATTTTTTTAATTTAAATAATTAAATAGTACTAGAAATAAATACGAAATTTAAATACGTAACTAGACAAATATTCATAAACATTTCACACAGCGCCATCTATCCCCAAACTAAGCTACATCTATTATTTTTTTTATAAATATATTGACACCCAGACACGGAACAAGCATTTACGTTGATCACACAAATACTTGCCTTGGATGGGAATCGACCCCACAACCTATGGCGCAGAAGTAAGTCGTGAGGCCAGCAGTATTTAAACCAATCATCTAATATAGACACCATATACTACAAACTTTAAACGTTTACACACTCATACCTCTGTACTATGATTCCCTGTGTCGCAGATGGCATGGAAAAATACAAGACAAACACACAAGACCCGAGAACAAGCTTTATGCTCACCACACAAAGTCAAATCGAACCCGGGACCCCTCGCTTCGAATACAGGGCTACTACAAATAAGCTACGGAGGCATGGATACGCGTTTAAAAAAATTTTACTTGCGGCTCTCTAAGCTACAGAAACTTATAAACGAAACCAACTGTTCTTCAAAAGCTGTGGTACAGTCGCGTACAGTTGCGTACAGTACAGGCCGTTAACCGTATCACGTATCGCCCTTTAGGGCCGCTACAGCTTCGGAACTGCGTTAAAATGTTTATAGTCTTTGGAATCGTTCGCACAGGTGCGTGTTCTGGCTGAATGGAAATTAGTGCGTTTTACGCGCAGTACTCGTATTTGTAACGTTATTCTGTTGTTTCCACAATTTAACAGGTTCTAAAAGGTTTCTGAAAGCTGAAAGCCATAGGCATAGCCCATAGGCAGAAATGAAGACTTTCAATCCAAAAATCGCTGGTTCGAATTCAGCCCTGCCTCCATGAGTATTTTGCATGAAAAACATGTGCGTGATCCACATTCTTAAAACAGGTGAAGTAAAACTTTGTGAGAAAACTTATATGAACTAGAACCTAAAATTCGAAGACATGTTAAATCTACCAATCCAGATAGAGCCCCACTGTTAATTTAGAACCCATTCTTCATCACTTGTTAAGAGTATACCGTTGTCTCTGCAATGAGAACATTAGGTTCTGATGCTTACAGAAAAAGATGTCTTCGCAATTACGATAATTTACAGCTACGCACTCCGTTTCTTCTCAGCCACCAAGTGATGCTTATGCATAGTACTATTTTCTGCTTCTAACCAATTTTGTGTGCGTATTTTCAAGGGACCACATTAGAGATCAAATAAAAACAATCGTCCAAATTGGCACAGAGGCGAAGCATAACAAACATAGAGACAATTTAATTATCTCTTCCTGTTAGGAAATTTGTAAAAAAGATCTGTTGTGGCTTTCTCTGCACATGAAAACAAAAATATTTGGTTCTTAATAATAAACCTTTTTGTCCCCCGCTCTAGGATTTTCCGTGTCGCAGATGTCATTAAAAATAGATATTGTGGTGAATGGCTTTTCTTAGATTCAGATTCAGATTCAGATTAGATTCAGATTATTTATTAATAACAATAAGTTAACTTAATGTAATTAGTAACTTAACTTAATGTAGTAGCAATAGCTTTTACTTCTGTGTAGACAAAACACACATAGTTGGTAAACCTAAACTGGTATTTCTATAACTCTTGGAATAAAGTAAATTGATTGGATGGTTTTTATTTTTAACTATGCGGGTTTGCAAACAAAACGAGATCTGAATCTGAGACGCTCATTCAATGTTAATCTGTAGTTTCGAAGTTGGTACTAAAGCTGTACGGTTAGGTAATCCTCACGTTACCCTCGTTCCATTTCATTACGGACACACGACATGACCTGATTATCAAGACAGTAGCATCATAAGCCAGCGAGCTCATTGTGTAGTGTTCAGGATTTCGGATAATTAACTAAGAGATGGTTATGGTTAGTCTACTGATCGGGAGATAGTTACCCACCTAAAGTCAGGCCACCAGAAGGAATGTGGACGTCGCAGGAAATCTCTCTTAAAGATCTTATCGTTCCTCCTACATATTTTCGTGGTAAATCTAGTCTAATAATTCATATTTACTGGCACTATTCTTACGTAGATTTTTTTCTTATAGGCTATGATTGGACTAGCGAGTGTAGCGAGCGATGTTCTTAAATTCTAATTGGACAATTCGGCATTGTGGGGTTTTATTTATGCAGGTTGGTCTGACCAAAAACTTCTTCATCGTTTATGAAATCTACCTTTCTGAAGCTTAGTAGATGAATAGGTAGTAGAAGATCGTAAAATAACAGTTATAGTGTAGTTTCTGAAATGGGGAGTTGTAAGGGTGTAAAAAACCAGCATAAAAGAGATATTAGATGAAAGGGTTTTGATTTAGCATTGCAAACCGATTTATATTTCAGATATTGGTAACAATTTACTAAAATTACGTTAATTTGAAACCCAATCGGATTTTAATAACCCTGAAACGATGGATATAATTAAAGCTTTTATAATATGAGCAATGGAGAATGTTTTAAAATTTCAAATTTCTATTTCTATTTTGAGTGTATTAAGTTTATATGAAAAAGTTGCAATTTTACAAAATTTTAAATAAAACCTATTTTACTAATAAATGCTTTAAACATTTGCTCATTATTATCTCCTTATAACAAATCAGGTAAAAATCAAAACTCGCTCTAAAATCTAAATCATTTTGTCTCCGCCGTAATCAGATAGCAAATTAAACATGAGTTGCTTATCCCAATTAAGTAAATTGCATACATAACGGTCTGAAGCTTTAGTATCCAAAGTTAACTGAATAAAATTACTTATTAATCTGTATTGTCTTGTATGTAGATATTAATATGGGTTACCCTAGAGAATCTTATTGATATAATAACAATTAAGTTAATGATATAAAGTTCGGGAGTTCATATTATAATTCGAGGCGATCTCTTATGGTAAGTACATATTATAACCAAGGACTGCAATATTATAACCCTTTTCTCAACTTTTTTCCAAATTGCCAGGTAGGTATAAACTTATCTTTCAAAATAACCTGCTCAATAAAGAACAAAGTTTCTCACACTCTGGGGAAATCATCTAACTTACATAATACGTCAAGTGTCTTAAACTCTGTAGTATAAAAGTACTAAAAGTACTTTAATAGAGAAATTCACAAGGACAAAGTAGAGCTACCCAGGTAGGCCATTATTTTCGGAATTCTATCCCCATAAGAATAATCATAATACCTATCCGTCTATCTGAAAAATACATAACTAAAATCATTACCACCATTCACATAATCATTCAAACGCAAATTAGGTACAATCAGTTATCCGTGATCAGTTATGAGCCGTAGTTGATTCAATATTATGTTCTGATGAAATAAGAATGCAGTCTGATCTTTACTTAATCAGCACTTAGAGCTAACAAAGCCCTAGTTCCAAACCTGTAGAAAGTTTCTTTCTTTAGAAAGTTACAATGCTTCGATATGAACAAGTGGATGAATAGGTAACCTCTATATTTGTGAAAAAAAAAAAAAACAATAGGTACATATTGTAAAAAACGTACCAGTGACATTTTGTTTAAAAACTACACTTCATACTACAATCGCTTTTGTTCGATAAGAACATTATTTTGTGGACTTATTTCTATGCAATCAAAGAACTTAACAAATAAACAGGTTCTTGTTTCATACTAAAAATTACTTATATCTACCTTTACTTTTATTTATCTACTTGAGAGTTCATTAGTCAGTATCTCTACCTCGAGCTCGGCATTTAAAATGCTTTTACTTGTTTACCCGCCAGGAATTGAAACGTGTATTTTCGATACAAAAAACACAATGTGCGAGTTGAAACACAATCCCAACCCAAATACCCTCGACAAATGGAAAATTCTTAATCGACATTCACTCTCCGGATGTAACCCCTCAATAAAAGACCATTCAGATCGCAAATCCCTTTGATTCACGTTAATACCCTGGCGAAACAATACCAACTAATCCCAATACACGTCGAACAAATAAAGCAGGTACCATATTTAGTATATTTGACACATATGACCAACATAAAAGCGAATTACGGTTGCTCTCTTGTTCCATGGAACAACGATAAATGGATTCAATACACAAACGGGATAACGAATGACATCGTTTCAGCAGAATCCACAGCGATCGTTTACAGGCTACATTATGGACCAATATCATCCGAGGCATAAGTGTTACATCCATATGTCAGGCTAACATGGTTGTGATAAGTTCGCAGAACATTTATTTTGGGGTCGAGCGAGATTGGCTCAATCGATTGACACCATTTCAGCGCAAATGGCGTACCTAACAAGTCGAGATTTCAGAACTTACAATCTGGCTGACAAATTGAATGGCCCTGTTTACTAGCTTGAAAAGCCTGAAAAATATATGACGAATGGACCAACAAATATAAAATAACACCTACCCATTTAGTTTCTCAATGACTAAACAAAAAACTATGATGTCTAAATGGCTTTCCAAAAAAGTATGTTTCACTTAACAGATACGAGTTAAAGATAGTTCCAAATAATTGAACCGACATAAGTAAATAGCACTGTCCTGGCGTTATTAAGACGACTATTTATTTTACCTACGGAAATAGATTTCCTCGTATGTCAATGTGCACCATTTTTCGTCAACTTTAGTTTGTAATTATAATACGAGTCTACGACGTTGAGGGTATTTTCCGTTAGATTTAAATCTACAGTAGATAAAACGCAGAATTTGTCATTAAATTTTTAAATAATCTATCTTTAAATATAAAAATGACTCCCTATTCCCTTAGTCATCACGCGTGAACGGCTGGACCAATTTTGCTTATTATTTTTTGGTTGTGATTGTTATTGTCGTTGTTAGTTCCTAAAGAAGAAAAAAATAAGAAAGTTGCGCAGAAAATTCCCGGTCAACTGCGGGTAACACCGCGGGCGCAGATAGTTAATAATAATAATAAATATCCATGGACATTTCACACAGTGCCTTCTAGCCCCGAGCTAAGCATAGTTTGTACTGTGAAATAGATATCTAAGTATTAAATAGGTAACTCACGACTTACACCGCAGAAGGCACAGCTAATTACCAACTGAACTATAAGGCCAGTCAAAATTAATCCAGTTACGAGTACCTATATTCGTGTCGTTTTTTGTGACTAGGTTTTGGTAATATCATTCAATGGTCTAAACGCGATAACCTTCTGGAACATTTTCAGATTTAGGTTTTAGCACACTTTACTGATATTTAGGGTATTTAGTGAGTTTTCTGCCAGGTCTAGAAAAGATTAGTTTTCCCAAAGTGTCTTTCCAGTCTTGCCAATTAACTTTGAACTAATGTAATTAGTGTAAAGTATTTTAAAATAACTTAAGCATAATTAATAAATGCTGGATTATATGAAAACATTATACTGTTGCTAAGCAATGTAAGTATCTACATTTGTGGGTCACCATGGTCACTCATGCCTTCTCATTTATTGCCTAAAGGCCCACCTAGACATTAGTGATACCTAATAATGTTAGTGACAGAAAACAAAAAAAACATATTTTTTATAAGTATATTTTTACAATTTATTGAAAACCAGGTTTGCAATAAATATGGTCAATCACAGTTTTCAAAGAATGTCGATACGCAACATTATCCTGTTCGAGAGGCCGTACCTATTCCGTTCGAAATACCAGTTTGGAGAGCGAGATACTTGCGAGAAGTAGATAAAAATAACGAGTCTCCCATCCTCGCCCCCTCATTTATTTACATATATTCATTATGCACATACATCTGGCAAAAATTAACAAGGAGAGTGCGTAGATGAATGTCAAAATCATCGACTTGAACAAATCCACTTTTTCGTTTTCTTTCCTTGCCTGGTGAGTGAATTTTGGTACCAGTTTCTTCTCCGTTTCGCCCCTCCTTGACAATTTTTTAAATTATCACTTGACCTGAAACAAAAATTGTATTATTTAATTAACATAATTATAATCCGTAAATAGGTTACAAGTGTAAAACAAAGAAGTGAACTAAATCATTAATTATTATTGGGTATTTTATTCATCACAACTGACAACACTAGCGGCCGAAATCCATTTGTATAATTGATTAAATAAGATGATCAGACCCTGCTGCCGAACTTCTTCTTCAAAAAATGATTTCACTTTTAGAAAAATATTTGCCGAGCGTCAATTTTTATAGATTTCGGCACATATAACGTTTAAAATTATTAAATATTGCAATAAAATTTACATAGGACTCAAAAGTCAGTGTCAGTGTCTACTACACTGACAAGAGCCAACCAAATGAAATCGATATGGCAAACGTAGTATTATCGACGTTTCACGGCTTCTTCTTCTTCTTCTTATTTCTGGCCTTTTGCGTGATGCCGTTTCACGGCTAAGTTGGTGACACGGACTGTCCGTACAACTGTTTGTGATGTGACGTACAACTGACATTACGCTGGTTTGTTTAATTATGTAGTCTGTGGGTTGCTTGGTTTGTTCACTTTGTTCGTAGTTCGTATTATCTACATTTAAATTACATTGTTTGTATGTTTTGTTTGCAATGAAATAAATAGTACCTTAACAATATGTTACCTCGCAGTGTGATGTTGGTGAATGAATTGGCGAATGGAAGCCATTAAAACACGTTGTGAATTAGTGATTACTTGCTCTATGAGCCACAAGTACCATAATTTGGGGACGTGAAAAGAAAATTATCAAAATGTGGCAATTATATACAACTGCCCAACACCGCCCTCCATTCTACTTAAAACTGGAAACATTGTTTGATGATGATGATACCAAAACAACATTCGTGTTACACGTGACGAATTACGTGAAGCTCTGGTCAGAGCAATTTACGAAAACAAAATTACTCAAAATTTTGACGGTATCAATCTGATTGCAATTCTTTCATGGCTGATGCAAAACTATTGCCTCATGCTGGTTATGCACCCAAATAGTATTACTATTGCCGCATACTGGGTGTGCACACAAAAATGATATGCACCTAAAATCATCAATGTTGATGTGATGTCATATTATGTTCAACAACCAAGTGCCTTTGCCATGATTATCATTGATTTAAAAAGTTATTTGTTTTTCTGCTGTGGCTGTGAAATACTCTGAAATTTTCCAATATTTTTGTTATTCTCACTTGTCTTTGTGTTTTATTCTATGTTTGTTATTGTGTATAATAATGTTTATTGCCATAGAAATTTCATGAAAACCCTTAAGGTAAAAAGTAGGGGTTGAAATTATTTCAAGTTATAATATTCCATTTTTAAATCTGTCACTTGTACATTTCCAGGACTGTAATCCAGGGCTTGAATTCACAAATAAAGAAAAATTTCTTCTTACTGGCCTACAATTACTGAACAACCCAAAGGATGTCAATAGAATGAAGTTTACAGAAGCCGGCGATGAGCTGAATATCAGTCTGGTACGAACTACTGGATTTGTTTTGGAAGTTCAATTTAATTTGCCTGTTTGCAGTCCTCTATATGTAAGTAGGTATTAGAAATAATTTCTTGTTTCGTTTAGTTTTTATCAGTAATGGCTTACGGGTACTGGTTGAGTCTCAACAGGTGCCTAGCATAATTACTTGCATGATTATATAGGTATATTATTTTACCATCATCATCCAGTTCATCATATACAGGTAACAAGCAACAAGCTTAGCAAATAGTCAATTAAATGACTTTGACTTACCTTAACTAAATTATTTATTATGTTGCTAAGGTAAGCATCTACTTATTGCTATCTTAAGTGCCTGTTAAGTGTGTAATAATATAACTCCATTCATTTGCTAGTTGAATATTAGTATAAACTGATTGCTGGGGGCTTATGATAAGAAAAATATTTCCACCAGTTCTTTTTACTAGTTGAATATTGAAACTGGTTGTTAGTGTTTGACCAAACAGCCAGTTCCACCACAGCAAAGTATATCTTATATATATAGATCTGTAATGTAGTCTCTCATTTTCAGTTTTTCAATATTGTAACACGACCACTTTTGTTGATAATAGATGACCTAAAGAAAAGCGAAGGTGCACTTAGAACCCTTCTCAAGCAGAAAGACCAAGAAATAACATTGTTTGCACAAGAGTGCGGGGAAAACTTTTCCATGAGTAAGTATTTATTATGTCTATATAATTCTTACATTCTGTGATGTTGTTACATTATCCATTAGCATTTGTTCCATACCACCAACTTTGTTTTCAGTTATTTATTAGGATTCATGTTCGCAATTATATTCTATTATGGAGTCAATGTTGCTTGCATGTGTATATATCCTTTGACTACCTACCCATAAAACCCTGTGTGGTGCTAAAAGAGGCAACATAGCAGTAGGTTAACTTCTGCCAAGCTTGTGCAAGTCTGTAGTCATTATTGTTTTGGGAGCAGGTAACCACTTAACAAAGTATGGATGTATCCTAATATAGCTAAGACCTAGCAGTCTAGAAACATTTAATAAAGCATGTTTGATACAATGGAAGACTGCCAGTCTTTAATTTACCAATAATTGAACTTCTTGAATAATCTTCAGTGTCTATTGCAACAATGAAAGTGAAGATAGGCCTGAAGGAAAACAGTGATGTCCCATCAATTTTGTTACCTTATAAAATATATTCTGTGCAATTTTCAGTCAGCTGCAGCTTTTGGTTCAAAAATAGGCTAACTTTTTAATCAAAAATACATAATTATATGCAATTCCAGTGAAATGCTTCAGTACTCCGAAATATGTAGATGAAGTCCACATGAAAAAGCACAGTGTCTATGAAAATTTGATGGGAAGTCATGAGAATTGTGTTGTACCAAGTGAAGTTCTCAATGGTCACCCATTGCCACAACCACGTAACTTTAAAGTGAAAGAAGAGTAAGTATTAAAAGGCCTGTTGTCTTCCATGCCTGCTTCTTATATTCTCACTGTAGAGATACCGGCTTACTCTCGACAACTGAGAGTAAATGGGTTTCGGTTTTTTAAATTTTCTGGTCATTTTTACCATTGCAGTATACCATTTATCGGAAGTACACGTAACAACGAGTAACGAGTAGTTTAGTCAAAACTGAAATCTGTAGGAGACATAGTTTTAGGAGGAATCGCAGATGAACATTTGCTATCATTACAAAAATAGTATTGTCCGAAAACTATACTGCCTTTTTGCGAAATTAAAAAGTATCTTTGGCCAAACTTTGAGCTTACCTGTTATTTTTTGTTGAAGGAAAAAAATTAAAAACCGAAACACTGGATTTTGGCTTATTTATCGAAAATTGTTGAGTTAGGGAATGAATGATAGTTGGTAATAAATAGATCCACAACTCGTAACAACCAAAAGTTGTTGTTCTAATTATTACCTACAACTTTTACATTTAACTTTTTTCGGTAGGATGTTAGCAGCTATCGTTTCGATTTTTTTTCCCTATTTTACAATGGCTTGTTAACAATATCCCGCTGTCAGATCTCTGTAACGACTGCTGTCATAATTCTGACCCCCATTTCTACTGATCTAATGGTATCTTCAAAATAAACTAAAACGTTTCAATGTATCCAATTTACGAGATTCAACTTTACGTACAATTAAACTGTTTCAGGCCTCTAGAAGAACCTCCAGTGTCTATCTCAATGACGAAAGTAAAGATAGACCCGAATCCAATTATATCAACATCTATCAAAAGTGAAGACAGTGGTTCTACAAAAGAAAGCGTTCTGAAAACTGACCCACAATCTGCTGTCAATGTGAAGGAAGAACGGACAGATTTGACTTGCAATGAACCACCAATAAAAGTTGATCAATCTCCATCAAACAATGATTTAAAAACGTCAGAAACGAAAACACTTGAAACAAGTTCTAAAATGAGAGTTTCAATCGGTCTTGTTTCTAATAGCTGTGCACCTGGTGACTCGTCACGTTTGGCTTCAGTGAATACACAACCTAGGAATGAAATAGGGCAATGGACTAAAAAAAGCCCAGCGAAACGGAAAAAGCTGAATTATTAGCTTATAATGTACTTACAAAAGAGCTCAAATGACTGCTTTTAGCCGGCCCGACAATATCCAAGATAGAATGGAGTTGAGAAAACGGCCCACTGAAAATGTTGTCAACGCTATTTATGTCAATGGTATTTGTTAGAGAAGGACAGAATAGAGTTAAGACATGCGAATGCAGACTGCATTGTGTAGAACATGTGCATTGAGTCGATGTTAAATTGAATACCGATAACTAAAATCGGTAGTAGTAGGACAATAAACCTCTACAGTTTATTGACCTTTCTATTAGGAGTACAAATAAGTTTCCGCCGTTTTATTGTAGATGGCGCGGCACGGAGTTTCGGTTAGCTTTCGCAGATGATAACCGGCTTAAAAAATAGTTTGGACATTCAAGAACAACATAACCTATTAATATCATTGATTTTATATTGGTAAAATATAATTTTTATAAGTTGAAAATGTCAAAATTTGAGCCAAGTAAGCGTCATTTGCGGGAAATATTAGTTTACTTCTTTAATTTAAAGAAATCTGCTGCTGAGGCGCATCAATTGCTCGTAGAAGCATATGGTGAGGTTGCTTTGAGTGAGAGAACGTGTCGAGAGTGGTTTCAAAAGTTTAAAAACGGTGATTTCGACGTAGAAGACAAAGATCGCAGTGGAAGGCCAAAAATTAACGATATGTATATTATGAGTG
This sequence comes from Aplocera efformata, assembly GCA_921293045.1. Taxonomy (NCBI): domain Eukaryota; kingdom Metazoa; phylum Arthropoda; class Insecta; order Lepidoptera; family Geometridae; genus Aplocera; species Aplocera efformata. The sequence goes on from OV121045.1 coordinate 6,986,557, forward strand.
TATTATGAGTTGCTTAATCCGAGCGAAACAATTACTGGAGCCCTCTATCGAACACAATTGATGAGATTGAGCCGAGCTCTGAAGGAAAAACGCCCTCAATACTATTCTAGACACGAAAAAATTATTCTTCTGCATGACAATGCTCGTCCACATGTTGCGGCTCCCGTGAAAAAGTACTTGGAAACACTTGATTGGGAAGTGTTACCCCACCCGCCGTATTCACCAGACATTGCACCGTCCGATTATCACCTGTTCCGGTCCGTAGCACATGCTCTGACGGCGCAGCGGTTCACATCTTATGAGGATACCAAAAATTGGGTTGATTCGTGGATAACCTCAAAAGACAAGGAGTTCTTCAGACGTGGGATTCGAATGCTGCCTGAGAGATGAGAAAAAGTGGTTGCAAGTGATGGGCAATATTTTGATTAAATTTATATTACCGTTCTTCTACAATAAATATTTAATTTGTGTTAAAAACGGCGGAAACTTATTTGTACTCCTAATATGTTGGTTGTATTGTTAAGTTGGTAACAAGGTGCTAAATTCAAATTAGAGTCAAAAATCTCACTAACATTTCAGGTGCATCCAATATCAGGTTTTTTTAAGTAGTGTTGATAGAACGGCATGTCTGTAATACAGTTTTTTTACACTTTAAGGGATAGATGGCGAATGACTGTCCATATCGATCACGACCTGCTAAAGTATCCTATCCGAGATAATTCCGAGATTCCTGTAATTTCACAAATACTATTATAGACTAACTACTACCATTGTAGACTACAAGATAAAGGGAACGCATTAATATGCCTACAACCTCTGTCAAATCTAAGGCTTGGCGGCACAAGATGTTTTTCCTCATATACATATATTCGATGGTTTATCGTCGGTGGCCTCCGGGCCGCTTGTAAACTCACCAAAGTTACTCTCAAGAAAGAAAGGATGGAACTTTGAACCAATATGGTTAAGGTTTTAATTTTTTTTTTTTTACAAACAAAAGTGTTATTATGGCGGTTATAATAATACTACTAGTATAGTATTATAATATCTGTGGTATTACTATCAGTGGTTAAGGACCCTTGATGTGTGACTTCGAATCACTTCATTGTTTAATTGTCCAAATATTAGGTTCATAGGAAAGTGAAAAGTTGTTTTTATAATAAACCTTTATTATAGAACTGTTACGAACTAACGATACATCAGTTGTGCTAGTGTAAAAAACGTTACCAGTAATGTGATTCAATGGAAAGTGATCGTTACACATTCTAATACTGATTTTTAGAATAATTTTTAAAGTATAAAATACAACAATTAAAAAACACTAACAGCTATAAAATTATTGCCGTCTCTTTTTATTCTATATTAAAAGAATAAGATAGATGCCGCTTGCTGGTTTGGTATCATACCTATTGGTAAAACATAATTGGATTCAATAGAATTTTTAAGGTCTGCCTTTTTGCATTTATGAAATCGGTCACCGTCACAGGTTAATATATTTTTAAATATGAATTATATAATTCAAAATGTATTTTCGTCAATTTATTTGCCTAGTTTTAGCTTGTAGACATTTTTCATACATTTTCCATCTATTTATTATTTTTACATTTTGTAAAATTATAATAAATAATCCTATACAGATTTATCCTGAGTAGACTGTTATCCTTGAGTTGTCCTACTAGATACTAATAGAATAGTCTTGCTATTTCAAGAATTTACTCATTTTCTATGAAATGTATTGTACTTGTTTTAAGCTATCTGTCGTGATAATGATAATGGAATGAAATTCAAAAATATTTGGAATTTTTGTTGTAAGTAATTGGTATGTATTAATTTATATTTATGACAAATAAAAGCAATTATACACAATTCGTTGTTTTGCAAGATTTCAAGCACAATATTGGGACCTGCCCTTTTTAAAATGCGCCTAAAATATTTTAAAAAGTTATTTTCACAAGCTTTAATGCTTTTACGATATTTATTTTTATCTCATCCTATAACACAGTAGTGGGGTTTTATTTCTACCTTTTATCTTCAATCCAATAAATCACATCATTAGTAACTAAATTGCATGATGACATATACAATGTTTGAATATAAAACAATTGCGCCTACTAAAACATTTTCTAAATAGTTATTTAAATTCGTTAGATATAAATGTGCTTGGTCGTACATAACATAACTTATGTACGTTTAAGGAGACGACTTAATTACTTTTAATATTAAATTCATGCCTTTTCTCGCAGAGGCTAAACTAACTATAAAACAAAATCAGGCCTTTCATTCAAAATTGCTAACCAGTGTGTACAGAGGCTTTACTCTCTGTAGGTACAAACTGGCCTACAATAGAGACGCCGATACCTATCGATTTTTTAAATAATACTCGATTTTTTAACTAGAGTTATTTTCGATTAATCGATTATTATGCTTGGCTATGGAAGATAATATCATGTCTTGATTAAATATCTGATCCTTTGGCCCAGCAACTGAGCTAGCGTTTACAGGGGCTTTGATTCACCAGTAACGCTAAGGCAAAAAGCAAAATGAAAATTAGTATAGGAAGCAAATTAGCTTTTACATTAAAAAAAAATTGCTAAAAATACCTTAATCATCGATCATGCGTTCATTACATTATTTTATATATTGAACGTAATAAAATGTATTTTCGGCGGTTATCTTCAGGCAATATTTAATTGCCTTCCTTCTTGATGATTACCACATAGTCTAGGTTTTGTAAGTATAAAATATAATAAAGAAATATCAAAATACATGTAAATGTAAAAATCATGACAACTCGGGAACTAGACTGATTAAAACCCATGTAACGGTTAAAATTAATACATGAAAGATTCAAATAAATATTATAGCTAACGAATATTGCAAAAATAACAGGTGGGCCTTAAGGTCACGCGTTTAAGTCTCTTATATTACTTTTCATGATACCATCTTTATTTTCAGATCCATCTAACAACCCCTTGAGGGAAAAGACATGCATCTAGGAATATTCGCTACATCTCCTTGATTAGTTGCTGAGCAAATCGACATGCGTACGCTTATTGAAATTGCTAGATCGCATCAAATGCTTCATCAGCTTTTATCGCAGTTCAGTTAGCCAATTAGCTAATTAAAACTTTTGTTTGCTACTTTTATCCATAACTTTAAATTAATTAGTACCTATAAATATTATTGTAAAAAACGCAGTGCGTTAGTCACCGTACTTCTTGACTCGAAGTTTGCTTATGGAGAGCACAATCATCGTTTTTAAGAAAAGAGTAGGTTATGCTACCTCTTGAATAGTTTATCACATATTCGTGTTTTTTAATGAGCGTGACTAAAGCATAGCATGTTAGCTCTTTGATTAGATGAAAAAACACTTTGAACTTACGTCGAAACTATTTTACTTTAAAGTGAAAACCTACCGCCGCCCAATTCTTGTCACATTAATTTTAATAATCATCAATTTTGAATCAACACGAAAAATTTAAAGTTTCCTTTACTATTTACCATTATCTTTATATATAACGATAATCACACTAGTTTAGTAGATTTAGTTTAAAAAGCAAAATTTCACTCGGGCGTAGAAAGGCCCACGGGCCAAAATGATCCTGCAGTAGGTACCTAGCCATAAATACCTACCGTTGTCCATCTTAAACATACTTCGAGTTTAGAAGTAACAGTCCCTTAAAAGTTGCGATAGGTAGATTCACGCACATAGCACACTTGACGCGTAAAGCGACTATTTCTACGTTATTCTTATTTAAATTATTTTTTTAAATTTATAACCTATTTGGTTATCTATGGTAAATTGTTAATCAGACTGAGGTTTTGGAAAGATAGAAACTTGTACTATACTTAGAACCGGTATCCTAGAAATGTTTGATGGGTTTCATCAAACCGAGAGCTATCATTGATAATGCATATTCATGATATGATTTTTTTTGCATTATTAGGATGATCACTATGATGATTATTTAAGAAATGTAATAGTTTTTCAGCGATCTTTCCTTAATTTTAAATACCACCCAAGATGACCACTTTTCACGTTGCGGTTTCCTCTTTAGGTGCTAGTTTAGGTACAGTTTTAAGATACTCCGTAAAAATAAACAATCGATTGAAAATACCTATAAACATAACTGTAGAGGCATGCTATCTAACTTGATATCGCTCAAGGTAAAGGAAGTAAAGCGAGGGATTTTAGAACTTAACGGCACTGCCGTACATTTTGGATTTTTTTACACGGAAGTTATGCGTAGATTCTTCATTACGAACCAAAATACATTTCTACGCCTTATTCATAAACGTTCCGAGTAGAAAAAAGGACTGTTTGTGAATAAGCCGTTGAATATATATATTGAAACTAACAGCTGCATTTTGACACGTCTGTCTCGGATTCAGATGGTTTGATTACGCTGTCTCTTTCTTTCAACTCAAATGCATCAGCCTGTAAAAGAGAAAATTTAAGAATAAATAATAATGCTATTTATAATCAATAGATTTTTTAACAATAATTATGTTGACAATATTTGTATTATAATTACCTTTGAATCTCTGTATTCTCTTATTTTTCTGGCTAAAGTTAAAAACGCTTCTTCTATATTTATGTTGCTCTTGCAAGACACTTCGAAAAACGGCATGTCGAAATCATCGGCTATCTGAAAAGCACAAGAATTTTATATTATATCTTGCCAATGAAATTTTTAAAAGCAGAGACATGTTGCATCTTCTTAGATTTTATGGAGTGCATACAAAACTAAATGTTCATTATCAGCTCCGTAGCTTATTAAATTTGATTTTGTCATTTTTGCCATGTGTAGGCTCCAGTTCCCTAATCAATTATATTAATGTTCTGTCTCGCCAATCGACGGTATCATTGTTAAGTACCTAAATTGTTTCTTACTTAAGTAGGGGCCTACTTATATTTCTACAGTAGCGGCGAATAATCTTTTTGAGGTCAACTTTTACGCGGTCGAACTGTCGAGAATAAAATTTGTCCGATCAAACAGCTGGGATTGTCCGGTAATCGAACTTCTTATCGCCCAGATAGCAATAAACCGAAAATGTTACCTTTTGTCCTCTTTCTCTAGGTACAGCTCTATGATTCTCATGCACGTCGCATTTATTTCCTACCAGTACTTTGATCACATCGGGAGAGGCATACTGTAAATAAAGAAAAATAATACATTAGTACCTATTCACTACATAGTAGTAGAAAAAGACCAGAGACGTATTTTTGTTGTTTATGGGTAACCACTTAACATCAAGTTGTCCGCCTGCTAGACCCGCCACTTTAGTTGCACAATAAAAGAATAAGATGTAATGTAACGGGTAGTCAGAAATAGGACTGATTATTTTTTGTAAAATTACTTGTTGAACAGGATCCGTTCCAATTCCAATAAAAAAATCGCTAAGGGCGATGATTATCTTCGTCTTAATCTAATGCTATACCTTAAGTAATTTTTATTGTAGGATACTGAGTAACTAGGTAAATGACCTAATATTCCTTACTTCTTGTATATTTCGCAACCAGTACGACAAGTGGTTGAACGATTCCAAATTGGCGATGTCATACATAAGGATAATGCCCATAGCGCCTCTGTAATATGCTGTGGTCAAGGTTCTGAAGCGCTCCTGCCCTGCAGTATCCCAGATTTGAAGCTTGATTGGCACTCCATCGAGATTTATTATCTTCTGTTTGAAGTCTATTCCTGGAAATTATATATAATAGCATTTGCAGGTTATTGTCACTCATGAATTGAGGTGTAACCTCTAATGTTCCCACTGTAGGGACACCGGCCTAATCTCGATAATTGAGAGTAAATGAACCTTGTACCACGGGAGCTCAATCCGGATTGGTAGATGTCACATGGCTTCGAATTCTAGGTGCTGAGACATGCCGGTTTCCTCACGATGTTTTCCTTCACCAGTTCGAGAACGTGGTATTGCACGTGTTATATGCGCACATAAATTTTTCAAGTGAAAAACTCATTGGTGCACCTTTTTGAACCAGCAACCTTTAGATTGAAAGTCGGCGTCTGTGCCCCTGGGCCACCATGCTCTCTTAAAAAGCGCAAAAATATATACTTACGTGTAATAATCGTACATATTAATACCCAGATACAAAATAAACATATATGTTCGTCACTCAAATACTTGTCCTGGGAATCGAACCCAAATCCTACAGTGCAGAAGGAAGAGCTACGAGTACTACCCACTAAGTTGTGCGGCCAGTTATCAATCTAAGGATATTTTTTTAGAACATCCAGATCAGTTAACGGTTTATGTGCTTATAATATTTTACAGCAAACAAATAATTTGCATATTTACATTTTATATCTTGTATCCATTTGAAACCCTCAAACTCACTGGATTGTTGGTTCGCTCTTAACTTCACCCACCTCACCTATCGACTTCCTTAATAAATCAGCTTCACAAAACAGTGAAGCAGAAGAACGACTAACTATAATCGTGAGAAAATTACTCCGCAATTTTCTATCGACGAAATCAAAAATAGCGTTGCGATTGCGCATAGATACCTATTCATTTCTATCGATACCAACCTTTGTCGAGACGAGCGAATACAAATTGCTAACACGACTTCTTAAAATAGTTGACCCATTGCGAGTATTGGGCTCGTTTCATGAAATGTTATCGAATAGACAGAACGCTTAGAGTAAAGCTCTATAACTAACAATATACTCATAGCTACACAGATAGATAAGGTAGCTTGGTCTGGGGCAAAGCCGCTGATGAAATTTAGCTGCCTCTGCCAGACTTCTGATATTATAATCTCGTGTCTTGTGCAGGAAATTAGCCCACTCTTGGCTGGTATATAAGAGATGAGTCAAGTATTATAATTAAGATCACACAAGAAGTTATTTCATATATATAGATACTTGGTCATGAGTTGTACCTATCGATTAAATTATTCAGGAAACCATTTGGATTTGAATCAAATGATGGCTGAATGAAAAAATGAATGAAAAATTACATTGTTTTAAGCAATCATTTAGAATAGGTAAAATATTTCAAAACATCAAGATACATTGTACAAAACATTTACAACATTTACATGTTGAAAATATTGTAAATGTTTTGTACAATGTATTTTGAACAATGTAATTTTATAAAAAAAGATACCAGTAAACCGAAACCATTTAACAACTAGGTTTACAAGTTTCCTTGTGAACTCTAGTTTCATTTTATTGAAAATCTATGTAAATTGTATGTTTAGGAGTAGGTAGGTACATAAGACTTAAGTTTTAATATTCAATTGACTACAACCCCACAGACAGATAAGTATTTTATTTATTTATTTTTTATAATTACCTACTTCACAAAACTATCGATACCGAACTCTGCATATATGAATACCAACTGCAGTCTTATGAAAAGGCCCATATGTTAATATTTTTTGGGTACAATATTTATTATGGTGAAAACGACGCTAGAAGCTTGATCTTACATTTGGATAATACTATTTATTTATAATATTAAGTGATCATTAGTCATCTATCTAAAACCATAACTATTAAGACTAGTTTCTAATTTAAGCTGAGTAATTCGGACAAAGGTCTGAATTCCATTCTCGATCATTCTAGTTTACTGTCTGACTAAATAAATTCCCAATGAGGTAGTTCGTGATGATCTCACTGCCTTTATTCCTGAACGTAACTGGGTATAGAAATAATGTTTGCTTCTAGACCTTATTGAATAAATAATGCACTACGGGCGTGCATTTTCTCTAACTGTAAAACAAGTCAAGGAACTCTTGCTGTACCTAGGTCTACAATTATTAGGTTCCCTCACACTATATGCTCCATTGTTCCTCACTTTTCATCCGCATCGGTAAATATAAATCCCTGATTTTGTTATGGCACTAAAACTCCATCACCTGTCTGACAAAGGATCGTAAAACTATAAGTAAATAAGTGGTTTGCTCACCTATTGTCGATATGTATATGTCGTAGTACCTCTCATCGCAATATCTATGCACAATACACGTTTTTCCCACATTAGAATCTCCTAAAACGAGCAGTTTATAAGTCGCGGAGAAATCTAGAGCCATTTTTGTTTACTTTCTTGTTGGTACGCGAGCGATGTCTCAAAACATAGAGCGAACGTGAACTGTCAAAGTGGGAAAAATCGATGAGATTAAATGCGCATGTGCGGTCGCCTCATCTCACCTTTCAACCTGACGCTCATAAGGGTGGGTCGCAACCCTGTCGCAATGAATTTTTTCGTACTAACTGATAGATATTCTGTGTTGATTCTCTACCTATACGTGTGGTATAGCGCAACCATTTACTGTGCCGAGAGCCTTCTTTAGAAAATGTAGAAATAAGGATTTTCTTTTAAAACCTGTTTCACATTATTATTATCGAGTATCCTCCTGTAAACTTACCTAACATTTAATGCAATCAATGGTGTAGTACCTAATCAACAGGTAACAGTTACTGACCTATCCTAAGAATGAAAGCGGCTGTTAAAAGGCCAGAAACCAAATAAGTAGGTGTCTAGAGCGTGACACACATAAGATTGACAGGATTACAGGTTAATCATAATTTAAAAAACTATAATATATTATTCTAGTATTGAGTTACTCTCTTCGTCTCGTCAGAGAACTGATTAACAAACAAAAAAATAAGTAAAACCCAATTGATTATATCCGGAAGTGACCTCCTACCTAGAAACCACAGCTGCCATAACTATATTTATGGTACAAAAACGAGACAAACATGTCTACTTACGCGATTTTGTATAGATAACCTAGGTACACTACGGTAAACATTAATTTAGTCTCCAGGACATCTTGATCGTTTATCATTCCCCTTTGTTTCGGTGTATTACATTACCCTGGTTGTAGTTCAAGGTCGGATTTGTTATGTATTTATTTTGATCGTGCATTTCGGTGACCATTAACCAAAGACCCATTGAACGATACGGTCAGACATGAATAAGATATCACCTTTTTGGCATAAAGTTTTCGATTTTTGTGTTTGTCAACATTTTTGCCAATTGAGTGCCGAGTTTAAAGATTCTTTTACTATTTGATAGGATGTCCGAAGTAGCCCAAAATTCAAATTTCATATCTAAAGGCGAAGAATAGGGGTCACCTTCAGGCATTGAAATCAGATTATTCGATTTTTAAATCAATCACTTGTTTTAAGTTTCTATTGAAGGTAAAAAATGTTTTTTTAGGTGAAAAAGTTAAAACTCTTATAAAATGTAGTTGTAATTACGATACTGCATACATTAATGAAATATACAATATTAGGAAGATCACGTGACTCAGTGATAGCTATAACAACCATCTTTATTTCCATTAAATACTTAAAAATATTCTTAGAAGCGACTCTATTAAATGTGTATAAGTACCTATTACTCCTTTTTATTTCTAAATTATTTTTATTCTACCCGACCTTCTAAAATAAGGATAATCTAAATTTGATTATCTCAGGAAAAATGCAATTTAATTCTTACTACAAACTTACAAAATTCTTCACATTTCCCCTTCCATTATTTGCACCACGTGACAGTAGCTACAAACTGTACCTACAACTACATTTGTCACCGACCACAAATTACTGCTGCCAGCTTGATGCATCGTAAATAGCTGCGATTTTGATGCTTCCTGCAGACTAGATGCAGTCAGGGCTGTGTGATGTTGATAACACCAAAGCGAAGTCACTGCCAACTCCATGTTTCTGAAAGGCATCTAATATGCATGGCGATGAATGAATCGACTAATTAGGTTCTTGATAGGGATAATCAAATTTAGATTACATGGTAATTTTTAACCGACTTCAGAAAGGGTGAGGTTATCAATTCAGAGGTTTATATATTTTTTTAATGTATATTCACCGGGATCTCCGCCATTTATCAATCGATTTGGATAATTCATTTTTTATTTTTCTTTCTGTGATTTAGTTAATTGTCGGTAAGAACGTTTCCATTCACAGGATCCTTCTCATCGCAAGCCATTTAGCACTTGTCATACCATTTGCACTAAATAAGTAGATAGTACTGAACAACTTTATTTGTCACCGACGAAGAAATGACTCACGCCACCCCGCTACATATGAGTACATTTGTTGTAAATATATACCTATTCTGTGATACTTGAGGTAGTTTATGGCTTCACGCGTTTGTGGAAGTTCAATCAGAACGTAGATTTTTTAAATCCGAAAAAAGTTCCGAGGCCCGATGGCCCACCTGATGTTAAGGGTACCCCCTTTACCCGTAAAAACAGAGCAATACGACTTAGGTCCTCTAATACTAATTATGAGAAGACCCAATATCCATCCTGTTGCTCCCACACCCTCCTGGTACTTTTTGTTGCTCCTCTAATTGTTAGCAAAATTTATTTAGTAGTAATTTAGTTACTATTTTATTGGAAATCGAACTAACTCAATCACGTATATTATATTATCTTTACGGTGATCTATTTCTGACGTTTCAGACATAGTTTTTGAATTAAATTGGAATGAGTTTCTAATTTTTAAACGTTATTGTGTAGACCTTATAGAAGCGAAAATCGCACAATTTGAAAGTACCTTCTGTAATCTGAAAGCACAAAAATATACTCAAAATTAACAACAATCGAGTGAATCAATTACGTCGTCGTTAAGATTGTTCTTCTTTCAAATTTCGGTTAAACTCAATTCCATAACAGAAAAAACTTGTTTGTATTGTAATTAATTATGAACACATTTTTACACTTCATTTCAATCGACGGATCCATAGCTAAGTTGGTAATAACTCTGCCTTCGAAACGAGGCCGATATTAATGTTGTGTGGTAAACAAGAAGTTTGTTTTTGGGTTAAACTCATACTCGAACTCATTTACCTATTACTTTAGATCTCAAGTATCGTAAAATTTTATACACACAAGTAAACATTTTCGTGAGCATTATAACATGTCCCAGGAGATCCATACTCACATATATGCACGCCGACGTCAAATTATCTTTAATGTGTTTTAAATTGTGTTCGTCCATGCTACCTGCAACACAGGGTATCCTAGTGATTGCTTCTCCGTTCAACCCACAATTTGATGATAAATAATATTTGTAATAATAAGGGTTAGTTGTTTGTATTTTTTGCTATCGTGACGATTTACTTAGGTAGGTACATGCATAAGCAACCTTCAATCATCTGTAAATTTAGAAAAATGCAATATGCCCGATCGGTGTAATTGAGCTACACTGGCAACCCTACATAAACTATTCAAGAGGTTTATTCCCAAGCCGCAGAATAAACAAAAGGACCGCTTTTAAGCTTCTGTTTCCAAGCAATTTCCCTGCGTGACGGACGATCAAATCACTCAAAGATTTGTTATGGATTTGTAGATTCTTCATTTATTTTATATTCGAAGCTTTGTTATTCTTACATTATAATTAGAATAATTTGCTTTCAGAGAAAGTTGTAACTTTTTATTGAAACCATTTCTCGTGATCAATGCTTCTTGCATTTAATTGGGTACAAGCGCCTGGTGAATGGTTTACTACTGTGATTGGCCATCTGTCTGTGGACTTGTGGTCCATTGGAGGCAAAGTAAGTAAAAATCTAGTTTTTAGAAGCACCTACTTCATTGATTTAAACAAAAATTGGTGAAATATCTACTTTTAAATACCTATTTTGATGATTGCTGCTGCTTATAACATACAATTTTAATTATATTTAGTTTCAAATGTTGTGCTGATATTGCCGGTTCATCCGCTTATGAATTCAAACTTGCTTATCATTATGCTATATAAAAATGATTATTTCAGTTGATTAATTTCGTACCTTGCAAACGTCCGGGATTAATTCTTTGACCATTACCGTTCGCCATTAGCGTTGAGCAATCACAGAGTGCTTAAACACAAAGCTTCCGTGATTTGAAACATTTCCAATCAGTGCTATCTTTACTTAGAAGAGTGACTGGACACTTAACTGGTCATTTGCTATCGTCATTACGAGCTTAATATCTATTAGACTATCACTTTCGGTCGCCGAATGGTCCATTGTCAATGATATGATCTTTTTTTTTGTTTAATGAGCCTGCAGATCCGGCTGATGGTTACCTAATCGGGCTTCGTGACGCACTTGTGGGAATACTATGGAGCAATTAGTGGTCAATAAGTACAGGGTAATCAAAATAGCCAGTTTCGTCTGCTAGGAGGTTGTAACTAGAATATTTGACTTTATTGTGCTACACACAACACTATCGTGGGAAACACAACTAAAAACACAAAAGTGATAACTATTGAAATATCATTGCAACTTTAATCTAGCTCGATTCTAATATTTATGAAATTGTAAGGGTAAATTGCTAAACACTACTTTCAAGCCTATAGGTATCCATAAATCCTAATTGTTTCTTATTCAAATACTCAACCTATTCCCATCTCTAAAAAATATTTTGTAAAATAATATGAACCTCTAAGAAATCATGGGTAATTAGGCGTATGGTACGGAGATAGGCAACATTTTTCTCTTCTGTTTCTTCCCTGTGGATATGTTAAGTGGAGAAATACATCAAAAATAGTACTTATTATTTACCACTTACTTAGTTTGGAGGCAGCAAACCAGCTATTTTCTATGACCTATGGCAGATCTTTATTGGTCTGTCCAGCCGTGGGCGATCCTGTCTTTCTGCATCTCCTGTTAGATTCCATTAATTACATTCCGTGATAACAGGCGTTATGTAATGCACAATCATTGGCGTGGGCGTTGCAATAAATCTGTTTTTTGTAATCATCATTGAGTTTCATTCTGTGATTTACGAGTTCCGATGTTGGAACAGAACATTTTCCTTTTCTATGAGGGTGTCAGCCAGCTTTCTCTTTTAGGTAGATTATATTGACTGACATCACTTATTTTTCTACTTTGGCGCGTAAACGTGACTATTTGGTCGAAGTTGCGTCTTTGTAATTTTTTTAGTTCGAAGAACTCGTCGTGGGTAACAACTAGTCATTGAAAATATAACCCATTAAAAATTTTTTTTAACAAAATTCATCCTTTACTAAAAAACTTGCATCCTTTTGTATGTTTGGTTATAAACACTTAATAAAAAAGTACACTGAAAGTTAGAACTTGTTACTCAAATGCATTTATGGTTTGTAGTAATTGTATAAATTCATACAACCCTAATGGATATAAGTGTAAGTTGTATCCTCAAGGGTGACATGGTCAATTATGAATAAACTCCTTATAAATAAATTGAAATCAACGATTAAAAACATCTTCATGTATGGCATCGAACCGCAAGCTTTACCTTTGCAACTGGTATTGGGCCATTTGTTTACTTTGGAATGCTATTCTCACGGTGTTCGGTGACACGGAAATCACACGCTGATTAGAGCAAATCGGCGACGAATTCGAATGGGCAGTTAAACAAGCAATGCTCCATACAAATTGATCGTTGTCGGTGATTTCAACACCCACCTCTGAAAGGCTGGGATCCCGACTTGCCTGACTTGCCTACTCCGATGACTGGCCAATACAAAAAAAATTAAGTCCAAAATATTGTATCTAGGAATCCCTTAAAAGAAAATTAATTAAAATAAAATGTGTATATTTTTCATTTAATCATATATTTCATGACACATAATAGGTATCTTTGACTATGATCTTTTAAGTATGGGCCAATTCAATCCATCAATATCTACTAGATACCTTTAGCTGTTCAAAACATTTCCAGCTATTAGAAGTAGGTGAGCTAGCATGGTCAATGAAACATTCATGTGCGCACTTGTTCCTATAAAGGTACCATTGTCTGAACCAGTGTATCGGCTTGAGGTCGACGTCTGAGGTCACCTTCCCGGAGACAGCAGGCGCCACATGTGTTCCGGGAACCTGGTGACAAGCTCACTCATTGTTCGCAAATCGTTCGCAAGGTTCCACTTTAAATGTCAGAACGGCGCCGGCGCCGACGCGTCGTTCTTGCGCTTTGAGGCGTAAAATTGAAAAGTATTGCTTTGCTTAAAACCTGTATCGATAATTCCAGAATTTGTTCGAGGTGATCTTTTGGTTAATTAATTGGCAGTAGGTACTTGTTAAGAATGCAAGTTAATCTTAACTATAATAACTATAATACATCTCCCCCTCGCCAGTTCCCGCCTCGTTGGGAGGGGGGGCTTTGTAACCGGGGGCCTAAGAGGAACCCGGGAAGGGCCGCTGCTTTAGATTTTGTTTCCTAGCCATAGTTGGACCGCCACTTAAGGAATTCTTGTAATTATCAAAGTGGCCCCTTGTCCTTATCCCTTATGACAAGGAACAGAACTTTATCTAGTTTGTGAATGAATCTGTAAATAGATTAAATATCTTGACGTCCAAAGTTATCATCGTCACAGAAGGGGACTAATCCGTTCTGTCCCGTTGCCCTTATTTATTTAGACATAACAGTTCAGACTTAGATTTTTGAACACATAATACTTATTATTGTGAAGTATAACGCGAACTACTTATATGAAATCGAATTGTAAAGTGTTAGGTTTGCGCGGAATTATTTATTCATAGAATTCAAATTCCTTCAGTAACCTGATTGAATACCACACACACTGTCATTTATTTATCCCTATCATATTATCCTAGCTATTCGATTATCGACTGCACGTTAACAGCCTGACTTCTCCATTTAAAAAACTTATTTCTAAAGGAACACTGCCGTGCAACAGAAGCTAGGTTTTATATTCCTGCGCCGCCATAAAATTAATTCCTACATTCGCTTTAAACATTTAGAAGTCTTAGAGTTTATTCAATAGAAAAGTGTTAACCAGAGACGGAATCTGAAGTTCAATTTTAACAGCTCAAATCATGGAGAACTGTGCGTATAGATTTTAATAGGTACAAATAAAGGTAGTCGATACAATAATGATTAAACTAACCACCATCAAAATTATATTCTACTCGCGAAACATTCTCGTTTTGTTTGCTACAATATTAATTTATTCGACTTGAGCATCATTTTAAGGGCGTCTTGATATCCACTCTAAAGGTTATTAAAACCATTAAACCTCAATTCTCAATTTTTATTGGGAGGTATCCAACCTACCATTTAAAATGATATAATTGCATAGATATTGGCTGCCACAAATATAAGTACACTGGCTCGCAGAATATCATTACCATTCTTAGGGAGAAACCTATTGATATTGATAAGTAATAAGTTGCCCGGGACCATGACGCATGTAACTGCGTCGAAATATCGGGAGTCAACAAAACTCATAAATTATGGTAAATATCTCGGTAACACGAATAATAAAGTAATAAGTTATCTATCACCTACCCCCACATCCAACAACCTTATAAAAGATAGGTAATTCGTGTAAATCATACGTTAGGCAATAGATCTGTAATCTAAGCACAAGCTGCGAGTAGGTAACACAATGGTGGCTGTCCCTTTACTGTTTAAATGGACAGTATATCAAAGTCGAGGCAACACTTCAATGGGGCATAATGAATGCGTGTGTCGAAGAAGCATTGCTTCGCGTCTGAAACGCTAGAAGGGACATGTTTTGATCATGAGTAGAAATAACTTCCCTAGATTCAGTCTCTTTGTCATGAACGTTCTGCAATGCATTATCCAATGTTTTGTTTGTTTGTAGGACTGGACTACAGATAAATAGAAATAGAAATAAAATTAATTGTCGATTATGGTTTAACAAAAGATGGTCAAAAATATTATTAGGTGTAACATAGCCTATCCATTTCGGACGTAAAATACAATTAAACAAAATTAACCTTAAATAGTATCTTAATCTAACATAGAAATGAAATAAAACAACAACCAGAAGTAAGGAGATAGTTATAAAAATATTAATCATTAAATAATTCTTGCAAGGTGTAAAATATAATACTTTATATATTAACTATTTCTTTAATTTATTTTCAAACACAGCGCCATAGAGGGTTTTCAATGACGTAGGTAGATGATTAAATATTTGTATCGAAGAATAAAAGGCATTTCTATGATACATACTATTGTTTCCTGAGGTATTGATTTATATACGTATAAATATATTGCGGAGATAACAGATAATGTAATACTAACTGGACCTTTAATGTATGTAATGTTGATTTGACCTTACCACGTAACCCATCTTCTGAAGCTAGCATGGGTGACTTGTAGGTATTTTATGTGTCTTATTTATTTACCAAAAACCTTAGACAAAGAAATTAATTTACACAATTTATGGTGGCAGCAATTGATATACAAAGAAAAAAGATTTTAGCACTCGGGTTATATTGTTTCCTGGTTATGGCATGTTTCAGTAGAAGGTGTAGTAGGTACCTACCAAAACACTCCACTATATTTTGATCAATCCAAACCAAAATAACAAAAACCTAAAAATGGTTTCTTTATTTATCGTTGACTAATTTGTGACTTGCAGCTTTTATTACTGCAGAACTTATTTTGTTTCGAGACATTTTGTTGTTTTTTAAACTTGAAAAATTTTATGCCGGAAAATTTACAACGTATCCTTATGACCTTCAAGGTAAATTATGGTCTTTCTCTTTTACTTGATTCTGGCTGTAAGGGGACTATTTTATGGCTTTGGTTTATTTTTGAAATCGAAAAGTGTCGCAGTTAAACGTGGTGAAATATTGCTCGCAATATGTGGTGTTCTCTTGGTGTCTTCGATTTTTAACGAAAGAGGTTTTATGTGGCTAATGTCCTGAATTTTAAAAAGAAAAATATTTCTTTTATCGGCCCTTAGCAAATTGGACATATATATTTCATATGCAAAAACTGATAGTGTGAATGAAGCTTTGATCATATCAAATTTCTCAATAAGATATTATGTTTGTATTATCAATATATATTAATAGACTGAATACTAATAGAATAGTATGCCAAGGTATAGGTACAAAGTATACTAAAGTATAAGGTATACTAACCAGCTTGTAACGGAACTATTGGCTAACAAGTTTTTTTTAAAGTATACTGATGATGAAGTAAAAATTACACTATCTATCAATCTTCAAAGTGCTTCCCGACTCTATTTTACGTGATGAAGGCAAAAATAATTCTTTTATCGCAATGATTTTATTTACAATTGGTTTTCAATCACAAGTCAATACCACAAAATTAAAACTATTCTAATTTTGAAGTCGCGAGATGCCGTGACTTCAACATTAGAATTTGAACATTGAATTTCACATTTAGATTGGTAGCTAGCCTCAGCTATCATTCTAAATGCGAAAATGTCTGGATGAATGTAAATAAATGTCTGGGTTTGTCTTTGTTCGATGTCAAAATTATTAAAATGATTATTTAGCAATTTTTATTACTTTGATGATGATTTATATTAAAACTAGAGTCTACTTTTTATTTCAACGCGGTCGAAGCTGCAGTTATAAGCTAGTTTAGTTATAAAACAAACACTTAGCCACTGGCCCGGTTAATGGCTATAAATCTTCTTATTCGCAATAAAGAGACAATGGTTTGTCGCAATACACTTCATCCCGCATTGCGATGGAGCATTGTGCGATATCAATTTTGCTGAAACACAAAATCTGCTAAAGAAAACACAAGTTCGATGCAGATTGTTTTAGCTACGATTTCACAGACATTTGCAGCAGCTATGTCGCAGCTTCGGCGACTCTCAGGACTTAAATAAGAAACAGACAAACGACTTTTGCATGAACTTGTGGTATCTGAAAATGTTCTTTAGAAAAGGGCTTTTGTCCTGTAGGAATATTTCAAGATATTATTTAACGTTTTCCGAAACAAGACAGATAAATAGTCATGTTAAAGATTTTATTCTTTTATTATATAAAAAAAGATTTAAAAAAGATAAATCCTAGACCGAAAATAGGTAATAAAATTTCCAAAACATTAGATATACCGTTTGACCTGAGCCCATCCGCATTAGAAATAAACATTTATCCATTGAAATATCGTCAACAGCACGTTCTCCTTTGCAGTGCGAGCGCACACTAACGTAACACCAATAATTAGCAAAATCACGATTTACCCCGCTTTCTCGATCCCTCTCGATCTTAACTATCGATCATCGCAGATACGAATCTTATCTTTTAATCAATTACCTACTTAATACATAATCGGAAATTAACGTTGAATTCGAAACCCGTTAAATATATAGTTTTGGTTTATTTCTGCTGTTTCAACATTAATATTAAATAATTACGGTCGTAGCTTCGCTCATGTGATGGTGGGATAAAATAGCTTATCATGACAATGAAGATGTGGATATCTTCAGCTAACTGGTACCTGGTAGGTATTGTTGCAGATGGTATGTACAAATGCAGAAACACAAGACAAAGACCCAGAACAAATTTCATGCTCACCACACAAAGTGTGTCAGGGCAGGGCAGGGCTACTACCAACTAAGCCACGGAGCCGTCTAATTAAACTGATATTTATCCAAGATATGAACCTGAAAGTCCGATATTTGGACGAAAAGATCTCATTCACTCGCCGTGAGCATCACGCCGTACAAAGCCTCAAACTTACGCGTGAAGAAAACGTTATTCTAGAGTAGTGATGCTATTTTAATACTCTTTAGAAGAATAAACACAAAATATTTCATTTATGGCCAACCAACTTTTTTAAAGCAGAAAAGAATAACCCATATCCTTTTTTTTTTCATTGTCAATCTTTCCAAAATCACTATCATACACGCCCACTCCGTAACCAGGCATTTAATTTTCAGGTATTCAGGCCAATGTGCGTTCGCGTTCATTATATCATTATTGTAACATGACTGGCGCCTACATACAGAGGTCAGTTACATCCTATAATGTAAACCATTTATCTTGAGTTTGTAAATTCCAGTCGAAAACTAATTTATCAGAATTTTTCATTTACAACTTTGCCGGCCAATTCCGCTATTATGAAATTGTTCAAATTTAAATTTTATAATGTTTAATTTGGAACAAAGCAGAAACGTAATAAATCTTACTTTTCAATCCTATAAAACTGTCGCTCTAATCGTTCTTACTAAATCTGCGCTAAATATTCCAAGGTCAAAACCTAAATATTTTCTAACCAGGTTATCACACAGTCGGCGTTGTCATTTACAACTGTAGAAAGTGTTTAGACATTGTGGCATTAGTGGTATTTGTCCGACAAAAACATTGCGCCTGCGTCAATGGTTATATCATCTTGTCCGTCAATGTCCCGGAGATCCGTTATTTGCAATGCATGCAATGCGATTCAAATTCTTTTGAATGCCGTCATACTTAATCGAAGTGGCGCCAAAGTGTATTGCGACTGACACATAAATTGCCTTCTCGATGAAATGTACATTCAAATAGCTTAATAAGGCAAATTGTATGAAAGTTTGCAAAGTAGAATCATTTAAATAAATTGCCCATTACTTGTCCTCTGTCCTGCAAAGTTCTGCTGCTAAGGATTCAAAGTGAGGAAAAGTTGTATTTAATTACTTTAGATTTTAGTCGAGTTGGGTTCTTTTATCATCCATTTAATGTTGTAAACCCCAAATATAAGTAACATTTTATGCCTATACAACAATTCCTTATAACTTTTAATAAAAAAAAGGCCGATGGAGGAGCTTAACAGATTTTCCACAATTTTTCTGATAAGCTGATGTCGATTCATAAAAATAAATATCAGAATGCTATCAAAAGGGTTTTGTGCATTTATTTAATTTTTAATACAGGTAGCAAAATAAGACTTGATAGCAAATTCAAAATCAAAATAATCATTATGTCAAAATAAGACCACATCACATTCATTATCTTAAACCTTTTTTATACATTTTTTTTTCTATGCCACTTAACTTACGGGTCGAATAGACGTGCCAATGTTAACTGATTATCGCTGCCCATAAACAACAAAATGAGAAGACCCAAATTTTATCGCGTTACTCTGGGACCGAGACTCGCTCTGACGGGGACTACTGGGATATTACGCTTCAAATGTCTGTAATTTCACCTGCACACCTTAAGGTAATTCACCTTTCCAAGGGAACATAGCAACGCGACTGCACCGGCAGAGTACCAAGTGTGGAGGCAGTACTTCTCAGGAAGAACTTCGCTCTATTTGTATTGCTTTGTGTTGCTCCTTTACCACAAATCCGGGGGATACGTGTAGCAACATGGTCCGCCAATCAGTTAATTTTTATTATTCTGCAAAGAGAATGCAAGTATTTGTTGTTGACGGAACAAAACCATTATTTGGGTCGCAAGGTCGATTCGCGCCACATAATCTCTGTGGCAAAATGTGAGCGATGTTAACTAGGGCAGATCTTATTTGTCCGGGTGACTCACCATCCATTAAACTGTTATGTAAACTAGCAGTAAAGTGGAACGTTGATTGTAAATCTCGCCGTCTGTCCAGTTCACTAAAATCAATACTGTTGCTTTTCTAGTATCTACGAGTAATATCGATTTCTTCAAACGATATCAACTTTCATTTCATTTATTTTTGCTTACATGCATTTTTACATCTTTCTTGGGATCTTAATGTTAGCTTAGTTAGATAGGTAGGAGATTAATCCTGCAATTGAGCTTGAGTTGCTTTAATTGCTTATTTTTATACACGGTATAATTGAGAACCTTATTTGAATAAATATCATATACTTCTAATACTTTTACTTCTATTATAATACCATTCAACTTATACCATAAATCATTATAGAGTAAATCAATGTGTGGATTTTTTATGTATATAGCTTAAAGCTGAAAACCTTATCATGGTCGTTCAGTTAAAATAAGGGTCTAAGAGTAGAAATTGAAAGGATTGTAAAATCATTTCATAGTAAGATAACGATTTTTAAATCATTATCTTACTATGACGTTTATTCCTGGGCTTTTAAGCTTATCTGATCGATCAATTTGTTCAATAAAAATATAGCAAATATTTTTTATATCCATTGTGAGTATAATTAATTTCTTTATTCAACTGTACAAGGGCATACATAATCAGCATTTTGTCTTGATTTGTAGATATCTCACACAAAGAAACAAAGGTGTGAATATGAATTCTTTAAATGCAAAAGGTTGCAAAGACCGTGATATTTACTTTTAAAATTGTATTGTGAATAAATCAAAGGGATAAAGTTTAAATCGTTTTGCATACGACATATTTTAAATAACAAGGAAGAATGTTCGCATGATAATGTACTATGAGGAGGATTATCTCAGGAATTTCTGGTTGTATTAATAAAAATATCAAGTTTTTACGGACCTTTGTGGTCTGTCTAGACCAGTGATACCCAAAGTAGTCTATATCGACCCGCAGGGGTCAACGACAACATGTAAGGGGTCCATGTCAGCCCACATTGTTACTTTTGAGATCAAGGCAAATCGCTAATTTAATTTTGACTTTCCATGAATGGAAACTAAAATGGAGGGTCGGACTTGACTTGAGACAATACATTTTTATTATACACAATTTTTACAATACATACAAATACCATTTACCTACAAAGGGGAATTTTCAATAGAAAAATACAATATTCGCGAAGCAGCTATTTCTACCAAAACTGAAAAACATTACAAGTGGTCTTCGAGACAAAAAGTTTGGAGACCTGTTGTCTAGACTCACGCTGAAATACAAATATCTGTCTCGAGAAGTTGTGAGCCAGGCAGGTGTCATGCTTCCTTTTTATTCTGTTTTATTGGATTGCGTGTTTATTCATTTATTTATATCATCATTCATTTACTGTTATTAATTGAAAGTTGTTGTTGTTCTCGTGAATTAATTGCTATAATGGATTTTGTTTCAATTATAAATTAATTTTTATTTTATTAATGAATATTTAATCTTTTGTGCGAACATTCTTTATGGTATTTCTTTCGAGTGATTAAATGGCCAACTATGCTGTCCGAGATTCCAAACTGCCCGAAGGCCAACATGGCTTATCCACTAGCATAGCCAGAACCGCTCCAGCCACTTAAAACCATCCAAATACCGACTGGGCAATGCTTAATTAAGACGATCTAAAAAGAACATCTAAGCCAGCTATACATATTGAATATTATATTAAAGTTAATATTGTCCTATTATACTTGATATCTAATGCCATGCTATGAAAACAATTTGTTCGTACAACCTTTACAATCTTATGATTTACAATTCATACTAAATGCTAAGATTTTGCATTTGTGTAGAAATTGATTATCATTTAACTTATCAACACCGTAATATTGCTCGACAAGCATTTTAACCAAATTTATTCGCAAACTAATCAATAAATAGTTATTTAGTAGTTTTACAATAGACAATAGAAATTAATCAACAGATTTTCAATAGTCTGTGAATACGCTACTAGTGAATAATTGAATGCTAATAGCATTAAGGGAACAAGCGACGTAGGCGCCACCTGCCCACACCAGAGGAAAGCGATCGTGTTCCATAGACTTAACATCATTTCATTAACATTTTACACCGGCTTTTGTGTACCTCGCCCGAGATATATGGTAATAGATATTTGTATCAAATTAAGTAATAACTTACGATTAGTTTCACTACAGTTTCGAATAGTAGTTTAAAGTGTTTTGTCTAGAGCGTTTGTAGTTAAACATAATGGATACCATTTTTTTTTAAATATATTGTATAATTTTATGGAAAGCTACATTATAACGAATGTTAAGGGTACACCAGTCAAAACATTTGTCATAAATAATAACGGCTAATGTTCATGGATATTTCACATAGCCCATATAGCCCCAAACTTAGCATAGCTTAATAAAATATGAGATTAGAGATAAAATACTTAGATAATACTTTTTTGTTGGAAATATGCAAACTACATATTAACACCCAGACACAGAACAAACATCTATGTTCATCACACAAATGCTTATCATGAGAGGATATCGGACCCACGATCTATAGCACAGAAGCCAGAGCTACTACTAACTGATATGTGAGACCAGTCTTATTAATCTTGATCTTAAACCTACTCTTTCTGTTTATTCTACCCTAGATTGGTTCGGGTTTGAGTAATATTTATTTAGATCATTACGATCGGCTTTCTTCAGTTTATCTTATAAAGATAAATAGGTTCCGATACGAATTCTATAGATATATTCCGTGAAGTGCTTGCATCGAAGACTGACTGTTGATATCTGTGTAAAAATTTTAAAAAGCAATCGTCGCGTCATGCCTTTGATTGTAAATACACTCACCACCTACCTATTTCAGTCCATATAACTTATCTAGTAGCGAACCAGTAAAACACACCTACATAATTTTGCTAATGTCGGTCCATGTCAGTTTCTAAAGTTTATGATCTAAACATGCTTCAAATATAGTTACTCAAATGTTTTCCATCAATGAACTAGAAACTAGATTGTTACTATCATAATATTGATGACCGTTCATTCACATCGATTACGTCAGCCGAACAATAGTTTATTGTGAAATTACACTATCACTTGCATTTCATCTCATTGAAAACGTATCGCATTGTCCGGCCTACGCAGAGATCGGTTTGCCAAGCTTTACATCGCTGGTTTCGTTGATAGAGTTCGATAATACTGTAAGGTATGAAGTAATGGTTCGTGCTCGTACGTCAAGCGACGGATTTGGCAGGTTACGTCACAGCCAGCGTCATCGGTTCTGTCAAGGTGCACGTTGCGTAAGAGCATCCGTGTGGTGTCATTGACATTACGGATGTGTTGTCAATATGGGCCTTGTTATTTTTGCAGTGAGAGAACTTTCCTGACCATTGACGGGAAGTACTGTTTGAAGATGACGTTGGTGAATTGATCAAAGTTTACGGAGACAGGAATGTGACGCGAGACAAGCCAAGCCAGAGCAAAGTAGAAATAATACAAGCTGGCTTTGTTCTTCAAGAATTCAATTCGATTTTTTATTTGAACTCCGACAGATTTGCGGTATTCTAAGCCTACTATTTTACTGTGTTTATAATACTACAGTTTTGGTATCTACCACAACGTCCTCAACTTGATTATAATTGTGATTTTGCTTGACTTTGTGATGTCAGGAAAGGTTGAGCTAGCGGACCCACTCGCCGCTTCTCAGACTGGAGAGAGAGTTGAAACCTCAGCTCCAAAGCAACTTCATATATTTTTATAAAAGCTATCTCAATAAATATTATACTATTATGACACGCTTATTTATATAATTTTCTAATTGTTTTCTCCATTTTACTTTTATCTATAATAGAATGGACTGCCGAAAAGGTTCAGTTGGTCTAGTATCAATTGAGCTCTGACTTCTAATGATGTAGGTTCTGGGTTCGCTCTCACTCAGAACAAGAATCTGTGTGATGAATAAAGTGGTTGTTCAGTGTGTGTGTATATCTATTAACAAAAATCGCTTGATAGTTTTATCAGAAACCTGGATCCCATAGCAAGAAATGAGTAATTTAAAAAAATAATATATTATAAGAGCTACAGCACAATAGTTTGTGCTATGTTCATCAGAACAAGTACTGACTCCACACAGTGGTCATCCACCACACAGTGGTGTACCCGTAAAGCTATATTCTAAAGAGTGTGGGTGCCGGTAAAATTAAAGTATTTTTTTTATTAAATGAAACTTATATTTTCTCATGCTTATGTCGGGGTTACCTTACCTTAGTTGTATTGCTGTTTTTATAGATGTTGACTTACTCACAAACACTTGGCAATAAAAATAAGAAGAGTTACAATCCTAGAATGCCGTTCAATATTTTATAACTTGTAGGTGTAGCCAAAGTCAATTATTAGTCTCAAATAAACCGGTCCTATCAATAAACATCAATTCACACCTACCGCATCGTAATTAGGCGCTATAAAACAAAATAAACAAACTGTTATTTTGTAATGAGAATTTCACGCGCTCATAATTTTTCTAACTTGCTATAAAGTGTCTTCGGCGAAAGGTGTGTTAATTTTAAAAACATTTACTATGAATTATTTTTGTAACGTCGATAAATAAATTCTTAATAAAGAAATACTCATGGTCATTAAACACAGTGCTGTATAATTGATCATCGTAAGAAGCGTTTTTTATGCGATATTATTGTTGTAAAGAGCTTGAGGCACACCTGGTTTTAAGTGGTTACCATGACCCATACACAATACGAATCAGGTGCCCCCTACCGAAGTATGAGAATACGTAAGTTCTATTGCGTTACGTCCGTCACTCTAATACGAGGATGTGACGCTTCATGTGACTGTAATTTCACCCGCATCCACACCCTTTCACCAGAACACGGCAACACGAGTGCTTGGCGGTGGATTACTAGGGGAGGCAGTTCTTCTCCGGACACCACAAGTCAACTACTTCTATTTAAGATTACTCCTTTCGCACTACGTGTATGAAGTCTGAACCCTCGGACGCAAGTAACATGGTCTGCCAAAAGTTAAACATTATTTTTATTATCTTATTTACTTTTGATTTATTTACATTTTAGTACTACTACACTTTTTTTGAATCTTGACTTACATAACCATGCGAATTTTGTCGATTCCAAAACCTGATAATGTCGTATGATTTATAACCTT
Source organism: Aplocera efformata (assembly GCA_921293045.1). Classification (NCBI taxonomy): domain Eukaryota; kingdom Metazoa; phylum Arthropoda; class Insecta; order Lepidoptera; family Geometridae; genus Aplocera; species Aplocera efformata. The sequence goes on from OV121045.1 coordinate 7,011,985, forward strand.
TGGTTTTGCGCACAGATAATAAGCAAAGTGTCGTGACGTGCTCTAATCATTTCGAGTTAAGGCTAATGGACACTAATGGAAATTATCTGTGGCGATCATCTGACGAACACTGTCTGCGAACGTATGCGGAGAAAGTGACAAGTTTGCACATAGTTTTGTTAAGGCGAATGATGGTTGACAAGATGTCAACTGTTCTTGTTGTTTTAAAACCATTGCGCTGCAGATTTTCCTATAGTTGTTAAGATAACAAGCTATGTGACGTATATCGCTTTATACACGACTCCCAGGGTTAGGATTCAAAATCAGAACTAGATTGTTCTGTGGCATTACAAAAAACTATACCATACCTACCTACTATTTATTGACGATGTGAAGATTGTTCTTCGTACTTGTACAACTAATTTTTACTTTTATTAAACTTAACCGGTTTCTTAGCAAAATCTTCTTTTGGACAATTCATTGCAAATTTAGAGATATATGTTGATGTAAGAAAACTTATATACTAATATAATAAATTCGAAAGTTTCTCTGTATATATGTTTGTTATTTCCTCACGTCTCAACGGCTAAGCGGATTTGGGTGAAATTTGTTGCAGCTAGTGTTAAATAAACGTTAAACAAATCAAACAAAAATAAATTTGTAAAACAAATAAATAACATGGATGCATTCAAGCATTTTGTCCTCTCTTAATGACGTAACAGAGAAAAATGCAATTTATCTAAATTTGGGTGAACGTGGAAGAAGTTGCGCAAATAAAGTATCGTTTACTGTTCGCAAAAACCACTTGGACCGTGCAACTACAACTAATCATGATTTACTTACCCAAGTATTTTTTGCGATACCAACGACCTATCAACCGAGTTATCAGTTATATCACGAAAAGAACCATCCAAAATAAGATAAAAATTATATAAATAAATGATTACACACTCATTTTTGTCGCAGATAAACATTATGTTCGTAACGCAAATATTGCCCCAGCCGAGGACGAAACCTTCGCTTCGAAGTCAGTGTAACTACAATAATAATAATTTTATTGACGTAAAAATAGACTTAAAAATTTTCTTAGACTAATTCCACTCTAGCAACTTAGCTACGAAGCTGTCAAAATAACATTACCATCTTAAAAATATATTTAAGAGAGTAAGATCTATGTATGTATACCTATATTTCGATGGATTTTCAAACTGCACTATCTCACCCCATACTAAGCATAGCTTGTACTATGGGATTCAGATAAAACAATCAAATATGTATTGTATATATGTACCTTTTTTTGTGACTCACAACAAGTAGTATGCTAATAGTATGTCCTGAGTAGGAATCAAAGACTTACAGCGCAGTAGGAAGAGCTATCTAGGTACTAGCAGTGCTATGAAACCAGTCAAAGCTGTGTAAGTGTTGGTACTATAAGTGGACCTCTAAATATATAATAACTCTTCTAACCGCAGATTTCAGATTGAAAACAGACACGTCTGAGAATACTGTAAACTACTTATATATTTATTAATATTTAACATAATATACTATAATATAATATATAAAATTAATGGTTCAGTCACATCACTGAGTCTAGACCTTATACTATCGTTCCATTAAGGAGTCTAGTCTAGACTGTCACGTTTTTGTACCGTGCCAACCTTTAATGCTCGATAAGGTTGAATGAGCTTTGTGTTAATCTACCACGGGATTCTTTTTGGTAGATGTCACATATATACGAATTTTTGGCAAATGACATGCCGGTTTCCTCGCGGTATTTTTGAGTAGTTTGCAGTTTTGAGGGTGGTGATGGTAGATGGTGGTATTGTGCGCATACATAGCAAAAAACTCTTTGGTTCCATAGATGGAGAATTAATCCCAATCTTTCAATCTAGATTTTTGCATATGTAATATCATACATATGAAAGTCAGCATATGCAATATCTCGTGATATTTTTGTGTCTAATTAATGATTAACATAATTTAGTTTTTATTTCCAAGAAAAAGCTTCGCCGTCCTTTTATTCTGACTAATCTCAGTTGTAGTATATTATTATCTGTAGCACTTTCGTATTGATTAGTCTGTGCCTAATTAGCTGGATGTATCGCAACGGTCGGACATTTTGGACCACTTTTACTGGTTTTTTCGTTATGTAAGCGAGTTTCGTGATCAATGACTTAAGGATAAGTTATTGTAATTAGGTAATTAATTACCATATCGCATGAAGTCTGATAAAATGGATCGCATTAATCTTTACCGTCTGGTGAAATACGGTCGACTTTTGCAATTGCCTTACCACTGATGTCCACACGAGTTATTTTTTTTTGCGAAATTATTGTCTGAAATATGTGACACCTCAATTAGTATTTTTCAAATTATAATAAATCTGCAAGTTTGATGTGTTCAGATACGTTCAATCAGAGTCGCAATATATGCATACCTAAGTTAGTATAGTATTATACAATAATATCTGTGCCTAAGTAGTAGTAGTAATGATTCGTAAAATTGCAATAAATCGAAGCGAACCGGGGCCCCTGGTTCGAGTCCTGGCCTCGGTAAACTTTTTGTGATGAGCACGAAGAATTTTTTTTTCCCTTTTTGTTGTTTGTATCGGTGTGTATTATAGCCTCTATAAGCTAAGACTGCAAAATTTTGCTTTTTGTTTTGGCTATGGTGGTTATATTCTATTCTAGTTTGTTGGTTCTATTAAAGTAAAGTAGATTGTCCATGTAGTAGAGCATAAGGGGCTATTATTTTTTTAATTTGAATATGTGTTCCAACTAGGTACAGGAAACGGTATTTATTTTCGAAATAAAACTCAATTTTTCCAAAATAAAAATAGCTCAGAGCTACAATTAATTTAAAAAAAAACTATTTTTTTTCTTATAAGTAAATAAGATTTTGTGAAAATTACATAATAATAAAAAAGCTCCTCTATGTACAATAAATTGTTTCTTAAGTGAATGAGCACCTAAAATCAGACAAAAAGTGTCTTGTTAATTACAAAAATCACGTCACGGTGTAACTTTCATTTGTTATACAATAATTCATATTTACATAATTTTCTCCTTGGTAATGTTAATAACATTTACATTTGGCAACGAGTTTTCTCGACTTGTCTTCTTTAATTGAAACGTCTTTCGTTGAAAAGGAAGAGTCGTTATGTCACAAGTTAATTTTATTTTCGTCTTATTATTAAATCCACACTTTGTTTATTCTAATGGCATTAGAATTAACTGAAACATTATTGAAATTAAAGTGAACTTTAAAAGTACAGGTATTAAGAAATACTATTCTTCATTAGGAACTAAAAGAAGGTTTTGAAATTAATTCAATTGGGGCGATAAAAATCCCTGATTATTATTTATTTATGCCTTTCTTTAGTTAGGTATTTTCTTATTCTTTCATATTTATTTTGTCCGTCAAATACATACACAATTATTTTCCAAGTTGTTATTAAAGCATCAGTGTCGTATCGGAAACTACCGGTGTGAAGCTGGGTTGAGTTGCTAGTACTACATATAAACCTATCTCTTGAATCACTCTATCTATTGATGATAACTACATTAAAATACGTTGCGTAGTTTAAAAGATCTAAGGGTGTAAGCAGCGGAAGCGACTATGTTTTACACTGTAAGTATAGTTGAACGATTGGCATTCGATTATTGAGACATTTATATCGATTAATAATAATAAGTAGTAATAAAAAAATACATTATGTTTTTATGTATGTTGTTAAGTTTACTTAAAGTATTTCATTATCCTGTTACAAAATCAACCTGATTCTAATAAGTTCGAACGCTTGGTTCAGAAATTTCCAAAGAATCTAATACAAATTTCTATTGTTCGGAATATTGCGGCCTGCACAAAAGGGCCGAAAGTTATGTTATTGCAAAACTAAACGACTGCATAAATCCTGAGACGTTTCGCTCTTGACAGCTGCTACAAGTCTCCGTGATACCATTCTTCCGCCTGTGGACCATCACAGACAGAGAACCAACTCGATTCTTATGTATATTTATTAACTTATATTATTGTTTGTAGGACATTGCCTTCTATTGCCTGGATACTTTTATTTGTCTTAAGATAACAAAGCACCTGATTAGAGAGATTCCATCACATTACTATTACTAAAAAAGCCTTTAAGTCACATACTTAAAGTCAGTATATCACAGATAATTATAAAGTTGGGCTCGTTTAGAATACAAATTAATGAAAACTTCGTAGTATATATAATAAGCATTATCCTGATTATTTGATAAGGAAGATTGGAAATTTATAATGCTAAAAACCAGATTAAATAAAAAATACTGCAAAATATTTGTAAGAGCAGTCAGGTTTACATCAAGAGGCGATTAAGCAATTAAAATGCATTGCAGGACTACAACAACTTTTCCAACAACATCTATCATTGTCTTGTTAAGTACAGCGAATGCAACTGATCGCATTTTTTGTACCAACAAAACATGCGTCGTTTATGCCTGCCCTTACAATGAGCCAAGGCGTGACAAGATAAAATCTTGGGAACCCTGTCGGCGAAACTCGAATTAAAATAAATATCGCATTGAAAACGAACTGAATAGCCTTTAGGACGACATTATGCTCAATTACTAGATCGTCCACGCTATTTACACGATTCGATCGCGAATCGTGTAAGAAGATGTACGATAGGAACCTCTTCAATAATGAGTTTGTTTGATATATTACCCGTATGTGCGTAATTACGCACCTATTTGAAATTGTCGGTCGTGTAATATTTTCTCGGGCAATTTCAAATCGATCGATACATTACGAATGTTTGCTGGGCTTCCAGTGAAAATTACCTCTGGTTACTTGCGCTATAAAAGTTATTTACTGCATGTGTGCGATGATTGTACGCGCATAAATTATGCGAGAATGTGATTTGAATAACGCCTATGAATAGTTCGGAGATATTTTTCTCTGCAAATTTGCACACCTGCATCATTTCGATCCTTGATTTAGAGAGTTTGTAATTTAATAAAACCCGACTGGATTGTATCGAAGAGAGATAGGATCGCAATTTGTGAAATTTTAATTTAGTGATGTCGTTATTTGCGTTCGCCATTTTGCAGAGGAAATAAATTCGGTTGATTAGCAGGCGGCGATACGATCGGGGCCCGTGAAAGTTTGTGATGATCTCCTAATTGTTTCGCTTTCGTCCGTTACGTCATTGTATTGTTCCCATAGAGACGAGAGATACTATCTCCCTGACAAATGGGTTTAGTATGAGATACGGTTAGCGTTACGCAATTTGCGTAATGTGACTTCACTTTTTTCCTACCATTACTGATTTATACTCGCCCGGGGCTCTTTAACTTGCGCCTTTAAGGCAACACGGGTAATATTGACTTGTTATGTGGGTATTCTAATCATAAATCGCTAGAGGCATCATTTACACCTTAGTAATTGTGTGTGGGAATACATCAAATGAAACGAGTTTATTACACTCGTAATATTCTTTTTGATAAGTTTTCATTAAGTCGACTAGCTATGGAATTCTATTTATAACAATTATTTTTTGTATAGCTCAAAAATAATATAGTGATTCTACCAGGATAGCATAAGGCACAATTATATAATGTAATTTTGAATTTTAAAATGAAGTGCATACAAATTATTGCGTCGTTGCTCAAATTGACGATAATAATAAAATAAAGTAAGACTAAAATTTGTCAATAAAATATACACCAATAAAAGATTGTATAAATTACCTAAGTACCTATCTAGTGCATCTTAATTGCACAAGGTAAAAAGACACCGCACGCAGCTTGCGGGTAAGACAGATAATTCGATTATATTGTAATTGTTCTTCGAGATTTTATCGTGATTGCCTTGCGCAAGCGTCGACTGATGGACGTATGCAAAGGGCCCTTGTTCTTTATAAGGCGGAAGACGATGCCACGCAGTGGACTTGCTTGATGCTTAGAACTACGCCGTGTGCTAGACGGCATGCCATGCTAAAGCGAGCTAATGCATGGTTTTATTATTAAAATGGCTTAGTGTCGCTTAGTGCCAAGCTGTGTCACTTATGAGACATCTTCACTAGATGATAGTCTAAGTAGACTCTAGTCTAGTATTTTTCAAGTTTTATACAATATAGGCACTTATTACTGTGTCACAATGGCTCAATAATTATACTACACTAAGTTTAAAGCCCGGAGAAGTACTGCCTCCACACCTGGTAATAGTGGAAGGGTGTGGGTGCCGGTGAAATACCGGTTCAAAGAACTTATTGATTGGCTCAGCGTTGTGAGTTTATTTATTTCTTTCGCCAAATAAGTGACCAACTTTGGTGTCGGAATTTTGCAGCTGCCCGAAAGCTTCCAACGTGGCTTATTGACTACTATACCCGGCACAGGTTAACTTAACCATCCAAATCACGACAGCGCTCAATTTAAAAGCCCCAAATGGTCATCATCCAACCCAATTGATGAATTATTTATAAAGAACTAGACAGAATTCATCACGAGCGCTTCAGGATGTCAACATTAATGTGCAAGTAATAATTATGAGTGGTGCTACTGTCATTGTGAGGACAAATCCGTCAAAGCTTTCACTAGTATTGTCACCGCTTGCGCAGCAAAGACGACACTTTCGCTGTTTAAATTTCCGACTTGTGAAATTCCTTAAAAATTCGCTAGCGCCAATCTATGTTTGCTTGAATCTCTCTTCTATAGTAAGTTTGATGTGGGAACGGACACGAAAGGAAGAATGCTAACAATCCGGTCGGAGGATGCTAATTGCCTGGCAAGCGTTACCTGTCTGGGGGCTGGCGCCTACCATGATCATGTGTTTGCAATATTGAGTGATGATAGGAACCAAGTCGGCAATACGTCGAGTGTCTGACTATCTAAGGCGACAGTGGCTATCAGTTTTATCATTAAGAGGGTTATCATGTAGTGCTTCATATTTCACAAAAAAATTGGGGTCGATTATCAGGTGCTACCGCACCTTAATAAATTCAATGCATCTTGTTGTTCCAGTAGTTTCTCATGATAGGCGATCATTTATAATAGATAATTAATAAATGATGCTTGCCAGAAAAAGTTTAGCTTTCAAATCTCAGTTCTTATTTGATTGCAATTGATAGAGAAATATTTGGTAACAGTGTTTTTCTATCATTTATGGATTGCTAGATTGTTTTTTTTATTATAATACCAAGGAGACTTAGCGGAGGCATTATTTCTAAGAAGTCTATTAACTTTTACTCAGCCCCATTTGAAGGAAATTTTAATAATTTACCTGCTGTGTTTGCTTGGATCGGCAAATGTTAAGTTTCAGAAACTGTTAGCTAATTATGAGCAAATATGTAAAGGTACGAACATAGACTTATTCTACTTTTTATTCAATTCAATAAAAATAATAATAAAATACTAGAGGAACGACGAACTTCACAATTTTTCGCGCCGTCATTTTTTTGTGAAACATTTCGAGTACTTATCTTTAAGAAAAATGAATTTTATGTACAACTAGCTTTTACTCGAATGATGATTTTGTCAAACAATTCCGGTTGTTTCATAAAAAGTTCACCGCTCTCAAACTTATAGCTGAGATAAGTTTTTAGCGAGAAAACAGCGAGTAAGCGTCTCCAGGGTTCCGTCTATTTACGCATGAAAAATCATCATTAACGATTGAGTTGTTCAGACATAAAACCAACAAACTCTTGCATTAATAATATTTGTTAGGATGTCAAATCAGGCTTGACCCGTTTCGGTGAATTTCCCTTGTCCTAAATATTGTTCGGATCTCGTAGTAGGGGTTAACCTAGACGTTTAATGATGAGTTTCGCAGGCGACTGCATAGCGACTAAACCAACGGTGAACAGAATCAGGCGCATTCATTTACATTATTATGTCGTCTGTCTATTTCTGTCGCGGATCGGGATATTCACAACTAAGCCGTTGCTTTTTAGCACAGATTTACACCGGATCACGTTGCATTCGTTTTCTAAGTGAGAAATCATGGTTCAGATTTCTAACATAAATATTATTAACAACGACTTTTCCGATAATATCAATAGCAACTAATCCTACTTACAGTAGCAGTATCATTGATTGAGTATTGCTGGTCTCACTTGCAGTTATATTAGTACTTATGGCCATGGACATTAGATACATTATCTAATAGATGCATTTAAGGGTCGATAGGGCTTGGACAAGCGTCAAACTTAGAAATAAAAACAAGTGAAACTAAAAAAAAAAATATTTGTTTGTAGTAATATTTTTGACTTTGGAAATTTTTTTGGCCTATGAGCTCAGTCAACATAAAAACATTGACATTAACACTTACAGTGTTGATGTTTTTTTATATCAATGAGGACTTTAATAGGTTTCAGGAAAGTTTTTTTTACCGTTTTATAAGAAGCTCAAGAAATAAAACTTCTAGATAGATCTACAATAAGAGAGATCATTAATTCTGATATCGTATCGCTGTTATTTTTTGCAAAGAATCCGATTGATTTTACCTTCCTGTTTATACTTATTAAAAACCAATTTTAACAAGAGTAGGTAATAAAAAACAAAACACATACGCACCTGTGATAGTACATTAGTGCACTAAGACAGGGAGTATCGGACAAATGGATGGACACAAATACCCAAGACCCGAAAACAACTGATAACTGATAGAATAATTTATATATTAAGTTTTTTTTAAATACCTAATTATAATCCATGAAAATACCCATAACAACATATATTTATATTCGTCACACAAATGCTTGTCCTGTATGGAAATCGAACCCACAGTACAGAAGGCAGGGCTACAACCAACTGAGCTATGAGGCCAGTACAATCATGAACATTTCACACAGCGTTATCTACAGGAACTAGTCTACTTTTATAACTTCTTATAATTATTATATTAATTACTTCTAATTATATGTGTAAACATCAAACTTCTGCAGCCAACGTCGTGACCAACTGGCTAAGAAAGGAGAACCTTCACTTTAACCTTGATCTATGCTCTTTAGCTTAATATTTTTAGCTAAAGAGCTTACATCTTAAATATTATAATTCAAATTTGGCAATAAAGAAGCTCAGTTAAAGTAAAATTACCTAGAAATGATTACTAAAGTATTAGTAAACGTGGTATCCACATTTCAAGAACTTATTCATTTTTCAAAAATGGTCAGCTAAGAGAAAAATATATTTGACCTATCATATTTTATTTATTAATTTCCAATCAACGGATCTTCCATACTTACCTTATGATTAGGCAAATATATTACGTAACAAGCAGTTAGTACGTTCCGTGATAAACATGAAGTTCTTCACCATACCATCAAGAAAAATCTTCAAATGGAGAATCTTGCTATACTTTGATCAACTACAATTGTGTGAATGCGTGGTCAATTTCGAAACCTTAAAATATTAGTTTTATCTGGGTTATTTTGGGCCTGTCTCAGACGTAGAATCGGGACGGAGAGACAGCATTCCTTGCAAGCAATAAAAGGAATTAGGAGTGATGAGTGGTTTTCGTCTAATTATACGGAGCAGGTTTGAAGCAGTCCGCCCTGGGGTCTAAATTTACACTAAGACCGAGAGAATTTCCTATGTTGCATTCTTGCTGTTTGTTTTGTTTATTTCGGCTGATATGCGTAAAGAGGCCTGTATAGGCACTGATAAATTGTAAATAGTAGTTTTATACGTATAAAATCGGTCAAGTGCAATTTAGACTCGCACACCAATTGTATTTTTCAGATATTTGTAAAGATACATACCCTTTTAAGATTAATAGACAGACAGATAAACGGAGGTTGTAAGCTTAATAATAGAGTTTCCCATACGGTATGGACAGAACTCTAGGAACTCCAAACTGATACTGCACTGTAATAGGAATTAAAACTAAAATAATTTAGGAAACAATCTTTGATCATCTAAAAATACATAAGACTTTTAAGAATAAAACCAAAAAAATTAAGCAAAATTTCAGAATCAAAAATTTCTCAAAACGACAAAGTACACCTATAAATACGAATAAAGTGGCAAAGAGTTTAATTCAACGTTTATAAGATTTATCTCTTTCATTTACATAAGAAATATATTATTTACTACAGCCAGGGTCAAACCTGGCACTCAGTAACTTGGTAATTTTGGGCATGTGAATTGAAAAACAGTCCGTAAATAGGATATTTCCTTTTCTGATTGTATAACTGCCATAAAATGATACAAATCTTGAATTTACAGTTCGGTTTAACATTAAAAATAGGTATACTCTTCCATCCATGGCGACATTGTAAGGACCTGTTTTCATAAAATTACAACTGTTGAACCTACAATTTACCATCGTGAATTCGCGATTATTGTCACTCGAGCGACAGTGTAAAAATATCAGCTACTTTGTAGATAGGTGTACATTTTAATAACCTTTAATATTCTTTTATTAGCACCTTAGGTGGTCTACCTGGGGGCTCAAGAACACTTTCTGATATATTTTAATGATAACATTGCACGTTATTACTTCATAATAACCTTGACTTTTGCACTTTTTATGTATGTGCTGTCTAATGCATGTAGATTGTATTAGATACTGTATTGTATTAATACACATTATTTTACACGACAACGATATTTGTGATCGTATATTATAACAATCATACATCGGTATGCCCCATGTCAATAATGCTATTGACTCGCAGCAAACCACAGTGATTCAAAGAAAATCATAGATTTACCGTCAACACATTACACTTAAGAATATTGATCTCAGCACCTTGGCGTGTATAATGTTTAGGTACGCGTTGTAACCGTTCATTATCCAGCTACCGTTTACTTTCACTGGAGTCGAGGGTCAAGTTTACATGACTTCCGATCCATGTGGGTCGTCATTGGTGGCACGTCATTCCTCATACGCAATGTAATAAATAGTATAGAATAATACATTTGGCATACCGGGTAAATCATGATAGGAGACTAATATGAATACCCTTCAATCTGGCGGTTGTTAAATCTTAGAACGATGTTGGACCAATGAGTACTATTTAATCAATTAGAACGGTGCTGAATGCTTAGAACCAATGAGTACTATTTTAATGCATGTTGAAAATATCGTTACCTACAAAAAAACATCCAGAGAAAAGTCAAACATAGATAATTTTTTTTTTTTCACAGTAAAGCCTTTGCTTTCAGGCGGTGTCATTTTCCATTGTGTTAGGCTCTAAATGGCAGCAAAGCCATTCGTATATTTTGATTATATAAGGTTTAAAAAATGTTTTGTTATTTAACAAAACATATTTTTTACATATACATATTTTTAATAATAAGTATATACGGTATAAATAATACATATTTTCCCCTTTATTTAACCAAGGGTGAAAACATTTATTCGTTTTAAAAGAATTAATTCAAATAAGCAAGATAAGCAAGATGTAAACGAGGCATCTCTGAACGAATGAAGCACGGTACTGAATAAAAGCCCATTTAAACACATTGCATTATTTTTCAGCTAATTAATATAACCTATACGATCTGCCGTTTTTACTGATTTTCCGTGATTACACACACTAATTAAAATTTCATAAATTAGCATCATTACGCCCTCAGCTTTCTTGTCCCGATAGTATATTATAGCTTGTGAAACCTACAAGCTCGTCACGTGTTTAGTAAATTTCCTTTAATTATAAAATATCTATTTGCGTTTGGCTCTCTCTACCTTCACCATGTGATTGGAAAATTACCTGCTTCTAATAGCCTCTGAAATTTCCGATCAGTAAATCTTGCTGTTGACGTAAACACCAATAAACAGTTTGATTGCCTAATTTACATTTCGGTGGCGAATTTGTTCGTTCTATTAGAAGATTTTTACTTTCTTTAGTCCTCTTTTGGGATATATGATCACAATCGTTTTGATGCTAATTGACTAAACAAATGTTTCTTTGGCGGGCTTGTGTGGGTGAAAACGCCTACAAAAGTTACTTAATATAGTGATGAGATAATTTCTATTTCCTTTAAAAGATTTATGAGATGGAACTGGCGTAATATTTGGAAAAAGCCCAGAAAGTGTGTGTTTATTCAACTAACCATAGCAAACGGATTTAAGCGAAGAAGTAAATGTGATGTTTGTGATGTACGTGTTCATATCACGAAGGGAACAACTGTTCCATCTCTTTTCTATCAGTACATGTAATATCGGTAGAGTATGAGACATGAACATCTAATAAGATCAAGATATGTATTATTGCTTCAATCTCAATTAATAGTTTTTCACTTCGTCGAGATTTAAATTTTATATAATAGTTTTCAGTTAGTTCAATTTCACGTAGCGTGATAGTCACTATTTTCGGCAAGTTATTCGCAAGTTACTGTGGGGTAGAAATATGACTATAAACGATATCATTAATAGAATATTAGTGATAATTGATGATGAGTTGAAAGGTCAGCAGATAACAGACATATAGGGGTCGTAACGAACACGGCTGTTAGGCAACGAATGGGTTTCGAAAAATCAACCAAAGTCCACAATCTCCGCGTGGTTGAGCACGACGACCGTCTTCGTAGTACGTTTAGTGGCGGCGCACGCGCATTCTACTAGCTTCCAATAAAGGCATGTCTGAAGTCCACCTGTTACGGGCCAGTGTCAGTCACATCCGTCTTCTTGACCTATTAAATTGCGATTGTGATTCATCTGACGTTATATAACTTTACCGTAGGTACTGGCGGATAAGTAGGTGATGAACTACATAGAGGTAAAGTTCACCAAATGCAGTCAACCTTTGGAAAATATCAGACGAATGTTCCATTATTCGCCCTAACTTGTTGGTAATTCGTTTTGTCCTGGTCGGAAAATTACGATTTTTTTTCACTGAGGAGAGTATTAACCGAATTATTCATAAGAAAAAAAAAAGTTGTTAAATGGTATTTATCAATTATTGTTTAACTTCTCATCACTAGTGATCAAACAATTTAAAATCTTCAAAAGAGTGCGTGTTGCTCCCTTGAAAATTAAAACTGACTATAGAGCCATTGTAGGCTCTATATATCTGATATATCAGATATAATTTTTACTTGTTGCATCCCGCTGTATTACCGGCGGTTATCCGTAATCAAAAGTAAATGTGTTATTTCAAAATATAAGCTATCCTGATACCAAATTTCATCCAAATCCGTTGAGTCGTTTGAGCGGAAAGGAGTAATAAACATACAATTACACAGAGACATACATACAACTTTCGCCTTTATAATATAAGTGTGATAATAACCAGATGCTGTAAATCTTTCTTGTTTGAATCAATGATAACAACGATTCAATACATTATATATTTATGCTACCCAAAATAGTATATTTTACCTCGTTAACGCATCCTACACTTTGCGTAATGATCAAAGTTGGCTATCTGCAGATGCAAGATACTGCAATCCGTTCTCGTGAAAAATACTACCTTCCTTACATGGTGGTAGGGATGAAATCATGTAAAATCTTAGGTATTATATTAGATCTTACATTGAGAAGATAAACCGTACAATGCATAAACATGTATAATATATTTGAATAGTAGTATTTTCATATATTTTAATAGTAGTAGTAAGTATATTTCTTTTGAAAATATTGAGCTATCAAATGGTGGTTTTGTGTTTGTTAGTTAACGAAAATAATTACTCGCATGAGACGCGAGCAACATGTACAACAAAAGAGTTCGTATAATACGCACCTGCCAAATCGTTGTGTAAAGATAATACCTATTTTTCCTGTTTACATTGGATGTTCGTGGCTTCTTTACTGATGTATGATAAACATAACACTTCTTCCTGGATTCCAAAATAACCCTGGAGTTTTAATTCTTATGTCGAACTGATTGATAACATATTGACTTTCACGTTCAATAACACTTCTTATTTTATCCAGTGTTGAAAAATTGCATCAAATTCAAGGGTTAAGGAACTTTTGGAGTAAATATTTTGAAAGCTTTTAAGTTCTGATTTTAGGGTTGAGTAGCGAAATGGCAAAAACGGGACCCTTATAGTGTCACCTTGCCCATCTGTCCGTCTGTTTGCATATCACAGGCAATTGACACTATATACTTACCTACTACGCGTCGCTAGTCGGGCGCAAGCGCAATACGTCATGAGCAGGTCGAGGTCATCGGTGACGAGAACCCATAAGTTTTTCCCCGACTAGAAGTAGCTCAAAGCGGCTAAAGAAGTTTACTCTTTAACAAAGTGAGAATCGAAAGGTTTCATCCGTTAATCTACTGCTCAAGTGAACCAATATTTTTTTTCCTTTTTTTAGGTACAAGATCTTCCCAATCTCTGTGCTTGGTCTTCAATAAATAATGTCATTGTTATACAGTACCATTCCATTTTCTAATAAATCGTATTAAACAAGGCGCCGGAACAACGGGGCCAGGTCATAGGTGGCCTATTATGGCAGTGATCGTGATGGTATGCGAGATTGCTAGATAGCTCATAGTGACACAGCGCCTATCAAGTGCCGTCTTTGATCTCAACCTGGTGAGGACAAGTCGAACGCACCGAATTTAGGCCTTGTCACTCGACTCTGACGGACGGATAACGAACGCAGATGCAGCAGAGATAAATAATAGTTGAAAGCTGACCGGATGTTTTGAACAACTTTAAAGACCTCATCAGCGTGGTAAATGAAACCAGCCGCATTTGATTCTCGCACAGGACAAATGAAAGATCACACAATCTGCAGCAGAAGACCAATTTATCTTGCTTTACTATGAATGAAAGAGCGTGATTCCTAACACTACTATCTCGCATGATTGTTAATAAATTATAATTGATAAACTTGAAAACTCAGTCACATGCTATTGTGAATTTTCACTGCTGCTATTATCTACTTATCGATGTGTTAGAATAACCAGCTTTTAACGCAAACCGAAACACTCAATGTATTTAATTAGTAAATCCAATTAGTTTTATATACTTGTAAGTATGCTTTTCATGTTGTGACGTCATATTCACAATATGAAAAGTTGTATCACTTGCAAGCTATGCAATAGGATACAATAAATATGGATAATATAGTAATAGCAATTAGTACAGTTATACTCCGTAGACATTAAAATCACTTTGAAAATGAAGTACAATATTCAGTTACGGTATTCCAAGCCTGTACCGTATGAAATATGATGGATGATGATACAAACATGCATAGAATCAGTAGGTATCTAACCATGCGGTTGCGCACGCGACCTCACTGAATTTATTTTACATTTCCTAGATAAATAGGATGCACTACCGCTATTAACGTATGAAATTGATACTAACTTAAGATTATTTTAAATAAACTGAGCATAATAATGTTTTAGTGTCTAGTTTAGCAATCACATCACCTTAAACTTAAGTTAAGGTTTCAAAGACCTGCAGTAAAATTTATGCAAGGTGTGTGAAGTTTTGAGCAATCAGTTTGAGGATTCTATAGTGCTTGTAAGTACCCCATTTAGCTGGTAAACGTAACCCCCTAGGTGGTGCAAAAGGAGCAACTTAGAGTAAAAAATGTGTGGTATGTTAGCTCGGGGAAGTCCTCCTACCATACCTATTAATCTGCCGCTGGGCAGTGGTGGAATCCATCAATATTTCTCAGACTGACATACTGATGTAAGGGAGGACCTAAGTCGTATTTCTGTTGTTATGGGCGGAGTAGGTATGCAGCATATTTCATCACTTTTGTCGCATACAAAATTCCAAAAATAACTTACACATGTTACCGAAACAATACGGCTTGAAGAACGGTGTAAGCTTACACCTAGAAGTAGGTTACTGGAAACAGTAGCGATTACTCGTAACTTGTAACTGTATCCGTGCAATAGAGTGACACTACAAATTTGTTTAGTTTATATTTTGTGAGCTTCTGTTATTTTTGAACATGGTTTAAGTAAAAAGCGGAAACGTAATGAAAATCTTTGTCAAATTGCACTTTACCGTACCTATCCATTCAAATAAAAAGTTTACAGGGTCAAGTACAAAGTTAAGTGAAAAATGTACAAACTATTTAAGTGGTTTAGTAAACAAAAAATACTTATGCTACTTTTGAAGTACTGAAGTAAAGAAACTTCGAGTATTATTTTACAACTCGCTACAATTTCAAGGTGACGTCCTCATCTAAGGCGGTACATGCCAACTCTCAACATGGCGTACCGAATAAATCCGATTCTTCTGATCTGATCACTTGAGGGTACTTCAGGGTACTTGAGGGATCACTTGATCACTTGCTCTGTAGTGACATTTTACTACCGGAATTTTTGTTTTCCAATATTGATCATACCAATTTTGGTCTTCATAACTTGCTTTGTTGTGGCGTTTAAAGCTTTGGGGATCAGTCAACCATGAGCCAATATAGGTAACACCACTACTCCGTGTCTGAAATTAGATTCAAGTGAAAATGTATCAAAACTTTATTGTTAAAGATTGGGACTGATTGTTAACTGAGTTCTGTGGTATTAACATAAGTTATCATTTGCAGAGAATTATTTATTAAATCGCACTGAGTTTCTACTGTGGCCCACATTTCCACATCACGGAGCGCGTTCCCGGAACCGCCCGCGCAGTCACCTGCTGTGACTCCGTGTGATAAATAACGCATGCTATTAATTGCTTCCTACCGCAGCGAGTCACATCTACACATTAAATCATAACATTTGCTACACAACTGTACGCCAACCTTAATGTCACAGTGTCAAGTTAAATTAATTTTGAAAGTATCATGGAGGCCCATTTGTCTCGCGGCCGAAACAGACTTAAACTTAAGAATTATGTATGATTAGCTAAAACATGAAAACTGACTGTAGGTAATTTGGCATGCATGTGTGCATATAATGTGCCTAAGGAGCTCACGAATATGTTTACTTGTGTGTGTGTAAAATTTGACGAGTCCAAACGATATTTGAGATCTAAAGGAATCAATGAGTTTTAGTTTGAGTAGATGTGTTCCTTCACGAGACCTTGGGTGGCGCGAACGAAGCAACCCAAAAAAAACAAAAAAAAAATTGACATAAATAGTAATTAAAACCATTTATTTTCACAACACTTTATTGATTTACTATTATTTATTTTGTTCACGTAACGTATATAACTAACGTATTTTATTTTTTTACATTTCAAAGTGCAATGAAACAATACCCAATGAAATAAATGATTTAAATTTGAGTTTGTGTTTATGCCCACGCCAACTCAATTTTTACATCAAAATGGTGCCGGTGCCGGGCCTGACATACATTTTTAAGTATACATATATTGTTCAACAGTTTTGTATCAAATTACAGACGATGCACTTGGTTTCGGAAGGTATTATACGCCTTAAACACACAATATCAAGTATCAACATTACTTTTTATGCATATGTATGTTTGTTTCTCCTTCATGCCTCAACGGCTGAACGGATTTGAATGAAGGTTGTTGTGAAGATAGTTCATACCTGGATTACAATGGCTACGTTTTGTCCCAAAAAATTTAAGAACTTAATTTTTTATGACTTTTAAAAACACGTCTGTCTGTTCCCATTGTCTCATGTTGGTATTTTAACTGCGGGCAACACAACAAACAGTGGCATTACTATAGTTCGGTAAGTGCAGATGAGGAAACAATAACGCTCTATCACGAATAGTTCAAGCAAATTAGCAAACTTAATGGCAAGAAGAGTATTGACCTGATGTTTGGTATATTGTACTCGGTTATTTCATTCAAAGCATCGGATCAGAGTTTATTTTTGAATCGGTAATGAATCTCTGTAGTTCATACAAGTTGCTTAGGCGACAGGATTCTTCCTGCGAAGCGAGAGAGGAAAGCAATTAAGGTTTTGATTACTTCGCCAGAGGCAGTGTTAACAGATAAGCATACATTTTTTGGGTCTCGGATGTATGTGTTTTTATCTGTATTTTTCCAGGCCACCGCAATCTCATTGTATCCTAGTAGAAACCTATAGTGGTGGCTCGGTATTTGCTAACTATATTATCGTTGACAAAATTCTAAATTGCAGAGCCATCGAGCAGGTACCTTAAAATCAGAAATTAGAAACTACCCGAAGTGTACTTGGCAATATATAAAAATTATATAGAAATGATAGTCTACAAAAAGTCTTACAATCAGTATGGAATAATTTAAAACAATATATCGAAATGGCGAGGAGCTAGGTGAATTTTGACGCATCATTTTGGCGCTCGCGCCCATTTTCCGACAGTTTAATATTCACACATGCTTGTTGCAGTCACAGATTATGTTAAATACAATTATATGAATATGAATGAACATTTCACACAGCACCATCCAGCTCCAAACCAAGCATAGCCTGTACTATGAGAACCAGATAACTTATACTATCAATACTTATAGATTACTATTTTTGTTACTACCACTATATTTTTTTGTAGTGTTTGGGTATTAATGTAATATATACTTACTGTTGCACCTAGTTAGGTGCAAATCGTGCAGCTGTAACGTGCGCAAATTCCCTGTACAGAATTGCACGTCTAGAGCTTTAGTATTGTACATAGTTAGTCGTATGTATATGATCTTATTTATGGGACAGCCTGTGCTAGATAGGTGTACAAACGCCGATAGCGGAGCATGAGTCACGCTGCATTAAAGATGGGTGGATTTAGGCGCAACTGAATAATAAAGTAAATTGGATGCATGAAGTTTATTGTGCTTCAGATTGAAACGAGCAGCACGATGTGCCAATCTATCAAGGATAACAATTTATTTACCTAAATTACATTTTACTCCCCGGCACGCATCATAATATTAGCAACAAGTACGCTAAGTTTCCATGAGCGTTGTCATAAATAAAATTATGTCCATAGATTGTGGTAAGTAGCTCTGTACCTTTAACTCTTTAACATTCTTAAACCTTCAAAGCTGTTATAATACATTACCTAAGCTTCTCAGGTTTCCACTGCACGGACCTACTCACAGCAAGCGAGAGTAATTCAGCTTTTATTACCACTTGAATTCAATCTGCATTTTTAAATGTAACATTTCTTCGAATTTTTGACACTACCATGCACCACAATTTTAAGGGTAAAGCTCGTTGGTGTACATCTTGATTTGAATTGAAAGTTAGCGTCTGGACCACCACTCTTTTCTTTAAACACTGCTTTGTACGCGAGTTTTATTGGACGACTGGTTATATCGAGATTAAATCGGTTCACATATTTATTTGGGCCAACTTGTAAATGAATTATCCCATGGATATCAAATTTCTATCTGATAAAAGTTGAAATAGACTACAAATATTCTTATTGCAGTTAATCTCAAATCAGACCCATATTGATACTGATTTTAATACTTTCTTGTTATTTTTGATATCGATAACATTAGATATGTTTCACAGCTTATCTAGTAAATATATTAACATGATTTGATTTGTCGATTATTTAATTCGCACTGACTAGAAACATCCACTTTTTACATGTTTGTATTGTATTGACTTTCGTACTATAGCGTTTTTATTGTTTTGTTGTTGTTGTGTTTTATTTAATTAAGTGTCAAGAATATCAGTGTTGGAACCAAAATATTTATTAGCAAATGAAATGTCAAACGTGTTGCGCTTCAACAAAGAAACCAAAGCTTTAAAAAGGTTTTTTAATCTTTTTTTGCCACGTACAATTGATAATGAACATTTTAAACATTTAAACATTTTAGTATTTATTTCGCATCTGTATCTGACGTCGACTGTACAATTTACGTCACGTGATTCGCGTATTCAAAAAAGTTCTCCGGCGACTGACACCGCAGTTCCAATACCTAGTGGTCCCAATCGATACACACCTAGACTAACGACTTTTTTTACGACAGTACTTTATTACCTATAAGAGGTGGTGAGCTCATCACCCCTATTTTCTACCCATAACACTCTCCAAGTTAAAGCACCCAACCCAACAGATGTTTTCTTATCATGATCCATGATTTGACAATTAGCTGTCAAACGACTTAGTAGCCAAAGTCTCAATTTTTCCCGATTTCCGACATTTTAAGTAAATTTTCCAAAAATTTTCTAATGTCCTGGGTATTATACAAATACAACGATAAAACAGACAAAATGAAATTATAGAGTTTTTGCGAGACTAACGCACGGCAATTGATTTTTCTATTTGTAGATGATACGCAGTAGCATGTTTAATTGTTTAATTTGATGCGGGTTCAAAGCGGTCCCACACAAATGATTTTGTTTAAAATATATTAATAGCTCATGTTTCAAGAAACCGAGGAAGTGTAATTTTGGCTTGTAAGTAGTTCAGAAAAAAAAATATAATCAGTCATTAAATGTAAAGAACTGCCCGCTAAACATTTTCCGAGAAGGGTGGGTGCTAGCATTAATTTTTTTGCTGGAAATTATTTCTTATTTAACTTGAAAGCGAAACCAGTTTTTATAATATTGTAATGGATAGTTAATGTCAAACATTCCTTGGCAATGGTATCTGTTTTTTGTCACAGAAACATATCATTTGCTAAATTGCGGTATTTCTTCCTTATAAATTGAGTCTTAAACAGATAATGAAGTGAAATTATAGTAAAAAATAATCATAAACTCGCGGTGATTTCAAAAAAGTTATTTCATTAATGTTTAAATAACATATTTGGTATAAACTGGTAAAACAAAGAAACAAGCGCCAGATAATCAGAGATCTATTTCTCTCTTTGTATCTAATCTTTCTTCTTTTATCGAATTTCCAATAGTATATATAATAAGTATTCGATAGTAATAGTATATTCGATAGTAGTGTATATATACTATCGAATAGTGGATCTCCACTGCTTACAATTATAGGTGACAACTACATATTTATATGCGGTGCTGATGGAGCGGGTCTGATGATAAGAATCAGCTGCGGCTTGTGCCACCAAGATTCATCATGTTTCAGCATGATGTCCAGAGTAGCCACTGAGAGTGCAGGACAGAACATAATCTCTTGATGCACTTCTACCTTATCTACTCCCAAGTGCACTTCAAATGCACTTCCATCTTTGAACGCATCGTCGCTTACCACCACGTGAGATCAAGATCTTACCGAAAAATGCTTAGCCGAAACAGTAACTCTAATTAAAAAAATATATATATTACAGTGGCAAACTTATATCGTTATTATTATTGACTATTTAAGTGAGATCGCGGTGAACCATTAAATGCCTGGAGTTTTATTCAGCTTTATTATGTTGACGTGAAAAGTAATTTACTGCAATTAAAATAATAATTCCAATAGCAAACTTATACCGTTAAATTCATAAATCAAAATGCTGGACTAACTATTTACATTCCTTGAACCAAACATCATAGAATCAGCGCAAACTCACGACCTCATTATAGTTGAGATTGCCACATATTGTAAGTAGCGTTCACCTTGTGTTAGTTGCGGTATTGCGTCCCATTTTCCTATTTGATTTATGCGCTGCTATTCCAAAACGTAATGCCAGCAGGTGAATCGGGACATTTACATCTAGATCGTTTATTGGACCTTGGACGTAACCTTGCTGTTCATTGTGTACATCATTCAATTGTATCGCGATATCCTCTGCTTATAATAAATGATGAAATGAAAATCTAATAAACCTTTACTTTAATATTTTCATTAACTTATTGGACACCCTCGGGTGGAATTTCTTCATGATATTTCTATGGGAGGTGCACCATCAAATTTAAAAATAATGATCCAAATCGATCTACATTTGGCGGAGAAATCGAGTAAAAATAAAAAAAGTCCAATGATCAAAAAAAAATAATTGTAACTACCTACTTTTTTGAAGTCAATTAAAAATAGCAATATATACTGGCTCCTATGGAGTTATGGTAAGACACAAATCGAAACGCATCGCGACAGTCACTCGTAAAATTATAGATCTTATTTTGTATCATAAATCTAATATTCTTCCTGTAGGCCTAGTCTCGACAAGTGAGAGTGATCTACCACGTGAGCCTAACCTGGATTGGAAGGTTCAGCTTGCAGAAGGATGCTGATTTCTTTACGATGTTTTCCATCACCGTTATGAGAACGTGGTATTACGCACAAACATTCAAAGCGCAAACTCATTAATGAACATATGGGTTAAAATCAGCGATTTGTATATAGAAAGTCAGCCTCCATACTGGTCCAATACACTCTGTTGATTAAGTAATTAGGTATAAGGCAATAACTATGTAATTATACAATTAAGTAAATGCAGGTTGTGGTACAGGTCCCCCCCGCGGGTTCCCGCCTTGTCGGGGCGGGGGGGCTTAGTAACCGTGGTTAGGCTGCCCACGGTGAAGCCAAGAGGAACCCGGGAGGGGCTGCTCCTTTAGGCTTTGCCTCCAAGCCGACTAGGAGCGGCCACAGTAGGTGGCGGTGCCTTATGGGGGGCACCGCAACTGAGGCGGGCTGCGGTGTCGTATGGGCGGCACCGCAGCTGAGGGTTAGGGGCCGCGGCGGGAGAGGAGTGCCGGTATAGCGGTGCGCCGCTCTCCCTACCTTCCGCGGCCACGGCGGGGTCGCCACCGCTAGATGGCGGACGCGGTGGGGCTGCAGGGGAAGAGGAGTGTTGGTATTGAGAGGCGCCACTCTCCCTATCCTCTGCGGCCGTAGTGGCAGGTGACGGGGCCACAAATCTGACCCGTCACATGGGGATCTAGGGCGTTTAGATACGGGGTCATCTAACGCCCTTTCGCTAGCCAGATCCCCGAGGTGGTTGCGACACGCTATGTGTTCTGGCGTGTCGCTAATCAAGGCGTGGCACTCGATGCCAAATCGAGAGGGGTCCGGTAACGGACAGCCGCGGCGGGTTCGCGGATGTGTGTCAAAACGTTCCCGTGTTCCCGCCACTAAGCGGCAGAGGAGGACACCGTGGGGTTTTAGTGGGTCTAGTCCCACATAACCGCTCTGTCTCCCCGTGGCAGGGCGGTATGCGAGTGCATTTCCCCACGAAAAAAAAAAAAAAAAAAAAAAAAAAAAGGTTGTGGTACAGGTAAATGCTAGTTACGAGTTAAATACCAAACCATACACGTCTATAATACATAATAATATCCTCATTGAAGTATTGGTAAGTATTTGAATATTTATACAGCTATGCCTTATGAGGGCATCACTAGCATTCCATGTATTGCATTATGATAATGTGCCATTTTCAATGAGCGAGCGCATCGTACGCTTATATTCGCCCTCTCTGGCGCCGTCATAGTTTTAGAACCTATAAGGTTATATCGACAAATATTTTCAAAATCATATGACACTTAAATGTCTTCAAGTCATGGTTCATTTTCAAATATGAAAGAGCAAAGACGAGTGTGTTCCCGAAATTGCATTGTATATCGAGTAAATAAAGGTTGTGGAGTGCAGAATGTGTTTTATTATCGACGTGGAATGTTAATTATGATAATGTGGAATATTGCTTCTTATTTAATAAATGTGTTGTTAGAGTTTCGTAGCCAAATAGTAGAAACGTCTGTCTCCCCTCCTACCGTTAAAGGATCATGATTATGATGGATCGCCTAAAAACATAACTAATGAAAAATTCAACCGACTCGGTTTGCAAGTCCAAATCACAGTAAGCCCGTTTATGAATTAGTTATAAATTTTATTAAAGGAAAATAATTTACAAACAAATTCCTATGTAAGCTAGTTCCTATGTCGTAATTGTCAATTTTATTATCAGAACTGTCAGATTACCCAGAAGGCCTACCTATGTGATTTGTAGACTACTACATTCGTGGGACTGACTCACTCACACATTCAACTTTTATTTACTGAATCGATTAATCTATTCTCAAATCTATACTAAGTCATACGAATTTATGTATTTTCGTACGGAATTTTACCTAATTTGTCTCGAATATAGCCTTTTTGTTCATTCCCGAGAAGTACGGTTTCAGACTTAGAAAATTAATCTATGTGAGGTTACAAACGATAACTTTCCCCTGAAATAAGGGTTTACTGAAAACCGAAATTGTGTAATTATTTCAATAATTACACAATTATTATAACAACAATATTTTATACTGCGCAAATACAGTTTACGTTTTCACGGTAACATGAAAACTGTGACCTTGTTGCTGAAATATGTCTTGGTATGTATGTGTGTTGGCTTGTACTGTATTCAATGGATTCAACGATTCAAAGTTACCAAATTGCTACAGCATACGTGTATACAATGACCGGTAATCCATTACAGAGATGCTTATCGAGTATATTTGGAATAAAGTCACGGGAGTGGGCAGCAGATTCGTGTTTTTATGGTAATGTTATGGCGCCCATAGAAAACCTTCCCGAAGCGAAATCGACTAAACAATGTATTATTTCAAAACTTTCGATTGTAAATTTTAACGATTACTGGCGTAGGTTACGTAACTGTTATCCGTTATTATTACGGATCAGTAGTTTAGATTGCCTGATATTAAAATTATTCACATATGCATTTTCTTTGTTCCTGAGGCTTTTCGGTTCGGGCTTATGTACTATATGTTTGATTATGTATACAGACCATGCCGCAGTTATAGGAATGCCAATCCTGCCCAAATCTTTCAATATTGCATTAATTAATTAAGTAAGTAATTCATTAGTTACAAGAACAAGGTAACTGATTAATTATTATATATTGTATATCTACTACATTGTGATGTAAATCTCAAGGTAAAAATACACCTAATAGAAAATAAATGAACATTGTAATAGCTTACATTTAAAGTTACATAATTATTTTTTTAATTGATTGGGTTGCATCTCCGAGTTAGTTTTGTGAAATATTTCTACCCGTTAGGGCATAAATAGAGATAGTATTGAAGATAATACAAGTTTTTTTTTAATAAGTTAGTCACTTGTTTTGTGACAGGTATATTACACTAATTAGCTAATCAGTTACCAATATGTGTTTGTGAATTGTTTTTCTTGTGACCCTTTTACTACTCAATATACTCGTGTAGTAATGGAGTTAGATCAGACAAAACACTACTATAGTACTTCGTACTGTTTACACCTTCTAACTAAAAAACTTATCTAACATCTACTAACAGATTTGTAATCTCCTTGCACACGTTAACTAAAAGGCTTTAAAAGCTACGCCATCGGATATAATATAGAGCTAAGAAGAAATATACAAGACACCTGTCTACTGCCATTAAAATAAATGCCAATTTTATTTTATTAAACGTATCCCATGAAAGCAAGATAGGCAAGATATTACCAGTATCTTGGACTGTATGATATTGCGTAGGCGTAAGTTGTAGGTATTTCGTTCGGTTCCTGTAAGATGACTTTCATAAATAAGAATACTATACAAGAGAAATTCAAATTCCACCTAAAGGCTTATTTCAATACAGAGGCGAATTTAGTTTGATAACAACTTACGACAGTTTCCTACTTGATCTACTTTGATAACGTCAAAAAGTGATGTTATTTTGCTAAGAACGATCGATTTTCGTTCGATTAACTCGAAAATCAATCTTTAATAATCTAATTTTAAATTTTAACTAATATTTTATAATATTTATTCAAAACTTCTTCCTTTCAGATTTCTTTACATAATGATTAATTAGTGACTAATTAATTGGCTAAAGTTAGCAGTAATCCTGCCTTAGAACCTTCTCGAATCGAAGGCTCAGGTACATACCCAGCCGGAGAACACTATGTATGATTAATATAAAGTTTGTTTTCTGATCTTGGGTGTTTGAGTTTCGTATGTCTTTGTCATACCGAGACGTAGACATTCAAGCAAGCTATTAAGAGGGCTACGCTTGGATTCACTCTAAAATATAAGATTCGAAACGACATAATGACAGAAGAACAAAACATATGACAGAAGAACAGAAGATATCAACATAACCCAGCATAAACAAGCTAAGTGGTGGCCGATAACCGTTGGGGGAAACGAGTTCTCGAAAGACGACCGTGAGTAGACAAACGTAGCGTGGGGCGCCCCCTGGCCAGGTAGAACGGACGAAAATTAATTAAGTACTTCTCGAAAATTAATGCGTGAGGTGGCTGGTAGAAAATGGTTGAGAAGACCCGATGATCAGGCTCAGTGGCGCTTACTAGGAGAGGCCTTTATCTGGCAGTGGCGGCCGGGAATTGAACCCGCTTCTAAGGCAGGGCTACTACTACCATACCTCGGAGCCGTCTATGATGACGATATTATGTATTTACCTATGCTACTGGCGATACAGGGAATCCTAGCGCATGGATAACTGTATATCAGCTTTACTTAGCGTATACATATAGGTAATGTAATAATAAAATTACATATAGATGGTAATCAGTGGATGCTACATTCCATCGCCATAATAGTAAACTATTCGGACATCTGATATGAAATAAAAGCTTGTAGCAATATATTACACAATCAAACGTCTGCAATTATACATTCTGAGAAATTGCAGTTATCGAATATTGCGGGCACGAATTCTGAATAACTAGCACGATTAAACGCTAAAGCTTGCTTCCCAGAATGAACAGAACGATTATATTCAGAGAACAGTTTATTGGAACACTGGATATTCGAGTAGAGGGTTCCTCGTTCTTTAAAATAAACAATACAAATGCTTAGACACACCCCGGATAAAAACCCCAGGGTCCCTTCTAGACGCCTATTGCTGGGGCTACGGGAACGGCTTGCACTCTTCCGCGGCCCCAGCGGCGTTAATCCTCCCTTATCTAATGGCGCACCGGAACGCGTGTACGCCATTCCTCGATGGAGAAACTCTTCCGTCGGGCGACGGGATCCCCAACCGGTCGCCCGGAGGTTCGTTAGGGCGGCAGGCGGCGCTCGTAAGCCTGCCTTCTGCGGCCTACCCTTCGTCGCCTGATAAGGTGAGAGGTGTCTTGTTCCCTTGCCTTCTCAGGTGCCTCCTTCTGCGAGATCTGCTTAGACATACCCCGAGATAGGATTCCGATCCCGAGATAGGATTATCTGTTGTAGTTACCAAGGACACACAAATTGGCACAGCATAATACTAAACACGCTTATCATACACTATCAGTGACTCCGGACGGCTCCGTGGCTTAGTTGTTGGTAGCCCTGCCTGCGAAGTCCCGGGCCATCTTGAGTGTTGTGAAGGAGTGGTCCCGGGTTCGATTCCTGACCTGGAATTGAGCACGAAGTTTTCTCTCGGGTCTTGGGTGTTTATCTTGTGTTTATGTGTTTGTCCAGCCCACTCACTCAGACAAAAAAAAGAACAATTGTCACTAAATGGTCACCCATCCAACTACTGACCGGACGGAGAGTTTCTGAACTTAGATAATCGATAAAGAACATCTAGGCAAGTCTCGCCAGGAGCAATTATACATCTATAATAAGAAATGGAATATACGCAACTCATTCTATGCAAGCACTAATTGCTAAGAAAGACTAAAATACTTTACAAGCGGAAAATAATTATAATAATTGGTACTAACAATTGGCCATAACTAGTGAAAAACATGAAAAAAGAGTATTGAATAGACCATCCGCAATTATGCCTGTCTCTCATAGCTAGAAGCACATTTATCATTTCTTAAAGCGAGCATTGATGACGAGGCACCTGATGAATGCCAGCCAATTTAAATCCCTTCCCTGAGATCTGGTGGGTGGTTCCACCATCAATCCTGTGGGAACGTGAATAGGCTGTCTTAGCTAAATCAGAACGGCCAAACAACTCTTAAGGCCTTTTTGAAGCTCCTCAGCTAAGTTGGTAGTAGCACTGTCCTCCAAGCGCCACGGGTTCAATTCCCGGCCGGGTGACACTTTGTGTGATGAGCATGAAGGTTTTTCTCGGTTCATGGGTATTTGTGTTTCTCCATGCCATCTGTGATACACATAGTGCAGAGGTATGAGTGTGTAAAAAAATATGTGCAGCAATAATATGTTATGAAAAAAGTATTTATGTACTTGTAGTTTCGAGCGGAGAAAATAGCGCTTATGTAAACTTGAGTACTACACCATAATTAAATCAAGTGTGTGTTAGCTGTCTGTAATAGGCTTTGATACCAACGAAGTGTTAATTGCTGATAATTTATCCTGTCTTTAGTATTCACTAAGATTGCCTTCACTTAGCATATTGTTTAGCACAATGTAGTTTTGCGTGAGGCGAACATTTTGTTATTATTAGTGCTTATTTTAAATATGATATATGTAGGTACTATACATATACCATATCTACCTGTTTTAGTTTTACATAAGATGCTAAAATCGGAACTCCTAAATAGTTCTATGTTTTGGTTGATTCTTCAATAGAGGCAGCAGAATACATATGTTCTATGAAATATCTCGAGTGTAGCATTTTGTATTGTGTGTGTCATTTCACTGGCCAATGAAATTAACATTTCATCACTGTTTTGCGGCAAAACAAGAGTCCAACATCAACAAACTTATAATAATGTTGTATGAAAGCATCTTGTAACAAGTAGAGCGTATTTTTATTGTTCTGAAGGTAGGCGACATTAAAATCATCCAATTAAATCTTCACTATCACAAATAAATGCTTGTAATGGTTGTACGAGTTCTTATTGCGCAGCATTATTATTATGAAGGCAATTCTCTGGAAAACCCTCTATATATTTAAGTCATTGCGTAACCTAAATTTTGTTGTCGGGTTACGGAGTCTAATGAGACATTAGTACAGATTCCTTGGAAGAGACCCAATGACAAACAAGAAACCAGTACATAGTTAATCTGTAGCTATGTGAAAACGATATTTTTGTCAGAAATTGTAGATAAAATGAAGCTATTAGAGATTCACTTGTTTTGCTCAGATACTAGGTACCAACAGTACAAACTTTAATAATGTATTTTAACATACAGTTTCCTTACTTAATGATGAGAAATCTGTCTGAAATCTGTCTGAATTTGTGTATCAAAAATTCTAAGTTCTAAGTCGTTCTCTACTTTTATTTTGGCAGCCTTTTATTAAATAAATCATAAAGGTAAAAATCATAATAAAAATAAATATTGCAAATTCATGTGCTGGTTGTAGTAACCAGCGCTGGTCTTCCGTTGGATTACAATAAGAGGACAGAAATACCTAAACTTACTATGAGTAACTTAACCTATCTAGAACTCGTGTGACATACATCCAGGTTCTAAATACTCGTAGTTTTGCTAAGACTCCTAAATCCAAGTGACTTAATTGCACACTATAAGCCCTTTCTTTTATAATTTATTTAAACTACAAGACCCGAAGCTGCTTTATACTTACACGTATACTTGGTCATAACTAGTAATTGGAGACAACCTATGGTAAGACGGGCAGAACAACGTCATTTATTCACAGTAAATGATGGTAAATGTCTTAATTATGATGTAATTATGCGTAATTTTTCGCTATATCACCATGTTTTATGCCAGTTTTACTTTAACATATTACCTTGTCTATAGAAAGGTGGCTTTTGATTGAGAAGTGAAAGGTAGAACTTGTACGTTATCTTTTTAAAAACGTCTGGTATAAATAAAAACCAAGGGAATATTAAACAAAGCTGCAAATATTTTATATTCAGTATGTGACACTGGCCTACATTATCTCGCTGTCCCCTGGTGGAAAACGACGTATGGAGTATTAGCATTCCCCAGGATAAACCAAAAGGTAATTGTAATTATATCGTACAAGCACTCAAGCATGGTGGCCCATATTACTCGCACCCGTAAGTTGCAATCAACCAAAGTCACAAAATTTTTGCTAACTTCGTACGGAGAAGTACTCCACAAGTGCCAACTGCTTCCACAACTGATAATCCGCCGCGAAGCAGTGGTGCACGAGCATTGTTGTGTTCCGGTGATAGGGTGTGGGTGATGGTGAAATTACAGGCACTTGAGACGTAACATTCCCGTCTTCTGAGTAACGGACGCAACGCGATGTATTTTTTTTGTTTAATAGCGTTGGTAACAACTTATCAACAGGTGGGCCATCTCACTTTAGTTGCATAAAAAAAGCATTATCGAAATTTGTATAAATAACAAAGTATTGGGAGTCGAACTCACGGACCGCAGAAACACCATACT
The DNA here is from genome assembly GCA_921293045.1 of Aplocera efformata. Taxonomy (NCBI): domain Eukaryota; kingdom Metazoa; phylum Arthropoda; class Insecta; order Lepidoptera; family Geometridae; genus Aplocera; species Aplocera efformata. The sequence goes on from OV121045.1 coordinate 7,041,876, forward strand.
GAGTTCCAAAACCTAAATAGCCGACGTAGCATTATAAGCAGCTCAGCTCAAGTGGGGCTGGGATGGACATATGAGGCGTATCCCGGAGGAACCTTGCACATAGGCGGTATGGTCCCAACTAATGGAAAACGACTGCGTGGAAAACCCAGACGAAGATAGCGAGATGAGTTAGACTCCTTGTTATTGATAATAATAATAATGATATAATAATAAGGATTGGCTGCGAATAATCCAAAACAGGAAAACTTGAAAAGATACCGCTTAAAAACGGGCAGAAATCCTATATAGTATTTATGGCGATGCAAATAAAAAGGCAGGTTAATGAAATATTGTTATGCTTAAAAAATAAATCATCTATTGCATCGCTAAGCAATCGCTTAAAATTGACGCAAGTATTTTTGTCCTCAATACCTTTAAAATTGGTTAAGATGTATATGCATAGAAAAATAAATCACTGTTACATATACTCACACATAAAAGGATTTTTTTCACTGATGTAATCTTGTGTTCATTCGCAGATTTCCATCAATAACATCAACACTTATGCAAATAAAACGTGATATGCAGATTTCTTCTAAACCGCTTGTTTACAGAAGCGATACCGTACATTAAGCAGAAAACACTTCCATATAAAGTAGGCTTTTAATTAAGGATGTGTTCAGCTATCAGGTATTAACTGCAAACAGCTCGGGTGTGTATAAGGTGTGGACACATTAGTCTAGCCAATAAGTTTGAAACGAGGAAATGCAATATCAGTAGGTACTTATAATAGGTACTTATAACGCAGGCTAGTATACTTATTTATAACGCTTTTACCCATGTCCAAAACCGAAGATAGCTTTGGCCTTCGTAATTAGGTCAAAATCAAATTGTCAATAACAAAGAACATTTTATTCTTGAGCGCAATAAGTAGTAAATGTGTCCAGTTATAAGGTTCATCAGTAACGTGAAATAAACACAAGCCCATTTATATAGTGAATTTTAAAATACTCAAAATCCTACACACTCGCTTGGCGCCGTTCCGCACCTCTTATTGTTTTATGTATTAGAAATTCTAACTTATATAAAATATAACTCTTATTTTCAGAATAAAGAATCCCTAGAACATTCGATTACAAAATCATTAAGAAAATAATGAACAGTGGTAGTTTTATTTCACTCCCATGCGTTGTGTAACGTATCACATCAAGAAGCTTTCGATAAAGCTTTTGACTTAACTTACTTCTGAAATAGGTATGCGCTACCCATTTCAGAAGTACGTTAAGTGCAAACCATTTAGGAACCAGTCTTCGACTTACGCAGATAGCTTAAGATCAGGGCATCCAAAAAAAAAGGAAAAGCAATGGTGTCGTACGTAAACTAATCTATTTGAAGGTAATGTGCAACTTTGACATGTTCAAGATAAAGTTTGAATATATATTAGGATCAAATAAAGACCATAATTAATTTTACAGTGAAATTTTTTTTTAAGTATATATACGTACTTTAAATGTCTTTCTTCTATTGGCATATATAAATGTTATATGAACAAATTGATATTTCAATATAAGCTATTAGCAAATAAATGCGATGTAATACTGCATTAATATTCTTATCAAATCCTTACTTGATTTCCTTTCCGAAGCCACAAGTCAAGTAATCAGTATCAGGTTATCAGTTTCTAATCGGGTATTAGAAGAGAAAATGAAATCAATTGCGACAGGTGTTGAAATAAATAAGACAGGATTATTAATAATAGTTTATTCGGATAGCGAGTTTGTTGATAAAGTTCAAAACAAAATGGCACAGTAATAGGGTAAAACAAATAACAGTACAGTAGTAGACAAGTATTACTCTTCAAAATAGTCTTAATAATAGAAAACAGTACTAAAATTACAGGGGAACAAGTGAATTAAAAATTAAATTTCTAAAACGTGCTTTTCAATTAGATTTAAAACAGGAGCTCTGTTTGGACTAAAGTTTAAGCAATAACTTTAAGAGCGTTTTAGTGATAAATTTCTATGAATGATATAAGAGCGAAATTCCCAAGTCATTGCCTAAGTTAAGAATAAATGTGCATAAGGCTTCTAATAAAAATGATGTTGTCTTTTTAGGTAAAATATGATACTTACGATAATTAATGAATTCATGCGTTATTTTCCGGAAGTCTACGTTAAGGTGATCTTAAGAGGGGGAAATATTTAATATACCATCAAAAAAAGTTCACTTTAGAAGCAGCTTTATTTTCATTTTATATTATATTTCGTTCTTTGTGATCGTGTTCTTATGTTACGGGTAGAAGTTATGTTTTTAGCAAACTCATTTATTAGAAGTTCACCAAGAGGTTCACAAGTTTTAGATCATCTTAAAATATGACACTTCGCTATATGATCTAACTAGTTCAGTGTTTCGTCCTACGGCTTAAATGAGACGAAACAGTGAATTGTCTCAAGTGGTACGCAAAGGGTTACTTTAATTAAACGTTAACATCTCGCAGGCACGACAAAAAGTAAGACTTACGTCTTAGCGTCATACCATACGATGAAGATGATGCATTTTAATTGGATTACTTCTGTGAAAAAATATAGGTCTCGCCACTCGTGAACCAATTTGCTTGAATGTCAGCAACAAAATAAATATTATGATGTACTCGTAGTTATTCTACCTATTGTCATATTTTATAACAATGCCATTGCACTATTATTAATTCAACAAGTTCTATTGGGTAAGCTAATTATAAGACAATATCTACTTCTTACTCCTTACTTTTATTCAGCCCTTGCTTCTTTTTTCTACGTCTTTTTATACAATTCTCAGCAAATTAAGTATCATCTTCTTTGAATTAATGTGAAGTCTCTTAAAAAGGCAAATTTTATTATAACATTTTTATAATATTTATACCTGCATTGAGTTGAGAAAATATGAAAAGTCATCAACTCATGCTTCGTTAAACCGGTCAGTATGACATACAATAAATATTTTAAAGTAAGTAATAATGCACTAATTACAGAGTCCATTCCATAAGTATACATGCACTACATTTAATAAGGAACAAAACTACTATTAAGTCTTTACGAACTTAGCAACGATACAATTATATACAACGAAATATTTATAGGTCATAAATGGCGTAGTTGACTCGCGTAGTATCGGGAGGATCTTACGAACATAAAGTCACATCTGATAACTCCATTCCCGAGCCTCCGTCACTCGACAAATCTCTCCGATACGACATCGGCAGAGATAACAAAGCATTCTGTGCGATACAGAAATAAAACAAAACTCCTATCACGGAGCGAATGGGTCCCAAGTTGCGTGACCAACGCATCATATGCTTAGAGAAGGTCGTTTCTTCCTGACGCTTTTGTTGCTCAACCCGAGGATCGTACCGATCACCTAGTGGATAAAAAAAAATATACACGTCAATATGACAAGATAGGGTGAAGGTTTTTATTGATGCGGGACATTCCTCCTGTTTGACCTGTTTCACAAATGGGACTGGGAGCAAATTTAAATTCTATTAACACAGATACTTAACAATATAGTTGATGGATGAACAAAGTAATGCCTGTCCAAGGCATAACTTTGCGAAAGTCCATTTTAAGATGATTTGGAAATGTGCAACATTTAATACACTTCCGCAAACAGATTATTTTAGCTCAAACAAAATATTGAAATGACTGCTTCTTGTAGCTGCAGCAAAGAATAATTTCATAAGTGAGGTTTTATGAAACTATGATGTTGCAACTAGTTAAATACCACATACAGCACGCATTGATTAATTTCAGCCAGATCTTTGGGCGAAACCAGTGATATAATTTCATACTTCTGCTTAAAACAATTTCAGCATAAATTAATCGGTCAAGGGGTAGCACTTCCTAATTTTGAAAAGATCATGAAGATTTCTGTTACCTTGGACACAGAGTAAGCGGCCAGCTTCCGCCTGGGCGTGGGCAGTAGTAGCGCTAGTGATCTTGCTTCTCTCAGCAGCGCGTGGAATGCTAACGCTGCGCCGGCGCACGACTCTGCCGCTGACACCTCGTAAAACTGACACCCGAACCGGAGAGACAGCTCTTGACCCTCCTCAGCTTTGACAACTCTATTTATAAGAGACGAAATAGTATAAGATGTTGAGTATAATTAGCTTGTAGGCAGTATATCAATGTTAAATCTAATTTTACATATTTTAGGGGTCCATGTTGCTTGCGTCCGTAAGTGGATAGAACAAACGGTAATCTGCCAATAGGCAGTGATCCACTCGCATTACTGTACCAGCGGCAATGTGTGAATGCTAGTGAAATTACAGGCGCATGAGACGTTACATCCTCCCGTCTCAGACTAATGAACACAAGTGGACTGTCACTATGTATTTCGAGCATCTACTATACTTACTAGACGCTGAAAATAAAAATGACAACCAAGACTCCTGAAAGTCTAAATGATTAAATCAACTTACCTGGCATGTTCCAAGTCTCGTTTGTTTCCCAGCAGCGTGACCGCGGTGCAACCCGGTAGCCTGGTTCGTTCCAGAAGCGCCAGGAGTTCAGCAGCCGCCAAGAATGAGCGGCGGTCGCATACTGAATATACCACAGCGAATGCATCGCCCCATCGCAAGTGCTCCGCTAAACATCCACGTTTCTGCGACAAAACAAATAGAACAATATTTTCATTGATGGCTGCATTCAACTAATTATTTAAAGGAATGAAATATCAAATTAATAATTCAATTAAATCTTCATAAAATAATTCATAATTAATATTTACCGCACATCCACACGTGTCCAACACTTCAACCTCGGACGTAGCACCATCAAAGGCGACGCGGTGCTGGTACAAGAAATCTGAAACAAACATCATTCGCTTATCACAATTGCATTCGATCTGAGCTAATGTATCTTTCTGTAGATAACATCAGTTCCAAGTAGGTCACATGCACTCGTATGCCTGATCGATACGGTAGATCAATTGCATGCATATGAGCCGTCCAGACAGATACAAATTATAGTTAATCAAAACATAAATCAGGATGTAGACGGTCAGGCTAGACTACAAAAATGCTGAAGTAATTTATTTTCCACATAATTTTATAAATAGACCTGATAATGTAACTTTTCGTACCTAATTGGAAGGTGACATATTTATATCATTTTGAGACGGCGGTGGAGTTAATAAGTAGTCATTAGTATAAATATAATAAGTATTTTAATATGGGAATGAGTGCAATTATGTTTTTCTGCAAATATTTGTGAAAGGTCATCGGCCGGCCCGGGCGCCAGTCCAGCCTTGGCTCTCCGCCTGGTGTTGCCAATATCGCAAATAAACCGTCCATTGGCACTCGCTGCTTGGCATCTTAAAGTGCCCTCTGTAAGGGCTCATCTTCATCGGTATTTCTGTCTTTCAGTCGCCTCTGGCATTCTTAGCATAGTTATCATCGAGGTGATCGTGACTACGAGGCTTGTGCCAGAATATTTAATATATCATAATATAAACAAACATTTATGCCATCGCACACCATACTATATATCCTATGAGAACCAGATTACTGATAAAATACGTATTTAGTATTTTCTTGTAAACACATAAATACAAGAAAATTGTTCTTGTAACCATAAATACTATTATACATTTACTGACCTCACAGCTCAGTTGGTTGTAGCTCTGCCTTCTGTACTATAGGTCGTGGGTTCGATTCCTACCCAGGACAAGAATTAAATGTTTTTTTCTGTATCTGGTTGTTAATACGTATTAAATGTACGTCTTTACTAAAAAAAGTAATATTTAAGTATTCTATAATTTATCGAATTCCCATAGTACAGCTATGCTTAGTTTGAGGCTAGACAGCGTCGTGTATAATATCCGCGAATATTATATTATATTATTATTTATGTTACAAGTGTGACGAGACAAGCTGACAGCCCACCAGATGGTAAGTGGTTACTACTGCCCATAAACAACAGTAAAACAACTTCGATCCTTCCCTACTGGAGGATGAGAGTACCCTAGTCACATCGCGTTGCATCCGTCATTTTGAGACGGGAATGTAACATCCCATGCGTATAAAAATTCACCGTCACCGACACCCTTCCAACGGAACTCAGCAATTCGAGTTCCGATGGATTGCCAGGTGTGGTGGCAGTACTTCTCTGGACAAACTTGGCACAAATCCTACTGCTAATTTATTCAGTCCTTTCACACCCCCAAAGTGTGCTCACCCACGGACGCGAGCCACATAGTCCCCCGAAAACTTCTACTACCACTGCTACCTACCTACTGAGCATTTAATGGTTAAGTGTAATATTACATAGTAGAGTAATATTACATTTCATCCAAAGCCCTAATAAATAATTGATACAAGCCAAATGAAAATAAATATGAAATACTTACCACCAGTAGAACTGTATTCTCCGATGTACCGCTTCGTCAAGTAACGGACGACCACGGCTGAAACAAGTGAATAAATAATTATTAATGCAAGCAACCTCATAGTTTACTATCTGTGAAGTTTCAATTACAGTAACTGGCTGTGGTTTACACTTTATCTTCCCGGATAAAACACTTCGTCGCAATTGAATCAAGCTTAAAACAGAGAAAGCAGCAATTAGCAAAAGGTGTTACAAAAGTTGTATACCACAATGAATTTATAACTACAAGCTTCAATTAGAGGGAAAGTAGACAAAACATCTATGTGGACTGCATTGATACCTAATACAAATTAACTCGCACCGAAAGCCAATTAAATAATCAAAACACAGTTTAAACTTATAACGTAATAGACAGATAAATCTAAAAACTGATTGGATAATACAAGAAATGTGGAAACTACTAATACGCGAAGTAATTCAAAGTTCATGTACAGATAGTTAGGTACGTTGAGATAGATGGCAAACTAGTCAGAGAATAAATAGCATAAACCAACTAGGTACCTGCACAAAAATATCATCAAAATAATGAGAATGCCAATGAGATAACGACATATTCTGTTTCACAATATATAGTAAGGGACCGTGAGCACGAATACACAGATAGCTACTGTGTGTCGAACGCATATTCAAGTGGTTAGCCAACGGAGTTGGATAAGCTAGCAGGTAATTCTAGAACGTACAATGAAGCACGTTAACGTATCGGTGCTAAATACTATCCTTTATTGCGATTACGAACATTTACATGAAATGCAGCACACATATAAATTAATCCTTAATCGTTTCCTCGTCTCCGTGGAATTATTTATTTGCTAGCTAATAAAAACCGTCCACCCCGTAATGGAATCGATCGTATATAATTTCAACATCAAAACTTCCTACATTCATAGTGAACGCTATAAAATTGCAAAAGTATATAACTTTTGACAGTTAATATCGTAAAATCGAGAGCAGGAATGTCTGTTTGAAAGCTCATGATGCATGGAGACGATCTCAGAGAAATACGATGATAATAAACGGAGAGAATAGTTCGTGCAATGATATCTTTACGTCGCATCTCATCAGGCCGAGTTTTATAGTTGTGCTCCCGTGTCGGTGTTCAATGCGAGTTCATGGCTGGCAGATAAACTTGTCATTCCATCAATATTGAGCTTTACGAGTTGGACATAATAGAATGCCGGTGAACAAGAACGGGTTTCTGAATTAAGATTGAGTTGTGCCTAGGGTCAGGGGCAATGAGTGATGTGTTGAACCCAAATTCAATAGACCGCAAAACAATCGAGGTATGATAATTGCGATTTCGCGGTTATCTATCCAGGCTGTCAAACTTTCTTTTATGTGCCCATCCGGCTTATGGTGATCATAATATTTTCAGAAGCATCCAGCGTGTCACAACTTTAGTGAATGCCAAATTAATAGCTTTTTTATATATTGTATCAAAAGTTAGCAATGAGATTGACTTGTTTTGATGAACTACAAAATCAGTTGCGTACATTGTGATTGATTGAATCAAACCATTTTGATATATAACTTATTAAATAAGTGGTTACAAATGTATTATTCTGATACAATAATTCTGAAAACATAGATATGAAACCCTCTGAAGCAAACGGAGTAAACAAGCCCAGTTTAACTAATTGGCCATTCACGTTTATAACAGCTAGGCGTACTTCAGTCGGACATATTGCAGAATCTGAGGTTCTTATCAAATCGTGCAAATAAACAACTGGTAGAACGCACCAATTACCTCCGCTAACGAGGACTTTCACTGGGTCTGATAGTGGCAGTTCAAGGTGATCCACCAGAACATTACTCTTTGAGATAGTGCTGAACATCTGGGTTTAAAATAATGTAATACCTATAATGTTATATTCACCAAGTCTTTCATAGGCCTTATTCTTTTGCAAAGTCATGAAGTAATCGGTCAAAAATGTAAAGTGTTGGTTGGAATTGTATATTTGTCCTCAGATTTTTCCTAAAACCAAATTACGGCTGTAAAATTAGTTGAGGTCATGATGTTCTTGACATCTGCTAAATATCTCTCGAAGGTAAAATTCTAAGTGTTATTGAATAAAAACAGCAATTACTAGTAATCGCATAATTGCATTTAATTTCAAGTGCTCAATTAAGGGCTCGCTATTAAAGATCAACATAAAATTTTGCTACTATGGATCAAGTATGTGTGTAATGGCCACTGTGATTACAGTTCTTACGTACATGGGGCGCTTATTAAGATCTCAACCGAGAAATTCGACCAGGTTGAAAAATGTAGTTTATTTTCCCGTTCGGTCTGAATTTTGCCGATAACGAGAACCGTAACGGGACTCGTGGAAGGGGGTTTAAGCGACGTACGAATACGGTAGCAAAAGCTAAATGTTAATTAAGAGCATCAGTTGAGGTGATCACAGTCATGATCAGTCCTCTCCTCCACGCCTCGGTAATTGGACACCGACAGTTTCATTAACATTTTTAAACATTATTTTTATTATCTTTAAACACCACTCAATTAAATTGCAATTTTTTTCTCCGTCAGTGACCATTTTACATTAACATTTGGGGATTATAAAATGAAAGTGTTTTGTGCGTGAGAGGATGTCGAGTTATTTTCTGTGCCTGTGAGGTAGCTTGACATGTTAATTAGGATTTCTCTTCACTGACAATCTGACAATAATGAGCTTTGTTTAACCTACTGCCCTAGATAAACCATGTACCTTCAGAGTGGTCGATACAGTTGACTCAGATTTCTCAAAAGACACGTAATCTATTCAAACTTGCTTTTTTAACCGACTTTAAAAATAAATTTCCCACATATTAACACCCAATTAGACCAAACATTTATGTTCCTCGACCACAGCACAGAAAGCAGAGCTACTATCAACTGAGCTATGAGGCTAGTCAGGAGCTTATCAATTAGGTCAATCAGGAAATGGAGAAGTTAATCAATTAGGCTGTTTGGTTTTTAGAAAAGAAAACTTCTTTAGGCACGTTGGGCATTTTTTGAGATGGGAAATAACTATTTGAACTTACGACACTGTTACCGTTACCGACACCTCTGTATATAAGTATTTGTAGTGTAGTCTGCTTTTGTTTTCACTTCTATCGGCACTGCCGGAGTGCCACTGTTTTTTTTAGTATTACGCTATTCTTCGTCAATTATGGACTGATTGAGATGGTTCTTGTTTTAGTTTGATAAGATGTACTTTCCAGATGGTCCCATAAAAATTTAATGAAGAAATCCCATCCTTAAAGGCGTAAAATAAGTATACTAAAGTCGGTTTATTCGATTTTTAAATCAATGATTTTCTACAGAATGCATAAACGTAAACAAGGAACGAGAATGCGAATACCAGAGACAATAAACTATTAATACATCCAACGGGTGTTGGTTTATTTACTTTTGTCTTGACTAAAAATATTTTCTATTTGTAAAACAGTTATTCAGATCGGTGACTGTGCGGTAGAGAATTTCGTGAGTAGTATAGTGAGTAAGTGAACCGTGAGCGGTGAGCGGGTGAGCGGGTGAGCGGGTGTCCCGGCAGACGTCTGCGAATGACTCACCGGCACGCGGCCCGCGGCTATTAATACAAACGTTGACATTTTGCTCGATCTCAATCTGCGATACCGGACCACTTTATGTCACCCTTAACTTGAACTAATAACTAGTGATGCTGTTTTATTTTATAGTAGACTAACCCGATGTGTAGCTACACGTTGTACAGTGTGTGTGACATAGGTCGTAATATAATTCCATAATTCACCATTTTAATCTATCTTGTAACTTTAGCCAGCATTAGCAATTTAAGCGCTCAAACATATATTACTATATCATTACAAATCATTGAAATACCCGGCTTTTCTACTACAATAATATGCATGTATTATTGGGGCTACATAGTGCTCTGTGTGAAATGCCCATGAACATTAATATGGATTAATATTAAATTTGTTGACTCACGTTTACATTAAAATTTGTAATTGTTGCTGCAGTTTGACTGACATTGGACTGACGCCATATCATTGCATGTAATCTGTGGTTTGCTAACGCAACTAGTTTTAACTTTGATCCTATCTACCTATTTCCGTAGAAATATCTAAAATTTCCTTTACATTTCGTGTAGAGTTAATTATTTCGATAGTTTGTTATTGTTACAAAAGTGTCGCCGACCAGGTTATCATCACATTTCGATTGCCTAACTAAATTATGAAATGGCTTCTCAATGTTTATTTTCGTAATTATCATTACAAATTCATTATAACAACATGTTTACACGTCACAAACTTTTTTGCCTGAGGCAACGAATGTTCTAGAGATGTTGCTGTGTCACAGGCGCAGCGTTGCGCGATCAAGTCTAGTCAAAAAAATGTATTTACATTGAATTCTTAAAAAAATATAGACAACACTTATTTAAACAATCAATATGTTATTATCTATTCCAGTTATGGTGCGGCATACTATTCCAATATTATAGTTAGCCAATGCCCATTTTTAGAACTTTATGTCCTTATTTATGATTATTACAATATTAGACCCACGTGTTTTTGAATTGCTAAAGGTGACCCTGAGACAAACAATAATTTTCCCATAAATCACCCACTACACCGAAACATACTTAAAATTATTTATAGCATTACTAAAGCCAAATCTCAGCTGAACGCAAGTTCCTTAGCTGCTGATAAGCGTTTCGCTTATCGCTGCGCTTATAAAATCATGCAAAGCCTTAAAGCGCTGATGTTAAGTTAATCACATAATCAACATGCGCAGCGTGATTGATTGTCCGCCCTCTGCCTTACATAACTGCGTAATAATGTGCTTTACTCTTGACCAATGATTTACTTCAATTAATGCAGTCTGTTCCGACAGCCTGATGGGTTGAAGACTAAAAATATGTTTATATGCCTCGAGCCAAATCACGGTGAGTCCGTAAAAGGATTTATGAAGTTCAGATGTTTAGGCGTAGTGTGCGATGTTTAGGTAATTATAGTTATCACTGACTCCGCACGTGTACTAATTAGAAATTACAATTACTTGTAACCCTAATTACAAAAAGAAGGAAGAAGGAAATTATTATTTATATAATGAAATAAATTTGATAATAGTTTATTACAATGGGACACAGGTGTGAAAAAAAACATGATAATTTTGATATGAGTTTGAACTTTGCCTCTAACTCAGAATGATTTTGGCCTATTTCTCAAAGAAAATGCGAAAATAGAATCACTAGTTTTCCTACTTTGATTGCCAATGCCAAGAAATGAAATCTTAGTGTTAGTTTCGATTAAACGGCACGGTATGGGAACATTACAGAAGTCCAACTACAAATGTCGTGTGCAGTACTTTAACGGGCTCAGTCGTTAGTGGTTCTGTCTTTGGTGCTGCAGGTCGCGAGTTCGATTCCCACCCAGGACAAGCATTTGTGTGGCGATTATAAATGTTTGTTCTATGTGTGGGTGTTAATACATATTAGATGTATCCCAAAAAGAGTATTGCATAAGTAATTATGCTTAGTTCGAGGCTAGATGGCGCTGTTTGAAAAGTCCATGAATATTTAGTATAATTATTTATTATTACATAATACATATTTACAAGCAGACGCAGAACAAAAATTTATGTTAAATTTATAGTAGACCGATGTTTCTGTTTTTTTTTTGGGGGGAGGGGGGGGTACCAAAAGGGCAATAAGGGCTGAAAGTATTGAAGTCAGCTATTTCTGTTTTCTTAATCAGCCAATTATGAAGTTTAAGGCATCAATCTACTTATGCATTTGGTCTTCTGATTCTGATTTACTGCACTCATCATATATTTTAAGGTTATAAGAATGGGGACATAATGTATACGATAACTCATATTATACAGTATAGGTACAGAATAAGGTATATTATACACTGTAGGGAGTAATAAATTGTTGATTAGTAACGGGCATAATAATGCATGTGCCTCGGGCCATGTGCTTGCATCGGGAATACTTGAAGTGTAGGTACCGAAATTTATTTCCCACTTTGATGTTTCCTTATTTATTTGAAATTGATTGCTGATTTTGACCCAAATCCTTCACCAACTTACATGGCATGTCTTGTCATGTATGGTTGTGAGGAGTTCCGCTTTTTCGATGTTCTTTGGATAAACGATCCTGCTTTCGACACATAATATGATAAAGATTTATATGTATATATTGAGAGGTATAATCTCTCGCGTACTTAGGTAAGTAGGTACCCTTTAGAGACCCTACACATCTGCTACTTTTGGTTACTCCTTTCACAAATGGGAAGTGTGAAAGTAGCAGTATAAATACAATAGTTCCAAGTACGTTGAGTGAAGTGCTGCATGCGCGCTTGGTAAATTGCTGCCAAGCAGTACCTATTGCATTCGAATTGCGTGATGCCGATGACATCATAGGCGCATGAGCCGTTACATCCCCGTCTCGGGTGACGGGCGTAACGCGATGCGACATAGGTCGGGAAGGTAAGTCATGTCACTGTTGTTATCGGCGTGGGTAACCACTAAACTAAATTCCTTTAAAGTCATACCGTCACCTTTATGGTATAATTAAAAATATATCATGCTATACTAAAATGACCGTATGTAGCCTCTAGTAGATTGTATTTCAACGTGGTTTGTGGCCAAAGAAGATACCCGATATCTCAATTTCGACGGAAATTATGCTTTACAACATTTTGACCTAATTTAGGTAAGTAAATATCAATACTGAGAAATAAGAAACGAATATTCTAACCAAAAAAACGAACACAGCGTATAATAAACAAACACAATTATGCGAAGGCGTATCCAGGTTTTCGGTAGCAGATGAACGTTATTAGGAAATATCCTGACCTGCCATCTCTGTTTGTGGCTACATTGAACATGGAACACGATGACGCAATTGGTGGCACCACCCAGTGGGACATGCGTAGAGTTAAAATCAAAGGGTTATCACTTATGGGTGTGAGCCACATGGGACCCACGTGGCAAAGACCTTAGGTCAAATGGAGGTTAAGTTTTAAAGAATTAAAACTAATGCTCTATTGTTTAACGTACAATTTCAAACATTGAATAAATAGGTAAGGTATACTAAAATATTGCCATTTGTACAAGAAACACAAAAGATACAATCTATAAACCCTTGAAGTAACCCGCCATAAACACGTTAAAATAACGTTAAACAAATAAACTGTCAAAGCAACGGTTTATGTTTACCAAATAAATCAAAGGTTAATGGCTCATTACAATGCCTAACACCTATTAGAGTTTGTCAAGAAACCGTGAAATGCTACCCAATGCATTTAAACGACGATGTAATAGAAAGTATAAACAATAACATAGCGAAAGCTTACACGAGAGAAATTGATTTATGACTGCGGCGACGATCAGCCGTCGTTTTGGGAAACACTTCAATATATTAACATAACAATTATAGAAAGATTAGGTAATGCGATTGACGGATGCCGCGACCGTTGAGTAACTATTACGGAAACACTTGAATCTTAATAGCCTGTCTTGGAACTTGATTTTATTGAGCTTTATATGATCAGTAAATTTAAATAAAATAAATGACATTTATTTACGCACACACATATATTTGCTATCTGTGTTCCTTTATGTCGTACAATCTATCCCTTGATGGAAAGATCAACACCCGGCAAGGCTTGCACGATGTTCGGGAAGATTTTTTATTAAATAAAAGGCAATAAACCCTTGTTGATCCGAACCAAGATGATCGTGTACAAACATTCATCTTGAGCATTTTTGTCCAGATTTCTTTTTTTACTTAAGTAAGTAATACTTACTTAAGTAAAAGTGGTTGCTTGAACAAAAGTCAGGCGGACGATTGCGACACGGCGAGAAAATTCGCGGCTGATGGTTTATTTATACAGGATAATTCTTGGCTAGATCTGCTAGATCATAACCGGACCTAAGACACGAACGATTCCCTAACCCTACATCATCAATAGTTGAGAGCTCAGCCGCACTGTTTTTCAGCTTCGCCTTATGGAAATCAGTTAGGTTCATTCGCTTCATCAGACTAGTACCTACGAAAATTCTCTTGAGTCAATCGGTCATTCACTTTTAACTGCATTACATAAGTTATAAATGTGCATTGTATGCACTGCGTTTCAAAATAATGATATTTTGGAAGATATAGTACCCGTCAAAGAGGAAATGTTTCTAAATGGCTATTTCTTAGTGTCCATAAACTTTAATCACCATTCGTGAATCGTGACAAACTAGATGTTACAGCAAAACTTCTATATCATAGGATTAGAATAGACGAAGAATGTGAATTTCACACAAAAGTTCGTTTGTTAAAACAAGAAACCAATGCGTGAGTTTCATGTAATTACACTGCCGCCGCGCCCACAAACGTACGAATATGTTGCCAGTTCAATAATATTTGAGTTCCACCACTATCAGCGAAAATTTTACTTTTCGCAAAAAGTAGCCTTAGAGTTTTGACTCTAGACTTGTTTTTACTATATAATTCCTGGCAGATTAGAAAGTCGTCCGTTCCATCGTCACCATAGGTTTTTACGTAGCTGCACCACTTCGCGAAGTGTTAGACTTGTAGTCAAAATTACGTAAAGTAAGGCTAACTATCACATCAGTAAACAAGTTACACCGCACGCTGCATCTCTATGCGGAAATTCTAAGTACTAAATTGCGCGTCTCGTATTTTAATACATACATACCTAATACGTCTATGTTCATTATATGTTACAAAACAAGTGACTGATTTACTCGTAATTACCGGAAAAAAAATTACTTTTACGATTTTAACCCCTTGCTTTACCTTCTAGGTACACACCCTGTTAAAAAAGCTTTTATTTATTCAAATGATTTCACAAACAAAACATATAACTGAATTGAAAAATTCTGTTTTTTTTAAGTCAAGAATTTCTCTAAATGTCTTTCGGAAAAGCAATTTGTTATCACTGAATTAACATATCATATGGAGTTTGAAGTGTTTTTTCACACTAATATTTGGTAAATGCATGTTTGAAGTGATGAGAAATGGTCCCTGTAACGTGCATTGCCTGAACGAACTTCATCAGATTTTTTCTTTAAGTGACCTATGTATCATGCAAGAGGAAAACTTTAGGAGGCAGCTCGTTTCTTAATCTTATCCATTTTTTATTTTATTTTGGTTACATGACCTTTTTGTTTTTTTGTACTATGTTTTAGAAGTTATTGCATCGTGCTTGACATTCATCGACTTTCATAGGTGAAGGCTACGCGTTAGATATTAACCAAGATGTTTTGTTTGATCGATTTTATCGTGATATTTATTGAAAAGATATTGTAGCCTAATAGGATTATAGTTCAAGAGATAAAGAGAAGAAAATAGTAAACAACTAAGTAGTAATTGAAGGTAGTAAATACAAACAGACAATCAAGCTGCTAGAGATTATAACTATTAAGTATTTATTATTATTAATTAAATTATATTGCAATTTGAATATTTTTTTTATGAAATCAACGTTATGTTACACTCTAACTTAAAAACTCTATCAATAAACCTATGTTTATAATATATATGACAACTGGCGGACCTATACTAAATATCTCTATCAAACTAACAATATAGCAGTACCCTATTAGAAACCCTAATAAGAAACACTAAAGTCTACTTATCTCCCTTGAACCATTTGAAAGGCTTCATTGAAGGCTTAACGCGATCAAGTTATTTGATACGAAACTACTGAAATGTCATACTTATTCATTTATACCTAGTTATCTTGCTTTATATGGGACACAAACAGAACAATTTATTTGATATACAAAAACTTGGCCGTCGCGCGTCTCCCGGCATATGCCGTTTGCCGTCACGTCATACAGAACAGCTTTAATACAAAGACGCGCCAATAGATGTTAAAAAAATTAGCAAGACCGTTTTGATAAATCGGGAAGTATTTTGAAAAATATGAAGTTGTAATCCAATCTCTCTGGTTGTAACTGCGAAACTTTTTCCCCGATCAATCTGTTTATACCAAAAAGGTGTATATCATAATGAGATTTCTTTTGAAACTATGATGCCACTTGTTACCAAGGAGTTTCACTATGTATATCGAAGATGGAGAATACAGTCACACATTCCATTCGTACACTTGAAAAAATTTGGCAAATTGACAGATCCATAAAAAGCTGTCTACGTTGTAAAGATGCTCTAAAGTTGTATGATCCCGTATTTAAAATTGTATGATTCGTGTAGGCTTGATATTTCAAATCTGTGACTAACTTAGCCAGTCAGCACATGATCATCACCTCCCACAAAGACTATCGTTGACATACCTACAATGATATTATTAAAAACATGAAGATACGTGACTAGCTCTTCGAACGTTGGCCGTTTAAATTGGGTATATACCCATAATTAGCATTCACAGTCAGAAATGACTGTGAATGTCAGAATTTTTCTAATGGTGCAGAGTGCCTGATTTGTCCACCTGTACCCTTGAATGCGAAAACGACGACATTATACTTTATCAGCCTAGCATTTATTAAAACAAACTTAGTTTTAATAAATTGATTCACTCGCATTACTTTCAAACATGAATTCTCAATAATGTTTCTTGATAGTGTTTGTGATATTTTAGTTTTTATTTTGTGATATTACTGTTGTCAAATGTAATGTCTTTCAATTAAAATTAATGAATTATAATTGTAATTTCTTTAACAAAAAACTTCTTTTGGAACTTGTGCATTGTATTTGTGACGTTGACATTTTCAAAAAGAGCTCTTTGTGATCTTTGACGGCTTTGAAGGTAGTATTTTCTAGCTTCGATCCCCGGCTGAGCATACTTTGTGTGAGCATGAGTTTGTTCTTCGGTCTCGGGTGTTTGTGTTGTGAAAATATAATACATGCCACATGTATAATCATATTTGTTAATCTCTGAATGTTTTCCTCATACTGCTATTGCCAATTACATACACAAATGGTAATGAGGTATAGTCTCGGCATTACAATATGGGCCAGTGCAGTGAACGATTGTTTTGGAACGGGTTATTTGATACTACATCCTGCTTTTCATTATATCCTTGGTCGTGGAAGAGAATGCCGGAATATTCAAACAAAAAGCTTTGTTAATCACATATTGGCCAAAACAGGCTAGTATAAAAAATATATATATATACTGTCAAACCTTGGTTTCTTGGGACAGGGAACACAGACGCGACTTTACAAATAAAACGCTAAGTCTTATTTATAACACTTAAAAACTGTAATTTGATATATTTATGAGCTCACGTAATATGTTTACGTGTGTGTGTAAAATTTTACGTGTTCAAACGATACATGATGTCTGAATTAATAAATTTCAGGAGTACAACGGAGTCATGATAAACTCAACATCGTATTATTAGATGAAATTTTCTTTGTCCCAAGTTCTTATCAGTCACGGATGCCAACATGTACGATACATTAACAAGCAGAACCGTGTCAACAAGACAAGAGATTCCACGATATTAAACCAATGTAAACATAGATAACATTGCTAGTGTGAAAACCGATATCTCTCTGTTTGTTTAATGCATTCCAATCCAATGTATTACTGCGCACAAATCTTATGTACATAAACATCAAAAAAAAAACCATTATTGCTGTTTCATTTCTTAATGTAAGTGGTAAACCTTGATGTCGGGGTTTCCAGGCGCTCCAACGCTTTCAAGATGGCTCACCAACTAGTAAATCGACCGACATCTAAACCGACAACTAGTGAAACGACCCGTGCCCTCCGAATCACGGAAGCACTCTGTTCAAATACGGCTAAACGGGGTGACAGTTTCCAACTACGCTATCAATCATAATTTTATATCCACAATGCAAACCCGTTACCTCTATTCCTAATATCACCGGTGCGATGGACACAAGCAAACATTCAACCAAGAAACTAAAACCTTAGTTATATTGAAGAATATAAAATTTTTGATAACTAGGCCTATAAATTAAATTTGGAACCTTATGAAAATTAAAAATAAATCTTATCTTGATCAGAGCATCGAAGTACCCGTAATTGGATTAGACACACCCGCCTGGTCCATATATTATCTAACATTAAAAAAAGAAGATGGTCTCTGTCGTATCCAACAGTAACCAGAAGACACCGCTCCATAATTAACATAAAACTAATTGTAATTAATTTAATAATCCTAATAACAACCTGGAGGCATTCCCAGAATAAATCAAGGAACATTTCCATCGCCATTAGAGATAATTGATTTCGGTGAACACCAAACAAAAAATAGCATTATTGACGCATCGTTAAAAGTTAATTTAGCTTATTCGGTGATAGGAATTAAGTTTATTCCTTCAGAAAAATTAACTCTTTTAACACCTTGCGGCAAATGTTTCTGTAGTTATTGTTACGACTTCAAAAACGACTGATTAAGTTAATTTAGGTGCATTAAAATCAGTTATATCAGAAACACTTTGGAATTATTGTAGTTTAGATTATGACTGTAAATACTTTTGAATTCACTGTGCGCTGTATTCCCCAGCTACATATGGTACATAAGTATGGTCTATTTTTTATTGTTGTATTTCCTTACCAGATTTTCCGCATCGTGGACTCCCGAGCACCACCACCCTTATTCGATTGACTGTCATCTTCATGAGTCCGTTTGTATTTCACTGAGGCACTAGGTATTGCGCATTAACAACCGGTCTGCGTTTGGGCGGTTACGAATTCGAATTTGGAATAACACGATCAGCTGTTATGCAAAGATGGCGGACGCACGCGCGTGCTCTACACCTGCTAGCGAGCGACTGCCGTCAACGAAATTGGCGCAACCCGCATTCAGGCACGTCTAATAGATTGTGTGCGAGATTGACTGCAAATGCACTTTTTTTTAAGTTAGCATTTCATGGTCGTGGTAATGAATGAGTACTGTAATGTGGTCCGCTCGCGATAGCTTTGTTCGACTACATATTTTCTGCAATAACGATCTTTTGTAAAGCATTTTGTGCATATACTCGTATTATTAACCATATTTTATAATACGACAAATGGAAACAATGTAGGTATATATATAAGTAGTATGTAGGTTTATAAAATAAAGATATATTTATTCTTCCTAACAAATCTACATACACCACACAAAATATTTAACTGACACCCTCTTCGTTGTTCAACAAAACAAGTATTAATTAAAAAAAATAGGTAAAGAAATATAATAATAAATAATAGGTATTTTTGAAAATCCTCCGGAAGTTCTGGATATTTATTACACTTTTTATGAACATTTAAATATAATAATGTTATAATTGCAATTCGCCAGTTCGACTGTCATACGCAAATTTCACCCTGCACAGACGGGTCGCTCAAGTCTACATGTAAAAATCAATTGCTGTTCGTTAGTATTGCTAAAACTCAAAAACAGATTGAAAGATTTGGCTAATTTTTATTTCGTTATGTTCAAGTCGCATTACGTTGCGCCCATCATTCTGAAACGGGGATGTTACGCCTCAAGTGCCCGTGATTTTACCGGCACCCACACCCTTCCACCGGAACACGAAAACGCGAGTGGACCACAGCTTGGCATATGTATATATACAATATATATGTATATATGTGTATATATGTATATATATACCAGGTATGGAGGCCCAACTTCTGTTATGTAGCTCATGTGTTATGTGACAATCTCATAATAGCATTAGGTACTCTTACCTTTTTATAATTAGCATTAATTTTTTAGATTTATATTATCTTATAATTTATTATTCCATTATCTCACAATTAGCATTAGGTAAACCTTGGAAAGGCTTAACATATTTCCTTGACAGTGTATTAGCAGACCTACAACTACAATTATAACACAATATTATAAGTCGACACTTATCGTGTTAGAAGACCTTAATCTATTCGTACGTAACAGTATCTATACTCTAGTATCAACATATAACTGTAAAAATCATGCATGTGAGTATTTTGAACGGTCCCGTAGCTTAGTTGCTAGTAACTATGTCTTCAAAGTGTCTTCACCTCCGAAACAGGGATTTATTATAGGGATGTTACAAAAGATCTGACTGCTCTGCTCAGGATATACAGCTATCTAACTACACATTCTGAATTAATTAAGATAATTGCACCCTAAAAATTCCATTATCTGACCGTAATATATTATTAAGGTTTATGTTTTATGACAGTCATATGACCAATAATGAATCGAACTGTTAAAATTTAAAACGACGAATTTTTTTTAAAGGTGCTGTAAAGTAATCCAAAGGAACTACGAAACTACTAATACGTGGTACTAAAACACTCAGACCTGAACCACTTATGGAAATCTGTGATATCGAAATTATATGTGTAACTAGGTCTAAATCAATATAGTTTAATCCCTGAAGTAATGACAGGCATACAAACTGATCCTTACACTATAATCTGTGACTAAACTGAAATGTTCGACATGCATCGATAGAGATCTGGCGATGGCTTATCGCGACAAAAACTGAACCAAACTATCATCAATTAAGTAGTACGGTTAGATACGATGGTGTACTCAATCCATGAAACCGTGACAGCACCTATATTCTGCGAGCTGTCACACATATTTTGTTTGGGTTTAGAAGTTGGTGACCATGGTACGAATTTCAATTTGAGATTCAAAAGTCGTTCGTTTACACTAGCAATGAGTTTTTTACTTCAATAAGTTTTGAATAATTGCAGCGCTAAGTTAAGAGTAAAATTAAGAGTAAATTCAGAGTTTAATGAACGATTACAAAGTTTCTTCTAACGTATTTTCAATTTATTGGGTATAATATGCTTTAAAGCCTCAGATGGCAAAGCCACAAAGCCACTACCAACTATTATAATGGCACTGGCTTTGCCTTCTGAGCTGTAGGTCGTGGATTCGATTCCCACCCATGATAGACATTTGTGTGACAACCGTAGATTTTTGTTTTGTGTCTAAATAGCATGCATTATATATATGTACTAACAAAAACAAAATGAAAGTAACTATATAAGAATTCTACTCGTAATCTGTTCCCGTAGTACAAGCTAGTATTAAGCTTAGTTTAGAGCTAGATGGCGATGTGTGAAATGTCAGTGAATCTTTTTTATTTTTTTTTTTTTTTTAAGTACTATTAGTTTAATTTAATTTAATTTTTAATTATATGCTATAACTATGACATATCTTATCTAATTATTATCTTATCTGTTATGTAAGAGTTACTTAAGTAACTATCGGCAAAAGATTTAAGAGTTTATTTAAAAGAACTAAAACAAAATACAATATTAAACAATAAGTATATATTCAGTAGCGGAAACTTCGTCTCACAATAGAACCATTGTCTCCAAAAAAATATCTTTTGCCAAACATTTTTCAATTCCATGTTTCGATTTAGGAATTTTAACAAGCTTCTTCAAGATTTTGCCATATATTTATAGACTTCCTAAGTGGTGAATTTTTTGTTAAAAAGACCATAGCTTTGATAGATTGATGGGCCAAAATAATGGGTTCTGCAAATAAGATATTTGGCATTGATTGGTAAGCAAATGGGGTTCTTTGCTTTATTAAAGTCATTTCCTTTTAATAATTACTTTCTTCCAGATATCTCTATATCTGAAGAATAGAAAATTAATATTAAAGGATTACCTTCATTAAAACTAATACAATCCCGAGTTCGAATCATAATTAAAAGATTCTACATCATTTATCAATGCAGTTGATAAAATAACATAAAAAATGGCACCAAAAATTCGATGACATGTAAAATATCTGATCTAGATTGGGCTCCTGTTGTATATTCACACTCGCTTATCGAGAGTAAGCATTTTCCATACAACTGTAGGCTGGTATGTCACATCAATATAATTGATGTAGTAATTTTTTCCAAAGGAAAATAAATCCTGATTAACAAAACATTGTAGCTTATCGTATTCAAACCTATAGTATAACATAACATAGACAAATGAAACCCGATCGAAGTCATACAACAGAAAACTAATTTAATGTACAATACATAAAATCTTGGACTTGGTTGAAAAACTTTGCCACTGGTATACTGATCTAGAAAAACAATATTTTTTGTTATTACTCACATAAAGCTTTTTTATTATTGTTTTTTATAGAATAACGAAAGTGGGGATGAGCGGGACAGACGACACCTGCGGTGGTTGTAGGTCTTCATGCGGTTTGCACCCTGCGTTCACCGTACCTTCCCTAGAACCGATGGGTGGTCTTGATAACATGAGACTTTTTAGCGTTCCGTACCTATTAACTGAACTGAATAGGTAAGGGGAACTGAAGTTTTCATAGAATGTGCCTCAATGTGGTAGATTACCTGACAAATCAACAATATTACTACCCCCCGTTGTGCGAGTCTGAATCGCACTTAACCTGATTGCTTTGAGCCCACCTTTTGTTAATTGACTACCGCCGCCCACCCTTACCAAATTTGGCATTTTGAATCACTCGTGTTAGATTTAAATGTGCCTGCTTATGATAACTCGGTCTATTTACAGGCAGACAGGATTCAACTATTACTGTCCAAACTAGTCATTTGGCTACGGTACCCTTAGAATTATGCATAATAGTTGTAAAGTAGTGGTCATTATCATCTAACGCATGCATTCATACACATTCATATATTCCTGTGTACAGCCGCATTATTCACTACATAATAGTCGAACACTTCTTCACAAATCAGTATACAATTCTTCTAATTGATTTTATTGTGAAAGTTCAGATTATTATTTACACCTTATGAGATACTCGAATTTTCTCATATGTGACAAGGCATATGAACAAAACCAAATATATTGTTACATAAACGAAACTGAGTGTCCATTGTGTCCTATATTGAATTAATGAATGAATGCTAAAGAATAAGTTGTCCTGTAAATTGTCTTAGCGATTGAAAGCCGGGGAATGTGAAAAGTGGAACAAGTCGATACACTTTAGGTACAATGAATTCGAACTAGTTTTATCCTCACGCAAGTAAGGCTGCATCAATCGCTGTCTGTACTTCTATTATCAGAGTGCCGATAGTAGTGCATTTGATAAAATTGGCAGCTTTAACTGTAAAATAATAAAACATATAGAACCGATATTACCGATATTGTGGGTACGTATCCGGTGCCGGTTCGGTTCGGTCCGGTGATTGATTTTTTAAATAGATTATATTGATGTAGAATAAATATTTCAAATATTGAATACTGATATATTTCAGATGAACTATTTGAGACTGCGTTTACACGTTTGTACAGCGGTATATCTTTGGAACGCTAATAATATTTTCATAACTAATAAGTGACGATTTTTTTATGTAACAAAAGTCCTTCACTTTTGTGCCTAAGGCCCACCTCGTACTAAGTCCATCCGTTTATTTTAACAGTAATACGATTTAGGTCCTCCAAGACCGAAGCACGAGGAGATCCAAGTCGCACTCCGTTGCTCTCGTTACCCGAGACGGGGATAATACGTCTCATGTGGCAGTACTTCTCCGTACTAACTTGGCACAAGTTCTACTGCTACTTTTGGTTACTGGACCCATGTTGCTGGCATCGTTTTGGTTAACGATTACAAATAAGTTTTGTGAGTAAGTAGCCAACTCTGGTGTCGGAGTTTTCAAACCGCCCGAAGGCCTCCGATACGATTTATCGAGTAGAAACGCCGGAGCCAAAATCTTAACGTGAAGCACGAAACAACAGACTCACCTTTTGGACATAGTAATTAGGATACTTTTACACTTTGTGTAAGGAACAATAACGGCCTGAATTAGAATGCGTCCAAGAAGTACATAACAATTGCTGAGTGTAGCGACTTTTGCTTCTATGATATTTAATTACCTTTACGCTTTTACCTGATATCTGTCGGTTGTAGTCTATATTTAGTCTAGGGTTATCATGGTGACCCATAAGCTTATCGTCGCTATCTCCGTCGATAAAGGTAACCGGGTTTTCTTGATCTTTACTGTTTTTGCGGAGTGGTCGTCCTATCTATAGATAATGTGAAAGTGGAAATCGAAACGATTGATAAATGGCAACAAAAGTGAACGTCATTAATCACACTTAAAAAAAACGGTTTACACACTCACACCCCTGCACTAATTATGAAATTGTATACCTACGCCTAAGTATTCACGTTTCGTTAAGCCTACATAATTTTTCATTTTTGCTTGCTGTAATTGTAGTTGCAGCTCTCAAATAGGCTGTTTCAGCCATGAGTAAAAGTACCTAGATTGTAAGCCCAACGTCACTTAAATCATCATTGCAGATTTAAAGCCAAACAATGATGAAAAAAGAATTGACTACGAATCTGAATATTATAATATTGGGTACTGAAGCAACTATTCTTGAATCACTTCTAAGTATACTATTTTTGAAGAAGATATGGTGTGTATCTCAAAATCATTCGTTAATTGGCTCTGTTACGAAGTTAAACAAACACTTTCACACTCATACTAGGACGCCCTGTGTCGCAAGTGGCAAAGACAACACATATACATAAGACCCGTAAAACTTTATGCAAATTATGCACAATTAGAACTCATGCAAGCTTTGCCCTGGCCGGGAATCGAACCCAGGACCCTTCGCCAAAGTCAGGTTTACTAACAACTTAGCCACGTAACTTTAGTCAGTAAGCTTTAGCTGGCCATATAATAATACTTCATAGATTTTGATCCTATAAGCGATACTATCGGTTTATCAACTAGCGTTATTCTCAGCAAAGGAACAATTTTTGTTTATTTTTCCATTTACATCGTTATTTTCTCATTATATTTGTTAGTGAACTTTATTGTAACATACGCCCACCTACGTTAAAAATTCAACCTATATTATAATATTTGTTCACGACTCCAAAGCTTCC
The DNA here is from genome assembly GCA_921293045.1 of Aplocera efformata. Classification (NCBI taxonomy): domain Eukaryota; kingdom Metazoa; phylum Arthropoda; class Insecta; order Lepidoptera; family Geometridae; genus Aplocera; species Aplocera efformata. Next base: position 7,067,082 of record OV121045.1, read on the forward strand.
AATTTCGGTTTAAATTGACCAAATTAGGGCCAATGAGCATCAGACGAAGTAGGTACATTTATTACCAGGATCTCTTGATTCTGTGATCAGATATTGGCGCCAATAATTCTCCTGGAATTTAAAACGATTCATCACAAAAGATTTAATAAAAAATTGTGTCACACATAGAAAGGTACAGTTCAACTGGGTAGGTTGCTACTATCATACCAACTTGGCGACATTATACAAACACATTCATAAATTCAAGCTTTTAACCCGAAATGGTAGGCAGCTCCTCGACCAGCTTAATAATAAGCATAAAGTGACATAACGAGCTGACAGTCCACTTGATGTTATAGTGTTTGCTGCCAATGCTGCCACTGCTGCCCGTAACTCCCGTAATTCTGCTTTGTAAAAATCTCAACAAAGGATTATTTTAATGTAACAAAAGCGACGGAATGAGCTAATGTTAAGTAGTTACTTACGCTCATATCAACCACAATATGCCACAGAGCCAAGTCGCATCCGGTGGCACCCGATACCCGAGACGAGGATGTTACTCTCTCATGCACCTGTGATTTCACCGCACCCATACCCCTCCACCGTAACACAGAAATTCAAGTGCTTAGTACACTCAATATATTTTTTTTATTATGATCCAAGGCTTGATGGCTCACTTGAGATCGCATGTTTTTACCCTATTAAGGCATGGAGCTTTCACATCCTTGAGGCATTCACCCTAGCTGGATACAGCATTTCCCGGGAGCTTTATCCTTAGCGACACAACGGGGACCCATCCTGTCCCGCTGGGATCTTATTACACCGGGATATTCGGTAGCCGATCTTAATCATGAGACGTCCAAAATGTAACAAAAAACTCAAACCCATTTTCGGTGGTCACGGATTCGATTACGAGTTTATTCTTTATTTACCTATAAATCTTGTAGACTAGAAGAGTAATTTACTCTTTAATGTATCTGTTTTTGGGAACGGTTATTTTGAAATTTAAATGTGATTCATTCGTTCCAAACCTATATTATTCAACATTAAATTTGTCGGTTCATTGTGGAGGATTATTTCGAAATCATATTATATTATTTTTATATAATTGTTCAAAACCTGTGTAGGTCAACTTATCATTTCAGTTAGCTCCCCTATGTGTATGATAATTGTTAAAACCATATTCAAAAAGCATAAAAAAGAGAGTACCGTCTCTTTTTTGCGCTTTGGGAATAAGTTTTGGAAAGTGTAATTCATAAAAATTAAATGTCATGTTTTTGTCGTGTAAATAGGTGTACAAAGGTGAAGGATGCAATTGTGGAGAGCTCATAGGACAATATTGCAAAACAAGCATTTGTACATTTATTATGTACAAATGCTTGTTACTTTCGGGCGACATCAGAACACCGACACAATAATTTGCCACTTACACGAAAGAAATACGAATATATATTATAATTTTTAAATTGTTGTTTATTATGTATTTAAATTACCATACACTTTATATTTGGAGCATGACATAGTGAAAAAGTAGGGTAGGTCGCATTTTCTCACACATGTCCGAAATCTCAACGTCAAATTTTTGCGAAGGGGTCATCGTACGCGCATTTATCTCCATCAGTCCGTCAGATTCGTGAACCAAATTATGCAAATAACCGGTCAAGAGTCATTATTAATGACATCCAGAATCCCTTACAAAAAGTAATATTGACGTGACTGGATATTAAATCAAAAATATTACCTCGCGTCGACACTGACAGTAATTTTGGAAAGGTACCCAGAAATGGAACTAGCGATGCAGTTTTACAGTTTTAACGCGATTCAGGCTAACGGGCCTTAATTTGTTTTCCCTATACAGAATTTCACAAGTAGGGTGTGCGTGAATAATTATCTTCCAACTGAGTACCTACTCTGAATACATAATTGCGTACCATACTCACATACCTAATTATATATATTACTTACAGAAATTAGATCAATTTCGAATACTCATAATTTAATTTTATTGTTATTTATATTATTAGTAATAATATTATATTATTTTTTGTAATTAACAAAAGAATATTCATTTATACTATTATTTATCTTCAGACAAACAAGCTAAAGCCCATCTTTCCTATTCATTATATTACGCTATTTTATCAAGCAGCTCTCAACTCTAAATATTAACCTTCTTTGACAAACATAGCTGTATTCATTTCAGTCTTAAAGTATTACAAAACATGCCCTAAATTATGCTGTAATTAATTTAAAAGCCTACCCAAGATACGATACGATTCCCAAGTAAACAATATAAGTATACAAAGACAAGGCAACCTGGTTTAATTCCCACTGTTTTATTACGTATACATGGCATTCCTCAGAATCCTTTCAAGTCACATGCATACTACAATAATGAGTGGATGTCACGCAACCGGACGTGGTCCAGCCAGAAAGAACATCCAGCCAGACAATTTATGTGAATTTTATTAGACAGCTGTTGAATGACGTCAGCAGAGTGCAAAAACCACACACTGGGACATTATCAAAAGTTGGTACTGGACCCAATAAAAATAAATATTATTTAAGTATATAACAATTAAAGTAGCTAATCAAGTATACATAATCTTATTAAATTATTTTTTTGTTGTTTTAGTTTACTGGTATAATTGTATTATTTCTTGTAAAAAAAAATATATTTTACAAAAAGAAAAAAAAAACCGAGTGAAACTCGGTTGCCTACGTACTAAAAATTAAGTAGTATTTAACACAGCAAAGTGAGTACACCACTGCCAGGTAGATTACCAGGTTTAGTGGCAGTAGTTCTCTGGACGAACTTGGCACAAATTGTATTGCTACCCGAGGAGTTGATGCCCAGCTTTGCTCCTGGGCATCACTCGAGCCGAATGGGGGGGATCACTCCTCTCGAGGCGGGTCTGCGGACCGACGCGGACAAAGACGTTGACGGGGCAGCGGAGAATGTTCACACGGTCCCGCAGCCCCGTCCTAGTCAGATGCTTGAGCAACGGTGGAGTTTTAGTCGGTAGAGGCATAACGGAAAACATCATCAACTGAGCCCCACATACCCCGTCACGCCCCCCGGCGAGGCGGGGATACGTAAAGTATTTCTCCACCGAAAAAAAAAAAAAAAAAAAAAAATTGTATTGCTACTTTTTTTATGTGAATTAATGACGGATCGAGCTGAGGACCCACCTGATGGTAAGTGGTGACCCTCGCACTTGACAACAGTAATGCGTGCAACTATCAGTATGAGATCCAAATCTTTACTGAGTCGCATTCATCCTGCTGCGTCCATCACCCGAGACGGGGATGATACGTCTCATGCGTATGTGATTTCACCGGCAGCCACACCCTTCCACAGTGGCAGATGATTCCAGATGTGGCAGTACCTCTCCGGACGAACTTGGCACAAGTTCTACTGCTACTTTTGGTTGCTCCTATAGTACCACCCAGGTGTGTACCCTTTGATTCCCTACACGTACCCCACGTGTAGGGAATCAAAGGGTACACACCTACGGACGCGAGCAACATCAGTCAAATGTCTCGTGTATTGTTTTATTTAGCTTCACCCATCATGTTTGCAATTTTATTATTATTTATTTTATTACCCGTAGACATGAGGACAGCATATTAATACAAATAATTAAGCTCTTCAAAAGAATTAATGACGATGATTTCTCCATTGTGCAAGAACTTTAAGATCCTTTTGTTACAAGCATCATCGATATCAAAAGTCGAGTACAAAATATTCCCTGAGTTATTGGCTTTCGTCGTGCTTTGCGAAAGGTCAACACTGGGTCTGAATTCTGTATTAAAAGTCTTGCCACACCACGCACGGTAAAGATTACTGGTAATGGTTAATTTTTGTCAAACGTCTTCCAGGAGGTTGACATAAGGCCGTATTATTTTTTTTTTAATTATCTCCGTTGCCTCTTTTCTCCGTCCGTTAATCAAACGATTTGGAAAATTCTTTCTTAATTTGAAAGATATGGTTCCAGCATATCTTTTTAAATTGGTCTCATATTTTTTTATCAAAATGGTTCTAGTTTGGTAGTTAAATCAATTAACTAGAAAAAAATATGTCATCCAAGTAAACAAAATTGCATGTTTTTTCTTTCCTATGGCTGTTTTTTTACCCATTATATACTGAATTGGATATTTTTTTTTTTAAATGGTACGGTCTACCATAGGCGAGAGGCGAGAAATAAGGAATGAAAGACATTTCAATGCAATTAAAAAAATATTTCACTTTTAACTTAATAATACCGGGTAATAAAAACAATATACTTTTAGGGTCAAGTAAAAACGTAGTTTTTAATAATTATTATATTTATATTTATAAAAACTCAGTTTTATCAATATCTTAGTTTTTTTCAGAAAACTTTTTATTGAATCACTTTACATTCATATTGCGAAAACACATTATGATAATAAATTTACGGTAAAATAAATAAATGAAATGAAGAATAATAATATGATTCTTCGTTTCGCTGATACAAATCGGTTTGCTTTTGATACTTTAAACTGCTATACTGAATAAGTCTCGTAGTCGTATTGTCAGCGGTTGAGTGATAATTCTTACTTTCAGTTTCTCTCCATGGGTGATTCCATTGGTTTCTTTCAAACAAAATCTTTAAAATTATTTATGACGCGGATTTCAACGGGCTCTCACTTAGCTTTACAACCATACCGTACCGGTACAGAGCGGCAGACGCGAACAACGCATCAAAGCCACGCACGCACACAAAGACCCGCATTTTTTTTAGTTTAGTTATATATTACCTTTAAATATCAACTAACAGACACCTGCAGGAGGACGATTTCTGTTACAATATGGTGAATATTGTAACAAATATTGACTCACCACAGATAATATACGAGTAAAACAACTACAGATAAGTATTCTTAACAATCCGCGATTAAGCGTAGTTGCGCGTCTTTGTTCGAACAAGAAATGGGGCTAACTGATGGACTGGGGCTTGGTTTTAAGGGAGCCAGGGTGGTACCTGAGTATCATCACGAGGAACAACTACCACCTGGAAACATTGCATCTGAAATCCTAGATTCTCGTACGTATGCTCTTCGTTCGTCTTATAGGCTGGCACTCTGTATCAATTTAGTTTGTGTTGTTCCAGTCAGATTGCATTTTACTGATATATTTATTGGCTGTAGTAAGGGTATGATGAAACTGTGCAACAATGGTTATTGATTGTACATTTGTTAGGGTGCTATTAAATTTAATTGGGGCATGCGTCATCGCCTTTTAAGTATATCGGAAGGCTACTTTTAATACTAAACCTATTAAAAAATCATCTAAACGTTGTTTTTTTTTTCAACTACAACTTGGGAACCAACAGCAAATATTTATCCTGGATCTTTAAATCTAAGTGAAAAAGTTAAATAGTAGTAAATTCGTTCCTCCTTCGTGCCTTAAGAGCTCAAGAGCTCAAGGGATTTGAATGAAGTTTGTTAAGAATGTAATTCATACCTTGGATTTACAAATAAGCTACTTTTTATCCCGAAAAAGTGAAGTCTTTTTTTGTGACTTACAATAAACACAACTGAATTAGTTTTTAGTTGTGTCTTTCCCATCGTCTCATGTTGACTTTTTAATCGCAGGAAACACTGCGACGCCCTTCTAGCATGCCATAATCATGAAAATTAATTGTACTTGCCTACAATCACACAGAAATTCAATATTTTCCATTTCCAAGAATAATGGTCGTATTTGATCCAATATCTACTTCACTGTCTAAGCATTCGCAGAACAAATAAACATTCAGGTACAATTGTCTTGATAAGTTTATCTAAAGTCTCGGAACGGTGCGCATGAGTGAGTGTCATAAATACGACTCGACGCCGGCGCCTGACACTATCTGTGGACACGCCCTATGGGGGCTGATTCAGATGTTGTGCTTAGTTTTGACGCAAACTGGGCCATGATCATTTCCTGAATCATTTAGGTCATCTGTTGTTTCCTGAAAGATTAATTAACGTAACGTTTACACATTCATACACTTGCACTAGGATTCACTGTGTCGCAGGTGGCATGGAGAAATACAAAGACACCATACAAACACTTTAGGGGGGTCGCGTCTCCAGTAGGTACCCTCAGAATCCGCCAGTAATCTACTGCTTAGTAGGGTACTCGCACTGCTGTGTTCCGGTAGGAGAGTGTGGGTCTGCCCCGGCCGGGAATCTTGTAGCTTGTACTATGGGAACCAGATTACTGATAGAATAGGCTGAGGCTGAGCTGCACTAAGATTCCATGTGTGATATGTGACAAATGTTAGGTATTACCTATACAAAACTGTCTTGCGTAGTTTAATAAAGCAGTATTCATTGTTTATTACGCATCACTACATATTTCCTAGTAATCACTTAAAGATAATGAAATATATGGCAGTAAAATTGATTAAATATTGTGACGTAATATATAAGTCTACGCACTATATGATAATACATAATGGTTACGCACAATACGTACAAACGAGAAATAAATCACGCACAAACTGTTGATAAACTGATCGATCAGTTGAGTCATTAGATTAAAAAGGATTTTCAAATAAAACCCGTCTATATAAAACATACACGAAGACGAACGAATGAAGCGTAGCAGTAGCGAATAGAAGCGAAACTCCGCTTCTAATGTTCCCATTGCAGGGACAACGGCCAACTCCAGAGTGGAGTGAATGGGCTTGCAAATGCCACAGGGGCCCAAACGGGATTGGAAGATATCACATTTTTGGATCAAGAACAAATATAAGTAAACTAGTTGCCCCCGGCAGTGTTACCTGTGGTTTTCCAGGATCAAAAGTAAGCTCTGTCTTTTAATAATTTCATTCAAATCAGTTGAGCCGTTTGAGCGTGAAGAAATGACAAACATATACACACAGAAAGACCCATATGTATATACAAACTTTCGTCTTTATAATATTAGTGTGATCAACCTTTGCCCAGCAGTGGGCTAGAATAATCTGATGATGTTGATGAAAATGTACATGCCTACCAAAATTAAACCGGGGCAAAAATGTACTAAACCAAAAACACAACGGATTGGAAACTTAAAAAGCTTTCCAAATAAAAATGTAATACCTAAATTGACTGCAAATAACTTTTGAAAATGTTAAAAAATGACAGATGCCGTTTGTCTTAAACTTTATGTAAAGCGACTACATAATCGAAAGCCTACTGTCGCATCGCCGATATTATGCTCAGCAGCAGATTTGCTTTGGGGATTGATTTATAAATTTGATCTAGTAAAAATAGTCCTATTTCTATAGTTTTCACATTATTCATTCAATTCGCTTCTAAAGAAGTTAATGCCACGGCAAATGCACGCGCTGCTTTTGGTCGATCAACTGACATCACTACAACACATACAAATTGACGCTATTGATTCATACGATCTTGGTTGTGTAGTGGTTAAAACAACTTTTGAAACGAAGAAGTCGCAGGTTCACTTTTCACGCGACAAGCTATAACATATTAGCACCATTAATTAACTTTTAGAGTCTCATTCTGATCATTATAACACGAGAATCCTTCTAAAGTTAAAAATGTGATTTGCAGATCTGAAAGATGACTCGATATGCGCTGGCGCATTTCTATGTCAGTTTTGTTGCACCTATTTCACTGTTAAAACGAGCTATGACCTTTATTTTGACACCTATACTAACCAATATTTTGGAAAATTGTTTGACCGGTGTGAAATTTTCACAAGACAAACCGTTTTGATTTATTACAACCTTCTACCGTTCAAATATATTAAATCTGCGGCTCAGAAGTATCCCTTCGATGCATCCAAAGTGATTTATTGGGTGCCGAGCGCATTTTAATACCAAATTAATATTAACTGCCGACCTCAGAGAAGACAACGTACCAAAATATCGGTTCCTAAAATCCTATCCCAGATATTACGAATTACATAACGGTACTTGCCGCTGAGGAACAAAAACGGTTTTGCATGATGAATTACCGAAAACGATAGCAATTAGTCACGATATACTTCTCGTTACTCAATATACAAAGCAAATCGCAGGCTGACGCCGGCGTAACTTACCGTGCCCTATCGAACGGACCAGTGTGCCTCGAATCAGAGGTTCTGATGGCTGACTTGTATTTTTAACAATTGTTTATCTGTGGTCTTACTATAAACTGCTGGTTTGCTTTGGGTACAAATCCATACAAATGCTGCAGTTTATAACACCTGCGGTTACTTGGTGGTAACCTTTTGCAATCCTATGTGACGATCATATAGACGGACAGAATAAGGTCCGGAATAATAAGGATCTGGAATATCTTGGTTCTTAGATGCGTGTTTAATTTTATATAAATGTATACAGATTTCGAACTGTAGTTACAATAATCTTTACGAGACATTCAACAGAACCACTTGATAACAATACACATTCTAGGTCATAAAGTAAGCGAACATTAACTTTGGTATTTGTCTTTATTCAGTAGCCAAGTAATGCCCTTCGAGTTGTTTAATACTGCAGCTTCTTAGAATGCAATTCGAGTTACTGATATATTTATTATCTGTATCATTTTCTTGGAGCGTAAATATCGCATCCAGTGGAACATCTTGCATTTCAATCGCACTCGCTTTTTTATATTTCTTGAATCGAAGTTATTGCGAAGACCGTAAAATATAGTAACACTAGAAATACAGATTATAGGTACCCAATAAAATTGCTTTGTCATTATCCTGGTATTAATATAAATGTTAACGACCACTTTCATGTTTTGTGATGTGTAAATGTGTCATGAATAAATAAACGTAAACTCATTTATTCCTTTAGATCTCAAGTATCATTTGGACACGTCAAATGTTACATACACAGTAAACAAACTCGTAAGCACATTACATGCCCACAGATATGTCAAATTACAGTTAGTTTTTATGTTTTGGCTAGACTTATTTGTTAAATTTTGGTCTGTTCCAACCACAAACAAACAATAGACTTTTTCGTAAATTCTACTGAAAATTGATGTAAAACTTCAATTAATGCAATGTGAACTCTACTAGATTAACGCAGTGACATAATAGGTACCTACTGAAAGACACTGTTTTATATGTATCTTAGAGTATAAGCTACAAATAAGTAAGTCTGATCCATAAAAGTCGTCGTTGAGATAGAAAATATAATATTATAATCTGTTGTATACAAACGTCCCTATATATGAACTTAACACCGGTGTCATGTGGTGGTGTTCGGTGTCATAAAAGAATATACGTTTGTACAGCGGTTTAAGTTAGTAAGTAATTATATATGTATTATATGTATATAGTTCATACTCGTACCAGTACCGTACCCAGACAGAGCAAACATCTAGGTGTTTATCACAAAAAAAATTGTCTTGGGTAAGAACTGAACCTGCAATCTACAGCGCAAAAGTCAAAGCTACAACCAAGTGTGACATTACAATCCAGTGAAATAACACATAATCGAGCTAAAAATCTATCCAATTTACTATTTCGATACGATAAATGCCAAACAATACAAAGTAACAAGTCCAAGGAGGAAGTACCTGTAGCAATATTTTATGATAGACCAATGACAGGGTTCGTAAGTTCACTGCTAGACCAGGGGTGGGTATCGGTGTATCGACACGCCAGCGCCCGCTAGGAGAATTATCTGATCCTTTCCATAACTCATGTTAAGGAGGCAATAGCATAATACGTTAATTTCGAAAGCTATACAAAATCAAATCATGAAAAAATTAACCAAAGTTACAGGACGAGCAGTCAGCGGGTTTCCCCTACTTAAGCATGAGAAGACACGCGTGCGCCTTTAATTTTACCGACACCCACAACCTTCCACCGAAACACTGCAACGCGAGTCCACCACTGCTTGGAGGCGGATTGCCGGGTGTGGTGATATATTAGGCTGCTTTTGAGATTTTTTGTACCACCCTGGGGGGTAAAAAAAACACAAATTAATTTCAAAATCTGAATCACTACCACAGTGTTTGTACAGTGTATTTTTGTATTCAGAATTCAGAGAAACATTCCAGGCTGCAGAAAACCAGCCTAATGCATCATGATGCTGTATACTGAATGAGCCATGAATTGTATAAGTATTAAATTTACATGGTGTCATATAATAGTTGCGTCATAGAACGCATTTAAAGTGGTAATTTTTGTATAAAAACGTAATTTCAGTTTTTAACTTTTGCTCCCTGAATCCTGGTAGATCAAACTGCTAGCCGACCACAAACTATAATAGAAGAACACTTGGCTTAATTTTTTTCTATAATTTCTCTTTGATATTCTATTGACTATGACCTGTTCTAGTCTAGTCTAGTCTACCAGCACCTTGGTAATAGTAAAATTGCTTTACAAAATCTTGTAGTGAGATCTTCACGCTCTCCAAGCTCATAATATTCCATTATGATAACAATAATGGGCGAATACTAAGTACTAACTTCTTAAGGGTTATCTGTATATCATAATTAGGTACGTATTTTACAAGAGATCGTATTTGGATATTCACATATTTAATTAATATGTTTATTACGCATGTATTGAATTTTCGTAAAAATATATGACTGGGCCTGATTATAAGAGGGATAAAGTCTCAAACAGGTGGTAAGGTAAATCTGACATTGCAATAGGATAGGTAATAGCTTTAAAAGAGATATTAAACGATGTTTAACAAAGAATATCTTCTACGGGTATAGCGAATCTGACACATAATTTCTTTAGATCGTGACTGTCTGCAACATCTCTTATCATACTAGAGTCGGTATGCAACATATAGGTGAAAAAGACGGAATGTTCGAGTATTTTGTTAGCAGTCTGTAAAGTTTGTAGTAGTTGTTGAATTCAACAAACCTGGTTCTTGGTTTTTTTGTGGGCATCTGGCAAAAACATTATATTATATCATAATATCAAACTGTGAGGACTTTAAAGTCCTTCAATGTATTTTTGTAGCGAGTTTTAAAAAAATTCACAGAATGACGGATATTTTCAAGTTCTCAAATTACTTATTTATAATTGTTTGCCTTCAATTTGACTACTTGCTATTTATCTATCTATCTACTTGGGGCCAGTGTCTTAGCAGTGGGAACATTAGAACTGATACGGTGTCCCATTTTTACCCGACTGCGCCAGAACGAGGGTTATGTTTTTCAAGTGTAGGTATGTATGTAGGTACATATATGTGTATGGCACGTTCTGTAGCCTAAACGGCTTGATAGATTTTACCTTGAGAGGTGTCGTTAGATCCGTCTTAATTGTGAGAGTGACATTGGCCATGGTAATTTTTGTCATGGTAATAAAATGGTAAATTTTTGGCGCCATAATATACGTCTTCGAAAAAATCTTTGTCGTCAAGACCTATCAAGTGTGGTATCAAAGTACAGGGTTTTATAAATGACGTACAATAATATATATTTCAATGTAATTTGGAACTTTTCACGCAGTCGGGTTAGTTGTTTTTCCCAATAATTTCTTGTTTATTTTTTTTATCATACTTCCCTGGTGCTGTGAAATTTATCCGGTTCAAGAAAATTATTTTAATTTTGCTATACATTTCTAAATAGCCGGTTGGACCTAGGAAGGCCTAGCAATCCCATTTTGTATAAAGATATCCCTCGTAATGTGATACCTAAAAGTTTAAGCCAGTCATCTCCTTTTTCTCATTTACAAAGGATTTAGCGATAATCGCCCGAGAATTTGTCGTCTCATCTTTCTTTATATCGGTGTTAAAAGTGACTTATTCTACTCATAATATATTTATATCGGTTTGCATATAATATTTTCGATTGACAGGCTTGTAATGTACAGAACCTTTTATTTTCCCGTTACGAGGCGTATTTAAATGATAAAGAAGTTGGAGAAACGAATTGTGTACATCATCATATCAGTCCCCAGTCTTTAACTACCTTTTTCATCTATTAATTATTCCCGTTGAAGTATGATTTTTTATTTATTTCATCATTTTATGTTAAATCACGAATGCTTTCGAGAGAACTGTTTCGAACGAAACAAGAACCTGAACGGTCGTAGCCAGAGTTTTCACAAAAGTGGAATATACTGGGTGTCCTTGTCGATGAATCAAAAGCAAACATCAGCAGAAAACCTCAGTTCAGTCTCAACTGAAGATCCTATGCTATCTATCATATCGCACAGAGGATGGGTAGCATTTTTTACTGGTCAGAATGTAATATGATGATATAACTCATATTCTCTAAAGTAATAATACAGTTACTCTTTTTTTTTCTTTTTCTAAACTTTCATACTGCATAAATATGTAAATCTTATTCACATTAAATATTGTTGAACAATTTGTTCAAGTCTTTTTTTTGTCTTCATTACAAATACGCGTCATTTCAGACATAACACAAATATGTTTTCTCAAAGTAGGCAACGCATCTTCAGTCACGAATGTCTATATTTTTTTAAAATAAAAAACTATGATCTAGCCCACAATGATATAAGGCCAGGGGCCGGCCGTATCGATTCATGGAAAAGTCATAATTAAGTGTAGTTAATTTGCATAAAAATGGGCACTAGTGTTTCCTAGAAGTAACGGACACCCTGTGTTACACTGGTCTACATTTAGTGCGAAGAGATTCTGATGGAGTTGTGCTGTAACCGAGATGTAAGATAAAGAGGATGATAAGGCACGGCGACGATACGGCACTTACGCGAGATTTGCGATGCCCTGATACAGCTGCATGGAAATAGTTGTCAGTTTGACAATGATTGGAGAAAGAACTTTATGGACACGTCTTTTTAATTTTGAATGGCTTCACAGCTCAGTTTGTAAAAGCTTTTCGTTCTGAATTGTGATCCCAGGGTCACATAATAAAATAAAAAAAGTTTTTTCTACCTAGTGTTATGTATTATTTATAAAAAAAATAAGTGCCGACTATAACATTGTCAGCAAGATAAACAAGCTATGCTCAGTTTGGGGCTAAATGGCACTGTGAGAAAAGTTAAAGAATATTAATTCGACAAACAATTAACCAATCTTGGATTCAATTAAAAATGGACATTTGTTAAACTTGTAAAATGCAAAATCTTAAAAAAAAAACTTAAATAGACATTCACACAACGCATTTCATTCTTTTATTTGGCCATTTGTGGCTTCTTCTTTCCTTCATCGAGTGATAAAGGCTGTTTTTTACCAAAATTGAGCCAAGAGGTTCTTATTCAACAGTATTTTCAGTGTTTATGAGGTCACTAAACTTAGTAAGACCGTATAAAATCTTGTGACTCGTCTAACTTGTATACTGCTACTTGTATACTATGCTGCCGAGAAGTCACGCTTAGGCTGTATTACGAACCAGCTAACTAACCTGAAAAGGTTATGTCATGTCCATACTATGTATCGTTTCCAATAAGTATTTCAGCCCAACAGGGTCCGTTAGAGCAGTGAAGAGTGGCTGTGTCGGCGGCGCTACAAAGGGTTCGTGTGCCATAAATCCAGGAGTGACCTTCCGCAGTCAGGAGTGGAGCAGCCGCGTACCCCGATCGTGTTGATTCTCACCGCTGAATAGATTGCTTGTAATTGCGTAACGTTATCTGGTGGGAAATAAACTACTTAGGTGAAATAGCACAGATTGGATGTAACATAAAAGGGCATGATATATCTCAGACGGGCTCAATAGATAGATAAATAAATAAATAAATAAACATTCGTGTAAATAGTATTTGCGCGACACCATCTAGCCCTAAACGAAGCAAATCTTGTAACATGGGAAGTAGATAGCTAAGACAATACTTATATAGTGCTTATTTTTTTGTAAATACATTTTATATAATACTAATAACCAGACAGAACAAACAACTTTGTTTGTCATACAAAGACTTGTCTCGGGTGGGAATCGAAACGAATCAGAACTACTATTAACTGAGCTGTGACAAATACACATAAATCCATGTGAGTCCAAACTATGCCATCCATATGTATAGAAATCGAACAAAATTAAATGAAACAATTTTGAAAATTACTTTTTATTTGAAAGTACTTCTGATAGGTCCTATAAAAAAAATCAAATCGGTTAAATAAAGAAATAAATAGTTTACTTGGTAAATCAAAATAACTGGCAAAAATATGTCATCCAAGTAAACGAAATTGCGTATTTTGCTTTCTTGTGGGTTTTTTCTTTGCCCAATGTATGAACCGATTTGGATGTTTCTTTTGTTAAATGGTAGGGTGTACCCCCTAAGGGCGAAAAATAAAGAATGAAAGTATTGAAGACGGTTTTTTTTAATCAGCCTCTTGTTATTAATGAGTTTTGTCATCGACCTTACCATACCTGATCTTGCATGGGAAAGAACCAAGTCCAAGATCTAACTAATTGACATTCAAAGCAGTTAGTACCAATTTCAGCCGTCAATTTCCCAATACCTATAAAGTGGTTAATTACAGATCGTTTGTCTATTCCCAATCAATAATTACCGCGGACTCACGTTTGCATTCCATGGTTAATTTTAGCGATTGTGCGCTCACGTTTCTAAATCTTGATCGGGCTTCGGGCTCGATTCATGCGTTTCTGTGACTCAGTGTGTTGATGAAGTCTATGTTTACACCCTAGTGCCACCTAGATTTTATCAAAATCTTTTCGTCTAGCGTACCAATACATATAAACTCTCCTTATTTGTAATCTTAATATATGTAAATTACGTGTCACGATGTTTGCCCGCGATGGACTCCTATACTACTTAACCGATTTTAATCAAATTTTTACACCGTGTGCAGTTTGATCCAACTTGAAAGATAGGATAGCTCACATATCAATTTATGATCGCAATATTATTTTATTGCAAATTATTTGTCTGTTATTTGACAGTCACAATTACAAAAACGTTAGCCACAGCAACTCATGGCCGGGTCATCTAGTATGTATATAACATAACAAAAATAAATAGTCTTCTCGTTGAAAATTTGCGTGCATGCATCGATTAAATCGAATAAGTGTGAATTCGACTCATACACGCGGATTTTGTACCATTTTTTTTGCTTTTTATCATTATATCACCCATAAAATAGACTTACTGATATATGACAACCCTTTAAATGTAGGATAGACGTAAGTTTAGTCATAGGATTCTTTTTCTGTCCTTTGGGTACAGAACCCTTAAAGTTTTCCTTTTTTGTTGCCATAAAAGGACAAGAACCAAGATGAAATAATGGTAAATATTGTTTTTTTTTTTTATGAACACAATAAGCAGAGTAGACTTTCTCTGTCCAATTAATAAATTCCATACAAAATAACAATGAACTTTCAATAGACTTTGGTATTTTGTTCAGAGGCTACAGTGTGACACAATTAATTAAACACCTCTGCAATCATTCCGCAGCGATATGTTTTGTATATTTTCGCATCTCAGAGTCAAAAGTAACTTAATGGGAAAATTAAAACAACTATTTAGGCATATGATATTTTTAAGAGGCTATGAAACAAAGAATTAAAGTGTTTTTAGGGTTCCGTACCCAAAGGGTAAAATGGGAACCTATTACTAAGACTCCGCTGTCCGTCTGTCTGTCTGTCTGTCCGTCTGTCACCAGGCTGTATCTCATGAACCGTGATAGTAAGAGAGTTAAAATTTTCACAGATGATGTATTTCTGTTGCCGCTGTAACAACACATACTAAAAATCAGAATAAAATAATATTAAAAGGGGGCTCTCATACAAAGACGTGTTTTTTTTTTTTTGTTCGTTTTTGCTCGATATTTGAGGTACAGAGCCCTTGGTGCGCGAGTCCGACTCGCACTTTGCCGGTTTTTTTTATTAGTGTTTATTTTTTACGTTCATGCTCAAAACTTAAACTATAGTGCATAAACTTGGCGCATACTGTATGCAAATTAAAAATGAATGTAATTAAGCCGGACGTATCCTTCGAACGCGTGAAATATTGTATGCCGCTACATTTCACGCTGTTAATTGCTGCAATGACGTCACAAAGTCATTTCATTTAAATAAAGAATGGGTACAGTCATCTGCTACTGTTTTGACTATGCAAATGATTTAGGTGTTATTCGATGGAAAATTGCGCCATATCATACAGACACAAAGTACAAGAGTTTAAAAAATCTTTATATAAGATTGTTTGTATGGAAGACGCATCAGCTCGGGAGAAACGGTGGGTATAGTCACAGAACCCCCTGGATACTTTTGTAGGGGAAAGGAAGAGTCGTTTTGCAACTGATTATTCGTGGTTACTCACCAATTAAAATGAGGTGAGCTGTTCGTTAGTATTCTGTGAAATAAAAATAAACTTAAGGAAATTCTGTATCAAATTGACTGAAATAGAAGGAAAGAAACTATATTTAAAAATGCAATTTGATTTTGCTCTCAAGAGTGAGCGCAAAGATCTCATAGAAGAACTTGTGTGATAATCACTCATTTCCGTGAATGTAACACAAAAGACATTGCTATCATACCTAATGAAACTTGGACTATTTTTAACGAGAGGATAGTGAGTTTAAAGTTTACTTGAGTTTATTCACAAGCTACTACTAAGTAAAAAGCCAGCGCAAGAATATATAAAAATTTAATGTTTATGGCCAAATTAATGTTTCATCTGCATATAGTGAAATATTAGGACATTAAATTTTCCGACATTAATTGTTCGTGTATGCGTACTAATATATACTATTTTCATAGTGTGACGAGATTGTGACAAAAATAAAACAATATGGGACTATGATAAAAGTTTCCAGCTATTTGGAAAAAAATCTGACATTTGTAACGAATAACTTAAAACATAAAATACTTAAATTAAAATTTCATATTTCACCTTTGTATTCCACTTAACTATTCTTTTGTCACTAACCTTTCATGAAATCCAAACCTCATTTCGCGTTATTACCGATTTTATGCAAGGTCATAAATATAACGCTCGAGAAAATCTAAGTAATTTTCATCAAGTATTTCATACATCAACCTACTTTATTTCTTTACTAGCTGCGATTCCGGGATCAAAAGTATTATGTATTAATCCAGGATAGCTGATAATCCTGGTACCAAGTTTCATTCAAATCCGTTAAGCAGTTTAAGCTTGAAGTAACAAACATAACAACATATGAATTAGTGATGTTAAAACTTAAAACAATGCTTTCTTCAACTAGTGTAATTTGCATTGTATACATTAATAATAAATAAATCTTACAACACCTTCAAATTTAATAAATATTTAATAATTTGCTGCAATAGCAGCAATAAATATACTATAATTTAATTATTAATTTAAAACATTACATCATTGGCAAATGTACAAGAGACATACATACTCGTAGCTGCTAAATGCTAAATGAAATGCTCTAACTGGGAGGAACTAGGAACCGATATGACATCTCAATCGTGTCTCAATTGGGCATTTCAATCATTTTTTGATAATTTCTCATATTATATATAAATAAATCATGATTGAATTAACAAAATTGAGTACGAACTTAATTAATGTGGGAAAAATCTTACCAATTAGAAACAAGCAATCTTAATTTGTGTTGTAAAATTTACCTGTTTTGGTGTTGATTGTACGAATAACATAGTCCGAAAGTGGCCAGTTATTTCTACTTATTCTTTTGTGTGACCTTTTAGTTTTTGCGTGCTCGCACAGTTCGTTACGTTTCGATAAAGTTATGTCACATGGTAATTTTGTGATCGAAAAATTTATTACCAATTTTCACGCAAAAATTTCACTGCCCTTTTGTTTTGAGCACCTCCAGTGTTTACGATGCTACCTACGATAAAAAAATATTATTAGCTCAGATATAAGATTTAGATTATCTGTTAATTTCTAAAAGTATAAGTGTTATGCTGCTCGTAAGTTAGAACGACTTGAGAATGCTTGGACCTATATCGATAATGGTTTTTAATCTTTCGTAATAGTCTGAGGAAGGTACTAAGGAAAGAAAAAAAAATCAAGTTAACCGTTTAATATATCTAATGCTTTTTTCAATGGTATTGTATCTTTGGCATGGAAATACTTTTTATTTGATACACAGAGATTACACGTAACACCTGAGGAAATAACAATAGCATCTGAATGTCACATTGTGAATCAAGACAGGATAACGTCTGTCGTATCAGCTTGTTTGACATAATATATTGATATATTAAAAAGATCAATTAAAAATAAATCAAAACTAAAAAAAATTAAATAACTAGTTTCGATATAAATACACTACACATTATAACAATGAAATTGTAACAATAAAAACGAGTTTGGTTTTCTAATCCTTCGGTTAGGGAGGACCGAAGTCGTTTTCCTATAAACTTACCATCAGGTGGGCTCTCAGCTTGTCTCGTCACTCAAGTTACATAAAAAAATGTGTTTCTACTTTAGGTTACTTTGTCAACAAGATTGTTACACGAAACCAATTTCTCAAACAATTGGAGTATGTTTATGGTGATGTTTATCGTAAAAGCTTATTATCTTCATTGATGTCTCAGACTCATAAATATTGAGCAATCAGGTATAATGCTAAAAGTTACTTTCTCAATAAACGAAGCTATTTACGACAACGTTACTTTGTGTTGCTGTAAAATCATAACTTATTTCTGAACGCCTATTTTATCTAATGAAGGTACAAAGTCCATCTGAACGGTACATGCGTGTTTTAAAGCAATGGCGGTATGGAAGGGACAAACTCCAATAAGCAAATCCGATTAGCAATAAGCAATTGTGACTACGACATTATTTATACTACTCAGAAATACATTATATCCCAGGATTATAACTAAAAATCTTACCCGAGTCTTTTTTCAAAAGTTGATGAGACCATACTACCTTCAACTAGAAGTAATATTATTAATTAACGAATCATTTTATTTTTAATGCGCACATTGAAATAAATGCTAAATAGAGCCTTTGTATTCTCAAGCACAAAGATAAAGTAAGATAAGACTGCATTTATTTTACTTATTTGTGCACTATTTCAATTAGGTTCTTCTAAATTTTTTTGTATGAAAATGATTACAAACTGTACATACAATAGATGCTCAATACTGTAATTTTCTTGAAATGTCGAGAAAGGTAGTAATTTTACTAGCAACAGTATTTCTGTAGTCATCTGACTGATAGAATTTTAAAGTCATAAAATTATCATGCAACTTAATATCAATTGAGTGACAAAACACAAGCAAGATTGTATTAATTTGTCTTTATTTATTTCCAGCCATGCATTTTTGGATAACCCCTCGGACATAAAACGTAAGCTAGTTTTATTATGGTTATAAAAGCTGAGTGGAGCTAACTACAAGAGGAATATGTAACATTAGGTATAGTGAGTTAAATTATTACACCGGCTTACTCTCGGTAATTGAGAGTGAATTGCTTTTTACCATGGAAGCCCAATCCGGATTAGTAGATGTCTCATGTCTTCGAACTTTTGATTCTAAGACATGCCGGTTTCCTCACTATGTTTTCATAAGTTCTACGGCTACTTTTTATTGCTCTTTTTGAACCACCCAAGAGGTACGTGTTTTGAGGGTATTCGCCTACGGAAGCGAGCAACTGGACCCCGAAAAAATATTTATCGGAAATATTTCATTTCTGAAATAAAAATATTTGTCATTTCATGTGAGTAAATGATCAACTCTAGTGTCGGAGTTTGTATGCCATCTGAAGGTTTCGATGGCTTATCGAGTACGGAGCGGATAAGCACTCTATTCAGATGCAACTAAACGGTTTCTAACTAACTAACTACTTATAGAGCGGAAAGTTACTTAACTTAGATAAGCAAGTTTCACCCCCAGAGTCTCTTTATTAAAAATATATCCCGTCGTTGTTAATTTCATAACTTATAAACGACTGGATTGAGTCTTTGTTTACGTTTTCGTAATACTTCGCATAAGGTTTTTAGGCGAAAAAAACATTGGACAATTGGGCAAAAACTGAAAGTCCCTTCTATGGATGATACCGATATAAGAACGAGCGCAAATAAAGTTGAAAAATCAATTATGAAGCAACAAAAAAGCCTGTCTGGCTTCAGTATTGCCAACGTGATATTGGGATTAAAAGCATCTCTACGTATCACATGCATTGAAAATTTCAGCAAAATCGGTGTACAAGTTAGAACGTAAAAGAGTATTTTTAATGTTACTCATGTGACGGGACGAGCCTGGTGTAAAGTGAGTATTACCTATAAACAACAGCAAACCATCTCTGGTCCTACCGAAGTATGAGAAGACTCAAGTCTTTGTACCCGTCACTCTGAGACGGAGTTTTACAGTCTCATGCGCTAGGAGGAGAAACATCCAAACAGGCGATTAAAATATTACAGGCATTTTAAAAACTTGTAATGTAAAATGGGCTTTATAATAATAAAACTAAGACAGGTATGTAGGAAACAGCTCCAGGCTCACTTATTAATAAAACAGTCAACACAGCCCCCCTGTCTGTCCACAGCCGGCAAGCTCTTAAATCAACTTGTAATTATTGACTATGATATCTTTCATCCTACGATTAATAAAACGTTTTATTCAGAATCGCTTATTATGAATGGAATGCCTTTAGATAAAACATGAATGAATGTAGAAATTACTAGATAAGAAGTAATAATTATTGACGTTTCAATACAATATAAATTTATTATAACTAAATGCCCTAAATGTTTATTCTTTATAGATAGTTCGATTGATTAAATGAGAAGTAAAAGTCGCGACAAAATTTTCACAAAACCTGCAAATGTTTGTTCCGACGATGAGTCCTAATTGTTTTAAAAGCTAATGACACAATGTTTCATTATTTTTGTTATTTAGAATTACTGCTAATAAATATAATATGTAACATTAAATAATATTAATATTTCCAGA
Source organism: Aplocera efformata (assembly GCA_921293045.1). Taxonomy (NCBI): domain Eukaryota; kingdom Metazoa; phylum Arthropoda; class Insecta; order Lepidoptera; family Geometridae; genus Aplocera; species Aplocera efformata. Next base: position 7,087,842 of record OV121045.1, read on the forward strand.
TTCAGGAACATGCAAATGTTACGCGAAAGAAAATAACAGATTATTTTTGTTACGAATTCAGTCCTAAGCAGGACATCATCCAACAGTTGGATATTTTACAATAATAATATTTAATTAAATACGGTATAGTTTGTTCTAGAGTCTATTAACATGTCTCCAGCTTAAGTAAAATTATTTGGTAAATTAAATTACCTAGCCGTCTTATCTAAACGTGATCTCATGGCTTATCCAATAAATTATAAATTAAATACCAGGTGCCTACTTTCTACGTCATTTTTGTGTAAAGTTATGAACCAAGCAGTGGTTATTTAAGTGCTAAGATCTCTATCTAACTATAAAATGGTCAATTAGACATTTGCTTACATTTCAATAGAAACGAGTATTTTTGTTTGTTTTGTAACAACAGCAGTAAATGAGCCATGAAATGCACGTTGCTATGGGTTATTGCATTGTAAGTGCTTAATTATTGTCTGTCTTATAGTTCTATGCACTATTGTGATTGACGCGCCGACGAGCTACGTCAGGCTTAATCCTAACTATTTATCCAAATGAACTCCAAATTACTCCGAAGTACATTCATCATCTTTGCTTTTTTTTAAAGTATTGTACTATGAATACTGTTTTCGTCACCCTATTCAAAGGTTCATCTACTTGTATTACGGAAGTCCATCCAACATTTTGCAATTCTTCGAGGAGTTTGTTTTTCAATGACTTTTATGTTGCAAAACTGATTACTGATATCAGTACACCTTTCAAATTAATTTCATAAAAACGAATACTATTACCGGAAATAAGATACGAAGGCATCGGTAAATTTTATTGCAATTAAATGTGAATAACAGTGGGGTAAAATAAATATCATGCAGTCACAGATTACGAACTATAAACTTAAAACCAGGAACATACCAGGCTTGCTCATGTTCAGCTATAAAATTACCATGCAAGTATTTGCGCGCGTTTCCAAAGAACGGATATGTCTATTGTGTTGTAACTAAGCCTATTGTATTGTTGGTTTATGTGCAAAAAGGCGGAGACAGGATAGCCATCAATATCCAATTTAGGGTTGCTGAACTTGAATTGAATCAAATATTTTGAGAAAAAATATAATAATTATGATCACAAAATCATATAATATTTTAAGTTTTAACAAAACCAAATATTAAATTATCGATTATGATCTCTATCTATAGATTTCGTGTGTATATTAACAGCCATCAAGCATTCTTAAGGCCTGGAAAATTACAATAAAAAAAATATTTTAATTTTTTTTACTAATTTTTCATTATTTTGGCTGACCTATTATAATTTTGCATCCTTTTCTGCAAAACGTGAAAGAACGCGGTTTTAGAAATACTCAAATGTCCAATATTTAGCAGCCCTATCCAATTATTAACACATAGACATGCTATTTCTGTCATGTCTATCGGCTGCGGGTAGTTTAACAAAGCTATTCATCGCCCGATGGCCTGTTCAGGCGCAGACAGAATAATGTAATGACACCTCGATTGAACTTGAATATTTCAACTTGACAGACGGGCAACTTGGCAACATAGGCAAAGTACGTAATATTTCTTATCAAGTCTGCATATAATTATTATCACTGCATTCGTGTATGTACTTACATTTAACAAATTCAAATTATTAAATTTTTAGATGAGAAGTAGAATTAGAAGAAGCAAGCCGATTATTAACTTGATCCGATTGACTTGTGTGAAATTAACTTTAAGCTAATTTAATTAGCTATTATATAAATTAAGCAAGATTAGGAGCTCAAGGGGAGTTGTAGATTGTAGGTTATTTTGATAAAGATTGTCTCCCGTCTGCGAAAACCACAACCTGACAGCATCATCCAACATCATCTGTTCTGGCACTGACAAAGCAATGCCAATGCCAACCTGACCTCAAAGGATGCATGACTGATGCCTTATTCATTGCACTCAATGCGGCGGGATGATTGGGGCAATGCTCTGTTCTTGGATTGATGATGCTATTTCATGCGGCGAATCAGACCTACGACATCTTATATTGAAATAATACTCGTTGCTTGCATTGTTGTTCTTTAAAGATCAAGACGGTTGACCATGTAGTGGGCATTTGAAAGGCTGTTTTGGATAAGATTTGGCCCCGGCTTGCTTACTTATGCTAAAGAAGAAAAAATGAAATAATATTTTCAAATTTACACACAAATGAACGTGTAAATTTATATTTCATCACAAATAGCTATTTTTTATAGTGGTTATTCGGTATTGTTTTCAACAGTGTCCCGAATATATACCAAAGTGTTCGTGTCAAAAATCGTGGTTTCATAATCATCAAAAACCCATCAGTTTATTTTAATCTTGTTGATAACATTTTATTACTACTGTGTACTAGCAATAACTATTGTCTCTGATAATTACCGGCCATGGCCACAGAATAGGAACTTTATATTTCGTCACAAATAGCTATTTTTTTATAGTGGTTATTCGGTATTGTTGTCAACAGTGTCCCGAATATATACCAAAGTGTTCGTGTCAAAAATCGTGGTTTCATATCATCAAAAACCCATCAGTTTATTTTAATCTTGTTGATAACATTTTATTACTACTGTGTACTAGCAATAACTATTGTCTCTGATAATTACCGGCCATGGCCACAGAATAGGAACTATTCAAACTGGCTTTTACATTATATTATTATCTTTTGTATCGTCATTAAGACAGAATTACAATGTAATCGATATCTACAAAGCCCTTTCAAACGAGGTGTAAGTTATATAACGCGTACCTTAAGCAAATATAAATAGCTTCCCTAACTCAATATAACAGTAACTCATGGTAATTACGTAATACGCCGGGTAATTATGCGTTGTTTAGAGTCAATTTTAATATCGTAACTCAATTACTTTGCGTTCAGGAAACGCGTCAACATCAGTACAGTAGCTGGCGCCATTACTTGCATAATCGATAACGTAGCCACTTAAATGCAAATAAAAGGATTTTGATTCTTGAATGCGGAAAAACATAAAAAATAAACTTGAATGAAAATAGGGCTCGATACTGAGCTTTTAATAAAGCTTTTTTTTATTATGCGACCTAAGTGGCTGGACGAGCAGATGTTAAATGGATTCCAAAACACATAAACAAAAAAAACATTCGGCCCAAATCTTCCCCTATTAGAGTAGGTTAAGACCTGAGCTTGAGTTTTCACATACTTGAAAACTCAAGTCGCATCGCATAACGTCCGTCACTCTGGGACGGGGATGATACGTCTCATGCATCTGTGATTTCACCAGCGCCCGCACTCTTCCACCGGAATACACCAATACTGCTTGGCTACTTGGCTATTAGCAGGTGTAGCAGGCAGTACTTAAGCGGACGAATTTGGCACAGGCACTACTGTTACATTTGGTTGATCTTTTGGCACTACCCAGCGGGTACCATGGGGTCCTCACCTACGGACGCGAGAAATTGTACAGCAAGCAAGTAATGTTTTGTTCTGTCTATCTGATACTTGGTATAGTCTAGTAGCGTGGTCACGGGATCGGTCCGCTGACTTCTCGCTATTAAGTTTATTATGTTTGTATTCCAGACCCTTTAATTTGAAGTGTTAAACTTTAAAGTCTCTGTCTGGCATCACAGTTTTGCCTACATGCTATCATTGATCTGGTTTGTTATATGCTATGCTTAGTTTGGAAGTACAGAGCTGTGTGAAATGTCCATGAATATTTAAAGAAGAGCTGTTTAATTATTTCTTTGTTAAGTCGAACATTAAACAAACTAATTGACTTAATTGGTCTTAAATTTTTGACTATAAGATCAACGAATAGATTCATCTAATATAACATTGACTTCTACACTCACTCCACTTACATTAATCCCTGGCCATTCGCGTTCCCACAAATTATTACGTATAACTGGCTCAAAACTACTTATTTAATAGAATTTCATTCAAAAGCATAGTATTATTTCGTCCCATTCGTTCACACAGGTTAAAGCAAGCTCAACGCTCATTCGAAAATAGTGATAGTGAGCATGCTCAAACATTTACAATAGTTACGTGGACCAAATGCTCAATTATTTAAGCATGATTATCGACTAATGAGCATTTGTAACCATTGCTGGCAAGTTCGCTAGGTGTGGTTTGTCGACGGGCATGAGCTACACAAATGGGATTTTAAATTGCTAACGAGATGGTAATTAGTGAAAACATCACCTAAAAGTTGTGGTTAAATATCATCGGGTAACCCGTAAACCGCACTGCGAAAAGGCTCTATAGACTACATTTCTGCGTAACAGGCTACAAAACGGAAAAGAGATTGACTGTGAGCGTTATTGTTTTGAGGTAACCGCTATATATTATTTCGCTTGATAATCAGCCGCGTATTCGTTTTCGATGTGCGAGGTCACACGTATGGAAATTAGGGACAAATTACGTCTCCACTCACTTTCATTTGTTACAGTGGTTGCATAAAATCATTATTTATCGTTTCTTAATCCGTTTATTGTCCTGTTAAAGGGTTTGTGCAACAGATCGTAAGATTGTGAGGATCGATTTTTCGAACTTATTATATGGATATTTTGAGACAGGTTTATTGTGACACGAATAGATCAAAACAGTCGGTCAAATCCATATCTAGAGCTGATAATCATATGCGTGCTCAATTATACAGGGCGGCACAGCTTAAAGGTACCTTGCAAGATTTTATTTGTTATATGAAGAAGGTGTTTGCTCTCTTTACTTATATTTATAGTAGGTTTATACTTCAACTTATATTTTAAGACAACATTAACATCACCATTCGGTTATAAGAAGTTAATCTTTACTTATAGATAATAACACTGTCACAGGTCCTAGGTTTTTTTTAAATATGTCTCTCTGTTTGTCAATTGAGTTCATACTACGAGGTAGGGCTAGATACTTTTTATCTTGAATTTCAATACAATTCTGCGGGAGAGATTCTATTTCTTATGGTTATTCAGCGATGAAAATTATATGTTTTACACAAAGAGCTTTACCGCAGAACACGGCTTTACTTAATATGAGACAAACTGTGGTCAAATGCGAATAATTAATCTGCAGGGATGGCAATCGCGAACGCGAGTACAGCTAGTGTTAATATAGATCATACAGACAGATGCCAGCCAGCAAAATTTTAACCAGCAGTCGTCGGATTTAACATCTTTATGCCAAAGTTATTAGGGGTCGAAGCCTTTAAGTCGTGCAATAGTGTAACAGCACTTATGCAAGGTATAAAATATTGCAAGCTCATAAGCGTTCGCTTCGCAGCAGCCAAGATGAAACTTAAGATAGAGGTAATCTAATAAGTCAGATCTGTTGCTAGACGTTAGCTATTGCCAACTGTGCAACGATTGCTAGATATCCTGGCCTTATTAACACTTTTTAGAATCTTCATTCTACTTTAGGTAGGACTTACCGGGAGTACAATGAAAATAACTTTTCAAAACCAAAATAAGACAAAACTGCCATAAAAATCTACACCGCTGCGAATTTTTTAATATCATTCTTACTAACATTATATATGCAAAAGTTTGTCTGTAAAAAGATATTGATTATTTAATACCAGTTGTAATTAAAAACTAAATATTAATTTTGAAACCATCGTAAGTTCTAAGGAATTTCCGCTGGCAACACTCGATCGTAGCAATAACTCACCGGGATGCCAGAGGTTAATTAAAAATAGCAACTTCAATTCCGACACAGATGGAATTAGATTAGCTTGTGTCTACCATGTCGAGCGAATGCCTCGTCTTATTTATTGGAAGTAATAAACCGAGAAATGTAGATCGCCTTTCTGTGAAAGATGTTATTGCATGCGCAATTTGAGTAGGACTAACTGTGGGAGTAGTCATACATTATTCTAATTTCATTTATTTATTCTTGCTTACATGCATTTTTAGGGTCTTAAGATCAACTAAGGTACGACATGTTTTTGGGGGCCATGTTGCTCGCGTCTGTGAGTGGATACCCTACACGTGTCCACTGGGTGGTACGAATGGAGCAACCCAAAGTATCAGTAGAACTTGTGCGGAATTCGTCCGTAGAAGTACTATATTCACACCAGGTAATCCACCGCCAAGTAGTGGTGCATTTGCTCGCGTTGCTGTGTTCCGGTGGGAGGGTGTGGGTGTCGGTGAAGGTCTTGAGGCGTGACATCCCCATCACAGAGTGACGAGCGCAACAAAGCGCGGATTAGGTCTTCTCATACATTGGTAGATGAAACCTGAGACATATTTATATTTTTTAGGGGTGGTAACCACTAAACATCAAATGGAACATTCCGTCTCTGCAACGCTTGGGTTGCAGGCGTAACAATAGGATAGAGTTTTGTTAAATTCTGTATTAGCAACAGTGTGGTACAAACATAGGTACGGAGTAGACATAGCAATAGGACTTATGTGTACGAAACAGTGAAAAAGACTTACACAATCATTAATAACTTTATTAGTTAATTGGAGCCATGCACTATACGATATGTACAGCGACAGAAATGCGATAGATCACAAGTGTACACGTGGATCCCTAGATAATAAACATTAAAGTTACATCACAAAAGGAAACGTGTTCTTTACAATACTAGGCCAGAAAAGGAGTGGTACGTGACCTGTTATGCAACACATGTAATGATGAGCATGCTTTGCTACAAAGTTAGTATGATATTCATAATCATAAGAAATGCTCTCTTAATGTGAAAATCATAAGAATTATGCTCGCGGCCACGTGTGAATGTTCAAACTTTTGTTGAAAAGAACCGGACACCACTAGGTAAGAAAGAGATGACTTGGACAACAAACATACACACAAACACATACAAACTTTTGAATTTATAATATAAGTGTACTGAGTACTCTAGGTATGCACTGAAACTAAACGGGTAGTTGCGTACCCACTAATTAATTAAAACATGCATACTAAAATTAGGTTTACTGCCTAACTATATTTGCGCACGAATATGTGCGGAACTTTAATCAATTTTCTGGGCAACATTTCCATATTTCTCATACCTTATTCGGATTGTTCGGACTACTATTCGGACAAAAATAAGAAAAGGTTCCAGCCTTTCTCAAGTGATGTACTTACCAACAAACAGCATTAAAATATTGTTTATTACAGACAAGATTATAAGTTTTTGCAAGCACTCAATCAGTCAAGTTAGTAATTAGTCTATCAAGATGCCTCTAAAGAAATATTACATTTTGACCGCGGACATAACTACTAAGAACATATTGATATCACGCTTAAGTTCCCTCTATGAATACCACCTCAAGTTCTTGCTTATCGCATATCGATTAGCTTATAATTATGCGTAGATGGAAGAAAAAGGTAATGACGAGCTCACGGGACGATGATGACATCCTCATGAGAACTCATTAGGACGAGAATCCGGTTGATGGCTGTTAGAAAATGCAGTCAATGAGAAAAATCTTATAAAATATGAACATGATAATGACAGTCGTACAACTCATTTAAGTGTTAATGTAATACTTTTTATTATATTATTATTTATACATGACTGTACTGAGATACAGCGTGGTGGCCCAGGGGCGCAGACGCCGACTTTCAATCTGAAGGTCGCTGGTTCAAACCCACAGATGCACCAATGAGATTTTTCACTTGAAAAAAATTTATGTGCGCAATATCACGTTCTCGAAACGGTGACGGAAAACATCGTGAGGCCACCGGAAAACAAACCGGAATGCCTTAGAACCAAAAATTCGACGACATGTGACCCGTGGGAGATCAGAGCCCATTCACTCTCAATTATCGAGAGTAGGCCGGTGTCCCTGCAGTGGGAACATTAGAGGCTGGTGCGGTACTGAGATACTATAGAATATAATTATAATTTTAGCTTTATTGTTTACTAGCGACACGCCCCAGCTTCGCACGGTTAGTAGAGCTTCAGTGCGAAACCGGGGTGACTTGCTAGTACTACATATAAACCTTCCTCTTGAATGACTCTATCTATTGCTGAAAACTGCATTAACATACACTGCGTAGTTTAAACAGCGGGAGCGTATAACAAAGTATAAACTTGGTTATATACTGTGTGAGGACAATTAATAGAACTTCGCCGAGACTTGGACATTTTGGCAGTAAATGTTGGCTGCCGTGTTATTATGAAATGATTTACTTGCAAAAATAAAGTGGAAACAGTTATTTGTGTCAAAACAAGCGGCGAAGGGCTTACCACATGTATGTCCCATGATAGTAAATACAAGGAGAAAACTAAATTATTAAGAGTCTGCTTTTTGATGTAAAACATCTATTGCCTTGACAGCAAAACAGACTCGTGACGTGATGACAAACTTTTTTTTATGTGGCAGTTTTAACGAAAATCGCACGACGGTCTGTATGACCTCCTGATGTTAATTGGTCACCTCCGCCCATAACAACAATAAAACATCGTCGCGCCCATCACCCAAAACGGAAATGTAAGTTCTGCGCCTGTAATTTCACCAACATCATTCCATCGCAACACAACAACTCGAGCGCGCCACAGCTTGACAGCGGATTACCAGATATGGTAGCAGTACTACTCTCAACGAACTTGTCACAAGATCTATTAATAATTTGGGTTACTCGTTTCGCATCACCCTGTATACTTGTGGGGTATTCACCTACGGACGGGAACAACAATTTGTTCCCGTCCGTAGGTGAATCCCCAAAACCTACTAAAAGTTAGTTCTCAATGTCTCTTGTGATCTGATAGATAATTGGTATATTGTCTATAATAATTGGTGTATTTAATATGTATGCAATTTCCTAATTCAAAACTTTATTTAGAAATTGATATAGCGGGTTTGAATTTCAGCGATTGTAGGTTAGTATTGTATTCAGATGTTCTATTGCGTGTTGTTTCTATACAAATAACTGTAAATTACCAAGGTCATGTCAATCATAGACACCTGATATGTATACTGTAACACACTTCACTATTAGCGTATGTTAATAAATGCCTAACTGTTATTTTTACTGTTGCATTGTTACAGTAACAAGAATTAAGAGTTACTTATTCTCACAAACTTAAATATTCTCACTCTATTCCCTCATTTAGTTTTTAATCTACTTTAAAGAAGACGTAGCTCTCAATTCAGCTGTGTTTTATTTTGTATGTGTTATTTTCAAGTAGTGAAGGGAATTCAAGTACAATATACGATTTATTCGCTTTTGAATTCAACGACTTGCTTAGTAGGTATAGTACCTTTGCAACCTTTACCTTTAGTACCTTATAGTACCTTTTGGTTTTGTTTTTATAAAATCGTGTTTTATCTGACTATTATAAATGTTTAAAGTAACAGTAGATACAGTTTCAGCATAGTTTATTATAAAAAACTTTTTTTTTGATATACTCGAAATAAATATAAAAATGAATAAATTACAAAAATTGCTCGAATAAAGTAATAACAAGAATTGTTCGTTTAAAAATATTAGATAAGACCGCAACTGGGGGCATATTGTTGGCCTCGAATGACATGTTTTATTAAATCAGAATGATTACTTGTCGTTAAATGAAGATGATCATAAAATACTACAGAAAGCTTTTAAGACTTTTCATTTTGACATTTCATCATGAAACGTTCTCAGTTGGAGAAAATAGAATTTAATGTCAAATATCACATCACACGTAGAATATGGCCCGATCTCGCATGCTACTATAAATTCAATTTATTTCTAACTCGTACTATTATCATATATATCATAGAGTAATAATTTACTAGAGAAAGCTATACATGTTTTTATGTCCTCAATGTATGTACGTATCATCTCAAATCAACCTATTCTTCAATAGGTTATTCTTTCATGTAAGTAGCCAATTCTAATGTTAGAGTTTTCAAGCTACCAGAACATCCTCAACATGGCTTATCTTTTAGTAATATTGCCAGGACCAACGGACCCAACAAAGTATAGAAGCGCTTTGTTAAAATTCCAAAAAAAATCACCCATACAACTACTGTCATTGCGTAAAGCCTAGCCTTCATTTGGTTTTGTTGTATGACTATTTTAATTTTTAATGTGGCTTTTTATCATATTTTCTATATGCTTTTTTTTAGGTCTTATACTCTGTATAAATTAAATACCGTATGTTCGAATATTAGATGTTTTTGTGAGAATAAGGTACATGGTCATTTGTCTATCACTTGCAATCAAGGAAAATGTATCGGATGCCATAAACACATTTTACCAATGACCCGGTTGCGCACGTCACTCCCAATCACGCTACATGATCTGATTGAACAGGACTCGGTTTTGATTGTGGTATTGTTTACATAACTGACCTGAGCTGTCTAAGCACATGTTGGGATAGTGGAAGTAGAAAACTGGTTGTAACACTTCTTAGAGTATTTTATTTTATTCGTTACCGTTACTAGTTCCTGTTTAATAGTTGCAAACTTGAACTCCATTCCCATTTTTCGTCCATAATTTCATACTTTAACTTCCTCCGCATAGACATATCTCATAAAGTCCGTTATCGTCCGTTATATCTCATTAAGCTTTCGTGATTTTGAGATAATAAACCCTTGGCTCTAATATTTAACTTATGTCTAAGAATTTTTCATGAAACAATTTTTTTCTGATATGAAATATCTGTTTGACATCAGGCGCGTGAAATTGCACGAGGATGAATTATTTTTGACAGAATTTCAAAAAAACAATAACATTAAAATCGACAATGGCACTGAAAAATGCTACACTCCGATCCGTCACATAATAAAATAGGCCATAACATGGTACTTTACTTCATCAAAAGTCATCGTGTGCTTATAAGCTGTAATTATACGTCATTTGTTTTTAACTGGTACTGTAACTACGGCTATAATACGTCAAAAGGTTCCAACATTTACGTAAGGCGGAAAACGCATGCAAAAGTCAATAAAATCATTAAAATAACTAGTAATTAATGGCTGGAAAGTGGGTCGATATCACTGAAATAGTTTCACCACTCATCAGACGGATTATAATTAATTTAATTCGCCGATGAAGGACCGCCTCGCGTGATGAACTCGCGTGCGATGGGTCCCAGATTCGATTCCGGCAGACACTGACAGGCCCATCAATTTCGGGACACATTCGGACTTCGACTTTCGCCAGAAGCACGAATCTGATATGTATCGTGGTCGTTAAGGCCCTGTTTGACTAGACGTTGCAAAACGACGACATTATTGGTCGATGACTTCACCTCAAAAGCTCATGTAGTTTTTATGTGCTTGCGAGAACAGATATTTTCTTATGCTGAATCATTGCAGATTCCGACGACTAGACAGAGCAAGGTTGTTTTATTTCTTTTTAATTTTTGAGCTATACTCTCTGAGTTGAATAACTTTCTGATGCGTCGTAGTTTTTTGATTTATGAGATAAATGTTTAGATTTGCTACTTGAAAGCTTTTATATAAATAACACTTAATGTTGAAAAACAGAACAAGCTTGCTTAATTACAGCAAAGTAGGCTAAATGTGTTTTACCATTAGAATAAACAAATATTCTTTATAAATTTTACATTATTATGTCATATTAATTAATTCTTCCTCTTAATATAAGCAATCACCTAAACGTACTTGGAATTGATAGCTAAATGTCGACCTAATGATATATGGGTTACCGCCGTAAGAACTCCTAAGTCACACTACGTTGCATCCATTACTCTAAGGCGGGGATTTTACGTCTCATTCCCCTGTAAATACACAAGCATCCACAATTTTCCACCGGATCACTGCAATGCTATTGTACTACCGCTTGGCGAGGGATTACCAGTTATAGTGGCAGTACTTCTCCTGACAAAGTTGGCACAAGTTTTACTGCTTCTTTTGGTTGCTCCTTTCGCACCGGGATTTTTAATGTACCTTGTGTTCCTGGGCCACCACGCTCTCACGTCTATATTTATACTAAACTAAGTTAGGTAAGATAAGGTAGACGTGGAATACAATACTCTTAATGAAATGTGGATCATGGAGCCTCTAGTAGTTAACCTTATTACTTTTGAAAACCATAAGTCGTCAAATCATTATCGGCAAAACATAACTTGCGTTCAGTAGTCAAATAAAAAATATGCAACTGGTCATCAATCCATCAAGTTCTTGCGTCTTCGACATTTATCATGGTGAAATCAAAGTTCGAGATGTCAAAACGCCATTTTCCACATCATGTTTTCTAATTTTTTATTGCCAGCTGACATTCTTGTTGTAGACATCTGATTCTTTCCGGACAAATAAATCAAAACTGGTGTTATTTTAATTTATTTATTTCCGTTTGCAATCAAGTTAATGTTTGCAACTATCACTTTTTAGGTAGGTGTTGATTGCGTAATTTTTATTAATTATGACAGAACCACTCCCAAGACCAAAAATGGTGATACCTATTTATTTACCTCCTAGAACCAAATGATAACATTGTTATTTCATTGGCTAAAATTAGGAGGTTCGTGTTGTGGTATATAGTCTTCATGTTTTTTGTGCCAATATGAACCAATTATTATTATTATTATTATTTTATAGGGTACAACTCCAAGATTAACCAATAAAAATTTGAAAAAAAAATTAAGTTAATCTAAGTTACTTCATCTCAATAAAAATAAACTAATTAGTTCAGTGACATTTTCAACTCATTATGTGTAAGGTGGGGTTCCATAGCCAGACAATTAAAACTCAACATAATTGGAAAGAAATAGATCAACAAATCACTGCTAGACGCGTTGTTACTAAATTTTAACCCGAATTTCCGTAGCAGGTACGTTGTGTCAATAAAATAACTTATCAATAAATCTAGCATTCAATTTGTACTTTTTCGGACAGACTGCCACTTATTTTATAGGGACATAAACAAACCAGACTGTAATGAATTCTAAAATCTCAGAATTAGGCAAAACACCTTTCTTTCGTGTCTCACCATAAAACCACTATCATAAACGTAAATCTGAAGGAGCGACGACCGCAAAACATTTACATACTTCAAATGTTTTGACATCACAATATCCAGTAAGCTACCCAATATCCACCAGCTGGAACACAGCTAGTGATTATAATAAAGAAAACAAAACACCGTTGGTTGTCTGAGTAGATTCCTCTAGATGTGTTCAGAGCCGGGCGCCCTGCCGCGTTCGCATCCAATATATCGCTATAATAGCACCTTTAATGTCCGTCTGTGGCTACTGCAGATCACATGCAGAACAATTGTGATAACGGTCATGGTCGTGAAGAGTATCGTATAGTAATCTATAGGAGTAACGATTATTGAAGTTTGTGCTATGTTCATATAATGGTTCTGGTTGCGTTGGTGAAATGCATTTGTTATTTCGTCGATATATGTTGTTGTTAAATTATTATAAACAGACTTGAGAAAAAGAAGGTTTTCAATTTGACTGTGTAGCTGTGTGTTTTCTTATATTTGTTACGTTATATCTGGGTCAGTTATTGACCAATTGGGATGGTTATTGATTGATAAGTTTTTCTCTGAGATTGTCCAATAGAAATTTCATGGCAATTTACCCCTAATGGTAATAAATAAAGGGTGAAAGTATTGAAGTTGGTTTATTCGATTTTTATATCATTCACGTGTTAAGATTTACTCAATTCTTTAAGGGTCTGTTTCATAAAACTCATGTTCATAATATATATTATAATTCGCTGCATTGCACGGTAGCGTATTACGGTTTTAGCGGAGGATTTACAAATATGTGCCCATGGTGTTATTAAAATATGTATGCTAAATATATAGCCTGAGATGAAGGAACACGACAAAACCTCGTTAAAAATCATGTAAAGTTAACGGTTTTGATTTATAACACCTATCATTGAAGGAACTTTATATTTTAGTCGAATAAGTAATTGACTAAAATATTTTTAATATATAATAATATTATTATGCACATCCTACCTACTTAGCTACAACGGAAGAGAAATGCTACCTCATAATAATATATCTATCTATAAATCGTAGTTTTTGCTGCGAAAATATTAGCTTAATAATTATGCATATCCCAAATGATCTAGACTAGAAATTGTATTACAAGGAGAAATGACTCTCATCCGAAGTTAATCAATCTAAATGAACTTGTCCAAACTCTCCCATTAGCAAAAGAGAAATTGAACCGTTTAGAATTCGCACACCATCCTTTTGTGTTTTAGAGGCCACCTATGATTATTACTGGTTACTGTAATAAAACTTATGATTGACAGTTAGAGGTCAGACAACAAAGTAAAAGCTAAGGTCTACAATCCACTGCAGCATCGTTACAATGACACGATATTTTCAAAATTGTAGTAATGTTTTGGTAGATATCTACGTGCCACGTATTCCAATGTTATCCACATGAACCTGTGATCTCGTAGCAATATATATACATTAAAAAAAAGTTACGTTTCTTAGTATAATTTTAAGAATTCAATGTATTGCTATTGTAAGCTTGTAACTTTTAAAAATTAATAAATATTTTTTTTTATATATTGTATACGAGGGCTGAGACATATGTAACAAAAAAAATATCAGAATTCGTTCTAAATTTCAAAATTTGGCCTTACCTATTGAGGTACGGCCAAATTTAAAACTATAGTAACTGAGCTTAGCTCAAGAAACTATAGTAGCTTTGTTAAAAAGTACCTATTACGATTCAAAAGTTTTAGTATTTAATTAAATAGCGCTGCTTATGATAACAAATTGCTTCCTGTAATATTTTATAAAGTTCCCAAGTGAACCACTTGTTTTAATGAAATTTTGTAATTGTTACATACATCTCAGCAATCTAATATCACCGCGAGCTAAGTCACCCGGGTACTTTACCTATATCTAAAGCGTCACTTTAGTAGAAAGTAGGCTTAACCGTGCATAGTTTTGTTAAAGCCAAGCAGTGAGGACCTGACAATACCTTCGCCACGCAGTTAAACGCTATAATTGTTAGTTGAAATGCAGTCTCCTTGCGGTGAGATTTAATTGCACTACACATGTCAACTTGACATCTTGAAACTTGGTACAAGTGATGGACACCTGACCGCTAATTTTGTCATAGCGAAAGTCAAGTTCCTTCCAATATCCTTGATATTGGAAGGAACTTGACTTTCGCTTTACGCAGCGGCAAAATACATTCTTTTCCTAAGCAATATATTATCAACACATCGGCTCTTGTAAAACATTTCATAGGTTTTAAGTTCAACTTTGTAAAACGATTATAATCTGTTTCCATACAATAACGTTATGAATTTGTAAATACTTATAAGGTGTAGAAAGCGAAAAGAAATTTACATGATACAGAAAACTTATTGCCAACCTGTTTTAACCGATTTTTGTGGAATATAGCAGCAAGAAAGTTGGATTTGTTCATAAATTGAAAACACCGTTAACATAACGACACAGTTTTCAGATAAAAGGCGCGAAATTTGTAATTTTTTGACGGCAACTTACAAATATGCATCAGTCATTCCCATGGACAGGTACAGTTATGTGTCCGAGTATGTCGTTGTTGGACGTGTCAGATAATATTATAGGGGTAGAGACACCAGCGGCCACAACCGCGGCACGCCTAGTGTTAATCTGTCCATAATATAAATGCTACTAAGAAACATGTAGTATAATATAAGAAAGGCGTGATTTTTTTACACTACTGAAGTGACGGGACGATCTGATAACATAGCACCACGACTTAGGTCTTATCCGACTCAAGTATGAGAATACCCAAGTCGCATCCCGTTGAACCTAACCCGAGAGAAAATAGATCCCATAGAAATTTTATCAAAATCGATTCAATAGTTTGGTTGTTAAATCAAAATAACTGAAAAAAATATGTCATCGAAGAAAACGAATTTGCGTATTTGGCTTTTCTGTGAATTTTTGTATGCCCGCTGTATACAGAATTGGATGTTTCTTTTTTAAAATTGTAGAGCGTACCACTACTATTAAGAAATAAGGGATGAAAGTAATGATGTCGTTTTTTATTAATAATATTTTGAAGAACAAAATCACCGTTGAATAATTACTCGCTTGCAGTGGAGTTGCAGCGTGAAGGAAGTACAAAATTTAATTGTTGATAAGACATTAAAAATACGAAATACGTGCTCCGCAAAATGTTCATGTTGTCCTTTTGCGCATGTCTTGATATTCCTGACACTGACACGTACGCGCACTCGTTTTGTGTGTATGTACCTACCTACTATAATATTAACAAGAAATAAAGTCAACGAACTTAATATTGCAGTTGATTTATTTCTTAAACATTACCTACTATTTTCCTCTATCCAACTATCTCCCATTTTGCTGTGCCCCCATCTGCGAGTAGGTGTATTCGGAGTACAAAGCAAAAAACGCTGATACACTCATGCCCTTATACTAGCATACACTGTGTCGTAGGTAGCATGGACACCACACAATCCAAGACCCAAATCTAAAATTTGTGCTTATTACTATAGGGAGCCGTTAAAGTAAATTGGAATATGACATATTTTTCGTCCATTTTTAGTCATCTTGCGTACAATTTAAATATAAAAAATACAAATGACAGAAAGCAAAAAATTATGGTGCTATAAGTACAAATCTACTTAGAATATAGTTTAAGTTAAATCCTTTTTGCGTCTGTCTGAGCTTTGTCCAAGAACTGAACTTTGAAAAATAGTTAACATGTCGCGCACATTTTGTTTTTTACTTTTTCTATATCAAGCCCAACCTACGTAAACACTTCAAAATTGTTCTGCAAGGTTCGATCGAGATTTCCGGAATACATACAGCTTCAGACTTTTCTCGGAAGTGGACCTTTACCATCCTCGTAAAATTTAAAGCTATCTGTATCAATTCAAGTTCTGCTTAGGATATGAGCGCCCTGAGATTTGACTACCCACATTGATTTAGTATTTTTATATTATTCTATAATAATAGTTTTATACCAAAATGCTTACTTAATAGGCATGTTTAAGCACCTTAAAATTTTTCCGTGATGTGTTAAAGTCGTGTGAGAAATGAAGAATTCTATACCGTAAAATCATTGGTGATGACCCCAAATTTTACTTACGTATTTCCACTACCTATATTTCAGACACACATGAAGATCAAGCTTAACATCAGTTAATAATGTAATAAGATAGAAAAGACTAAAGTTATTACTCACCAGCTACATGAATTATGTATTATAACAGATCTGAGTAGACCAACGTAGCAACGTAGAGAGCACACCTCTTCAAATAACCCGCCCCAATATACCACAACTTTGAGGAAACATGACACATCGTACGTAGTTTAGCTTTCCTCACTCATCGCTTTTCTATGTCTCGTATCTCTCTTGTAGCAGTCTAAATCTCCTCCTCAGTGTTAAACTGGGTAGTCTCGATCGATACTTAGCACAAAGCTGCCTGGAATGGAACTAAGCAACCATAAAATAGACGTTGCTCGCATTATGCACGCCCAGCGATGATTCAAGCGATAAATCCACCACGGTGGACAGCGAAATTGTTGTTATGACCGCAACTTTGCAGTGCCCTCATAAAAATACTTTCTTTTAATTTATGGCCTATTTGTTACGTGGGCTATTGACAGAATCCGCTCTGTATTTTGTCAACGCTGGAATTATAAGCTCAAGGGTAAAAGCAAGTCAGAATGCTAAAAAATTCTGTTGTAGGGTTTTTAAACTGTTCAGAATGCTTAAAACGCCAGGTTTGTTCTAGTTTCTCGACCAAGCTTTAGCCACAACCGACTATTTAACGTAACCTCTGGATCACCTTGTAAATGCGTTTAAATGGTCCCTCATTCTGTTCATGTGTTTCGCGAAATAAGCCTTACCTAATTAGTCATAATAAGCCATTTTTTGAAGATTGTTTTGACTTCTCTCGGCATTCGCTCCATCGTCATTGCATTTATTTCAGAAAATATTGTAGAATAAGACGAAAGCTTTTAATTGCAGCTTCGCAATATCCATGTTCATAATACCAGTATATCTGAAGTTACGAAGAACAACTTTTCAAAACTTGAGATTGGAGCAATGATTATTTTTCAATAATGTACCATGTTTCATTTCGGCGTTCCAATTACCACAACAAGAAAATTGAGCAACAAAAGTGTAACACCAAACAATACGATCCATTGAACTTTGCCACCCAATTTGATCAAACAATCGCAGTATGTCAAGATTTCCTTAAAGTACAAGTCAATTTTCAAAGGTGTTGGCAAAGGCGGCAAAGGTCGGGCCAGTCGCTTACGTAACACTCTTGACATTTGCAGGGCTGCGCAGGAGTGCGCCGGACGTCGCAACTACGTCAATACTACGGAATTCCCTCTTACGTCAAATTTCAAAAGACTGTCAATGCGTTTAATATGTAAGGACGACTTTGTTGGTATGATACTGTTCAAACGAAGATGACCTGGATTCTCAGAAAAAGTCATATTTGTCCAAAATTTTAGAGAAACCCACTAACGGATAGTAAAGTCATAATTCTGCAAAAATAAAAATCAAACATTAATCCGTTTTGTTCTTCCTTAACTTAATACATATCTAACCCTAACACCATCCTATGGGAACCGTTTTCCGGGATGAAAAGTATCCTATGTATCTTTGTGCCAAATTTCATCTTCAAATCATTGTAATCATTTTCATCAAATTAATCAGCTGGCATGATTGAGTAACAAACTTTCATTCATCCATCCAATCCTTCGCATTTCTAATAGTAGTAATATAACCATTATCTATCTCAACAGAAAAGCTAAAATAAACTTTCAGTCCATAACTATTTTTGCTTTATTTTCGCATTTATCAGAATAAAAAAACGGTTTTCAAACCATGTTCACATAAACTTTATTCTTACCATGCTACACCATTCGTGTCCTGATACTCCGGCACGTACCATTTAATTTATAAGCTACGTTTTTGCGCCGGGTTCAAGTTCGAAGCTGTTTTATCTTTACTTACAAACATGGGTGAAGACTCCAGGAGCGGGGACATTCTACCAGTTCGTTTATGGTGCCAGCCGGGCTCTTGAACCTGATAAACGCTTGCGCAATCGAATTTGGTTTTAAGAATCTGTATGAGGAAACCAATTAGGTACTTTCTTACCTTGAGAATAGAGGAGAGAGACAATTTGGGACCCTATTTGAAGCATCAAATTGATGTTTCAAATAGGATCCTAAGTTAGCATCTTCGGGTGGGGTAGAGAGTAAAACGTATGAGTAAATTTTGCCAAGCTTGAATTGTAAGGTTACAAAATGTTTATGCATAAGTACGAACTGAGTAAATAAACTATCAAAGTAGATGTACCAGAAGTAGTAATAGTTATCTCATTTTACTTCGCTGTTTGTCTCAAAATAGGAAGCTTTTGAAAAATAACACGTCCTAATATTGAACTATATTCATTTTCAAAAATGCTATAATATTCATTTATCCTACATAATTTATGACCTGTTCCGGTAAAAACTGGAATATAATTGTTTTATAATGACCTGCCAACCAGTTATTCTTCATAAGCCATGATATTTTTTCAAAACCCATTGTCCTCCAACCATCTCTTATCCAGGTCTCTACAACACGTCTCTCCACACCAGAAAAAAACCTTTTAAGAGAGACAACATGCAGTGATGTTCATCATAGCAGTATTGATAATGTTAATGCACGGCTATTTTTCTGGAAATAAAGTGAATTGGCAATGATCTAACGATCCACATAAATCTGCTTACCCAACAACTACAATCCTGATTCAAATGAAACCGTTTTAGAAGACAATATAACCATTGCTTTCTACTCGTAAGTTTAATTTAAACCAAACAGCGATTTACATTCGGAAGAACCTATCAAGCTAGATTTCGAAGCTTTAACCGATCATGTCAGGTCACAAAACCGCAAAATGCCAAAGATTGTTGTACCATAATTAGACCGTAAGAATTTTGCTATAATGCAAGTATTAGAACTTATGCAATAAGTGACGTAATATTAAGCAAGATATTCCATTCGTGTGAACACCTGTGAGCCGCCATCTCTTTCTTTAGTTGGAGAAAAGAAAGGGATAGAATATAGTGGTGTCAGTTTCAATTAATTTTGGTCAGGTATTGACCCAAAGCGGCTGTCTTTTGATATTAGTTGAACATGAATTGAAGTGTCGAGAGTATCTGTCAGTGTTGGAATTAACATGTTCGTAACATTTACTTGAGTGATTGTTATTTATCTGGGTTGGTTCAAGCACTTACATCAAAGCTCAATAGCTTCATAAAAACTTATGATAATGTTTCAACACGTAGAGGAACTACTTCCGTGTCACTTTGATTTATTTAAAAGTTTTGTTCAAAACAAGTGCGATTATATTCGGATAAATTATGGGCAACTCCCGTTGTATTGTCAGCCCACTCGACTTTTGTTTCATTTAATTTTAATTTACGTACCTCTTTATGACACTTCGCTCAAGTTTTCCTAATTTAGACGATTATAAATTCCACTTCAGTTAAACTATTATATCTTAGAACGACAGTTAAGTATAAGATCCACTTTTGGTATTCAAAATGATTTATATGTTAAATAATTGTTAAAAATGGTAATCTCAATTTTATAGAAAAATTGGCAATTTAATCTCCAGAAAAAGAGATAACCAGTGTTTGATTAATCATTTTCTTGATCACCCTGTTTATGGGTTATATTTGATAGTTATACATAAAGATCTTTTTTTTCATCTTGCTTTCTCTGAAATAAACTTTCAGAACTCAAAGCTAAACTCATACTCATATGTTCCTTTAGATCTCAAGTATTTCACACATACATGTAAACATGAGCGTATAAAGTGTCACAGGAGCTCCTTAAGTACATCACATGCACACAGATATGTCAAATTACAGTCACTTTTAATGTTTTACCTAATCTTATTTGTTAAGTTTACGTCGGTTCCAACCTTAACCGACCAAGTAATATGTTCTGTAGTAGGAATTTTCAAAAGCCATACAAACGTAAAAGTACTCAAATTGAAAGTAAACGCCAAGGCTTAATGTCTGGTAGCTATTGACAGAGTAAATAAGCCATAACAATAGTAAACAGGTATTCTATCAGTAAATAGAGGGTGGCCGTAATAAGGCACCGGGCTCAGCACTAAATCAACACAGCTAATAACTAGCAGTCGAGATACGATCTCGACGCTTTCAATAATAACCCACCCAATTGTGATGACAGTAGAAAAATATACCAGTAGTAAAAATGCACAATTTGTAGCGTCCTTTCTAGAGTTTAATCTAGTGAGCTCTCTCCGATGTTTACGCTCACTTGTATATATAGCAATGCACACAAATCTTTCAGCGTGATTATCATCATAACGCCATACGCACCCAAGCAAAGTGTTGCTATAAGTGTTTCCTCTCGTATTGTATCTATCACATTTAAATCTACTCTTTGACTGGTACAGCGACCAGTGTATCAGTACAGCGACATGTGGACTGATACAGCGCTGGTATTCTGTGGCACCGTGTTGAAAGCGTGCGACGACAGTGAAATACACGTGTACAAACAACATTACAAATTAAAACACTATACAATATCTAAAACATCAAACATTTATGTCTAAAAACATTGAAAAATAAATTACCCTAGAACATTTAGTAGTAGTAGTTGATAGGTATACGTATATATATGCATATAATTGTAAGAAGAAGACTTACTGGTATTCAGCGTACCGTGGCAGCCTTTCTAAGAAAGCTCTCGAACTTCTTTACTGGTTGTGCTCTATAATTACCTTCCTCAATGACATTTCTATTAAATTGATATTTCATAATCAATGTGCAGATTGCAGTTAAAGATAAGTGAAGATATCTGTCGGTCGTTTGTGATTTCATAGTTTTATTAATTTCGTTTCACTCTGTTCCGGGTATAGATTTATTTAGGAATGATTTACTAGGAAGAAAGCTGTTGACCGTGGGAGTGTTATAGCGGTGATGTGTTCATCAAAATATTAATGTTAAATTATCTACGAATAAGTAAACAAGTAAGTAATATTATGCCGGATGTTTTGAAGAATAATCTGACTGAATAATAATTTGAGTGGCCTCACAATTCAGTTGGCAGAAGTGTTGGAGTTTGAGTGGGCTGTATTTTGACTGGTATGGAACTAAATGAAACGAAGGAATACTTTAAAAGCGTGTATTCCAAATCGTGTTCAGTGGCGTAAGTAAAGTATCAGAAGACCCAGGCCGCGCCCCGGTGCGCCCATCACCCGAAACGGGGATGTTACGTCTAATGCGCATGTCATTTCACCGGCACCCACACCCTTCCACCAAACCACTGCACCACTGCAGTAGATATCCAGATGTGGAGACAGTACTTCTCCAGGCGAACTTTCTACAGTTCTACAATACTATCTTGTTGCTCCTTTACCACCCAGGGGTATGTGTAGGGATTCAAAGGATACTCACCTACGGACGCGAGCAACTAGACCCCCCCAATCCAGCCTATCGATTAATTTACATGCTTTTTATCATGTAAAATTAGGCAGTGGAAGTTTTGAGTGAGAATGGGAATCGTCTCAGCAGGAGCTAGTACGTGGGCCCTTGAGAGGCGCCATGTGGCACGGAATAGATCCAAAGTCATTATAGTAAACGGCTTACAAACAACCGACGATCAATCTTACAAGCACGTGTTCACTCACAAATTACCAATAACCACGGGGCGATTCTCAAGCTTACCAAACGCACTAAGAAATATAGAAGTGATAGACTTTTTAAATGGTTTGATTGTTGGCTACTGGACAGGTCACTTATGGGCTGTCTGAAAATCGATCTGATGGTTATGTGGGTAAACAATATAATACCATAATAATTCTTAAGTTAAGTATATACATTTTATATTTTAACAGGTAGGTATACTGTGATGCAAGACACGGCTATTAAGCGCCATGCCTTGACCATAACGGTCGTTTGCACTTTAGATTTAGGTATTAATTAACTAGTGTACATCAGTGTACATGTGAAAATTAATAATTGTATTTTTTTATGTGAATAAGTGACGGAACGAGCTGAGGGCCCACAGCCCGTGATAGTAATGCGACTCATCCATCATGCGAGTTACATTCATTCTGCTGCGTCGATGACCCGGGACACAAATGATACGTCTCATGCGCATGTGATTTTACCGGCACGAACACCTTTCCACACAGCAAATCTGCTTGGCAGCAGATTCCAATTGTGGCAGCAGCTCTCCGGACTAACTTGGCACAAGTTCTACAGCTACTTTTGGTTGCTCTTTTAGCACCACCCAGGGGGTACATGTAGGGAATCACCTACTTACGAGCAACGGGACTAAACTGGGCCCCAAACCTTTTAAGAATTGGTATTAATATTCTTTCAGCGCATCGAGATTCCTGACAACAAACAAAGAAAAACACGCAACATTCTTTTGATTTCTCCATGTCTAAGTCATGATAATTAGCTCCCTATCATTTAGTTTACAACTTCAAATTGTCGGACTTTATTCCGTTTGTGTAAGGTTGTAATTTGATTTCTTGGTCTGGCCGTGAAGCTCAATTGCGCCTTCATGTATTACGCGTTCTTACGCATTTGAACGCACTTTCTTTAATTTAAAATAAGACTAATAAATTATAGGACGCCAAAGAAATGAATGCGGTACATCACGCACCAGGAGAAAGCACTATTAATCATCTTTTGTTTCGTCCGTGTAATGCATTGTTAACATGTTAAGATTGATAGTAAAGTTTTGTTCGTTCCTTAATCATTCTTCGAATCCCGGAGATAAACTTACTCGCTCAAAATCACTTTGATTTTAAGGTTAATTTTTCTAACGTTTTCCAGAAATCATGTCAAGCTGAGAGCGCGTTGGCCCAGTAGTACAAACGCTTTCATCCAACTTTCAGTCCAAAGATCGCTGGTTCAAATCCAACGTGCAAAATTGAGAAATTCGCTCTAAAATTTTGGCTACCTACTCCTTCACAAACAAGGCACGATTGTACGTCTATTTATGCAAAATACCGAAGTTCTCAGTAATGTCGACACTGGTCACACATCCCGTGTCACTCACTAACTTGCAATATCTAGAGATAAATCCGCAAGCTTAGCGGAACTTACGTTTAAAACTCTTTGTCAAAATGCATTATGCATAAATAACAATTATCGGTCAGCTAATGACATGCAGTTTGCATTAATAAAATTATCAAAATCGAATAATTTTTAACTCAACGAGGAACGAAAATAACACAAATCGATTTAATTAATTTGAGCCTACGAGACCATTTACCGTTTATTAAATACCATACACTCTACAATGTATTTCAATAATATATATTATATATAAGTTCACAAAAAAAATACTATAATATATAAATATTTTATCAGTTATTTAGTTCCCATAGTACAAGCTCTGCTTAGTTTGACGCTGTGTTGAGTGTCCATGAATATTTACTTAATACGCAATTCAAATTATATTTTAGTAGTCCGTTCGTATTATTTGCTGAGATTACAACTGTTCCAAGCCATTGTAAGGTTAAGCGATTACAGACTCAAACCAAGGATTTCCTGTATCGTAAGTGACATCGAAGCATACAATCACACAACATAATATACAAGAACATAGCGTTTGTATTTATTGTATACTATTGTACAATATATTTAGTGTAAGATTAATTTAACTTTGTCGGAGTTGTCTGAACCACCCTTTGATGTTAAAAACACACAAAATTTTAAGTTTTCAATAAAGAATTTATGATTATACTACCTATTATAATTATTATTTAAGACCACAGAACCAACTTAATTCTCAGTTGAGAGCCAGTTCGCAAAACAAAGGCGTAGCGTGGCGCTAGCATGGGCTAGTTGCTTAAAACCAGGTCACTGGAAGTCAACCGCAACCCTGGTTGCAGTAAGAAAAAACCTTGGTCGTTGTCCTGTCGGTTCTTATGCATGGTGAGCAATCCGGCCAATGTAGGTCATTTCTCGGAACCTACTTAGCTCCATTATGCGGTAACACGGCCGGCGGCGCTTCACGGACAGATAAAAACAGATTCTTCGTGCTACTGTTTTCTAGAAAATTACATTTCCTCGGTGAAAGTCTGTTAATGATGGGGTGCAGGACTCGAGATGTAAAGCTAGGCGTTCACTGTAGGCGGGCCGGATCGCAACGCCCCGGGCAGCAGGCGCCGATTTCTGTTTTAGTAAACAACTCAGGTGACAAGCTTATTAAACTAAATTCCTATGCAGTTCAGATTTTTCATGCTCCTGTATTAAATCTAATAATAAACCGAGCACAATGTACGATTCTGTCTTATATCTTAATCATTTGTTTTTTATTTAAAAGCATATAATAATATTAACTCGTGCTTATTCATATTGTATTTTGCGTTGCGTTGCATTGGATGCATTGCATTGGATCCAATAAAAATTGGACGCCAAGCTTAAGGGCGGTATTGCACAATAACCAACTTTCTAATGCTTATTTATATGTGCGGCAGTAGGAAAACGCGCATCTTCTCTAGATAATTGCTTAGAGCCACCACTTTTCTGATTCCAAACATTTCTGTATAATTAATTCACGTAATAATATGTAACCTACCTTTGAAAGTAAGATTGTAATTATAAAGTTATTCTGAGATTCATTTTATTTATTGTATATTTTATTATTATTTACATAACCACCGGTTTTAGTTTGGGCTTGGGTATAACTTCCGTTTTCCGTAAAATTGATCACACTATAGGTACGATTTGAACTCGCATACTGAACCTTCCGTTACATCACTTATTATTTCACATTATTTATTTTATATCTCATTTTATATACATTATTCACTACAAAATAATATAATATTTTAATTATTTACAAAATAAGCAGTATAAATACATTGTAGTAAAAAATATATAAAAACTGACAACCACCGACCGTGGAGTAAGACCCAAGTAGTCGCTGGCTAGGGATGCCGAGAGAGGGACCTCCTGACGATGCGTGCCGTGTCCAGGAGCACTGGATCTGGCCTGTGATTCAGTTGCCGAGCGAGAGCCTCTTTAGATGTTGGTCGAAGCTCTTCGCTATAAGTCCGTTCACTGAAACGACTATCAGGACGATAATCGTTGAATCCACATCCCTCATGGCAGTGATCTCGTGGGCCAAGACTCAAGTCAAAGTACTTGCTAAACTTGTCCTTCTCAGTCTTCACGAGATTAGCGTCATGTGGAATAGTGATGTCAACGAGTATCGCCCGGCGCTCTGACCGGTCTTTTATCACGATATCAGGCTTATTGGCTATAATAGTCCTGTCCGTGATAATAGACCGGTCCCAGTAGAGTGCAGCACGACTATTATCACTGGCGCCAGTGCGTCGGATCTTCAAGAAATAATAATAATAAAAAAAAATATAATATATATATTATTATTTATATCCATATCCATGTTAATTTTTTTACCCAACTATTACAGGTTCAAAAGTTGGTAGAATTTAAAATGGAGAACAGATGTGCTAGGAATAGTTACCTTAACCTATACCTTTTTTTTAACCTACCCAATAACAGCCTACAAAAATTGCTGGTTATGATGATGGCAAAAACTACTCGATATTTTCCATTGAAAAATCTCGCAATTCAGCATCTTATCTCGTCTATTAAAAATCCGGAGTCAAACAAAACAGACTCGTGAGATTACGAGTGCATATGAGTGGAATCTTCATGGAGTTAGTATTCGTCTAACTAAAGGAATGAGTTTGAGTTTGAACAGTCAAATCTTTACGCCTTTTTTCAATACAAAACCAACTACAGAACCGGCCAGCATTACATTATTTTGTATTGATTTCAATACAAACCAAAAATAAACTGATACACCGGAATTTTTCAATCAGATCTTAGTACCATATAAATTAGTACAAAGAATAAAGGTCGATTCTGGCCATATGCACGCGGTCCTTAACTCTGCAAATTATAAGCTGTCTTATTATTATGAGCTAATCTAAATCTGAACTTTTAAAACGAAAACAATTGTAACCTAATTACTATTTAGCCGAGAGAAGAACATATGCGCCTTTTATTGCCATTAGGCCTTGACACATTTATCTACACAAAAATATTCACTGAATAATAGACCAAGGAAATCTTAATGAGCCTAATTAGTCGGCAGATTACGGCGGCACCTCTGCTAATGACGAACACTTTGTCAATGAGATAATAAGATCGTTCAACTGTGATGTACATAATACCCGAGGCAACCGTTGAACCAGCACCAGGTTTTATTTTTAACTCAAGTTTTAGTAATTTTTTGCTTGTTAAGACCAGTCTACGAACTCGACAAGTTACTGGCTAAAAATTAAAGAAAAACGTCATAAATACTTTATTTTCCTATATTGTTCTATAAATTTTGATTGGGTGGTTTTTTTTATGAGATTACATACTTCGGAATGAAAAATAACCTCGAATCGGTTCCTAATTGAAAATATAGAGAAACAAAATACAAAAGATATTGAAGTGCCAAGGTCCTGCTTTTTGAAGTAGGTTAAAAAGTAGCTTTTCTTTCATTTTAATAATTGTAACCAATCTGTCACTAAATGCACTAGTGTGCATTATATTTAATGGGATAGATAATGTTGGAGATTGTAGTCGATACAAAAAGTCCGAAATATGACCACAAGTGTTTTGGCATTCCTATGCAGTGACATTTGCTCGTACTTGCATGAGTGATCTTACCGCGATGCAGGCACTGAGCACGAACGCTCTCTGGAATTCGGAGCGAGAATGCAGAGGTATTCCACTAAAATAAATCACTTCCACACGAAAAAATATAAGATTGCTTCTCGTTTATTTTGAGAAAATATTTATTTGAGTACAATTTTTTTTCGTCTCCCGGAATGTAAATAAATACTGCTGCCAAGATCCGTATGATATTTTTGATAGTGGAGCAGACTTTATTCTGGTGTTATCGTCATTTCTCATTCATTCTCCATAAGTGAGAGTGGACTTTGAGCTACCACGAGAGCTTAGTGCGAATTGGTAGATGTCACATGTCTTCATATTTTTTTACCTAATTTTCCGTCACAGTTTCGAGAACATTTAGGTGCGGCTACATAAATATTTTTAGTGATAAATTTATTGGCATGAACGGATTTGATCAAGTGACCTTCAGATTGAAAGTAAGCGTCCGTACCCTGGGTCACCATGCTCAAAAATAGCGTAGGCTAGAAATTCGATATTTTTATTAATAGCCAATACTCTACTTTTTTTAGCTTGTCATGAAATCAATTCGGGAACATTAATTTACATAATAAACAAGTCTGGAGATGGTCGATATCTCACATTCCACAGTGAATGCCCTTCACCTTTGAAGGTGAGGAATCCTCGTGAATGTAGTAACGCTAAGCGCAGATATTGAGAAGCTTTCACGACTTTTCGATAACTGCGAATTAATGGTTACTAGATTTGATCCAACTTCAAAGAAAGGAGGTTTCCAGTTCTGTGCAAGTTTTGTTTTTTGTATATTTGGTACCAGATTTCTTTGCCAAATATTGCCCGATTTGGGTGATTCTTTTTTAACTTTATAAGATTCATCTTTTACGTAATTCCATAGAAATTTCATGTCAAAATTCTAGTGACAAAATAAATGAAAGTGTTGAATTATTGTGATTTATTGTGAATCCAAATTAAATCACGGCAGTTTTTACTGTTACAGGAATTTCACACAAGCTCTCCCGATTTACGATACTTATCTCCCGAATTTTCATAACCTCTCCAGGTCATCATCAAGATCTCCTCTACCTATGTTGAAAATTGTTGAGCTTTCACGTAAATCGTTATCTCTAGCCATCCAAATATATTTAATTTTGGGTTTAATACCCTAACATATCAACTGGTGGCCCTGCACTGCCTGTGCACTTAAGGTCGTCGGCTCAATTCCAACTCAGAATAAATATACCATACCATGGTAAACATTTTAAAACATTTGTTACTATGATATGTATTTGCAAAAAAATACTATTTGTAGTATATTAGTGACCTAGTCGCCACAGGACAAGCTAGGCATAGTTTGAGACCAATTATTGCAAGCACAAGAAAAAAACATTTCCTATGCATTCTCCGTTTCGCTACTTGCAAAACTTTCCGTAGAGCTGGTGTTGTGACACAAAGCTTTTCGTAATATCTTATCGGATCCTCGTGAAATATGGCTCACGGACTAGTTCTTTTAATTTGTTTCGCCACTCGATGGCGCCAAAGGTTATCAAATACAATACATAAATGGGATAGCTTGAAGCTTTAACAAGCTTTATTTATGTACTTACCTGCTTCAATGTGGAAAATCTTGCAACGACGACTCAGTCGGTAGTAGTCCTGCCTTCGAAGCGAGAAGGACGCTTGCTCCCGTTGTACTTCGGTCGGGGAGGACTCGTCGTATTGATTTTGTTATGGGCGGAGGTAACCACTTTACATCAGGTGGGCCATCAGCTCGTACCATCACTTTTATTTCATAATAAAATAGAAAAAATATAAGGATTTAGTTTTGAACGTTGATTTGTATTCCCGGGTAATCTAGTCAGTTCTAAAATAAGCTAATGATTTTAATTTTACTACAATTGTTCAAAGAATGATCGTTTGAATACTTTAAATGATCTGTGATGGTAATAATTATAATATGATGATCGTATATCTTCTGTATAATATAATATTAATATGACCCTCTAAAAGAAGTGAAAACATTACAATTCTATTATACATTTCACGTTATGTGAGAATTTCTACATAAAAACACTTCTGACTAAATATACATTTAATTGATCTTTTCACAGTTAACAATATATTTTACATCCGTTAAAAATAAAACGATATAAATAACGACGGTAATAAATATAGGTTTCTCACTTTCAATAATATGAATTATGAATAATTCGTCACTTGAGACTGACTGTTATATCAACAAGATAATAATTTAATGCATGGATCAACGCCTCGCTATTGTATAATTAAATTAATAAAGTCTCAAGTATTCCATTCTAAGCGCGTGCGTAGGCTAACTGCACGATTATAAAGTCCAGTTCAGAATGGTACTCTGTGTGATTATATTATATATTTTATTTAATTATCTCATTCAATAGTTTTGATGATCAATAGATAAATAAAAATTAAATTCTATCTAATTCTTTAAAAATTAAGCGGATCATTTAAGAAGAAGAAGAATTAGACCCATTTGGATCTATTCTGAACGTAGCGACCCGCCCATGCTTCGCTCGGTTGTGCAGAGTGTGTGACGACGTAGGTTTCAAGGTGGACTTCGTCTGAAGTTTTCTAAGTTTCAGTAAAAAGATTGAAATAAATTAAGAGAAAATAAATTTATAAACCCTAAAAGACACTTAAAAAAAACACCCTTGTTTGGAATTTGGACCAAAATGTGCGTAAGCAAAATATTGTATTATAAGTATATAAGTTTCTCTAAAATCAACGATTTAAAAAATCTTAATATTAAAAAGCATGGTAGTATAAATAGACCTTTGCATTCTTTATTTGGTACTGTATGAACATAAAATTATGCAAATCCAAAACCACGCTTTGTGTTGCATTATGACTTTTATTTGATGAAAACAACTTTCATCAACTTTCTTTCTAATATAAATACTAAATTAAATCCGTTTGTTATCAAAACGATTTGTATTAAAGATAAGAATTTGTATTGCGAAATATTAAAGAGAGATTTCAACAATCAGTTTGTAACAATAGAACGTAAATGCGGGCAAGTGCGAGTCGTCACATAAACTATACATAAAAATTGTGGAAATAAGTTCATCATCATCAACTTCGGGCTAAAATTCCACAGACGGTTCCTCAGGATGCTAAAAATGATGTTTAATTTTACAAACAGCCATTTAAAAATGGTACATCACTTTGAATGTACAAGAGAATGCCATAATTGATTCTTAGCGTAATTATAATATTATTAAGTTCTCGATTTCTGAGAGTCGGGCAAAAGCAAAAAAACTAAGTCGGCGTATGGACACATCAAATTCACTGGAGGAGAATTCGACCAAACTAAATATTTTCTCTCAAATGAATGACTGTGCAGTTTACTCGGAGTCTGGGAGCACTCGGTGAGCCCAGCGGGAGGCCATCAAACAAAACTTAGTGAAATCAATAACGTAATGAGAAAATTGCGCAACAATAAGCTATTCATCGAACCAACTCGTTAACAACGTTAATTGTATGAATGGAATAGTCATAATGACAATTATAATTCGATACAAAATTTGATCAAAAACTCGTTGCTTTCGTAAAGTTTTGGTATTCTTGAAGCTTAGATATATATTAATCAGACTTAAAAGAAACTTCTTAGTTCAGATGGTCATTTTTTTTGTGCCTTGAGTTATCCAATTTTGATGATTTTTTTCGTTGGATAGTGTCCAAAAATACATACAAACTGTTATGATAATGATAATGATACGGTAGTTATGATGGATCATAAAAAATCCACCATAACTACCGTAAAATATGGGGTTAAAAGTACAAAAGTCGTTTAATACTTTTACATCAAACATTTGCATAAAAATATAATTAATTATTTTCGTAATATATTTTCTATAGAAAAAGACATCAACGCGCTTCTATACTTTTCAAATATAATAAATACCGGTGAATTCATAAAAAATCTTGATACCACTTCTAGTAAAATCGTGTTTATCGTTCTTATTAAGAAGACAATACTTATATTAACTCAAGGTCAGAAAATACAAAATATCAATTGAATAGACAAATTGCAGTGTTTCCACACTACAAATGTTGTTGTAACATGTTAGCTTAATAAACACTGGTTTTGAGCACAGCCTAATTGATCATTTATGATGACTATAACGAAGGGAGATAATCTTTTAAAAACAATATTAGACAACACACATTGAGAAAATATCGTAGCAAACATTCAATGCTATTTACAAGAGAAATAAACTAAATAGGCACGCGAAACATTCGCCATCGGATCGTAGAATATTTGTCAAGGCTCACCCACATATATTGCCGCATACAAGGAATTCACAGGCTACGACGCTAGACTTCGAAATAGCATCACACACACAGATAATGAAAAGAAAAGTAATAAAATTTTGTTTATTTTGGAATTAAATACTTTTTTTGCACATTGGTTGGATGGTTTCAAAGTCCATAACGGATATAGAAACAATTTTTGTGTTTCATATATTAGAGTTAGCATTTAAAAAACACAAATTTTTACGTCAAGTACTGTTTCTATCAGACAATAGGAAAGAAAGCATTGGTGGAGTCCTAAAGATCCCGGAACGTGTAAGGAAGCAGATATAACGATAGAGATATATTAGAAAACCAACGGATACACATACACGAGTATGTTACTGTTTCTCCATACTAGGATTTCGTATCTATATCTACAAGAACGTAAGTAAACTTATTTTCAAGCTTTATTTAGAGGCCATGCATATAAATGTTGCTCTTTCCACAGATTGCACTAAAATATCTCAAAAGATTTTGTCCTTATAAATACACATAAATAAAATTGAAGTGTCTGTTTGTTATGTCAAAATAACAGCTTTTTACTAAATTCATTTCAAAGTATACAACATAATATAATATTATAAAAACAAATTGAACATTTAGAATTTTCTTTTTAAATTAATCTTAAATTTTCTCATTAAAGTGTATTTTTGTCTTTTTGTTCCGGCTAATCTCTAAAACGGCTAGACCGATTTTGACAGGATAAGAAGTAACTAAGAATACTTCAAATTTAGAAAAAAAAAAAAAATTTCAGCGCAAAAAAAATAAAGCCCATGAAATACGCTATATTTTTATCAACAAACCACCTGAACGAAGTCGCGAGCGGAAGCTGTTAAATTCTAAAAACAATCGTGTTATATTATCAATGCTCCATGCTACGATCTTCCGATAGTAACAGCCGCGGGACACCCGTAAATACTCGCCGCATCTGGTCTGGACCCTGGACTATCTAGTGTTGCCACGATAACAATCGTGCCATCCGATACACATCGCTCCCTGTTTCCTGCTGGAATAAACTAGACGCTGCGCCATTGAACTGTGGCTTGGAATATTTCAAGTGCAATGAATTACATAATTTCAGTTTTGTTAGACTATTTGGGTTTATTTTTGTCGATGTAAATTTTGCTCTGACTTTCTGAACTGTTTTTACGTGGCTGATTTTATGAGACTAGCTCGCAGTCCGTCTGGTGTTAAGTGGTTAATGCCAACAGCAAAATGACTCTGTTCCTCGGGGACGGGGATGTAACGCCAATCATTGAATTTCAACGGCCCTTACGCCCTTCCACAGGAATACAGCAAATCGCGTACACCACTCCTTGGCAGCGGGTTACGAAGTGTGGTAATAAAATAAGTAAGAACTTGGCACAAGCTCTACTCTGTGATTTGCACCACTCGCACCACTCTGGAGAGACGTGTAAGGATTCTGCAGGTACTTATCTACGGCCGCAAGCAACATGGTCTCCCTTATAATAAGATGCAGTAATAATTTTTTAATACCTTTTTTTTATGTGACGAAAGTGACAGGACGTGCATTCTGCCCACCTGATGCTAAGTGGTTAGCGCCACCCATTATCAACAAAAATAAGACTCAGGTCCCCCCCACTAAAGTGTGAGAAGATCCAAGTCACAACACGTTGTGCTTGCATATCGCTCTGAGATATTACCCATAATATATTATACCTATTTTTTTTTTGATGTTGATAAAAGTATAATAGGTACTTCTCTAAAGATATTAACTAAACTTAATGTATCTGGCCCTAAGTGTTGCAAAACCTCTGCTTCAAGCTTTTGTTAAATGTTTGCAAAATATATTTTGCAATGAACCGTGCGAGGTCATTCATTATACGTGAATACTTACAAAGTTAATACAACAATAAATAATACTTAGTTAAAAGGTAGATAACGTACCTATTGCGTATTATCATGCATGCAACGATGCCATGATCTTAAGTGAAATGAATATACCTACATACACAACATTATGTTGAAAAGAATCTTCCGTAGATACACGTCTTAAGAAAAAATTGCACAATTTGTGGATATATACTTTATCGATTATTGCACTCATGAAAAAGTGCATTGCATTGTTAGGAAAATAGCCAGCAAACCATTGAGGCTAGACAAGAGAGTAATGCTTTTGATAGATGGGTAGTAAAAATAAAAAACTACCTACTTGTATCAATTTGTGTAAACTCAAAAACACAAACCCACAGAAAATATGAATTCGTCTGAAGGCAACTCGATACTCGTGAATACCAAATAAAAACCCAAAATTTAATTATCCATAATGAGTAAAAACTTACTTCCCTTTGGTTATTTTTAGCGACTGCAAACAGGATGCACCGTGAAACTTAAAGCAGGTCATGGCTCTGCAAAATTTGCAATCAACAAGTGCTGCACTGTTAAAACACAAAATACCTTTCAGCTCTGTTAGCTCGCCCTTGTCTGACGTAGATCTGTGGACCCACAAGCCACAGATAAAATATCCACAGTTTAAATAAGTCTTGGGAATACAAGGAACAGCACTCTCTTTGCCTTGATGAAAACGTGTTCGGATGTCTGCAAGGTCTATTTGCTTTGAGTAGGTATATTTGTTTGAAAATGAATTTATGAAAAAAATATTTCTTTAATGAAATGCTTTTTTTGTATCTGAAACATCTTAATTGATTTTTCGCAGCCAACACACAGTTTAAAAGCAATCATGTTTCAACATGTCTAAAGTACCTACGCCGAAGCGTTCTAAATCAATTTCATTTCAACGCTCATAATTTAACTCATTACTGGGTAAAATTTTAAATAACCGTTGTGTTGACGCCTAGAGCAGCGATATTATCACGCACACGAGCAAAACCCGGCGCCAACTTCTATTAGGAGTTTAAGGAACTTCTATTTATTGCACGTCTCTCCCTAGAAGAAGATGTAATGCATCACAGTTCCTATTACCCTGATATAGAGGCCACTTTCAAAGCAACTTTGTTCCAACATTTTCTTCGGCTAGCAATAAATCTATCCCTCAAATATGAATTTAAACCTTAGTTTTGTGTCTTAAAGTTGATTTTAATTTAAATTTGCTATGATATTATAAAATATGCCCACAATTTTGCTATCGATTCCCGACATCCGCTCATTACAAGGTGGTGGAATGTTGTTCAACACATTTTATAATAAGAATTGTTAGTTGTTGTGTGGAAGAGTGAAAATAACCGCAATTTAATGGTGTTTTGCTGTATAAGTAGATAGATTTATTGTAAGAGGTTGAGGTTCTAGAAATCAAACAACTCTAGCATAGATAATAATATTTACATAAATAATACACCGTTATAAGACAATCTGTAATTTAAAATAGTAATTCCTATTAATCCGGTGATTATGTCTCAACTTTCACCTGATTACTTTTCAATTTACTAATGAAATCTGTGAAAATGTATTCAGAGAATATTTTTGGTGTCTTTTTAAGAATTGAAATTGAATAGAATGATGAAAAGAATTATTGAAGAAATGAAATATCTGTAGTACAATTGTATGCACTACGGTATACCCGGAGCTTTTCAGATTAAAATGGAATATAAAACAAAAAAATGCAATGGGTTCACTCTAGATTCACTGTTAGTAATAATGGGTTAGTTTGGTATTGAGTTTTAAAACTACCAACGAAATTTCTTTATCATAAATCCTACTTTTGATACCTATCCTGCTACCAAGTTTGCATTGAATAATATTAATAAATTTTATTCAGACATCTGTGATCCATACGTGTTAGTAACTTAAGGTAACCCCTAGGTTAGTACCTAATAACTAAAACAGATTTTGTCCTCTGGGTGAGCTTCCATAACAGAGGACATGCATAGTTGTTTGCTCTCTTTCAGGATAATGTTTCTGTTCGAGCGCAATCTACTTACCAATGAGGCATTTTTTTTCACCAGATGGCGTTAAATGTGTCTGTGCGCGTTTTTTATTATTAATTATTGTATAAATCAATAAGCGGTATGGGCGTTTTGGTCACAAAACATAATTTATTACAGTTATGACAATAAATCGAATGTCCAAGCTAATTCGTCAGCAACAAGGCACGCGAAACCGATAAACAGTCCCATTGAAACTCAATGTTATTTACTCGCATCTCAAGTTTATTAAGTCCAATATTGATGTAATAAAGATATCAACCGATTGCTGTATTATTACGCGAGATTTACGAGAGTGTACCGCAAATATTAACTGACTGTGTAATTAAGATATCGATAGAGTAATTCGTTTAGGTAGATTAGAATTGAGCCTGTTTCATGAATGCAAAGCGTCGTTTTTATCGTCTTATAAGAATCACTTTCTTTTTATTTGGCTGATAAAAATCTGCTGATCTGGAATGCAGACGCATTCCAGATACAAAGCTATTCAAAGTTAGACACGTTAAGGATAAAGATAAAAGGTTATCAAGAACTTTTGTGTTTATAAAAATCATAATAATGTGTATAACTTTTGAATGGAATGCAGAAACCAAATAAAAAGAAAGTGATCTACAACACGATATGCAGTCATAATTTTCCGTACTAAAGTACATTTTTAACCTATAATATCAAGCATACCGATGTAAAGATTCGGTCAAAAATATTAAACTACCTAATAGAAGATTTGAAAAAGTAGATATAAGAGTATCAGACTCAGAGAAACCTAATAGATTGTTATGGTAAGAGTAAAAACATGCAATGCCTGATTATAAACTTGTACTAGAAGAATATTAATACTTTTAAGTAGGTACTTTGGAAAAAGAGATGTAGAATGTAGAGCAGTGTGTTTCATGAAACGGGCCCCAGATAACCAGCAAAACTTGATTGTATTTTTTTAACTATAAATTTAATTAAGACCCCTATTATTTGCGAGTAGATTCTGCAAGAGATTAATGTTATAGCATTTAGTATGGCATAATTTCAATTATGTTAGTAATCACTGTATTCTATAATGATTCACTGTGTGTAATATGTACAGTCAGTTCATAATATTGATATACTTTAGCACCCGAATTACGGAATGCTAAAGATTTAAAGCAATAAAAGGTAAAGGTAACCGCTAGAGGTGGTACAGATAATGAAAAAAATTATGACATTTAGTTTTTTTTTTACTTTTTAATGAACGTCATCTTTATCATTTGTTTAGAATTTGTAAAATATACAGATATGGATAAGGTTTAAATTCAAGCAAATAAATTCATACCTTTTCTTCGAAGGCTTAGAATCAGTCGTGGGCCACTTTCCACAACATAAAAATGGCGAGGAGAGGAAAGTTTTAGCGGAGAATTCGTTGGGAAACAACGAATAATATCAAAATAAAAAAGCCGATATAAAATTGCTTAAAAACAGTTGCAAGTATTTAGTATGACACGATAACACAAACATCTAAGACCCTAAAATAATAAAGTTACTCGTAGGTACTATCATAAGCGGGTTCTTAGATTCAAATCTATTCTGCGATAAATACATTATTACACTATCACGTTGCGTTTATTGTCTTCACCAGATTTATTTCAACCACATCTATTATATTAACATGTTAGATAGTAATATTTTGATCTGAGTGTACTTGACCTTCGATTTCGATTAAAATTGTATCGATCAAAGAAAAGTATAGAGGTGAAATTAATTGGGTAGGACCACACTAGTTTGGTTTCAAATATGAATTAGAATAACCTGTATTCGAAATACTTTATCGTTACAAGTCAAGTACATTTTTCATAGTATATTCACAAATTTATTCAATTTATATGTGTCTTGTATTTGAACTTAATTTGGAATCTAGCAGTCTACTTTTTAAATCATTTTAATATGGTGTATATTCACGTCTAGCTTATAATACTTTCGTAAATTATTCACGGAAATGTAATAGTACTTAATGTACTACAATGATTATGATTGAAAAAGCTATAAAATTTCTATGCTAATAACGAATGGTATTGTTGATTTGAAAACCCTCATTCTTACTAAACCCAGAAGCATGACGGCATCAGTTTTCCACAATCACATCGTTAACTTTACGAAAAATCTATGCAAAGGTGACTTATAAAAGGTAGCCACAGAAATTTATAAAAATTGCGCAATATCAATCACAACAGTAAACATACTTCGTGAACTTTCCATGCGCAATTTACGACTCGAATATCACTTTCATATCACTGTCATAACATCTGTTTGGCTGTCAATGTATTACAGTAGCCACCAGCTGCCTCATTACCTGCCTTAATATACATAACTTGATTTACGCAACATGGACACAAATACAAATTAGCTGTTTAGCTTTATCTGCAAACATAGACATCTAACGTTAGCACGAGAACACTACGTGACTGGAAATGACTAGGCTATGAACAGTTTGACGAGATTATAGATGCTTAGACAAGATGTCTCGCCCACGCGTGGCAGAATTAGTATAAGCTCGTGACCAGATAATTCAAGCGCCTTTTAGGTAAAAAGACTAATTCACATGAAAATTATTTTATGGCGGCAATACGAGTTATAATGTCTAGTTACACAAGCAAGTCCACCTATGAAGTAATTCATCAACTGTTTATGTTTTACCTATTAATATACCATGGTTTATAGTGGTGTGATATAATTTTATCTGCACGCCCAAAACAAACATAATTTGTTTCATGCGTGATTGCATTCACGACCTTTATTTCAGTCAAGTAAAAATACTGTTTATTTATTATTTGTAGCATATACTTTTAAGTATATATTTTATGTATCATATCAGCCTATTAAAATCAACTTCGTCGTATGTATACCGCCGAGAATTATTTTCAATCCAAAGTTTGCCTGGATATTTTATTTGCTTGACATTGAGCGATAGAGTTTGAACTACCGTTAAACTTGGTAATATGAACGCGTGATTTCCTAAGTACAACTTACATTAAAAAAGTGACGTTTCCAAAAAAAATAACGAAATTAAAGATTTTTTAATTTGACTTTGAATAGATTAATTTTGTATTGAACGAAAGCATTCAATGAAAGTGGTATCATTGAGTCCGCCATTTCCAGCCGCTGTAACTCTAAGCGTATCACTTTCGCTGCGACTCTTCGATACGCACAGCACCTCATCCGTCACTGGGTGGACAGGTGCCGCCGATTATCCGGATTACACTCCATTAAGTACACATTATTGTGTTGCTGTAAAAGTGTTTAATGCACTTAAGGCAGGCTTACTGCTGAATATATTCTTAAAGCATTCCAGATTTAATCTTATCTCAATTTCGGTTTTGACATATTCTGTAATCTTAAACAAAATCGGAAATTCATTGCAATTGAATCTGTAATTAATTCTCATTTTGTCGTTTGGATAAAAAGATTTAGCAAGTTATTGCACACCAGTGACTATCTAAATTCGAAAATAGTCGTATCGCGAGATTTATTTTCCCGAAAACCTTCACTTTGTCCTATATTTGGACATGTTACAATGAATAATGTCCTCTTTCTATATGAATATTATATTAAAGACAAAGAATTACGAAAAAAAATGGTATTTGGAAAACAAACTTATTATCTATTGTAAACTTTTATTGTAGAAATAAGCAAGTACATAATATATTTAAAATATTTATATTTTAACACATAAAAATATCTTAAAAAGATTTTATAAATCTTTCATATAACATTTTTTTAAGTAAATTTATATAAAATAAGTTTTTATTTTTTTCATTACAACTTCAGTAATGAATCCAAAAATCGTTTCTAATTTCGATTTGTCTATGGCGATTTGTTATGAGTACCTACCGATATTTCACTGGCTTGGTAAAAATAAATTTAATTATAATAATTTCCATGAAAATCGATTAAATGTGTAAAACTCATTTGTTTCTCAACTCATTGGTTTCAACCAGCAATCTTCAAATTGAAAGTCGGCGTTTGTGCCCCTGGGTCACTACGCTCTCTATCATTGAGTAAAAAAAGCTTTTTTTTAATATTACGAGTGTCAAGAATAATGCGACGAATGATCCCTATATAGGTGTAGGCATTGTATAAATGGATAAAAAGTTGGTACTTTGCGTTTTTTCCTGCCTAGGATTAATGCTTAATGACTAGATTACCACTTCATCAGCATCGCATGTACATTAATTCGATACCATTTCGTGTGGGCTGTACCTACCGGTTATTATACAATTCCATCCGTAATTTTTACAGTTACTATTGCGAAACATTAGATTTATTTGTTTGGATGATTCAATTTGTAACTCGTTTTGTTTTTATTGCTGGTGTAA
Organism: Aplocera efformata; assembly: GCA_921293045.1. Taxonomy (NCBI): domain Eukaryota; kingdom Metazoa; phylum Arthropoda; class Insecta; order Lepidoptera; family Geometridae; genus Aplocera; species Aplocera efformata. Next base: position 7,127,992 of record OV121045.1, read on the forward strand.
TTTTTGTATACAAAAATTGTGGGATAGAATTTATCGATTTCTATAGAAACAATTTGTATTTTTTGCGATTCTTGTAATTTGCTTGATTGAGGATCAAATTTAAGTTCTAGACGTATTTATTTATGTAAATGATTTTCATTGGATTATTGATATATTAATTATTGTAGAGTACAATTACAAATATGATCAGATTCTTATATTTTAGCAAGAAAACACAATACTTAGAAATCTGTTCTTTATTTAAGATAATGTAAACTTTAGGTTTTTTGTGTGATCTGTGCTCTTACGAGGATTATTAAATACTTTTGTACAATGTAGCGAACATTGCATAAAATACAGACAAGGTGCGCACAAGGATACCGTGCGGTTTGCGGTCGTATATACCTAGTACTTACAGTATACCTAGGTACGTCTGTAGTCATGACCACAGTAGATTAGGGGCAGTAAATATACTAGGAAATGGCGAACTGAAGCGATCCCGGAAGTGACAGATTTAAAATCTATGAAAACGAAATAAATCTTCTAAATTTGTAAGTTGTATGAGTATATATTGAATATGTCCTACTGTTCGACGGAAAAATAATTATTTCAATGACGTATAATTTTGAATACAAGCTCAAATTAAAAAGAATAACACTCAGCTATTTGGTATATTATATTAAATAAATAAATATTTATGGCCATTTCACTCAGCACCGTCTAGCCCCAAACGAAGCAAGCTTGTACAATGGGAACTAGATAGCTGATTTTGTAATAAATATTGAATACCACATAACACCCAAACACATAACAAACATATGTTCGTCACACAAATTCTTGTGCTGAGTAGGAATTGAGCCTACGAATTACAGTGCAGAAAGCAGAGGTACCATTTGAGCTGTCAGTCAATAAGTATATGTAAGTAAACACTTGTTTTTATAATATCTCCGGGTACATTTTAGCCAAGATCTCGAATTTAACGTCATATGCGTCTTCTTTAAAATGCAAGGTTTTACTTTCATACAAAGCAAGATAACGTATGCAAACTTTTTAGTGTATTATCTGCTTGATATCTCTATTGTGCTACAAATCTATGATATTGCACATGTACAGTAAAGTTACTTCTAATCTATGCTTAGAATCTTGGTCATGACAATGTTACGAATAAAACTAAGTGAATGTTTTCCGATGGGTCGATAAGTTTGCCTAGGCTAGCATCAGATAGAAGATAAGATATAGTCGGGTGATGGAATATGATAGAAATTAAAGAAATAATACTTAGTTAAGCAACAGTTTACATAGATAGCGTGGTGGCCCAGGGGCATAGACGCCGACTTTCAATCTGAAGGTTGCTGGTTCAAACCCACACGTGAACCAATGAGTTTTTTCACTTGAAAAATTTATGTGCGCAATACCACGTTCTCAAAACGGTGACGGAAAACATCGTGAGGAAACCGGCATGTCTTAGAACCAAAAATTCGACGGCATGTGACATCTACTAATCCGAATTGGGCTCCCGTGGTAGATCAGAGCCCATTCACTCTCAATTATCGAGAGTAGGCCGGTGTCCCTGCAGTGGGAACATTAGAGGCTGGTACGGTTACATAGATAAAGAACAAAGAATGATAAATAGATTAAATTGATTATTGAAGCTAGAATTCGTATACCTATGCATCGTTACCTGGTCTATCTTAATCGATAACTTAATTCATCGTTAAAAACCAATAACTTAATAAATAGACCACATGAGAAATCATTAAAGCAAATGTATCGTTTTCACAAAATCTTTAAAGATTATGTAATAGATATTTTATCATTATATGCAAGATCGCAAAGATACACATACAGATACGAAACACTATCAATAAGGTAGTGATTTTAAAATGTAAATAACTGACTTCTTTTATTTTTATGCTCTATTTTTCTCAGAGGTTACATGGGACGTTAGAGTTACACACTAACAAAATACAAAAAAAATCCAAATCCAAATTACTGAATATATCACGTAAGTATAATAACAATAAAAAAAGACATCTTAATTGAGAACATTTTACTAAAGTTGGTTAAAAGTACTGCCTACGATTAAAAATACAGCAGTTAAGTTACCAACGCGAATCAAGTCATTAATTATAATCAGCTAACTCCAAGATTTTATTAAAACGAGAAATTTGAATTCCCACCGTATCTAACTATGAAACCTGTATCATTTGCGATACAGGTTCTGGCGTCAGTCATGCATCAGTCTCGATGACCGATTCCACCAGACAAACACGAGCAATTAGACTAAACTGGTAATCGTTTCATCTAAACGTTGAGATGAAAGTGGATGATAAAATACTTGGGGACGGACGCAGGGTAATGGTGGCACGGAACTTTTTTTTTATGCGACTGCTGTCCATAGACAACAGCAATATGATACAGGTTCTCCGAAGCATGAGCATACCCCAGATGTTACAACCATCACTCTGAGACGGGGATGTAACTTCTCATGTGCTTGAATTTCACCGGCATCCACACCGGTGTAAGGACTCAGGAATACAGCAACGCGAGTATGCCACTGCTTGGCGGCGGATTACCAGATGATTGCAGTACTTTTTGGAAATAACTTAGTGTAAATTGTACTGCTACTTGGGGTTGCTTTTTTGCTTTCGCATCACCCAGGGTTTTTAGGGTATTCACCTACGGACGCAAGCAACATGGTCCCACAAAGCTTCCTTACTACTTAATGAACTAGTTCTTTTCCACGACTTTTTGGTATTTGATGATCTGTCTGCCCTGGTTACTAAAATATGGCACTCTTAACTCTTGTTTACTATTCACTTAAGTGAAGTGTATTCTAAGTGTAAGTGTATTCTAAACCTTCGTACTACGTCATCAGCCCTATCATCGCTTAACATCTCGTAAGTTCGAAGACAAATGAATATATTTACAAAAGAATCCAACATATTTACAAACACAGTTAGCATAAACCTAGGCTACAGGTGTTCTAAAAACACCAATTAAGCTGAAACGTTTAGAAAACTGATACAAATAAGCCAAATTTGCATTCATGCAGTGGGTAAATAGAATTAACCATGTACTGAGATTAGAAACAGGTGTGTTTTATCTAAAAACACGTGCAATAACTTTGGTATTTGTTTACATTATACATATCGCTAACCTTATATCACTCCTTATTTGACTAAGGACAATCTTTATTTACATTAGCAGATGAAGTCGCATTCCAAGATAGCGTTAGTAGGTAACTTTCTACTAAATTGATTTCTAAATATTAAGCATTTCTGATCTTTGAAGCTAAAAACGCCTTCTATAGGTAAGGACATAAGACAATAAGATATATTTAACACCCGTACGAGTGTGGTATTTGAATGTTAACTTTGCTTAAACCTGTGAGACATAATCCCTTGAAATCCTCACTCTTACTTAATTTACACACTGATGCGGCTATATATGGTATTTGGAGACTTATTAGGAATTCATAGTAACTGAAATTTACTCTAAATTACTATATACCTAGAACTGAAGTATCATTAGGAATCAAATTTGTATAAATAAGTATATTTTAACGTGATTGCCATGGTTATGTAATTGCGAAAAAAGGATTAAAGAAACCGTCTCGATAAAAACATGAAAAACACTCGTGAAAAAAATGGTCTGGATTTCAGGACACCTACGGAATCTTATAATGATTTTTCATATTGTATATCAGTCCATAATCTATTTTTTAAATGATTATGCAGTTGTATTGTAAATATTAAAACTATTTGATTAGTGTTTTCGAATTTTTGACCTTGCTCACGTTTCTCAACTATTTGTCCGGCTAACGCCCTACTGTCAACGACGACTTGAGAAGCAAGAAATCTGTCTTGAAGTGCTGGTATAGGGACTCTTAAGCCATATACAAATTTACTTTCACGGCATCTGCTCTTACCCCTGTAGAATGGCCCTAAGTCCGTCCCCATATCTCTTGCATCGCCGCCGAGCATTGCGACTTATTTTCCTGCGTCATATTCTTGTCACTGAGATGTTGCATCGCATTTCTCGCGTTACATTTAATTTCGTCATTCATTACGATACTATTAAATGGGCTTCAAATAATCAGATTAGACTCGAGCGTCGGCAGATATTATGTATTTTTTCTCTTCGGATCTTCATCAGCGTTGTAATTTGTAAGTTTTTATAGGCACGACAGAATAATACAGAGAAATATCATCCGGTCCCTTTCGTTGTGATGCTGCATTTCCCAATTCTGTAAATAGGCCATTTATGGTAGACGATAAGTTCTTAATTACTAAATTCTCAATTACGGGGCTATCCCGAAGTGTTATGTGTTATGTTTATCTTAAAGTAAGTAACGTTCAAATAATATCCGGATCATTTCAACTTCGTGTATTTTCTATTGAGTGTGATAACGTTGTACGTTGTATTCTCTTATTTTTTTATCCCTTCCAAAGCTTTGATACATTTGATAAAAGACTAACTTATTAAACTCTTAACCTTACACTTCATTAAAGCCTTTATCCCCGAAAGAGTAGTCAGAGCCTTAAAATGGCTACATTTTTCCTTGTGGGTTACACTATCGGGGGAAAGTAGAATCGATACGTTGTGAGCTTACCGCTGCCATTATTTTCCCGCAAAAAAGACTTTAGTATATTGCTTCTTTTGCATACATCTACATCCTCCAATTTGCCATTATTTAGTAATTCAACAACCAGGATGTCCTGATACCTTAATACTTGATAACTTTATTAAAGTCAATTACCAACAGAAGCTGGAAACTCAATCTATATTCAACTTAGTTTAGTCGACGGTATCGACGGTGGCAAGTAATTTTATTATTTGATATCACCTCAATAAAGCGTTATCATTTGGGTCTCGCGTATCGTCGGTAGGCACAATTCTACAACTTAATAAACTTTAATGCCATGAACTTTGTAGATGGACACTCGATACAAACTCATCGCGATTTCGTTTGCGCTCTCCGATTACATCTAACTTTCTCCAGTGATTCATTAAATTCTTTAATTGACGCTAAATATCGGTGATTGTGGGGTCATCTGATCTTGACCCTCTTCTGATTGAATTAGTGACACGACTCTCGATCGCGAATAAAGATGCGAATACATATGGTCAAAAGTAGCACAAAAATATCTTGCAAAGCTACAGAAGTGAGGCTATTTATTATCTGGAATAGCAACAACAAATAAATATTATACTTTATTTGTTGTTTTTTTTTTTTCATTTATTTTCAACAATTTGGTACATATAGAACACTCTGTAATGAGATGTTTGATGGTTAATAGGCATTATCTTAATCTTAAACGACTTAAAAAAATAACGAAGTTTTTATTATAAACTTTTCGTGAATTGAGTATCGATTTGTATGGTTCTTTTATTAATTAATCGATTTTAGTTCCATGATTTTTCCATGAAACATATTGGGACTATCAATAAATGTCATTAAAGGAAGGGAGTAACTTAAATAGACAAAACACGCTATATACAAAACTTCAGCTTTCAAACAAAAGACATCTTTAATTTTTACTTTATTTTTTGGTGACCGATTTAGGTATTATATTTTTTTTTATATCATATATTCAGACAGATAGACAGAATATTCTTTAATGCATGATTAGATGATTAGATACACAGTACACAGGTGAACTTAACGATAGGAAGCATTCTCTTCCAGTTGAGACAGGGTATTGTGGAAAAGTTAAATATTGGGTGTGTGAATATGACTCCGCCCTTTCTCAACAGATGTCGTTTTTAGTATTGTTTACGTGTACTAATAAATGACCATACTTGTATTCGATAGTACTGAATGTCAGCTATCTAACGCATTTTATGATATTTGGTTGAAGTGTAAGCAACAATTGTTTTCACCTTTTCGAAAATGTCGGTTTTTATTCCAAATAAACGTCATTTGCGGGAAGTGTTATTACATTATTTTATTGCGAAGAAAACTGCAGCGGAAACTTATCGTTTGCTTGTGGAGATTTATGGTGAGCATGCTCCGTCTAATACAACTTGCAAGGAATGGTTTCGACGATTTCAAAATAACGATTTTAGTACTGAGGATAAAGAACATGGAAAACCACCAAAAAAATTTGAAGATGCTGAATTGGAAGCATTATTGGCGGAAGATTCTTGCCAAACTCAATCAGAATTAGCTGCAGCATTAAATGTTGATCGTTCAACTGTTGCAAAGCGTTTACAAATGATGGGAATGATTCAAAAAGCCGGTGACTGGGTTCCACATGATTTAAAAGAAAGAGACATGGAACGTCGGAAAACCATTTGTGAAATGCTGCTTCAAAGACAGCAAAGAAAAGGATTTTTGCATCGGATAGTCACAGGAGACGAAAAATGGATACACTACGAAAATCCTAAACGCAAAAAAGCTTGGGTGAAACCAGGCGAACCAGGCCCATCACAGCCAAAAATAAATATTCACTGTGCCAAGGTCATGCTCTGTATTTGGTGGGATCAGAAAGGTATTGTATATTATGAGTTGCTCAAACCCTCTGAAACTATTAATGGAGAAGTTTACCGACGACAACTAATGCGTTTGAAGCGAGCCATAGAAGAAAAACGACCAGAATGGGTGAATAGACATAACAAATTAGTTCTTCAGCATGACAATGCCAAACCGCATACCGCAGAAGTCGTAAAAAGATATTTAGAGGGACAGGACTGGGAAGTGTTACCCCACCCGCCATATTCACCAGACATAGCTCCTTCGGATTACCACCTATTCCGGACGATGCAGACAGACCTTACTGGAGAAAAGTTTACTCCATGTGAAAGTATCAAAATTTGGATTGACAACTGGATAAGCTCAAAAGACCAGGACTTCTTCCAGCAAGGAATACGAAAACTACCTGAACGATGGGCGAAGGTTGTAGCTGCAGATGGAGCATACTTTCAATAATTTTTTTTTTAATTTTGTAAGCGAACAAATGTGTTTTATTTTGACAAAAAGGGCGGAGTCATATTCACACACCTATTATTTCACTATATATCATAGACTATAATATAATATAATATCATATTTATAAATTTGAATAATATTCGTATTATATATTTATATTTTATGGAAAGCGCATATATAGATACAACGGGAAATATAGTCCAATACATGCCACAGTGCAGTATGCACTATATTTGTTACCACTACCAAGGACGAAATTTTATGAAAACCTTCTGCCCACACCTTAACTTTAGTTGTCGACGTCATAGCCATGGCTCTTCTAAACTTAAGAATACTATATCACATATCACCAATGAATAGACAATTAACATGTTCTTTGCATCTCATTCATGTCAATTTCAGTGTCATATATTGATTTCACCGTAGATATTTACTTCCTGCCTTCATACCTCACTACCTACTCTACGCTTGTGGCGAAGCTTACTTAGATGTTCTTGACAGAAAATCTAAATTAAGTCCAGTATGTAGATGGATGGGTGACCATTTAGTGGCATTTTAACTCAGTGAGTACGTGCTTCGGAGGGTAATTTAGGATGTCCCATCTATACTATTGGATAAGCCATGTCCGAGGTCTTTGGGCAGCTGGAAAACTGGAAAACTAAAAGAACAAGAAGAAGTAATTAAATGGCAAGAGTTCTGAGGTTTTAGTAACTGATTAGCATTTCTATACTTTCTTTTTTCTTTGAAACTGTTCTGCAAATGAAAAGTATTAAAAATAATTTACATAAAGCGTAACGTAATACAACCGACCGAGGTGTCCAAGCAAATGAAGTACCTACACTAGATTGTAAACGACGTAAGAAACTACCTAGGCAACAAATAGGCATCATACAAGCGTATGATCCAGTGCAGGCTGATAGCAATCTCACCCCGCCCTCCAGAACGCTGGCGCCAGTAATGCGATCAACAGATCCGATTTATTTCTCATATCTTCGCATCGGCATCGGTACACCTGTGTCTCTCCTAGATTATACACCGCAGAACCAATGGATTGCATAACCACAGCTGCACGTGCTACGGTTCATTTGAATCTTTAGCAACTCGTGCTCTTGAACTTGATAGGTTTATGGTTTAAAATGCGGACGCAGCGATAGCACAAAGAGCGATGCGAGGACGTGATCAAAATTATCCATCATATAGAAAACAACAAAGATACTCGTATTTCACTGGCCCTATAGAGATATGTCTACTTTCAAGCTACATTATTTGCAACATTCCAAATGAAATAAACCAGGCTTTACTAAGTCAGAATAAACCAATTCTCAAATGAACAATTTTTTTTGGGCGTCCCCATTTGTGCCAGCATGTTGTTTGAAATATTCATATTTCTTTGATTGACAATTTATATTGATAATGGAGTTTTAATTGCTACTTTCTTCCGAAAAATTTACGTGCGTAATATAGAACATTTGATGTAGAAAAGTTTATGCCCGGTAGGCATAATCAAATTCAAAATTAGGTACTCATTTAATCGCTTAATAATGTATTAATTAATCATGCTTTGTTTTCTAGATAGCATTTATTTTATAAGTTCATAAATAGTCTAACTGTATAATAAGTGAACTGTACTATGTTCTTATAAAAATAAATTTAATTTACACGAAACCGAAAATGTAGAATTAAAAAAAATGTTTCTTATGGCGACATAAAGAAGCCTAATAGAGGCCTCTGCTGGTAAGTATTACTTTCGATACTTTGCTGGTCGCGAAATGAAAATAATCCTTTCATTTATCTGCTACTCATTTTGTAGCAATAGCGGCTATCGTGTAGCGGGAGACTATCAAACATCGCTCATTTCCGGCCAATCGATTCTTTGACTTCTGATATTGCACTTGTTGCTTTCACATGTTGTAGAGCGACGGTACATAGGTTCCTGTATTAGACGTTATCAGTGGATCGAACGTGGGCTGGGATTGGACAAGGCCGGGTCGTGAAACTCTCTCCGGACGTACCTACTGCTACCCTGTCCGATCGATATTAGTCCGACACGCCGAGCCTGTCGCACACCCGGACACTTTGCGAGTGAAAACAGAAACTCATTAGAGCTTTTAACGACAGCGAAGGTGCAAACCGCGATGTGTGACGCTATCGTCCATGATCTATGAAAGTGTCTGAAGACTTGACGCCCGTATCGGTGTAAAAACATGAAGACTGGTCATGTGTTTTGCGATGAGATACATGGCCTTTTATCTCATCGCTTGTAATCTAAGACCAGCGTTTCTGACTTGAAATCAGAATACTTAAATTATGATTCAAATTACGGAACTTGCAGTTAGCCCGCCTGCTGTAAAGTCATATATCTAGCAATCAAAAATAGGTACACTTTCTTTCCATTTAATTGCTTTTGGGAACTTCTAATTGCCTAAATGAATTTATTAGATCATGCGTGCCAATAATTCGAAGTCTTACACCTGATCCAAAATGATAATCTATTTTTATCATACAACAACAGTTCATCCGCATATCGGAAGGATAGGTACTTGCTACGTAATATAAATAAAAATAACCATTCATTAAATATAGGCTATATTTAAAAAAAATGTTCTAATGATTGATTAGATTGAATGCTGTTTGTTGGTAATTCTCTCACTTGAAAACGGCTAGACTCATTTGTATTTTATTTTTGTCTTAAGAGTCCGTATCATATTTTTAAAGAATAAGAAAATTGGTCTTAAAAATAGAAAAGCGCTTTTTCCGAGATTGTTGCTAAACGCAAAATGCTAATCCGCTAATTATAAAATTATGATTCAAGACAGGTCTGATAGGTCAGCTAGTTTTATATAAAATAAATACTCCACCACTACAAGTAGCATAATAAAGAAAAAAAAAAATACCCACAAGCTTATGAGAGTTACCTTGGAAGGCATAACAATAACAACATTTTGTCAACTTAATATACAGGAACAAGAAACAGTTCCTTACGATCAGGTAGTAAGAAACCTTATAGGCGTAGGTAAAATTCCACTTAGATGGTAAAAGTGTAAACATTACGCCTCGTTACCATCATCCGTCGGAAAAGGCTTTTATTCAGACAGAGTAGGTGCACTGGTCAGTTCTATCAATTGGACCATGTATAGTGTCGAGTAAGTGGTTCGCCGCGGGTGTCCGTCCGCACTGCTAATAGACTGCATTACTCCGTAAATAGACGCCAGACCTGAAACTGTGTAGGAGCTTTCCAATCTTAGGATCATCGTTATTCCTTAATTAAATGGAAACTATTCTGCAATATTTTATAAAGCGGCTTTAATGTTTATAACTAATAATTGGGCTCACGCGGCTCGTAGGGTATTCTTTTACCGACCCGCTATGACTAGGCAATGTACAGTAAAGTTGTATCCCAAAAACCGGGAGAGATGCTCCGGTTTTTTGAGATACAACCTAGATAGGGTCCCCCTATGATGGTAGCAATAACATCATTTTTTTACTCAGTTTGTGACTTATTTATAAGCCTCGGTTTGGTCATTGCAAAATACCATGCGTTATTCCGCTAGAAGATGTTGCCTAGCAAGCGAGCGCTGCCGGCATTGCATTAGGCAAAAAGTGTAATCCTTCGAGTATAATTTCGTTCAACCTTAGATTTTCTTCAAATTATTAGATATTGGCTTGGCATCAAACCCATCAAACCCATATGCCTTGACTCAAGGTTTTATATTTTTTGCGATGAACATGTCATGACGCCATTCCCTTTTTTGGCGATAGTAAGTAGTAAATAAACATCAAAATGAGTAACGGCTTAAATTAAACAACTTAATTAGTAAAAACACTTTATTATCATTATGTAAATGATTGCCTACGTCTAATGCGTAACAGTAAACTTAGCATCTAATTTAATAGATACGTACTCGAATTATATACAAGTTTCATTATCTGTGGCCAAGTCGTAACTTTAGTGCGAGGTCTATTGTAAACTTTGCTTTATTTACAACTCATTGACTCAAACACAAATCATTTATAGTGCTCATTCATACTCACTAATTATTGGATATTCTATAAATGCTGGGTCTAACTGTACATACAACCGTACAACTAAAATAAACTTAAAAAAATATTTTACATAACAGTCTGTGGGATTTGAAACTAATATTAAGTAACCTAAGATTTTACAAATTAAATGCTAAGGGACGGGCGTTTCTTGCGGACGCTCTTGCTGTTTTTGCCGAATATCGTACCAATTACCTGCAAGTAAAACATAACATTTAAAGTATTTTCTTCAGTTTAGTTCACTCATCTTTTAAATAATGGTAATAAAACCTAACCCTTTTAAATATATTCTTTTCATAATGCAATGCAATGCGAGTACCTAGGGTTTGGCGGCAGATTACAAGGATTAGAGTTACTTAAAGGTGCTCCTTTCATACCACCTAGCGGTACGTAAAGAGACTCTAAAGAGTACTTACCTACGGACGCGAGTTATTGAACACCTCAAATGAAAATTTTAAAGTATGAATACCTTAGAAACCGAGTATGCGGCAAGTTTCCGCCTGGGCGTGGGTAGTAGCAGCGCCAGAGATCTGGCTTCTCTCAGCAGCGCGTGGAATGCGAGTGCTGCGCCTGCGCACGACTCCGCCGCCGATACCTCATAGAACTGACACCCGAACCGGAGAGACAGCTCTTGACCCTCTTCGGCATGGACCTCCCTAGAAAATATTTCTCATTTTATATTTCTTACGCAAAGTCGTGACGACATTGGCGGGTAAATGTTCTACCTCGTAGAACCTCCAACTGTACTAGTGCCATATATTGGCCGTCTTTGGGTGGACCTCGAGTTACATAGAATTTATATCTATCTACCTCATTAGAAAATATAGATATCTAATGTGATGCGGGCTGATAAACTGTTTTAGAAAATCTTGTAACATCACAGTTAAGCTGACAGCATGTAGACAGCACAACACTCGTAAAGACAGGGCCTTACAAGACCAATCTCCTAAAGGACTTCCTCCAGAAAGATTAATCATCTATTTGGTAGAAGATCAGATATAATCCTCATACCGCCCCACCACTTTTGCAAATCTGGAGACAACTGTCACACGTAACTTTATAAGGTCTTACCTCGCGTGTTCGAGGTCCCGTTTGTTTCCCAGCAGGGTAACGGCGGCACAGCCCGGTAATCTTGTTCTCTCAAGCAGGGATAGTAACTCAGCTGCCGCGAGGAAAGATCTTCTCTCGCAAACTGAGTAGACGACGGCGAATGCGTCACCCCATCGCACATGTTCTGCCAGACAACCGCGGATCTGAGATGAAGAGAAATTAAATTGATTAAAAAAAAAATTAGGGAACATATCGTATTTTGCATGGTATAGTTATGGGTTAGGCTCTTGTCCCGTTTGCACGGCTCCCTCTCACTAACGGGGGAACAGAAGAAGGGCCTATACAACGGACCATTTTGTCGGGGCGGGATAGTGAACGCCAGTCTGTACTATCATGACAGATCATGAATTGGACGGCAAAAATACTAAATGTTTATTTGGCTTAAAAGAAAATGTAACAATTTAGAATATGAATCCATAGGCTCCGAAACTAGTAATACTGTGTTTCAGGAATTATGTCCTGGACCCCCTGGACCCTCACATAACCCGCATAAAAAGGGGTTTTATGAGTTTGGAAGCCTGATGAGCATGTTTATCTGCTCCCTCGTAGTACTAAAAGCTACTACTCCATGCGAAATTAGCAAACAATATGAGATTTTATAATAAATTAAATTGGCAGGGAAAGTTCCGCCAATCATATCTCAATTCAAAACACATTAAAACAACAATGTTGTAGCAGTAATAAATATTAATAGTGAATAAATTTTATAAGGTCGTTAAACTAAAAAAATACGTACAACCTACATTTTGACTCGGAAGTACGCTCGCCCCAGAAAAGCTCTTCCGGTGAAGGAACTCATTTCAAGTTCAAATGCTTCACATCCGTTAAATTTATCGTTAGTTTCGGTTTGGTATACGATAATACCGCGGATATGACCTTTTACAGAAAAACATCGTATCAAATGTATGAATTTGCATAAAGTTCGACGGATCTTTATTGATTGCCTCGATCAAACTAGAGCTCCATAGATTAGATAAGACGGTATTACCCATAAACCTCGATTTAAATATCAGAGTCACCCATACGATCACACTATCTAATTTTATAAGCGAGCGCATCCGTTTATTTTTATCGACACCTCGAAATAACCGAGATCGTAAGAAAAAGTCAGTGAACTTCATTATAATGAAGTCACAAGAGGCTCGTACTCGCCGGAATCCGGTATCGAGGCCACTCGCTGCACCGAATAAAATCGCCGATTGCGCAACAGAAAACATCGATTCCTCTTCGATCAGTTCCGTTATCGATTATTTTAATAAACCATAGTCAAATTGTGGATATGGAAATATGAGTTCGATAATAAAAACATCTATTATGCAACTAGATTCACGCGTAGGTTTGAACGTAGGATTTCGCCTCGAGGCGGAGTGAACACTGCGGTAATGATTGCATCTGATAAGCCAATACAAGCCACATAAACTTTGTCTAATTAAATTGTACAGCGGGCATCAGCCTCGCTCCCGAGCCGGCCGCAGATAAACATCACCATTGTTTACTGGTAAATTAAGTTTCGACCTGTCTATCGCTTCATTTACCTACATTACTATCCGGAGTCTTTTGTTTACAGACTGGAGATAGACAATCTACGGCACTAGAGGCAATGTCGTTGACTCGTTTCTTACCGCACAATTAGACGTATCTAGTATTTCAACTTCGGAAATGGCGCCGTCGAAAGCCACTCTGTGTTGATAAAGGAAATCTGTAACAAGAAAATTACGGTATATTGTCCTGTTGCAGTTGTAAAAGTTGTGTTTCTCGTCACGTTGCTGGAGCGTGAATCAACTTGGGATAAAGTAATTGCATTTATGCTACGTCACCAATAAATTAATAATTAAAAAACTGCACTATTACATGAATAATATTTTATAATACGTAGTACAAAGTAAAGTAAAGTAATTTGAATATCATCAATAGGGGGATGAATCAGGTTGCATCATGCCCATTTGCTTCGTTTTAAGCGGAGTTATTATATTGTAGTATTGTAGTTCCCTGCCCTGGTATGAGTCAATCAATTCCACTTACCTCCTGTAGAGCTATATTCCCCGATGTACCGCTTCGTGAGATAGCGAACAACCACCGCTGCAACAAGAGAAACACTCGTAAACAAATTGTTGCATCACATTTGATGTACAATGTAAACAATTAAAGGGGCATCACTCCCAACTTTCTAGAAGCAATCATTGCCCATTGATTAGTCTTTTCACTCCTGGAATTCCCATGCAGGGTAGCACAATACAAACAGTTATCAACTACAATGACGCTGCATTTCGGTTCAATAGCTACAGTACAAGTACAGGCTACCGACAAAATGAGGTGCCGAGAATCCTGGCACGTCAAAGGGCTGTCTATTCAGAAACATGATTACTTGTTCGATTCAAAGTATTCAAACGGTGGGAGAGTTACGATGGTTACGATCGTAAGTACTGCTCTTGATGTCTGTAATTATGGTCTCTGCGGTACGAAACATGTAATTTTGTTTTGTAATTGAATTACGATTTCATTGTTTTGATTATTGTTTCGAGTTTTAATGTTAATCTGTGGGTTTGGCAGTGAATAATCGATAAATGGCTCTGATTGATGACACGCCATTAGATCTTTGATACAGGTTATTTGATTGATTGGTCAATGAAAACTCTCCTGGCTCGTTTGTTAGGTGTAATTTACTGACTGAAATAAAAGTGTATGGTAATTATCTAATTCGATTTCAATCCCCTTCGACGAAAAAAATTACAAAAGAGCAAGCTGCTCTAATTCAAAGCTTATCATTTCATCGCTTCCCAAAGGAGACTGCCCATTTCTGTCGGTATTTTGACCCAGCTGTTACACAACTGGTGCACAATACTATGCAACTGCACCACGCACTCGAATGACAATGGACTTGGTATGCATTCCGAAGCATTCTATCTATCGGTTAAGGTTATGGGACAAAATCGATTGCATTCGATAGGAAAGCCGGTTTTAAACACTCCTACTCATTTTTTATTTAACACTAGCAACCTGGCCTTGCTTTGCACGGGTGCAATTTACTAAAGAAGAAAATTAGGAGTGCGTTTAGCATGTCAAGTATATTTTTTTTTCACACTAACCTGAAAATTACGAATACAACAAAAACCTGCAGACATATATACATAGTTCTTTCTGGGTCAAGTTATAACAGTTATTGTTAAAGGAAGTCGTACATTTTAATTCATTTCTTTTATCCTCAGGCTGAGTATGGTGATGCATGACTTGATCCAGATCCTTCAGTTAGACAAGATGAGGAGATATGTCTTGAGTCAATCTTATATGCTAACCATAACGAGAAACAAATTAAATCACCCTTACGAGAAATCCGCGGCATGTCGCTACCTTTCAAAAAGACAATAATAGAGATGGCACTGTATAATTGAGTAGGTACTTATAATATATACGAAGCAATAAAAAAAATGTATGAAACGTTGGATGAAAAAGACAAACCACAGCAGTTACTAAAAACAACAAGATCACGCGTATAAGTTTTGCATATGAGGTCCATAGGGTTATCAGACATACGTAGATTCCCATTTGTTGACGTCATGGGTGGCAAAACTTGTCGCGACCATTCCTTTATTTAGATAGTCTTACACAATCTTACTGCGCGTATTTAGATACCCTTCGATGTATAGTATACATATATAGTAATAGATAAGATCATACATACAATAGCAGTTGTCACATCAATAAACTTGTATAAAGTCAAGAACCTTTCGAATTTCTTGGCGCCGCCGCATTACAACATTGACGTGTTTTATGAAATACGATCAGAATTCCACACTCTTATTTTCCATTCGATTTTATCCGAGTATTTGTAATAAGCGCATTACTTTCTCTGCGATCCGATTACGTGTGATCTGGTGATAAAGTTTCATCGGTCCACTTTAGCAGAAACCATGCGGAATTAAATTTTTGCACACTCATCGCTCAAAAAATAATAATTATTAAGATTTCAATTGTTAAGTATACTCGTTGATTATTAAAACAAATCAATCAGCAATCCAGAAATCCCTAGATTTTCCTTCTTATATACTTTTCACATTTTAGGTATTTCATAGGTTTTAGCTCAAAAAATTTAATCTGTTTACAAAGAGTTGCTTGACGCAAAACTATGATACACCCACACCATATTGGCACATTAAATAATCCGATGCACCATAGCAAAAATACACAAACATAATCATCTCACACTTTAAACGAAGATCGATCAATGATCGATTCCCAAAACAAAAATATTTTATAATCGCTGAAGCGTATATGACAAATTATGTTGATCAAACAACATGGCACCACGTGGGTTGATAGATGGAGCGGTACAGAGACAATGGAACAACCGATGATGGTAGTAGAGATCTATGGGTAATTAATAGATTACCTTCATCATCCATCAGCTGTCGAACTGACCGCGGTGACAGCCGGTATTTTGGTATGATAGGTATTGACATCGGTTCGGAGAGGTCAGCGGTTGTGAAAAAGCCCTTTATGTTGTAGGTGCATTTAAGTGCCTTGGCCAACAACGCATATTTCTGATGATATCTATAATTTATATGCCTCGATGAGGCTATAATTATTTGACATGCAAGGAAATTGATATGAACTGAATGAAGACAAATTAGAATCTTAATTATTAATTTTTATAAACCCATTATGACAGAATTGGCAGTACGGCGAGTGTAAGACGTCAGCAATGCATCATTATTTCAACAGTGTGACTATTCATCATTCTGTGAGAAGGTCGCCGGCCGCGCTTCGCGTTCGAGTCCGAGCACGAGGTGTAGCTTGCACCGCCGACATAAACCTTTCGTCGAATCCGACACGATTATTAACGTCGAGTTTGACACCATCGCGAGGGCGACATGCGGCAAAAATCGCAAGATACTTTTTATATCATATTGTTATCATACGTAGATATTCATCGTACAGACCGGGGTAATTTTCTTTTAAAACCGCCAGGGTCATTGCTCGCATGCTTGATGAAAAGTATGGTAAGCTCGCAGCTGCACTGGTTAATTGAAAATCTTTATTAGCTCACGATGATTAAACCGTGCCGATTTTAAATTCATTTCTCGGATAACCACAGGGTGCTAGGGTCCATACCGTATATCATATTTTTGAGAGCGGAGCCGCAACGTGACCCAGATTTCAACCGGCGAGATAAATATGGGGCTGTTGCGACCACTTAATGAGTGTCCACGTAACGGAATCCATTATAACGTGTAAATAAAGCACCTCGTCGAATCGAAGCTATTTATAAGAACGAGCTACGAGAATAATTTGAGTTGGAGGTTCGGGCGGCTCCTAGAGGCATTAATCGATGTTAGTCGGCCGCGGATCCGTGACTGACAAGAGCCACTCCCTCCGGGCGGCTCGTAGACAGGACCTACTTTGAAAACAATTTAGCATGTCGGGACTGCACGGCCCGAGCGAGGGCGATGCGGCGTAATGAATTGCAAACGCATGCGTCGCGGCTGGTCCGCCGTCAGCCGGCGGACAATTAGGGCGGTTCAATTACAACCAGTTGCTTGTATCTGAGCTGTTCGACGCGACGGTGGGTCAGCGGCGCGATTTCCCGACGGCCGCGACGCCCGGCGCTGCCGTTGGCGCCACCGGACCACGTTGTGTAATTCTTCGCCCATTAACGCCATAGCCGCCGAGGTCGTTGTTCCACACGCAACACATAGTTATATTGAAAAAGCTATCTGAACGCGGATTCCAGTTTCGCTAAAAGACTTGTGCAGGTATTTTAACGGCTGAGTTGTTGCTAAAGAAGTAATGGAATTTCCTTTACTTAAACGCTGTAATTAATAAACCATACACGTAGGTACATAATTTCATTTAAGTAAAAGATTTATTTCGTTCTGAATACCTAGTCAATTTATTTATTTTCATTTTGATATGCTTCAAGTTAATAATTTGAATCCCCCTTGGATTAAAATCTCCTTGGCCTTGATTCTGGGCTTCAAGGTGGAAAACGAACCCGCGAATTCCAAAATACACTTAGATGGCAAATTCCAAGCTTGATTATTGGAATAACATAAACAGCACATGAAACGATAAATTCCCGAGCAAAACTTATACCTACACTACATGATATACCTACATAGCTTATCTTCAAATGCCGATGCTGACCTTGGTTCTCGTTGTACCTAGGTATTTCCCGATACCCACGACACAGAGAATCTTAGTGTAGGGTCAGAGAGTCAGGGCGATGTATGTGACTGCGAGTCCTTAGTCAATAACAGTATCTCCACGTGAGATCTTTACCGATACCGTATTAGCAGTACTAGTATCTAACAGCTATGTTCTTCGGAAGAGAAGAGTTGTTTCAATTACTGGTGGGAAATATCGAATTGGATGCTTTGCGAATCATGAAACTGATGTATGAGAATTATGGGAAGACTCAAGTATCGCGTTGCGCCCGCGATTTATTAGCAATTTTTCTTACTTATTCAAAGGTTCTATGACACCGTATTGACTTTAAAATTGCAAATATGAAATAATTCCACACATTATGATAAGACAAATATGTTATGACGCTGTGTTTGTGATTACTATCAATGACAATAATGAATGTCTTTGAATGGAATGTGCTGATAAGATGAATGAATAAATGTTTAATTATGTGAAATAAACCAACGGACATTGTTTGCAAGGCGTACAATCGTTTAGAGAATCGATATTTTTGATCGAGCAAGCAAAACCACATTGATATTTGGCACAACAAACGAATAATAGGCAACGACAACGAGAAAAGCCTAGTCGACAGTGTCGGTCGATATGAGCTTGAATCCTATATTCAGAAATAACCCAAAACTCATAAAAATTTGAGGAGCAGAGAGGCCATATGTGGGAAATATTGAGCTTATAAATAAAATAATGAATGTAAATATGAAGGTTTAACTAAAATTTAGTAATAATGAGAAATGCAAGCTCAATTCAGAAGTACGGTTTTGAGCGAAATTGGTCGCATAATTTGGGACTGGTGATAAGAAATAAAACATAAAATAGATTAAACATTTTCAGTTTCATGACTGGTCTTAATTTCAATATTTAATTCCAAATATTATGTTTTAAAATTTAATTCTTTTGGAACCTGTACAAGGGTTGTTTAAGAAAAAATACTGGAGCACACTTATTATTTATTTTTTGAAACCAACGACGTCGAAAAATATTATTGGCAACACTAGAATATTGTTGAAATGCATCAAATAACACGTTCATTATAATTCATTTACTATATTACTTTGATTTATTTTATGTTTTTTGTATACCTTACCACCGTCTGTTCTTTAGAGTAAATCATTGTAAGATTGTAAGATTAAGATAAATTTTTCACTCTCTTGCACTAGTTTTTAACCAATAACGAATTTGCCACTCAGATGATATTTTTTAGCAAATTATATATTTGTATATAAATATATTGTTTATTGTTTTGCATAACTTCAGTTAATATATTAAAAATATCTACGAAATATAAGTAACACATGTGAAACCTTCTTAAAAAATAAAGAAAATAATTAAAACTTATAATAGGACAAGAAATCACTGATCATAAAAAAAAAACATATTTATCCCGTTACATAAAAAGCGCGACGTTCCTGCAACAAGTAATTTAACTGTCGTAAATTGCAGGGCATGCACTTTAAAATCACGCAACCCATCAACCATAATAATACATTTCTTATTTTATTACCCTTGATAATAACAAATATTTAACTCTTCGTAATTAAACGTCATTATTTGAAGTAAATAATAGGAATTCTATTGTAAAGAGAAAAAGTGATTTCCCCGCAATTATTCCTTTAAAAAGGGTATGGAGAAGCTGATAAGAGAAAAGTCTTTGGCCGCAATTCAGATCAAATTAAACTGTATTAGGACAAATAAACGCTAGAAACTGAACAAGGAAATGCAATTACTAACCTGACTTTCCACTCCGTGGACTCCCTAGAACCACCACCCTTATACGATTCACAGTCATCTTCATTTGGACAGAGTTAGTTTTTCACAGTTTATCCAATAAAAATCTCTTAACTGGACATAATGACGGTACTTTTTGTGAAACACATACGTATCTATAACTTCATTTAAAATGCACTGTGATTTAAAAAATATAAGTGGAAGTTATCGTAATTACGATCGATAAACGCAATTTTCGTGAGAAATTTTGATAAGCGGTGCGCTTGACCGTTCGCCGCAGCGTTTCCCGCGCGACTGCCGGTGATCCGGCATCTCTCGAGAGCTAGGACTATGCGCGCGCGCAGCCTCCGTCCGTGAGTCCGTGCAGCCTCTGAACCGCTGCGATCGTATTATGTGCATACATTAGTGTTGTTTATATTTAAATAAATTCAAAGACCAATTTTCAAAGAGACGTTTCAAAATTGTTTGTTTTGTTAGAAAATTCCTTTGAAGTTTACTGGATTATTTAATGGGTGAACAATTATGAAAAAGTAATGGTTTCGATTTTCCTGTGTAATGATTACGCCGGAAGGTCCGGGAGCTGGTCCGATTGGATATGTCTACATGTCAAGGTGAGAGAGTCGTCGCGGAATCGTCGTCGCATGTCGCCATAAATTCGTTCTTGCAGAGACATAATTGGACCCGCTCCACCTACGCTTCAAAGCTATCCTACAGTTTCTAAGCTTAAAATAATCAGGCAAAGGTAGCCTGCAATATATTAAATATAGGAAGAGTAAAAATATAACTTATTAGAGGTGTCTAGTAAAGTAGAAATCGTCTTGAGTATTGTTTTATTAAAAACCTACTTCTAAATCCAGCAATAGTACAGTAGCAGTACAGTATCAGTATACAGTACACACAAAAATATGATGACAAAAATGCAGACTGTACAATCATGTAACTGCAATTGATTTGTTTCATTATACTTTACATAAGTATTTATCAATTACAGTTATCAACTTGAAAAATTTGGAAGGGTTCTCAAAAAGATATAATCTCTAGATGGGTGTCGTTGAAATGGAAGCAAAAATTCAGCGTTGACGTTAATCCTGAAAGGTGACAGATTGAAAACCTGGTTCTCGCACGATCGCACTCAGTTAGAGATTGCAATCCGTAAAAACGGATCAAGTGGTTCTAGCTGATTTTTTCCGGATCTGACATAAGATCAACACCGAATGTAATTAAAAAAGTTTTTGGCTGTATTGTTTATTCAAAATAGATGGCTAGATTTTATAATGTGTCATTATCTAACCATGTTAGCTGGTTAATGTGTATGTATTTCTTAATCCTGTTTGACAAAGGCGTTTTTGGAAGATATCTTTGAAAATAACTCTAAGTCGAATTAAAATATGCCTAAGGGCGACCAATAACAACAATCAATAAACTGATAGCTTTATTAAAAATCTTTACCCATAAATACTTCGACATCAACCTTGGAAATCCTAAGGAAAATTATATTTAGCTTTAATTTTCATCAGAACGTCTGGTGTTGTTGCTGTCAATATTTAGTTAAATGATACCTATCGATAAATGAGTGGTTTCGGTCAGTTGGATTTTCCTTATAGCAAAGCATACCGGATTCTGGACAAGAAGAACGATAGGTGCAACGAAAACGAACTAAAACGCAAACACAATAAAAAGCCATATGACCTTTTTAGTGTAGATATTTCGAAACGGCATAACGTTTCTCCCAGCAAGTTTGGTATAAATAGGCATTCAATATGCCGAAGAATTCAATCAATTTCTAATCATTTCACTGCCCATCGACCTTTGCATGCAAAAGTAAAAACTCATGAATCAATGATAAGCCATAATAGTTCTCACAAAGATGGTACTTTCGAAAATAGAAGAAAATGCATTTGCATAGAAGTTGGATCACTAGCGTTTCTCTGCTAATTAAGGAAGGTGGGTTTAGAAAAACGCTTTTTCTCAACGTAAATTGATCGTTACCTCGACAACTTCCCTGAGCTAGGTGTCTATAAAAAGTATTTATGCAATCGCACCATCTCACTGTGAGCTCTTTAGTTTAGACCCAAAGGAAAAATATAAACCCTTTTACTACGCCTACAACGTCTGTCCATATTTTCTAACTTTAAAGGGCTGTAACCGTCTTAGCATGGTGCATATACTAAAAAATAATAACAATGGGATTAGCGGTACAGACTCCTCGGTGTGTGAGCTACGTTTCATGACCTTTTTTTATTAACCGACTTCAAAAAAGGAGGAGGTTCTATGTTCCACTGTATAAATATATATATTACAATATATATTATGTATGTTCACCGATTTCTCCACCATTTATCAACAGATTTAGAAAATTATTTTTTTATTTGAAAGGATATGCTTTCAGCTTGGTCTAATAGTTTGGTTGTTAAATCAAAATAATTCAAAAAATATATCATCCAAGTAAACGTAAACGACATTACGTATTGCTACTTTTAAAATATTGAAGTCGGTTTCTTTCGATTTTTAAATCGGTACTTTATTTTTAATTTTATGCTGCATCTTTGTCTGTTAGGGTAGATCTTGATATTTTTGTGAGAGACTGTTCTGAATGCACATTGAAGGACACCCAACACAGGATTACACTGAACATTCAAACATTATTTTAAGTTGTTTACAGACTTAGTGCACAAGTAATAACAGGGTATCACAGCTTGCGCAATAGTGACAACTTGACAACAAAAATTAACGCGTTATGTGAAATTTACAAACATTACTATTAGGATGACTCCTCAACACTGCATCAACACTATCTTAGAGATACAATAAACGATAAAATATCAAGTCTACAAACTAGCCTCCAGGCTTCAAAAGGTCTGGGTTAACCGAGTTCTGTATCTCTATTGAACTATTATACATAGAACGGTCACTTTCAATACCTAAGTTTCCAAAGCTTTCTCGAATGATTAATTTTTTTTAGAAATTATAATCTAACCCAGATTAAAATATCTATAAAATTTTGTGATGAATCAAAGATCAAGAATTTCTGTTAAATCAGCTGATTGAAATGCAACTCGTTTCAATCAGCCGATTTAATAGAAATGGTCATCTTATGCATAAAATAAATATTTGACTTAATAATCCCCAATTATATAAAGAAGAATAATTACTGTAGAATAAGTCGCAAACGTCTATTTAAAATTATGAGTATTTAAATATTATACACAAAAATAAATCTGTATGTTTATATTGTCGAACGTTTACAAACATTCACACATTTAAGATTAAAATGATATTACATAAATACAATAAATATAAATTCAACGGAGCACATCGAACGAATATGATATCACAAACCTTACTAACATCGATTTGAAATAAATCGAGTGCACTTGAAATATTCAACAGTTGCGCCCGCGCCGCCTGCGAGTCGCGACGCCATACGATCAAGATCAATACCCTTCAAACACAAACCTTTAACAGTATTACCACATTTGCAAAATTATTGCCTTTGTTATTATATCTAAATACGTTTCACAACAACAAAAGTCGGCTTACTGCAACAAAGACCATGCATACGCGGATCATAAGTTTGATTAATTTGTTGCAACAGTATCACCGGTCTCGTTATTGTGTCCGATATTCAATTAAAGCTGTTCTAATTAAATTACTTATCAGGTCTTGGGCAACGATGTAAATAAGCATTTATTTATTTAGTCGTGAGTCGAACATTTCGCAAGTACACACTCGCGTGTCAAAACTCGTTTGTTAATGGAACTGACAATGGCAACACTGTTCACACTTGCCTATTAAATGATTCATATCAACTTCATCATTTGAGAATATATAAATAAACTAGCTGCGCCCCACAGTGTTACCTGCGCTTTTCTGGGTTCAAAAGTAGCCTGTGTGTTAACACAGGATATAAGCTATCCTGGCATCAACAACAATCAACAATTAAAGTGTCATATAGCTACCTACATACATTTTGTTCTATAATAGGGTATTCTACTATGTTTGAAAAAGTACTTCAAAATGTTGATTTTCTTAATAAAAGCCACAAAAAAAAATCGCCAAAATAAACACGCTTTTTGCCATAAAATTAAATTAAATTTTAAACTTTTTTATTCCCGCAAAAACGCTGTCAGCCATTTTAGTTACGCAATATTGGTAAAAACAAAAGTCGTGTATGTATGACCGGCACTCATTCCACTAACAGCTATAAATATTTTTTTTGGAAACCACCGTGGGGTGCGACTAGTATTATTATAACTGAAACACATAATGGCTTTGGCATAATAGCAGATTTGCATCTAGAGGGTGGTAGCTAGCCCGTCAGGCATTTGTCCTTTCACTTACCACCGGAACCAGGCTATGGTTCCCTCCCAATGTTTCCGCGATTATCTAAAAAATACCATGTAATCACTTTCCTCTAGTAGAATGTAGAACCCAAATTTTAAATCTTTTAGACTTCGAAACGATACGAGAACATTGTCATAACAACTGCATTCCAACATCACATATACAAGCCGCTAATAGTTTGCAGCATTCAAATGGGAGATGAAAAATTTGCATTGAGAAATGCTTTTAGAAACGGCTAATGAACTTCATGGAATTGCGTGGCACCACCGCTGCGCTGGCGCCGAAAACAATGCTCCACGTGATGTTTACAAACTTTGCAGACGCCACATTTATTTTGAAACTTCCATAATCGATCGATCATTTATTATAGTTGCAAATAAATAGCGAACGTTTATGCTAAATTTTATATTTCGCAACGTATTTCTAAATTTATAACTATCTACACGTTTATGGCTACCTATGAGGAATTGACATTGCAAGCGAGGTGTCACCTCGAATAATTGCAGCAATCTAATAACTTTGGGTTATTTTGGAAGGGTCAGACAACGATTAAATCTAAAATTCAGTAGGACATGACATGACCGCATCGTTATAGGTATAATAAAACACACTTACTACCAGACAGCAGGAGATTGGACCAGTCGATTGACGCTAATAATTGTTGTTCCCCGAGAGGCAGTAATTAAAACAACATTCAACTCCGTAAAAATGACAAAACAGCAATTTTAATTGATTTCCTACGAAGATTCGCTATGACAGTAATTGACAGTTATTTGTTTTATCGTTTAACTCTAGTGTACACTGGTAATCGCTATACCGTAATCAATTTTCAAAGCAATTTGCTTCACCAGTATGAAATATACCTTATATTACATACGATCCACACAAACCCTATAATCTAAAATAAATAGCTTCGATAAAAGCTCGACGGTTATTGAATGATTAATATGATGATGATTCATACATAACTCATTACTATGTGATTACAATGGAAATTACTGGGTTATTTTTACTTCGGCCTTGTATATTTGTCGGCGATTTGTATATTTTCACTAATTGTGCTACGGATGACCGTGATGTATCGATGGCGCGATGAACACTAAAATTACTGTCAAGCGGCTGTCTTATCGCGAACCTATATTTCACCGCATAAAAGAAACAAAATATAAAATACAACTGTTGTATTTCGTGTTCCAGATGCCCATAAACCTCCGCAATATGGATCGCGAGTTGCGAGAGCGATCCAATTAATTTTATTAAATAGTACGAGTATGCACATTATCCTGAATTTACCGCCATACATCGCTTGGGCAATAAAGTCATCAATAAATAAAAAATTATGACCTTTGATATTTTGAAATATATAGGTAGGTACACCAAAATTCACCCAGTTCGATATCGACATCTGACGTTACATAAAACGTGTCTGCAATGCAACATTGGATGATTTTATTGTTATGTTCGTTTGTTTTGAGATAAAAACACGATAAAGTCATTTAAAAATTGAGTACATCGACGGGGACACAAGGCAGACTCCGACGAAGGTTTTGCGACGACAGTCGACATATGCTCTCTACACGGATTTCACTGTTCATACCGCGATCGTTGCATAACTTTTGTCAATACAATAATAAATTTTAAAATAGCTCGGATTGCAACACTATGTGAAGACACAAAGAATAAAGTGTGTCATTAATAACCCGCTGTCCCACATCTAAGATAAAATTAACGCATGATTTTGCGCGATTGTCACCCAATGGAATGCCATCACTTAAAATCAACACAGTAAACGTTCTGGTATTTCGTGAAGAGATAAAATTCTTAGCCACTGAAACGAAGATAGATATTTGAATGACATCATTATGTATAAACAAAACTGGCCCGTTAATTTTTATATTCACTCTTACGTAACTATAGCAGACGAATAACATTCCATTACGGACAAAAGATAATCGTTAGAACTGAAAGCCATTACAATCGCAAATGGTCCATTTATGTCTAGTCGTCGGTTGGTAAACGAGTGTTCATGAAATTTCCGCGATCGTCGGACAACAGAGAAAGCCCAGATCGTGGTAATAAATGAATGTAATAAATAGGTGATCTAAAACTGTGAGGAACAAGTACGGACAAAGCACGTGCCGAGTCCGTCGACGCAAGAATATAGTTGCATCCAAGCAATATCAATGAGGTAGATGATGTACGAGTTAGTATGTCAGCTGAGAACTCTATAAGTCGGCGAGCAACAGCTCCACTGAGCTAGTAATCTGACCGTTCTTTAATCATTATTTTACCTACGATTTTGAAATCACTTTAGATACTAATATGACAAACACGATGTGGTCAGGAAAACAAAATTGTGAAAAACCTCAGAAACCTTAGTTTCGTATTGATTAGATATAGAATATCAGCACAAAGCAAGTAAAACAAAACCCACGCAAAACAAAAAACAAAGAATAATAAAAATCTCTTCAACTTTGACAAGATAAATATTGCTAGCCAACAAACGGCTCTTTCCTCGAAAAAGAATTATCTAGGATGACGGGAATACTTCTCCATTGCCACCACTGGTCGCCACCAAGAATTTTTTTCTTAATTAATTATTTTTCTTAATTACCACCAGTGGTGGCAACAGGGAATAGACCCTCTCAACAGATCAGATATGTTGAACAACGTGACAAAAAGTATTCAGTAACTAACGGCATTCTCGCGAGTTAGGATATAATCGGTTTATTATATTTTGTTGAGAGGTATTCAATACTAATATGGTTAATGATTAATTAATATTTATGTAATTGATGAGTTAACTAAGGGAAATTGGTTTATTCTGAAGAAGGCCCACGCTCACGACGACTTGGCCATGGATTTCGATGACTCCCTCACTCCATCCCGGCCCGTCTCTAATAGACAAAACCATATACTTAGAAAAAAAAAATCCGTATCGATACGACCCGAAATAAACATTTTTTTTATTATTTTACTTCTGGTCGATTGAATTTAGATAAAATTGTCCTAAATTAATGACAGCAGCTTAATAATGAGATCAAAATTCAAACAACATCGTAATGTGTTCGCGCGCAAAAAAACGAATGGCAGCAAAAAAATACCGAAGAGAAAATCTGTGAATAAGCTGACAGGCCCGACGCCAGCTAGTCTGGTCAAGTTAGTCACATAAAAACTACCTGTAGGTCTTCTACCCTATCGTCGAATTAATTACAACGTTTAAGCTTAGGTATTAAGTATCTTTAGCTGACTGCTGAATTACCTGCCTCTAGCTAAAGTAAACTATAAAAGAACTGTAGTACCAGTTCTCTTATAGCTTATTCTGTTGGCTACATACTATTTTGCTCCAACAAACATGTTATTAGCTAAACTTGCAATGTTGAGACACGAAACATCATACCTATAAATAAAACATAACAAAAATATAAATCGACAAATCCTATCTATTTACAAAAATCAGGTCATCCATTAGTAGTTCAGTTGTTTTATTTGACGCGTATATAATCGCTTCAATATCTTTGGAACCCAACAATAAAAATAAATGAAGTCTGTACAGAGTGAGTGTTCTCCACATTACATTTGACGGCAATTCATAAGGATAAAGTATTGAAATGCGATTAACAGTTAACCACCAGTTAAAGAAATGCTTTTTAAAGATGTCAAAGTTATGAGGCGTCGATAATAAAATATAAATGTACGGCTTGAAAATGCAGCGGTCGCATAATTCGGAATGTGAGTGTTAATGTAGCCGACCGTTCACGGGTGGCACATCGAGTTGCGAAAAAGGCTATCACCCGATACATTATGTTAGGTAAATAAATACCTTTGACCTAAAACCGTCAGGCCGAGCACGAAACGGACTGCAAACTGATGCCCGTGGACACAGCTAGCGCGCCCGCTATATTGACCAATTTCAAACGATCTGGCGAAATGACCCTTAAAATCCCTGTATATGGACCACACAGATGGATAACTGTTTAACGGCGGAAAGTAGAATATAAAATAAATAATGTATTACTTCGAATAGCTACGTGAATGTATCTAATAAAGTAGTAGAAACTACTTACATCAAACAACGAACTTTACCTACTGATGAAAAATATTAATAAATAAGGAGGTATACATTGTTATAGTCAAATAATTTAAATAGATTTTAACTACTGGTTTTATTCATAGCGAGAAAACCAGCTTTTACATTGGCCTTATCCTTAAACTATAGCTATATAGAAATAAAACAGTATATTAGCAATCTAACTGTTCTCCAAAAAGTTCCCTGAACTGAACTACATCACATTTTACACGAAGATAAGAAGCTTTTGTCTGAACGTAAAAAGCTCTTACAAACAAAGAGCTTGATTTAAGTTCGGTTTCTGCGGATTTGTCTGTGGCAATTTGTTATGTTGTGGATAAACATTGAGTCGTGAACGAACACACCCCCCGCATCTGATAGCGGGATCCGAGAAGACCATCCAATTTACGACCTAACTGTGTTCTTTACACAATTTTGTTCTAGAAGCACATCTTAAATTAAAGTAGAGTAGGGAAATCGGGACTTGGAAGCGAAACGAGGCGGTTACCCAAGACTTTTCACTTCAACTCCACTAAACATTAGGATTATTAAAAAAAGTTTGTGAGGTTTGTGTTTTAAGAAATTCAATTTTAAAACCTAAGTATACTAAGAGATACCTATTTACTATGTTAGTTAAACGCAGTAAGCAATAACCATTCATACTCCACCTTTAAAAATGTTTTGTGTGTGAGGAACATTCTACTCCTCCTCCTCTCGTGTGAGTAGGTTGCTAACTCTGGTGTCGGAGTTTTCAAACCGCCCAAAGGCCTCCGAAATAGCTTAACGACTAGTACAGCCATATCGATTATTCACACTAGAACATTCTACTGCTTTAGTAGAATCTTCCTCACACACGAAAACTAATAATAATCACATCTACGTGAAGTTTTTGTACCTTCCGGTCTGAGAAATAATTTCAATGCTTTGCAATTTGTTATCATTAACCATGGTAATCAGCGGAAACCAATAAAAAGGAATACATTATTTAAGGATGGAACAGCAAATGGCCTAGTGGAAAATAAAGCAAATCACAGTGTAAACAAACACCTGCTATGCGGACAATCTGCTCACCTGCTATGATTTATGCGCTAACGCCGCGCCGGCATTGTGCTGTCGGGCGTAAACTACGAGCGACCTGACCCCAATGTCCCGCGGTTATTTGAACTTGCGGCTCGAAGGACCAACATCAGGTTACATTGATCGAAGGATATGCAATTGACTAGACTAGGGTCACGCAGCCGGCTACCAATAGGAATAACACGAATAAAAAAAAAATTATAATGACTGACCTCACAGATCACTTGATTCGATTCCCACAAAGAACAAGCATTGGTTTGACGAACATATTATAGCAGCATGTTTGTTCTGTGTATGTGTGTTTATAGGTATTATACATATGTATTATCTTTTTTTCTTAATATAAGAAATCTAAAGAGTTTGTTTCGAAAAATTCTATTTGTACCTACTTATACGATAGCTACATTCATGAGGCTATAGGCTAAAGCTCTTTAGCCTTATTAGCCTTAAATATTGATAATTGTAAAGTAAGTCGGAAGAAAAAGCCTATATTGAATCAAAATCATGCATAACAAACACGTCTCCAAAATTTTCAGTCTCTAAGATATCTATCTATACCTAATGATATTAAGATAATCTTAATCTTAACTAACTACTTAAGAATAATTGAGTATCAACATTCGCATTCTATACTTAAACAGCTCTTATTTGATAGCATTCAAAGCCGCATCAAATACAAACGAACTTCGACGACAACATATGCCTATATATAAATATATACAACAACAGAGAGGTAAAAAAATTTGGTGTCATGAAAAAAGACTCTAGACAAGAAACAGACAGGAGTAGGAAAATTTTGAATCAGATACATCAAAATAAATTAGTTTGATTAGCTACTAATGGGCTCTAATTTTTTGCAGCTTACCTCGCTGAATTAAGAAATATGCTCACAAATTAGTTCATCAAGAGGTTAAGTAAATATAACGGCATTTAGATAATCTATGAAACTTGGCATTTAAATTGACGATTGGCATCGGCTTATTGAATTCGCATCATAGGTGGCACGTATTTTTTGTGCCTTTAAAGACCAACCGGTAATTGAACTCTTAAATGTTCCAAGTTTCTTTTACTGTTAATATTCCCGTGAAAGTTCTTTTACTTGCAGTACATTAAGCGAACAAAGCTGGTCCGAATAATTGGTGGAATCGCAGGAGTCATCTCGCTCTCGTTCCAACACGAGTCGCAACAAATTCGCGCAGAATATTGACAGGCTCACAAAGAGAAATGCAAATTATTTTTAATTGCCTTCCGGTAGAAAGTGGGTGAACCTGAACACGGAACGGGCCGAGTGTCTTGTCGAAAACGCTTGGTGTCGAATTAACAAACCCTGCAGTCTCAAAAAAGCGAGCCAATAAAGTATGTAGGTACGTTTGGTTAGAAGTTAGGAAGATAAATGGTTTATTTGTGGTTATAGTTTATAGTGGTTAGCAACTTCTCCCAACAAGTTTACTGATTAAGTACACGAAGCAAGGTGAAGGAAAATCGCTATGTTCATTGGTATTTTCAAGCATTTGATAACTACGTAGCGGCTTCTGCAGACTAGGAAAAGATTTTCATATTATACACATATTGAAATATAATAACAGATAATACGCAAAAGCTTTTAAAGTAAGGTAGATAGCGCCTATTTCATGGAATTGTAAACACTCACAGTTAGAAAGTATTTATGCATATTATTTTAGTTTCATCAGTAGTTAAAATCCTTGTCCATTGCACTCAGCGTGACAAGTCTCACTTTCTACGGCCCTACGTGTCGCCTCGTTGCCACGGACTTATCAACACTTCACAAGATTGAATTTTAAATCACTCGTCACCGCTCACTGTCTGCCGTGGCCTTTCCATAAAGCAGATATCATTGGACATACACGATCAAAAAGCTTGGCAGCTAATATCCACTTTCCCGTAAATCTGAGTGTCACTTCTGGTGAGTAGATACAAAAAGGCTAAACTGGCAAAAAATCTTAGCAAATGATACCTGGATCCAGAATGACAAATAAAGCTAGAGTTTTTTTTAACAAAGATTCCTAAAGTTATCCATTGACTCGAAGGTGTAGTTGATTACTCAACTACTTCCGAGAGTGACTGTACCACATTAGCCTACACTGGGTTAACGGGTTGGAATTAATTAACACCTATATGTAGGTAAGAAAATGCAAACAGAATGCAGACGAAATTATTGATATTCGACTAATTTGCAGGTGGACTTAAATGGACTTGTATCTGTTGTTTGTTAGTTTTGAATGTCTCAACAAGATATAAAATTACGTTATTATGAGTTATTTTTTTACTCATTTATTTGTAGTAGGTACCTATTTATTTCTGTGGACCGCACATGTGATTATTTCAACTGGTCGTTAATTTACTAAGGAAGGATCGATGACTTTCAGCGAATATTTTACATTTTCTACTAAAACCGAAATTGAGATCTTGTAATCGTACTCTCTGTCCTAGTTCTCAACAGGGCACGATGTATACCACTAGCGCATATTGCAAAATGAAAATGGCTCCCGCTATTGCTGAATCTAAGTAATTAATGTCGCTTTGCGTCGCCTACTGCAGTTAGCCTTTACCGATTTGTAAGTACCGGTGAATAATGTTTCTGATTACGTTACAAAATGCCTTTGATAGCCTCATGTCGACGCGCGAATCAATGTCCTACGAGGGGACTCATGATGTTCATAATCAATAACGTTATAATCTTTTCCTTGTGTGGGTGTGGCTCGAAGGACCATTTGTTTTACTTAACTTTAATGCTCTTATCCAATGCGTCTTCAAAGGTTGGCACAGAATATAGAATAGTTGATACGTCTGCGGTCAGGAGTCAAGTCATTGTTTACCGGTACCGTAGGTGGTACTTATTTTTCTTACAAGAGCCGCAGAATAAGATAAAGCTTCTAAGTACCGGTGGTCCTTTCCGGGATTTGGGAACAAGTGTGGGCGTGATTTATATTAAAATGTAACAAAGATCACATTATCTTGTCATAATTTTAGTTATGGTTATTGAAGAATCACTGTTTCCATTCAGAGATTGGTGCGATTGCTTACAATACCGTTGCTACATAATGCAGGCATCAAAAATATTTAAATATTTATTTGTAAAAAATGGTATTCAAAAAAAAGTGCGAACCGCTTTTCAAAAACGCTGATTGGCTGCCACTGAAATTATTCCGAGTGAATTTTGAGCTAATAGGCATTTTAGAAACCCAAATAATCTATACAGGTTATATTATATAGTTCAAAAAAAATGTTTAGATAGTAACGATATAAAAAATGGCTTTTTAATAAAATATATCTATTGATTAAATTATAATCCATCGAGTATTTCAGTATAAAGTAGGTACTTTATATTGGAGAACTCTGAAGATAGGACGAAACGAATCAAATTGACATTCGCATAGAGTTCGTGAATGCCAGATGTAAGCGATTACTAAACAAATAATCACAGTGGTAGGACAAGTAGCAGACGCTAAGCGGGCTTTTTCGTTTCGTCACTTAGTCAACGCAATATATATTATGAGGTACTTAATTAAAAGATGTCAACTAGAAAGCTGAGGTCGCGGTAATGAGCGGAGCGATTTAAGACTCATTGGTTGGGGAAAAGAGACATTTTTTTTTAATATGACATAATTGGGTGTAACCTCCGCCCTAACACCAATACGGCTTAGGTCGTTGCACCCGTGCCCCGAGACTAGGATGTAACGTCTTATGATTACACCGACCCAGACACCCTTCTAACACTGCAACGCGATTGTAACACGGATTGGCGGCAGATTACCAGGTGTGGAGGCAGTAGCTGTATGCACGAACTTGGTAAAAGTTCTTTTGCAAATTTGGTCTTTTAGTAACGTATAGGTTATTATGTGTAACCTTGGAACGATTGGACCCACAAGTAATTTATAATTTTTTTTAATTTTATTTCATCATCTCTCATCCATTTTCAAATAATTTTAGGTTCTCTCACATCGCTTAGGTAAGACAGCATATAAACCAACTAACTTTTAGGACGGATACGACCTCATGATGAAGAGTAAAATGGAAAACATTAAATTTGCATTAAAATAAAACTTTTATACTCATGCCGCTAAACGTTTTCCTGTGTTGCAGGTGGTATGGACAAACACAACAAACTACCAACTTTATATTCATCCCACAAAGTGCCTGGTGCACTTTGTGGGATGAATATAAGGGATCCAAGCCGCGACCCCACGCTTCAAAAGCAGATTAACCAAGGAGACTACGGAGCTGAAGAATTGTTTTTATTTCAATAACAATCTACAAATCCATGATATGAATGTATCTCTATTATATAATAAATTTTTTTTTTTTTATTATGTGAAAACTTCTGCGGCAATCTGATCAAAATAGAGCTTCTAATAATAATCATAATCTTTTAGTGCTTATCAAAGGTAAGAAGTGTAGATGACAACGTGATTGGGTATCACTGCGATATACTCATTTGAAATGATGTGCTGTGGCGGCAGCAGACATTCATCTTAAGGGGATAAACAGCGTTGTTGAGATTGAAATATAATCCTAATTACTTTTCTAAAGTAAAAATTTTAGTTACTCCTTATAACATCAGCTATCTGCCAGTGAAAGTCCCGCCAAAATCGGTCCAGCCGTTTCGGAGATTAGCTGGAACAAACAGACAGACAGCCACACAAAAAATGTTTTTTTGTTAGGTTTCCTTTGTATACTTTCAAATGCATTTAGTAAAAATCTGTTATTTTGACATTACAAACATACACTCCAATGGTATTTATTTGTACAGATGTATAGATTTATTCGCTGGCTTGACAATATATATCACAAAGTCCTCAAAGTATCAATATATATCACAGGTAATCCTGAATAAATATTTTCACGACTGGCCTTACGTATGCCAATACGCAATATTTCGAAATCTTGACCTTGGACCGTCCATAATTCCTTCATATTTTGGGCAACCTCAGGTAATTTTGAAAGGAAAACTTGTTTCTTATTATTGCAATTGAATTGATGTAAAATAAAATAAAATCTTACAAAATACAATCTTACTTTACAATAATACATTATGGGCTTACCAGAAGAGATCCCACACTATCAATACCTATGTAACGCTTTTTTATAAGGTCAATAAATAAATTTATTATATTATTATTATTAATAGATTGATAGGGAACTTCTGCGAGAGAATCGGATGGCCACTCAAGGCGCTATATAAATAATATTCCTTTATTTCGGAATCTCGGAAGCTAAACTATAGTTTACATTACACGCATTAAGATAAATAAACTAACATCCACACCGAGGAATATAAAGTGAATAGATATAATACAATTAATATTAGATACAAATTATCGTGATCAAAAAATTTTAGTCAAAATATTATCTACCAAAAATTTGTTTCAAAATGTCAAAGTATCAATTAGTGCTAAATGGAACAAAAATCGATTATATCAAAATTAAAGAATATCTTGAGGTCAAAAGCCGCTAGTTTCATGGCCCCACCAGAATTGAGTGTTGCTAGATAGCATTGTGCGTAATCCTAAACGCAGTAATGAGTCTGTCATAACACTGCTTGTCTGACGATAAGCCGACAGTCCCGCCATTAGGGGAATACCCTTGAGATTTATGATGGCTGCTTTGTTGTGTCATTGACGCTATTAGTATAGTATAGTATAAATAGCAGTTTAGCTTTTAAGGTGAATCGCTTACGACAGACTAGAGGTAAACCAAGGTTTAGGGATTTTTTCACTTAGCATTGAGCATCTCTTGTTATCCATCCATAAATTACGTCATACGTTAAGGGGGAGGAAGAGAGGGGGGGTTAGCAAAGAGTGATATTGTGTGACAAGGAGTGGGGGGAACGTATCTCAAACTTAGTGATGTCACTTGCATAAACCTAAAGTGCTAAAACTCTAAATCACAACTGCACCGAAAAACTTTAAAATATTCTTGACTCAACCAATATTTTAAAATTGGTTATTTTTTTCTAGTGCTTAATTAAATAGTTAAGTAATTAAAATATATATTGTTTTGGAATTGCTGTTTTAATTTGATATTTATTATTTAATTATGGCACACCCAGAATGTGACCACATGTGAGAATAATGGAGGGGACCAAAAATCATATAATTAATGTGCTGGATAAAGTGTAAATAATTTATAAATAAAAAATAAATGGTTCCTTTCATTAATTATTAACTTATTTTAATGGATTACATCAGGCAGATATATTTTCTGCCATCACTTCAGTAGCATAAATCTCTAGAAAAGTCAATATGAGGTAGATTATAGTGTAGCTGTAGAGTGACTTTGACCTACCTCACAGTAGGTATACCTGAATATTAAATTAACTTGATGTTATACAAAAATCCCACATATCTGGCTTCACTGTCCATACTTTAAAAAACTTTTCTTTCAAATTCATCCAATGGTTATTGTAATCGATTGC
The DNA here is from genome assembly GCA_921293045.1 of Aplocera efformata. Lineage (NCBI taxonomy): Eukaryota > Metazoa > Arthropoda > Insecta > Lepidoptera > Geometridae > Aplocera > Aplocera efformata. The sequence goes on from OV121045.1 coordinate 7,163,911, forward strand.
ACTCATCTTCATTTCATTGTATGGCACAGAATCCTTTGAAACATGTTCAAACATTGTTTGCTTGATTTTATTATGTTTATTTAATATATCCATGAATCTTTTGTAAATATTGTATTTACAAATGCAAAGCCAGCTTTTTGGTGAAGTTTCCTTTTTCTTTGTCACACCCAACTTTTTTCCTTGGACTGCAACTTCTAACAATCTAAAACAATAAATAAAGCTTGTACTGTAATTTTTTCTGTTCTATGGAATTGTTATAAAAAGTGGAATAGTAGTATATATTGACTTAGCTCTGTCTTCTACTATAGTGGGTTTGATTCCCACCCAGGGCACATATTGATGGTTGCTGTATGTTGGGTTTAAATGTATTACATGTAAGAACTAAAGAAAAAAATTTACTGATGAGTAATCTAAGTATATTAGTGATCTGGTTTCCAAAGTTCTAGCTATGCTTAGTTTGAGGCTAGATGATACTGTGTGAAATGTCCATTATTATATTATGGTAACATCATAAACATACATATATATATCTCATCCAAACATTCCTAAAAACTAGTGATTCTTTTTAGAAATGTTTAAATATTACGTAAGCATCATAATTTTTGGCTATATTTACAGCATTATTGTAGGTATTTTTCAAATCACCCCTTAGGCAAGTTGGAGAGAACAAAAGGCAAACTAGCAAATGGAAATTGCTGAACCGCTCAGTTTGGATGGACTAATGATCCCATTTGCAAAGGTAGATAGAATGAAGGTGGTAATAATTACTTACGGATTACTCAATTTGACCCACACAATGCTACCAGGCGCAGGTCTGATAGTCAGCTCAGTCCTAATATTTGTAAAATTCAATGTGGACTGATAGAAATCTGGTATGATTTTAGGCATGAGAGTTTCACATCTCAGGTCTCTAGTTAAAAGTCTCTGTAATGATTCCTCGGAATAAGGTACACCAGCACCAAATATAAAGTGTTTCACATATATATTTTCACATAGTAGGCTCAAAAGGCTACCTTGAATTCCTAAATGTATCCACCTTGCTATCTTGTCGCTACATGACACAGATAAGGTTCTGTCTCCTCTTCCTGGCTTTGTTCTAACCTGGCCAAGATTATGGTAATTATTTCCGGGTTCCTTGGTGTCTTGATCACAGTTTGGTAAGCATTTTGCACCAGTCCTGTGAATATCAGTATCCAATTTAAATTTCTTATGCACTGTCTCTCTATCACAAAAATCTAACATATGCTTCTTTGTTTTTATAATGTCACCAAATTCATCATCATATTCAGACTTTGGAAAGATAGATGCATCACCACAGGGTAGTTGGCTTGAGTAAAATGCAAATTCGATGTGTTCTTTCAGTTGAAACTTTCCACCACTGTAGATGAAAATTGAGGGCTGATTTTCCAGAGCTTTATCAATGTTATCATAGAGATAAAGAAGAAATCCTCGTCTAGCAAATACTTCAGCGTGACTGTCATTTAGTATGTCACCTTTAGGAGACATTTTTGAAGCACCAACACACTTGGATCCGGTGCCTAAGGAAACAACTTCGACTTCATGATTATTTGTTAATTTTACAATACATGCCAGCACTGTCCATTCCTTGTCTATTGGCTTGCCAGTCTTCGGAGTATTTTTATACAAATTCAGGCAAGTTTCTACTATTTCGTCCACAAGTTCTTTGGATAGGTTAGGCATTTCCTTGTTCTTCGATTTAAATCTTCCGTCTTTTATTCGTACACAAGCACTAACCTTTTACTATTTACTATACCGAAATAACTATAGTGCCGAACTAAGTTTCGATGCCGTTATAAAGTCTATTTTGCTAAAAATTTTAGTTATGGTACGTGAAATGTTGTTTACTAATAAAATAAAATTGAATCCACACCACGGATGTTCTATCAACCAAATTCATATTCTTCTTTTTGGCCTTTTCACAAAGTTCTTATTGTCATAATCAATGTCAGTCAACTGTCACTGTTATAAATTATAGCTACATTTTTTCTGTTTTCACTTCTGGGGCCGGCTATGACAACTAAAGCCTGAAGAATTCATATTTATTTTTACTTTCATGTTCGTGCATAAGTTGTACTATAAGTAAGTACATAATCAATATGCAGATTAATAACTTAAAAAAGTCGTGTGTGACTTTATTAGTGTCGTGAGTGAGTGTAATGTGTTCCTTCTTAGACTTAAGTTTTGTCATTAGTCTTATAATTGATATGTATGGTGCACACTATTGGGAGAAGAGGATGGTTTCCGAATTACAGTTATTATGTAGTGCAGAAGTCAGACTTCAAAATATATAAAATAAATCTTATTGTATTATAAAACAATAAAGATTTATTATTTTAATATAGTTGTCCGGCTGAAGAGAGTGTGCTAGATTTAGACAATCTAGCCCACAATCTAGGTTGATAAATGGCGGAAAAATCAGTGAACATACATAAAAAAATATAAAAATCCGAATTACCAAAATCCTCTTTTTTGAAATTTGTTATATATCTTGTTTTGTTTTAATATGGAAAGAAATTTAAGCATTTATAAAAAAATATAAGTATTGTATCAGTTATCTGATCAGTTAGATGGCGCTGTGTGAAATGTCCAAGAATATTTATTTTATTGTTAAATATAATATATAATCTAAGACACTTCTTAACTAAACTTCATTTTAATCATCACCAGGAAAGGTATACGGGGTCGCAAGTAATTATGTAGTAGATATTGATACATAGCTGATCATACCAAAGCACAAGCCAAGTGTAGATACAATATGCCGCTTTATTTCCTGAATTATAGATTACCTAGGTTCTAACTAGCTGACGTAGGTAAATTCCTTAAATTCACTTAAAGACAGTTTGCGCAGTGTAGATAATAAGGTATCAAATGATTTCCTATCTAAACTGCATAAACTCATCATCAAGAAAGGTTTACGAGGTCGCAAATACCTATGCTCGTTAGTACCGTATGTAGTAGATATCCGCTACAAACAATAACGAACGCTCTATTAATCTTAAAGGGAGTCCGGATACGGATGTTAGGTTCCCAAGCTCATTATGCTGATCGTGAGTAGGCGGTGATGGAATAGGGTAGTTTGTCATTCCACACCTCATTATACCTCGATGACAGCCCCGATCCTAACCACACCACCTTATTTGAATATCAAAAGTTTTTGATGGAATTGATAAAATCTCTGACTAGCTGCAATCAATTAAATATAACAGAATATGTTCTTAATAGAATAAATAAGTATATAATAAGAGTAATTAAATATTAAAATCAACAAATTTAAATAATTAAGCTGTAGAAATAGACGGTATGGCGCAACCCTTTCTATTTTCTACTTGTCGGGAAAAGATGGCAGCCCACCTGATTTAAACCCTAAAGAATGAACCAACGTGATTTGATGGTTCGAAATAGGTATTCAGCATTCGTCATAAAACTGTAATCTGTGCAGGCAAATTATTCATACCAAAGCACAAGCCACGAGTACAATTTGCTGCTTTATTTCCTGAATCATAGATTACCTAGGTTCTAACTACCTGACGAAGGTAAATTCCTCACATTTAGGCTAAAATTGCATGCACTTGAAGACAATTTGCGCAGTGTAATAAGGTATGAAATGATTGTGAATTAAAAGAACTTGATTAAGAGGCATGCCATGCTACATGATCTCGTTACATTACAGCATTTTCCTTACAACGGCCCGTTAAATTAAAATTACACAAGTAAGTTCCTGATTTAGCCATAGCAACTAGGTGGTATTTATTTATTTACTCACAATATAATAAAGCTTACCTGGGCACCTAACCTACTAAAACTGATTTAAATCTAGAGCACGTAATCCTACAGATGATAAAGCAGGTGTTAAAATCAAAACGTAGCTCGGAGCATTTAGTGAAAGGAAAGGAAACAAAGCAGTGATCATTTCCTGGTGATTTACTGTAACTTGTCTCGCATTATTGTAATTTCTAACTATTATCCAGTAAATTTTACAACAACCTAAAAACTTCCCACATCGTCATGAGTTTCTGGAATTTTCTAATATCCTCATACTGACTTGATTACTTTTGATCCAAATTTTCGCTAAAAAGATATATATATAGATCGAGGTTATTTCAGAACGTTTATGTCAGAATCAGAGTAACGTTAGAATAAAAATCCTACATTTGGTTTCTCATCATGCTGGATCGGGATAAAAATAATGCTGCTAATAACAAATCTGGCTTCGTCAATTGCCGATGATCTTGAAAATGACTAGCAAATATAAGCGTTTTGAAGTCAGAGCATCCCTTTTGGAGTTAGAGAGAACTCCAACTCCAGAAAGTAATGAAAAAAAAAACCTTTGATTAAAATTCTCTTTGCGCCCATCTTTTACCACGACCGACGGCTGCTTTCTCGAAACTTTTTCTTTTTAACAGAGAATTATCGTAACACCTACAAAACTAAAATTGTAGTTTTTGTAGATTAGGTATGTAATATATTTTGTACTGCATACACATTTAATTTGCGCCCTAAGATATTATATTCTAAACAATTCTAATTATTCATATCTACAATTCTTAAATGAAATAAAAAATAATTAAGCTTAGTTGGTAGTAGTCCTGCCTTCGAAGATGGTCCCGGATTCGATTCCCGGCCGGGGCAAACTTAGTATGGTGAGCATGAACTTTGTTCTCAGATCTTGGGTATTGGCTTTCTGTGTCTGTCCATGCAACCTGCGATACAGGGAACTCTAGAAGAGGGGACTCATGCCGTTCAATTGATAGTCTGCTTATTAATTTGAGTGGTCTGCAAGGTCGACTTGCATAATAAGTAGGTAGATATTTTGGGAAGTGGTTATCTTATTCATCAGCCAGTCATTCAAGCAACATGAATGTAAAGGTTCCCTAAATTATGCAATGAACAAATTGAAATCGTTTTGAACCAACACCGACCCTCGTCGCCCCCCGTGGAGCGTTCGGGGCTGCACAAAGCCTTCATGCTGAATATAACTTCTAAATCGATTATTGAATGATAAATCTATTGTGATGCAAAGCACCGTAGGTACTCAAGTAGTTTCTAGTTATAAATTTATAAATACATGAAAATGTGCCTACAAATTGAGGCTATCGTCGTTAACGTGAAGTTCCGTAACTACAGACTCTTTAATCATGTGTTACTAGCCACGCCCCGCGCGAAAAATTGACATCACTTTTTCCAGGGTATGAGCAACCTTCATAACAAACTTTATCCTAATCCGTTCAGCCTTTGAGGTGTGAAGGAGTAAAAACTGTCCTACATACCGACAAACTTTTGCATGTATGATAGTATGATGATCTTATATCTTCATAGTTTATATGAAAAGACTGCCTGCGGAATGAATGCGGAATGGTTTGTATCGCAAAAGTACCTGATGCCTATTCTGCAACTACAATTATGTTCATGGCAGTGCTACTGCATGCATGGCCATAACTCATAAATATTGTGCAGCACTAAACATATCACGACAAAACAAAGTGCAATGTGATGTTGCAAGCTGCGACTGCAGCGATATTAATGCTTTACCTACTGAATAGAACAAGGTAGGTAAGAACGAGTTAGTACATATATAAAATTATCTGTGGTTCGAGTAAGTTAGTGTAACCTTTTTTTGTATTGAGGCTTAGATATAGATCAGTTTCATTATATTTAAGGTTGCGTACTGACATCTGAAGAAACAACGGAACCTTTACCTATTATAGATCATTTTTAATGTGTTAGACACAGCTGACTTTTTCCGATTGAATTCAAATTGAATGATGAGAGAATCCAGATGATGTTGGGGGGCTAAAACTATTTAAAAAAGCATGTAATTTGACATGCTGTTAATAATCATTATACTATAATAGCATCCATCATCCATCGAGACTACCGAATTAGTGTTTCATTTTATGAAATTTTTCTACAAGAAATTGATCACGAAATTCTTTCCGATACAACCTTTGAAAGTAAACAAGAGCTTATTTCCTTCCAAATACGAGTGCCCACTCATATTAATAGGCTAGCCCCTAGACCCGTTAATACCCGCTGACAGATGACTTGTGGAGCTCGATACATTACATTGAACCGTTAAACTCCCATGCACAGCGGACACATAAAGATGTCCTTTCTAGGAGTGCAATTAATTGATCACCGGTTGCATCCAACTGGAGGGAAAATTTTATGCCAGTTTGCATGTATGAACCAGTTGACAATTTGCTCTTAAGCTACCTCCCTTATGAAACGCGACTACTATGGCGTGAAAACTTTTATCACTCTTTTTATGTTAACCTGATTTTAGGTGTTGTGGTTGATGGCATTCTAGAAGGTAATAAAATGATGAAGGATATTATAAAAAGTGGAACATCAGTCGCTCGTCAAGAGACGCTGGTGTTTGAGTGGGTGAGCGATATTTAGCATTGATTATTTATCTTTCGCATCTATGCCTGATTTTCTACGTCAAGTCATATAGATACGTGCTGATACTGTCAAAAAAATTACAAAACTATGATAATTCAGGGCATAGGTACCTAGTAGATATTTCCTCTCCGATTTGGTTGATGCAGGCTTTACGGGCCTGTATCCGAAGCCATGTTAGACACGGTCGTAAATTGTCATATTAAGTGGCGCTTAATTTATGTACCAATCGGCTTACAACTGTTGATTTTGCATGAAGACATTAAGGAGTATGAAATTGAGATGTTGGTAAAAGCGTTTCCTATTTGTTTTCGTTTCCGTATGTTTTATTCATTCAGGTGCAGTAACTTAAAACAATAATTGGCTGGACGTCGCTTCCACACGCAACTTGTTTCACGAACGTTAGAGCGTTCACAGCCATAGAGCAGAGATAACACTACCACAGAGTGCGACGAATAGGCGTTAAAAGTCCTAATATGCTAAAATCAGTCTACAAGCGGAAAAAAGTTTTAAAACTTCTCTAGGCTCTCCGAAGTTTCAAACAGCGTGACTGGCCTGATCTAAGATAAGATAGGACTAAATACTGTGCGACCTTAGAACCTAATGTCACGGATCAAAATAAAACGATCATGTCCTTCCTATAGATACCCCACTAATAAAGTTTTTACCAAAACTATAGAAACTTATTTACTCTAATTATCAGGCATCGTCGTTTTTCCAACGTTTTGTATAATCCATTGTTATTTTGTTCCTCAAACAACTATATTTAATTTGATTATATTAATGTTGACTGTACATACATCTTTGGATGTCTTGGGAATTAAATTGACAACTTACATTATAGCTTTGAAAGAAGTGGAAATAAAATTTTAGATGTCTGGGAATAAGCCTACCAAAATACATTATTTAAAACAATATTTTAAATGTGACTATGTACTTAGTAATATAATAAAGTTCTCCATGAGCCCATAAAGTATCGGTACCCAATGGTATTACGTGGGTATACTCTAGTTAGTACGTATTACTCTAGTTTACTATTTCATATAAGAAAACTATCCGAAGCAGTTTTCATTCTCATATAATTCTTTATAATCTGCCGTAACCATAAATCAGCGTTACAAGCGTAGCGCCACAATTCGGCACATGGTCGCCGTAGAATTGGGTTGCATGTAGTAAAACGCAACATCCAAGTAGGTAAATATGCAAAAAATTAAAGATCATTTCCTTCCACGGATCTACGTGAAGACAGCCTACACGGTGCTCTATGGTTGATATCGGATAGAGGAGGGCGAGTCTCGAGGAGCGATCATTAGGCGCGATATTGCTGTCTGCACGGCGGAACACCAGCATAGCTGAGCCTGTAATAACATGAAATACCGCGGTATGGTGGTATACACCACTGGTATTACCTATCAGATGCCGTGTGGCCGGAACGTGCCGCCTGCTAATGTGGACCCGGCACGATTCCGATTTGTTATCGGCGAACACAGACATTGCTGGAAATGCTTTGATATAAAATGGATTAAGCAATAGCTGTTTCTTAATGTCCTAGGTATGTGAATTGTGAAACAAGTAGAAAGCAGTAATTTCTGCACCAGACCATGACGTCTGATATATCCACCAATTTCTTTAAAATTATGAAGTTCTTGGAATGCCTATTCTGTGGGTCTCTTCGCTGATGCTAGTCTTATCCTACCTCAGCTAGTCTTGACTTCCAGTTCTCTGGTTCCCGGACCAACACTGAACAAACGTAAGCTCTGTGGTTACGAAAACGTATAACTCCGGATTTTGGATTGCTGTAACGTAATCATTTACTTATTTCATCCAATGGACAAACAAGTGAACAATGGCCAAAACGAGATCAAAGGCCTAAATGGTCCATATTGTCTTCAACTACAATATTATGCTAATAATCTATAGTTAGCAGAAATTCATTAAGTTTATAATAAGTCCTTATAATAAGTAACAAACTTACTTTCCTTCTTAATGGCATAGCTAGTGAAAATTTTACGCATTTTTTTTTAGCGCGTTTATTTTAGTTAGTTCGCGTTAAACCATTGATATATGTTATATACAATAAATTACAATTTATTTATATTAAAACAAGAATTTACTTTTTTGTTAGTTAGTTTGGAGTCTGCGAACAGTATAATTTACACCTATAAATGTTCAAGGACCGTCCAATTATTACATTTCTAAAATAATACGAAAGCGAGTATATATATAGTAGGTAGGTATACGATTATAAGACAGTTTGCATGAATGAATGGATATTTGTTACCATTGTAGACGGTTCACACCAGAACGGCGAACGGATCTAGATGAAATTTGATACGGAGATAAATTATAGTCTGAAATAGCAAATAGACTAGCTTTATCCCGAAAAATGTACCTGCGGTTCCCGTAGGATGTAGGTAACACCACGGGACGCAGCTAGTATAAAATATAATTGACTGTTATCAAGTCTAGCTCTAGAATGCCAATAACATCCAATAAGTACCAACGCTGGTCTAATGGCTTTACGTTTTATAAAGAGCTCGCCGCTTACAACCTTAATAAACCTAGGGAATTCTAATAAATACTTGGGTGGTCTAATCTAAGCCGCATTTGCATTCTCTAAGCCAGAGTTTTTGTAAGAATAAATATATATATGACAGTGCACTCTAAATTAAGATAATATATATTCATATATGAAATAATTAAATTTTTTGTACTTATCAACTCAACTGAGCGGTATCAAAACAAAATTGAACTATTTCATTTATTGATTTTTAATAGCATTTTGGAGGTAGCTTATGTGGGGCATGTGCTGCAAGAGAACTTGAGTTTCATAAATTACTTAGGTATTTGTATTACATAGTAGGTATAATTAAGAAATTTTATAACCAATGTCATTCGTAATATAATATGTCACAAAATTGTTTGTTTAATTCAATCCTTTTGATGGAGTATAAGATAAATTCAATAAGAAACATGGAAACTGGTTTACTTACAAAGTAAAAACCGAAGAAATAGTAAAAAATATGTCTTGAATAAAAAAATATTGATTTGATTGACACTGCAAGGATCCCACAAGATCTAAATAAATTCAGAAAAATAATATTAAAGTTTAAAATATGTACGATCACCGTTGCCCATCGTATTAACGTGACCATAAATTGGCTACCCATTCGAAGCCATACAACAAAAGAAGATATAATGAATTGTCACATAGTAGATACCCACTTATCAATGTAAATCTAGAAGTAATCATTCATTAAAATTTCAATTGATCAGGTAAAGTTTTTAAATCAGTCACTCTTACTTATTTATTAGGGCGATCTAAAGTCTGCTAGATCATCTAACTTTCTTATACAAAACCAGTAACATAATTCTTAATGTGAATTATTGGCACTATGAATTTTATTTTTTACATGCTTAATAAATTTACTCACTAAATTTTACCGCGAGTCACCTTTCTGCATTACCTATAGGATAAATTATTCTGTATGAACAGTTGCATCTCATCTTCATCCCATCACGAAACCGCAATGAGCCGCGCGTAAACCAAAACACGACTTCTTCCATGCTTCTCTCATTTGAATTTTATTTTCCTCAGACTATTGTTTTAGATTGGACTCTGTTGAGCTATAAGATGAGAAAGGATAATAGCAGCTATTACATGGCGCAAATTCCTGTAATAGCGATGTAATTTTCCACGTTGGTCGAGCTATGCCCACCGAGGAGAGATCATGTCGATATATAATCAGTTTTAGCCATAAAACAGGTTAATTTTTAAAAATCTGCGACCCGCCATCTCGTTATAGTAGGTGGGTAGTTATAAACCACCAAACTACCACATAGTTAAGGATAATAGGTACCTATGAAAGCATGGTCGCCTGGTGATAAAAACGCTAAATTTTAAAGCTCCTTATTTTTTTTAAAGGTTGGATGAGTTTTTTGCATTATAAATATGTTTGATATAAAAAAAAAAAACATTTTTTATATCAAGAATATTTATAATGCCATTAGAACCAAAAAATTGGAAGACATTGTGACATCTACAAATTCAGATTTCGCTCCGTGGCTTAGTTGGTAGTAGCCCTGCCTTCGAAGCGAGGGGTCCCGGCTTCGATTCCCGGCCGGGGCACACTTTGTGTGGTGAGCATGAAGTTTGTTCTCGGGTCTTGGGTGTTTCTCTTGTGTTTCTGTGTTCGTCCATGCCATCTGCGGCACAGGGAATCCTAGTGCAGAGGTATGAGTGTGTTAACGTTGTTTGTTTGTTATATCAAACCACCGAACAGCACCGGATCTATGGAGGGCAAGCCCTATGATAGTGTATGAGTCCAAGCCTATGAGTCCGTGATCCGGTTGTCAAATTAGGGGGTAGCAAATTAAAACTTGACAGACGAATTATGAACTACCCAACATATTCTCATCTTTGTGATGACTGAGAAACCGATGAAATCTATTATACATTTATTTTAATTGTACACCAGTAGGAAACATAATAGGTATTTATAATTCATTATTTCGACTGTGACTTCCACACCACTTTACAGCGTAATTTAGCATTGATTTCGTATTTGAGTTTATTTTTTTGGAGGCCTTTGTCCAGTATTCGGCTTTTTAGGGCTGTTGTAAGCATTTTTTAGTTATTGCCGCGTCTCATAAAAAATCATAATCCAGGGCTGCCACGCAAAAAGTGTTTAGTTTATTTGTTTTATTAATTTAATAAATCAGTACTCAAGTAAGTATTTTGACGTATTGTTTATAAGTTTTAGAAGACATTTAGAAGTGTGTATTCTTATACGCCTACATGAAATGAGCGTTATGTTTTTAAGTATATTTATTTATATAAGTACCTACCTATTCCGTTCATATTATACTGTGTCTCATTTTAGGCTAAGGCTATACCCAACCTAAATGACTTAATAAATACATTTTCTTCCATGATTTATTCATTGAATATACTCCACTTATTATAAAAATGGCTCAAAGTAAATTATCTTTCAAGACACTTGTACAAAAATCTTTTAGTAAAGCTAAAAGTTTTAGTTGTCTTTTGTAAACTAATTGAAGTTTTTATGCAATAAACAATATTATAAATAACTAATAATACACGACTTTGATCATCACAAAAGTGCAAAAGTGTCATGGCCGACTTGCAATCCTACTAATATTATAAACGCGAAAGTTTGTAAGTATGGATGGATGTTTGTTACTCAATCACGCCAGAACGGCTGAACGGACCTGGATGAAATTTGGCACAGATATAGATTACAGTCTGGAATAGCACATAGGTTACTTTCCCGGCACCCCTCGCTTCGAAGTCACGGCTATGCCACGAAGCCGTCTGTTATATAAACTGTTGAGGCCAGTATTGTTTTGCTTCTCAAACATTTTAAACTCGATTTGCTATGGAACAATGCTAACATTGCATTCAAATAAGTTATCCCTATCCGGTAGATTTCAATTCACTCTACCAGATGGCATTTTTAGTTCAATTTTAACAAAAATTGTTAGTGGCTATTTTGCTTTACCCTTCTATTAAAAATAGACTAAGTTTAAAAGATTTATAAAAAAACCTCTACTGTTATATCATTTCATTACGCTGTCAATGCGATTGTCATTGCCATCTCTCAATTGTAAGTATGACATAGGGTAACCAGATTCAACATTATTATGTTGATTCCCAGGTTCTGTGCCATGGTGTCGTTTTATTTGATAAAAAGAAGTCGTAGGATAATTCCTACATGCAATCCATACATGGGTGGGTAAGTAAATCCTCAATATAAAAAAAAATAAGATATTTATTCGCTAGTTCAACTAGCCACTTCGCATGCGCAAAGCCCAGAACCAATTGAACTTAGCTACTAGGTTAGCAGCTAGGTGGCATTTTGTTATTTATCGCTATTTATTTCTTCACTAGGTTATTCTACCAATTCATATACCCTTTACTAATATGATTTTTGTGACCAAATAAATAGACCATATAAAATGGCCCGAAAGCGGGAAGGACGTCTGGTCACACTTGCGTGACGAATGACTTGACTATCGCTGTCACGAATGATCAATCAAACAAAATAAATACTTCTTTAGACAGCCATACATAATTTAGCAAATCCATAAAATAATTGAACCGCATTTCCACAGTAAAGAAAATAAATACATCTCATTTTTATATAAATTCGGGGCAGTGCGAAAATTTGTGTAAAAAATGGGTAACTGGAAGCTTGAAGTTGGCAGAATGGCCATGTACACTTCGTTCCCAGTCGCATTGTTCTTCATCTTCAACCAGCCAAAATACTTTGAGGAATGGGTTACAAATACCAAGCGCCAAATCTTCCCTCCAGAAAACATGAAAGATCGAGAGGATATACAGAAACTAATTCAAGATATGAGGAAAAAACAAATGCAGTCTTTGGAAGGCGAATAGATCTTTCATAATATATAGGTACTAAGATTGGATAACTCGATAATATTAATAAAATAGATAGTTACAATAACTTCTTTTACTCGAAATATATAATAATGGTTTCTAACCTACAAATACTTTCAAATTCTTTATTGCACTTGTTGTAAACAAGATTTTATTATAAAAGTATGTAGACTCAAAATATTAACCCTGCTAGGGCATAATGATGATTATAGTTAAAAATTGCTATTATTATTATGTTTACTCCATGGCGCATAGGGAGGATAGAGAATAATGAAATACAATAAAATTAACAAGTATAAATTTTTATTGAAACAATTTAGTCAGCTTTTAATCTTTTATGTGTATACTGATAACTCATCAGAACTCCTAGAATAGTAGCAAATAGAGAAGCATTCATGACATAAGAAATTCCTATAAATTGTCTAATAAACCCAGCCACCATAGGTGCTACCACACCAGACAAGGATCTTACACTATTTGAAGCGCCAATAAGTGTCCCTCTGTGGTCACCGTGACTCCTTTTCAACACCATCTCTAATGTAATCAACCTGCCCATTGCATTACCAACAGCCAGTGGTATCAACCATATTGTATAAACATACACATTATATGACAAACTCAAACCTATTAATGAGATAGTCATTAACAAAAATACATGAAAATTCCTTTGACTATAATCTTTGTCATGATGGTAAAAGCTATTTATGAAACCTATGAAATAACTAGAGAATGAGCCTACTACTCCCTGGAATGATATTATATAACCCACATACTTAGGTGATAATTCATATTGAGTTTTTAAATACAGTGCATAGTTGGAATAGTAGACTCCCATTGCAAAGCCAACAAGTACTTTGAAAAGGAACACATCCCAATACTGTGACCATTTAATATTATATAATTCTATAATAGATTGCTTGAGGCTACATGACACAGATTGTACAAGATTTTTTGATGACATACTGTATGATTTTCTATGAGTTTTTCTTTTCACTGTTTTGGGCAGGAAATACACCAGACCTGAACAAAAAAGTAAAGGTATTAAAGTTAATAATTATGCAAAAAAAAACAAAATTATGATGGTAAGGTAACAACTTCAAGCTGCATAATTAAAGACAACTTGTTTCAAGGTCACAGAAACTATATTTTTTTTTACCTGCATTTATGATAAAACAGATGCCAACAATGGCAGATATCAAAGAGAAACCATGTTCAGGATTGTCTTCTGTAATATGTCCACCTATAATTGGACCTAATGTGATACCAGCACCAGAAATGGCCATCATCTTGCCATAGATTTCACCCTGCTTCTGTTCATTGGGCTCATAGTCTGGCACCATTGCCCTTGTCAACATTTGAGTTTGTTTGAACAATCCTGCAATCAAATTACATGCTCATAAACTACATTGATATCAAAGAGGTATTTGTCTGTTTATTGTACTGGGACAATCTATAAACATTCTAAATAGTTCCACTCTGCCTACAAAACCCTGCTGATTGAATTGGAGGGATCAATAGATTGTTACAAATTTGGTATCTACTTGGCCCTCACTAACTCATTTTTGTGGGTGGGACAAGTTACAATACTGTAAACTTCTCTAAGAGAAAGCTTAGCATCAGGTGGTGCTTGTTTGTCAAGAGGTAATAAAATAAAGGCAAAATTGAGTTAGGCTAATGGTTCATAATTACTTATTAATTGCAAGAATTAATAATAATGGAATACTGTATAGTGAACTAACTACTGTTCCCTTTAAAAGACATAGACCTCATAATATACCAACTTCTGTTGTTTGCAGGACACAGGCCTCAAAGTGTACCAACTACTGTTCCATTTGCAGGATACAGGCCACATAGTATACAAACTTCTGTTTGCAGAACACAGGCTGCATAGTGTACCAACTACTGTTCCATTTGCAGGAAACAGGCAACATAATATACCAACTAATCCAGTTTTTTTTTTAACATAACCAACTAATCTGGGAACCATTTTCTGGATAAGGTATAGTGCATATTTTCAAATAGTATTCATAGTTCATGGAATCTCACCTAAAATAGCCCTTATAATCAGAATAACAACAATCGAGTTTGTGATACCCATACATGTGTATGAGAGACTGCATATCAGCAAAGTCAAGATTAAAATTGACTTCCTGCCTTTTATGTCACTCAGGCTTCCCTGAAATTCATTAAAAACGTAACTTTAAACATAATATAGGATACATATATATGGATACCAGAAAATTTTGGCTTAGTACAATTTTTCCATAAGAGTGATTAAAGACATACAATAAGAGGCCCAGAACCCAGCTGGAATCCAGCATATATAGATCCAAGTAAGCCAACATAGATGTGATTTCCACCCATAGCCTGAACATGACCAGGCACAAGTGGTATTATGAGTCCAATTGCAAGAAGGTCCTGAAATAAATGAGAATTTAGATTTGTTACTTATTTTATTGATTAAAATTATGTATGTGTAATTTTGTGTAATAATATACATTTTGTGCTTAAAAATGCTTACCAAAAAGGCAACCGTTTGGAGAAGGCAAATAGGAAAAGACATTGTAGATCAGTTGGTCTGTCCAAATTCATTGGAATATTGATGCATTCACTTTATTTTTCTGGTCATAATAGCGTAGTATCCTACAAATAAACATAATTATAACATTTTTTCTTACACTATAGCATTTGTCTAACTGCCATCTGGAATTTTTGTAAATATACATAAATCAGTAATACACGCCACGTATTTACCTATCTACTCCATTTAGGTAAAATCGAAGTTGTTGAATTGCAGTTTTTATGTGCCTACATTTCTATATTTTTTGTTTTATGAAAATAAATAATATTATGGATTATACATCTGTGGTGTGGAAATTAAGAAGAAGAACCCATAGACTAATTCAATATAATATACTACGTCACAGACTAGGAAACAAGATACTGGATCTACCCTAAGAAGATTGGGGAGAAAATGCTATGAGGGATCAGTGTTAGTAATTTAAAGTGAGCTGCCTTTCGTACCAGGGGCATAGGATTATCGTACATGAACCGAAATATCGTAATTATCGGGATAATGTCTATTATAAATACATATATTAGTTATTTTTTTACTATAGTTAATTTTTTTTTTCATCCACCGCTTTCAAATCAACAGAACACTTTCGAACCCAAATATTTTATTGCCTCAGAAAATCACTTCATTCTTCACTTCATTTGAATAAATCCTTTTGTCAGAGCGAATACAGATAAATAACCACAGTATTATAACGGAATAACTGCTTAATTTGTGCGAACATAATCGAAATGATCGTAAATAGGTTATTCGAAATTTGTAATTTTTTTAATATTATCTCCTAACCAATACTCTCCTGATCCTCATCCTGTCCTAATTTCCTTTACCTTTCTCGTGTAAATGTTTCCCTATTTTTTAATTAAAACTGAACCACCTATATTAACGATAGTTCCTTTTCGAAACGCAAACAATACTGACCAAGTCGAAGCGGCGGTTATCGAGTCAACCACAACGAAGTTCACTTTGGAAAATGGTGAATGCACAAGTGCGAAGCCAAAACAAGAGAAAAAAAAAACTATAGGCTATAGCTGATTGTGATTCTGACTGATTACTTATTTTGGTATTTCGATTTATACTGAATATGATGATAAAAAATATGTGTCTGAAATTACAGACAGTTACAGAGGCCACGTAGGTGACGTACATTATTAACGTGAAAGCTACATTCATAATCAGCTGTAATTTGTAGTTATAAAATACTTTTGAAAACAACGTTATATAATAGAATACCTAGTGAAAAATGAACAACACCAGAAGTCTAGTAAGTTAAATGAAAGTTAATTACGCTTACTACCTTACCACACCTGACTACTGGCTGTGAATATATTCCTATCTTGTTAGTAGATACCCAGTTACAGAATTCACAAGTATAATATAATATCATGATTGGACGTGCAGCTATTGCAGTACAACTGACACAAAACTATAATGCCCAGATAAGTCCGACTAGAAAATTTAGTTTCGTATCAACACATTTCATCAGCTTGTTTACTTAAATTCAATAAATTTTATAAACATAAACTGTTAGGTCTATAATATTAAATTTATTATACTATTAAATTAATTAATTATACTTTAAGGTGTTACACAGCTTCAAAAAGCTTCACAGGACGAGTCGTAAAGTATTTGCTGGTGATTTTAAAGCTATTGCAGCTGCTAGACATAAGATTAATGAAGAATACTGCAAAAATAAAAAAGTAAAGGATGAAGACTCAATCAAAGCGGTAAGTTTTATTAATGACTGACACACAGGATCCGCTAATCACTAGGACATTAAAATTAAGTAAAAAGTAGGACTCATTCTTGCACACTGAGTGTTACTGTGTGACTGATTGTGTTTATTGACACACTAACTATGGTCTTCATCTAAACATTTATTTTTGCATGGAACCCTTAAGTCTTTTTCTAAAATAGAAGTAGACTAAGTTACTACTTTTAACATATAGCTGATATGCCAGTGAAAGCCCTGTCAAAATCAGTCCATTCATTTCAGGGCTTAGCCAGAATAAATAGACAAATTTAAAAAATTTTCCTTCGTGATCCTTGTAGGCAAGTCCATTTATTTCTTTTCTTCATAAATATATATATATATATTTAATATTTATTTATTACTTCAGATGATAAAATTCAGTGAAGATGTTGAAAGAGAATTGAAGACTCAAGTTATTCAAGCACAGGAAGTAAAACCTGGTGTTTTTGGTAGGTATATTAAATTTTTTGTATTAAAGAGGATAGTTACATAAAACTCCATAATAACTTGTACCTTCTTTCTTGCAGAGGCAAGGATAACAGAAGACACTTTAAAGCTTGACAATGTTCCTTTTAATGATAAAGCAATAGCTAATGATGGATTTCCATCAAATGGGCCATGTTGTCAAGATCAAGCTAAAAGAAAGTAGAAGAAATAAACCTATTAAAAATTAAGTACATTAGTTTATAAGCAATTTAGTATGTTTAACTAACTGTTCTAAGTATAAAATGTATAATTAAAAATCAAAAATTGTTGTTATTGATTTATTCGATTTCTTTCTGTCGCCAAGCAATGGGGCACTTGCATTGCTGTGTTCCAGTGGAAGGGTGTGGTGCTGGTGCGATCACATGCACGTGAGACGTAACATCCCTGTCTTGGGTGACGGGCGCAATAGAGTGCGACTTGAGGTCTTGCATTGGTCAGGGAGGACCTAAGTCGTATTGTTGTTGTTATGGGCGAACGTACCCATTTAACAACAGGTGGGCCTTCAGCTCGCTTCGTCATTTTTTCAACAAAAATAAAGTGACTCGTTTACAAAACCGTTTCAATTCTTTCATCCTTAATTTCGCGCCCTGAAGAGGTACATCTTACGATTTAAAAAAAAATAAACGTCCGGATGGGCCAAGGAAAAACCATAGGAAAGCAAAGTATTTTGATAAACAATTTATGGGACGAATCTTCAGACTTTTCAGCTTAACCTTTTAAATAAAAAAAGTTCAAAGTTCTGAGGTAATATACATACAGGTATTTTAAAAAAAAAATTGTTGGATGTCAATCGAAAAAACCATACTTTATTTCATACTAGCTTTTGCGCGCGGTATCGCTCATGTTAATAGAGCTTTATCAAATTACATTGGTGTGAAGCTAGTGAGAAATTACTAACTATAAAAAAAAGTGCATTCCCCGTAACAGCGCCATTTAGCTGCCGCCCTGCGGTTTCACCCGCGTAGTTCCCGTTCTTTGGGAATACGGGGATAAAATATAGCCTATGTTACTCGCTAATAA
Organism: Aplocera efformata; assembly: GCA_921293045.1. Taxonomy (NCBI): domain Eukaryota; kingdom Metazoa; phylum Arthropoda; class Insecta; order Lepidoptera; family Geometridae; genus Aplocera; species Aplocera efformata. The sequence goes on from OV121045.1 coordinate 7,182,583, forward strand.
TGTAGCTTTCCACTGGTGAAAGAATTTTTAAAATCGTTTCTTCCGTTTAGACGTGAAAGAGTAACAAGCAAATAAACTCGCTTTCGTTTAAAATATTAAATAAGATGTTTTAGGTATTTTTATTATAATCCTTACTGGAGGATTTAAAATCCTAGCATGATTTTTTATAATCCTAGCATGTTGAGGCAGCAGACTATTGAGATTAAAAATCCATACATCAAGCAAGTTATCAAATATATACAGTACAGGTCACATTCTATTCAACACTTGGCATGGCACTGGAAAAAATCCAAATTTCTTCTTCTTTATGCCTTTTTGTGTCTTTAGCCACACAAATTCTGCCAGTGTCTGGTGTTTGGCTGATAGATTTGTAAATTAGAGAGGCGAAAATCCAAATTTTCTATACATTTTATCGTTGTCATTGTCAAATAATTATTAATGTTTTGTCATTGTCAAACAAAATAAACATCAAGGGAGGGAGGACGTGAGCGTGAGGGAGGATTTCTCTCTTACCCCTTATATACTTTTCCTTGCCTAATTGGCTTGAGATTTTATGTCAGATCTTCAAAATGCTATCTAAAACACTTGCTTCGCGAGCTATTCTACTGAGAATCCTTAAAAAATCCTCTGAAAATCTAAAACAGACCAAAAGGAACGCTGGTCATGGGTAAAGTGTTATGTCATTCATACAATAGTAATATAAATTTATTTGATAGTAAAAACTAAAGACAAAACATACATTGTAAATTAAAACATAATCTGTACCTTTATTACAACATAGTAAGGTCTAAAAATTTGATGCCTTGTTCATTTTCAGGGTCTGGTCCTACCGCATGCCGCCACCTAAGCCATCAAAGAAGACCGTACTTCTAGCAGAAGGACTCGGAGCTATTGCCTGGTGGTGGATCCTGTACCATCTTATATCTGAGCCGGAACATGTCACAGTAAGTTCCATCCCAAAAATGTTGTTATTGTATAAAATAATAATAGTAGAATATGAAATTTCTATTTTTTTTTATACCTTGCACATCATTTATTCAGTATAACATGACAGTTTTTCTATGTTTATTCAGTTAAATGAATTCAACCCTTTGCTTGTTCAAATCCACTATGCAAATCAAACCTATGAGTATTTTCCTACAGAAATTGCGGTGCTACACATTCTCAAAACAGTGTAGGCCAAAAATATTTTGAGGAAACCAACATATGAACCAAAAATGACGAAAACTGACTTTACCATATTGTCTCCAATAGGCCTCTGTGTATTAAAGTCTGGCACAGTATAGTCAAAGAAATCTAGTTTAGATTATAGTAATTATTTGAAATTACAACTGTTTTTTCACAGCTCAATTGGTAGTAGCTAAGCCTTCTGCGCTATAGAATGTTTGTTTCCTAACCAGATATTGATACAAATGGCACAAAAAAATACCATATGTTTGTATCACTAATCTGGTTATCATAGTACAAGCTATGCTTAGTTTAGGCTAGATAGTGTTGTGTAAATTAAAAAAGTATATACACAATAACAATTTGGATGTTTTATATTTGCTATGGAATTATTTTTCAGGGTGAATGGCCTTATGTAGACCCAAGCACATGGTCTAATGAAGAACTTGGCATCCCTCCGGACTCAGCAGGCCCACTCAAAAAGTGAACATGTTTGTTAGATATCTTGAAATTTGTTAATAAATGTAGTTATTTATGAGTAGATTCTCTTCTTTTAGTTCTAGAATAATTATTAACTAGCTTTTGTCCAGTTTCACTTACATCAATATATTACTATTAATTTCTGGATGAAAGGTACCTTATGTCTTTACCTGTACCCCTGACAACTAACTAACTCACATGTGCATTTATTATATCAGCCTAGAAGTGGGCCAAATCAGTGCGACTCAGTGTAAGATCCAAATCTTATACTGTGTCGCATTACTGGTGACATGAGCCGGGGTCGCCACTTACCACCAGGTGGGCCCTGAGCTTGTTCTGTCTTTCTTTCATATAAACTTATTTTTGGTATTCATATACATTAGCTATCATGAGCTACATTTATGAGGAAGGCTATAGGCTATATAGCATCAAGTTCTTGGTTAGCCTTAAATAATGGTATTTGTAAAGTAAGTCGGAAGAAAAAGCGCTATAGAACAACTTTATCCGCGTGCGCTGGTGTAATGGTTTAAGTAAGTAAAATATCATGCAATGTTTTAAGTATATACCTACTGACTATAAGTCTGTTCTTAGTGATTTCCAAGTTATATGCGAGTGAAATCGCGAGGCACAGCTAGTCCAGTAGTTTACGAAATGAAAAGCCCTCGTCAACAATTTTTCATTAAATATGTCAAATGGATGATTAATAAATAATAATAAGTTAATATATAATAGTAGACACGGATGTTTCTGTCCTGCTGCTACTGCTGCTACGGCAATCGTGAAGTCAGCCGCAGAAGGCTGCGCAGGATCGTTTTGATAGATATGAACATTATAAAAAGATATCAAATCTTATTACCTCGATTAAATTAATCGATTTCAATCAGTAGGTATTCGAACAATTTATTGTATTTTTATTAAGATTTAGTTAATGAGTAATAATATTTTATTGATCATAGTTTTATCATAAGTACATCTGTTTAAACAAAGATGGTAAAATAAGTATTGTTTAATCAAGTACCTGCATAATAAGAAATACGAAAATAAGACATTTGAAAATTTTAACGGAATATTTTAAACTTTTCTATAAAGCTACAAATACTGTATTGGACTTGGGACTTTTGTGAGTGATTTGATTTCATTTTAAAAACATGTGTAATTCAACGGTCGCTGGTTGAAGTTTATATGGATAAGTCTCATTGTTTCAATTAGTCAAGAAAAAGTAAATTATTTAATTGCTTTAGACACGAGTGGCGCCGTCTATCAAGTCGAAAGATTTTTCTAATAAATTAATTTGAAACATATCCTTAGTTCCACTACTCGCTTCAAGATGGCGTCACTTTGCGACAAATGCAGTAAGACAATTACGGATCGACTGTTTATTATCTGCTCGCTATGCAAACAAAAGCTCCACTTGATGTGTGCTAACGTATCAGAACCTCGTTTTCGACTAATGGAACCAGAGAAGAAAACTGGATGGATATGCACGCCCTGCGTTGACAAGAAACCCGTTGGCTTTGTATCGAGTATTCCCGTTAACAAGGTAAGGCAAAAGATTAGCACACCTGGCTTCTCCACTTCACATGACAAGAGCCTTAGCAGCATAAATATTCCCGTGAGAAAAAACATAGCAGTGCAACCAACTCCACCGCCAGTCATGTCCATGTCACTATCATCAGACCCACCCTGTGCACAGCATAAAGTCCGCGACCAGGAGGAAGCTATTAGTAATGGCGACATCATGACAGAGTTGTTAAAATTTCGAGAGCACGTTACAATGCAACTGCTCATGCAAGATAAGAAACTTAACGACTTAACAAAGACTTGCAAAGAATTTAAGAATACTCTTACTGAAATTCACACGAAATATGACACATTAAGAACAGATGTGGACAATTTGTGTATATCTTTTGATAAAGTCACGGACAAGCAGGATATGTTAAGTAGTACAATTGAGTGTGCACGTACACAATTAGAGGAACTGCAAACAAACAAACATCTATTGCAAAAAGAACTCAGTGTTGCAAACATTAAGCTAGCGTCAATGGAATCTAATGTGACTCGTCAACAGATCCACACAGCCTCTGCCTCAGGGCACTCCTTAAAGACGACTATTCGGACTACTCAAGAGGCTGATCTTAATATGATAACAACCACAATTGCTGGTAATAAAGGAAAAGAAGTACGGAAAAAGGGGTGTATTCCTCCAGTTGCCGACGATATCCCAAAGAATCCATTTCCTACAGAAACACCTGTACAGAGTTCAGAACACCGAGAAAGTGAGGTTTCCAGCGAAGACGATACGTGGCAAACAGTCCAATATAAACGTAAAACCCAACGTCTGGTGGTTATTGGAAAATCACAGCAACAAAGCCAATTAAAAGCTGTGGAAAGATCAAAGAAAATTCACGCATGTTTCCTCAAATCGGATACCACGGAAAAGGCCATAATATCGCATGTGGAGGATATCTGCAAAATATCTGGTTTTCATGTCGCCAAGTTGAAATTGAAGCATGACTACTATGCGTCGTTTGTCATAACGGTTCCGGAAAGTGCATTTGATCTGCTGCTTACTCCTGAGTCATGGCCAGTTGGTACGGAAGTGTGTGAATGGTTTCCTAGAGGAGTCAGGCGTGCCCACCTCCGCTCATCTGGCAAGGAAAATACCGAGAAGGGAGGACAAGACCAAACAAAGAAATAATTCTAAAAACATACTACACGCTGTTTACCAGAACGTCAGAGGCCTTAAGACTAAACTGCTGCAGTGGCGAATCAACATCAATTTATTGTTAACCGATTTTATTGCTGTGACGGAGACATTTCTGGATCCATCGGTAACTGATGCTGAAGTGGCGCCACTCGGATGGAGCTTGCTCCGGCGCGATAGAGGAACTAGGGGTGGCGGAGTTCTCCTCGCAGCCAGACCGGGCATAGAGCTCTCTCGTCAGCAACATTTAGAGACCGCGCAAGGCGAGGACCTCTGGGCGTCATTCGAATATAGAAACCGTATTGTATATGTGTGTGTGGTATACATCAAACCCTCGGCAAAAGATGAGGACTACATGACATTTTTCTGTAAAGTTGAAGATAATATGTCAGAGCCATTGTATAACTCACGTGTAATTATTTTAGGAGACTTAAATCTAAAAAGTGCGACCTGTACCATTAACAACTATGTGTATTATTTTCTAAATTTTTGTAATATTGTAGATTCTAACAACGTAAAAAATGAATTAGGAAGTAAGCTAGATGTTGTCCTTACAAATGAACACGTTAAGGAGGTAAGCGTATGTGCGGCAGACTGTGGTTTAGTGGAACGTGCCGACCGATATCACCCACCTTTAGATATCTCTTTGAATATCGAGGGTGAAAATACAGTAGTTCAGTTGGAGGCTAGTAACATAGATGCTTGTACTGATTGGAATTTCAGTAAAGCAAACTTTTTCCTACTATATGTATTAGTTAATAACCTTAACTGGGATGATATTCTCGAAGAGGAAGACGTAAATGCTGCAGTAGATCTCTTTTATTCTAAACTGTATAACTGTTTTAATCAAAGCATTCCAAAGAAACATCGCAAATCTAAATGGGGTCGCAGATATCCAAGTTGGTACACATCAGATATTATTTGTGATATTAAATTGAAATGGATTTTGCATAAAATCTGGAAATCTAGTAAGGATCTGCACGTTTACAGCTTTTTTACATCTATTAGAGCGGCAGTAAAGCATAAAGTGACAGAAGCTTACAATAAGTTTACAACGAACATTCAGAACAATATACATAAAAACCCTAGAGCTTTCTGGAACTATGTGAAAAGTCTAAAGACCAAAGGAGGATTTGACCCTTGTGTAACACATAACGGTGTCAAATTTACCGGACAGGCAGCTGCTTCAGCATTCGCGGATTACTTCAGTAGCGTATTTTTACCGCAAATACCGCATCTAGATACAGATGCAATATTACCATCTACTACTAATGAATACCCTGCTGTAAGAATTGTTAATTTCACTAAAACCGAAATAGAATGGTTTATACAAAAACTTAAACCAAATAGTTCGATAGGTCCGGATAGTTTGCCTCCATATATAGTTAAAGCCTTTAAAACCCAATTAACTTCACCCTTAGTCCATATTTTTAATTTATCACTACAAACCTGTACTTATCCATATGCCTGGAAGCAATCTCGCGTTGTGCCAATCCTAAAAACGGGTGATAAATCTTTAGTTAGTAATTACAGACCCATTGCAATACTATCAACGCTAGGTAAACTTTTTGAGAGCATCATACATGCTAGAATTTATAAACAAGTCGAGCCGTATTTAAACGATGCCCAGCATGCGTATAGGAAAGGCCGCTCTGTAAATACCAATCTTCTCACTCTCGTAGACTACATCTCATATAAACTTGACTCAAACACCCAAGTTGATGTGGTTTACATTGATTTTAAGAAAGCTTTTGATCACGTAGATAATGACGTTTTGTTAAATAAACTTAGCAAATTTGGTTTCACTACCCCGTTACTAAAATTTTTTGCAGACTATTTACGAGATCGAAATCAGTTTGTACGTCTCGGGTGTTTTGATTCATCACCATATCATACGCGATCAGGAATAAGCCAAGGATCCTCGTTGGGTCCTTTACTCTTTACATTAATGGTTGATGACTTAGCAAAGTCCCTTGTTAAAGCAAAGTGTCTGCTTTACGCAGACGACCTTAAACTTTTCGCTTGTATAAAGTCTCTCGATGATTGTATTGCACTTCAAGGTGATCTTGATAGGGTGCAGTTATGGAGTCACGAAAATAATCTCAGTCTAAACATATCCAAATGTCAAGTTGTCAGTTTTAGCAGGTCTTTACGGCCTATAAACATGCCTTATCATTTATATGGGGAAACACTCAATAGATTTTTGTCAATTAAAGATCTAGGCATCGTTTTCGATTCCAAATTATCATTTCATGATCATATCAACTCACTTGCTGTTGATGGCTTTAAAAAACTTGGATTTGTTACCAGAAATTGCAGAGATTTCTCTAACGTGAATGCCATTAAACTTATATACACCTCGTTAGTAAGATCTAAGTTGGAATCAGGGGCCTGTGTGTGGAATCCCCATGAAGTAACGTATAAGTTAATCTTAGAGAAAGTACAAAAGAGATTTCTACGATTCCTGTACAAAAAAATATACGGCTATTACCCCTTTATGTACCCCACAAAATATCTTCAGGGTACATTAGGGTACAACTCTCTGGAAACCCGTAGACTTCATGAACAGATCCTCACCATTTGTCGCATCTTAAGAAATATTATCAACTGTCCGGATCTACTGAGCGAAGCAAGTCGCCTGTGTGTACCGGAAAATCGCACCAGATTTCGCCCTGGGCGAGTACCCCTGTTTGCTCCTATACCCGCGCGCACAGCAGCGCGCCAGCAGTCCCCAGTCTGCCGTGCACAAAGACACCTCAATGACATACTAGTAGAAAATAAACATTTTGATGTTTTTATAGACAAGTGGCCGGCACTAAGTGCATTATGCATGAGATATTGTGAGCAGTTAGATTTTAAGTAGAAGGGTGTTGTTTTTTATTTTTAAAATTATTTTTTATTTTATTATTAATATACTTTTATCATGTTTCTATTTTCTATTTTCTCTTGTAAGATACTGTTTTAATTTTTTGTGTTTGCTTATTTTTTATATTCTAAGATGTAACAATTTGGAATGCTGTAATGTTACACTTATAAATAAATAAATAAATAAATAAATAAATAATAATTAAATTTAAACACAAAAATATGTATCAATGTCTTCAATGTACAGAATCGGACCTGTTACAGTTTGATTAGAAGTAGGTTTATAATGTGAATAGATTTAAGAGTTACAAGAAATCCAAATAAATAAAATCTTCATAATAAGTATGAGTGTGTACTGAACTTGTCCAAAGTAGGGCGATCAACTGTATTATTATTGTTTAATGTGTGGTGAAATAATAGGTTATCCTTCCATTATACCAATACAGAAGAAAGTGTATTTATATATAAAAGATTTACTTCAGAGTAACCAAGACGTCCGCATTCATGTGATTGTGACTGATTATTCAATAAAAATTAATAAAATTTTCAATACAGTTGTTTTTCATTATTTTGTATGTCTAACATCAAGTCTTGTTATGTTTCTCAATAAGCCATGCAACATGTCTCGTAGATAATCTCGCAAGATGAATTAGCCTGATAATCATTAATGTGAATCAAGAATAACGATACAAACCTTTATTTCGGTATTTTAAGAGTATTCAATCATACTTATTCATACACTTTTACTAAAACTGAAAGTATATACGAATAGCACAAAACATATATCCAAATTTTTTTTTATTCAAGCTTATAAAAAGCTGGTAGAATGTAGTATCGTTTCATTGCCGCGTCATGTGACAGCTTTGAAGTTACCTGACACTTTGACACAATCAAAAACAGTGAATGAAATCTCCAATTGCGAACGCTTCGTGTAATTTTTGTTAAGAAATTTGATAATTTCTGACTACGGCGGTTCTATATCAGTGAAATGTGTGGTACTTTTATTGACTCACTACGTGCATGGTGATGATGTGAAATAAGTGAAATGTCCGAAATGGAGACAAATGCAAATCAGAAGGGTGAGTAGCTTGTGACTTCAAATGATTATTGTTTGTGTATGAATAACTGTTTTCCACGGATTTTGCGACATACGACTGGCTGATATATGTTTTATGAAGCCTATGATGCTTTTATGTGACATTTGGTTGTCGGTGTATCCAAAAAAATGTACTAAACACACTGACATAGTTTCGATCGTCGCATAGAAATCGGCTTATCTTGGTTGCTTTTTTTCATCTTATCACAGAAAAAAATATTTTTAAAAGCCTTTGTGTACGTACCTAGAGAGCATTTGATGTAAATATTTACCTTTACATTTATGGCATTACTGTCCTTGTGTAGGTTTGTATTCCCTGATGTGTGACTCATTGTGGTGTTTGTGATGTCGATATTGACCGTAATTAATTTCTTTAACAGTGTCCTGTATGGTGAACTATTTGTATGAAGCGTCTGAACCTGACGAGTTGACCATCAGGCCCGGGGATGTTCTACGGGATGTAGAGAGACTACCTGGAGGCTGGTGGAGGGGAGAGCTGCGGGGACGTCGCGGCATGTTCCCCGACAACTTTGTGTCGGTCCTGCCAGAGACTAACAGTACTAGGTAAGTGACATTTCCTGCATACCAGTGTACATCAAAACATTACAATGTTATAAAAAAAAAATCTGTCTAGCGTTGTTCCGGTATCCTTATCTGTAAAGTAAAGTCTGTCTCTGTGTATGTGTGTTTGTTACACGCCTCAACGGCTGGACGGATGAGGAAGAATTATGTTATGAAGGTAGCTCATACCCTTGATTATGAGCTACTATGGATTATGAGGCTAATTATTATCTCGAAAGTGAAGGAATTCAAAGATTTGTAATGAATCGTAACAAACATTTTTGTGCGCTTAAATCGCAAACGCTGGCTAAACCTTACGAGATAGTTCAAATTAATGTACTACGGAATTGTATATCAAAAAGATCGATAAAAAAGTCCGCGATGGTATATATTTATCCCCTAAGGATAACCCACAGTAACCATTTTTATCTGTTACGTATTTAAAAAAAATAAAATGTACAAAATACTAATATTTAAACATGTAGTAATAACATTTTACAATAGTCAACATACAGTTATTAAATTAAACAGTCAGCTATAAATCCGATAGCTATAAACAGCTGAATTAAACAAATTTTATTTAAACGAATTCACTGAACTGGTTTTTTTTTATGCAACATGATACAACTTATATCTCCGTGTACATAATCTGTTTCATAATAGTGTGCAACCTTTGCCACATTTGTGTCGGAGTCTAGTTCACCCTAGTTTACTTGTACTTTATTAATTAATTCGGTGTCCGTTTGCTGTTAGCTTGTATTGGATAATGTACTGAATTTACTTTGGAATATTTCATATCTGACAGATCCAGTGCCTATTTTAATCATGTCAAAAATTAAACATCTGAGATTTTGGTCTGGATGGAGGCAGACGCGCGAGCATGATGAAAGGAAATCGATAAGTGACTTTTATGTTGTGACCTTTGCAACTCAATTAATTAAATAATAATAAACGTACGTTTACACATTCATACCCCTGCACTAAGATTCCCTATGTCGCAGATGGCATGGACAAACACATAAACACAAGGTGTGCCCCGGCTGGGAATCGAACCCCGGACCCCTCGCTTCGAAGGCAGGGCACCAACTAAGCTACGGAGCCGTCAGTCGCAGCAACTCTGTCCATATTCCGTTTACATGATATTTTCATGGTCTAGAGCGTGCTAATGTGGTTTATAGACAGTTTATAATGTAAGAAAAATTTGCAGCTAAGAAAAGTTCCCTCCGTGCCAGCTTCTAATGTTCCCACTGCAGGGACACCGGCCTACTCTCGATAATTGAGAGTGAATGGGCTTTGATCTACCACGGGAGCCCAATCCGGATTGGTAGATGCCACATGTTTTCCAATTCATGGTTCTAAGAAATTTTTCTAAGACATGGTACTAAGTTTCCTCACGGTATTTTCCGTCACCGTTTCGAGAACGTGGTATTGCGCACATAAATTTTTCAAGTGAAAAAACTCATTGGTGCACGTATGGATTTGAACCAGCGACCTTCAGATTGAAAGTCGAAGTCTGTGCCCCTGGGTCACCACGCTCTCAAGTTTCTCTCATCAAGGCATTAATCTTATCTCATCATTAAAAAATGCGCTGTGGTTGTCAATTATGAATAAGGTTTTGGAGTGGCATCATTACGAAGTTGATGTTTAATATTGGTTGCGGTTTCAACTATTCGGAGCTAATGTCAAAAACATTTTGTCTTTGTGTCAAATGGATCCAAACTGTGGCGCGCTATCTTCCGTGTCAATATCTCTGGTAATTTTTTCACAGCAAGTCTTTAATCGGAGGGACTATATATTCTAGGATAGATCCAATTTATGATATAAAATAAAAATTCCAGCTTTCATTTTTTTGGTCACCATGACTTGTGCCCACGATGCTTTCATTATATTGGCAGACTAGGGCAATGAAACAGCCACGATAACCACGTGCACGTACTACTAAAACCTAAAAAAAAAAGTGTAAATGGTTAAAACTCGTCCGAAATCACTAGCCATTTAGATAAAATTAAACCAGTTCGTAAGAATCCGCTAAATAACGTGTTATTGCTATGGTTATTTTTACAACAATACCGGTCTAGGAAATGTAGTATGCTTACTCAATCAGTGATGTCATTTATGGCTAAAGATTGTGTCAAACATGACCTACCTTTGGTTTGTGATCTGTTGTGTTTAATCGAAGATTATAAGTGTAATTGCGGCCGTGTTGCGTGTCCCCTCAGTAATTATCAAGATGTGCATAGTCCTCCGTATTGAGGAAGACCGCTTGAGATACGAAGCAACGAACGATCTATGTATGAAATCGTATGAGAGACGCCAAACGTGTGCAAAGTGCTTGTCGTTTTGTATCTGAATAATGTTTTGTTGTTAAGTCTGCCTGCAAAGCAAGGGGTCGCGGTTTCGATTCCCGGTCAGGGTAATCTTTCTGTTATTAGTGTTAGCGTTCGTCAATTGTGTGTCAATGTCTCCTGCGACAGTGAATCCTAATGCAGGGGTTTAACTGTATATGCGTTTCTTTGTTTTGTTAATGTGCTGGAACGAGCAGATGGTTCGCCTGGACTTAGCGGTATCCTCTGCCTGTAATGACTATAAAATATGACTTAGGTCGTGCCCTACTTAAAAATGTGAATACTTAAGTCGTATCCCATTACGTCCGTCACACCGACCTCCATATAAAAATAGAGATCCGTGGTCCGTCACCATGAGACTTGAATATGAATCATCTCATGTGCCTGTAATTTCACCGGCACAGATACACGCAAACCGGAACACGGAAATGCGAGTACATCAGTGCTTATTTGCATAAACGGTTATGGTGGCTTAATTTTTAGGGCTCTAAGAGTACGGAAGCAAGTAATAACTTAAATCCAGTTTCTAATATATTGACAGGTGACTAAAGATACATTAACCAACGTACCATCTACCTGTTGAACCGCAATAGGTAGCCGATTGAAAGTTTCACAGAATTATTTTATAGTGGCGGATATAATGACAACTACAATTGGTGTGACGGAACTCTCGGTGTGCGAGGCCGAATCGCTCTTGGCTGGTTGATTTTAAACTCTGAAATAAAAGTTTTGTCTCTATTATTAGATGTGATTCATGCTTGTGATCTTTACGAATACTTGGCGGCACTTCACTTGTCTTAGCGTATTTGTGTATAAAATATGCTAAATAGGATTTGCTTATTCAGAAACCTTTGATACTGAGAGTCTTAAACCTGAGAAAAATAAATCTTTGCTATTTAGGTATTTGTGCAAATTAGCAAAATATATCGAATAACCTTCTACACATCAACGTATTTGGGCAAATACAAGAAATACCCGAATACACTGCCCCAAGTGAAGTGCCACCATTACGTTGGTATAGTCCCGCTTGCCCAAGTCAGTCTCACATGTTCGTAAAATCGTAAGTACTGTGCAAATGGCTCGTAAACATAATTGAAAACTTTTACTGCAGTCCGGTCGGTCCGTAGATGCACACCGGATAATAGCGAAAGTGGTCCAACAAACCGTAACCAGTTTTTTTGTGAAAATGATACGCCTGTTATAATTTAATATTTTTTCGAATTAGTTGAATGATTGTGCATGTTATCTAATCGCCGATAAGCGATAACGAAGTTCGTAGACGCAGTCCGTGTTTGCGGTTGGACCGAAGGTGATATATCTTCACCTGCTTTGAATAAATTTGGACTGATATTAAAAATCTTTTGTTCTTTCCTAGCTGTGTCATTCTGATTCTGAGAAAGTGTGTGACAAAGTAGAAACCTTGTGTTGGTCTTCGGCAATGTAACTTGATATTAACTTTGGTTTATAATTAGCGATTTATATTAAGTGCAAGATTTGATGCTAACTCGCAAATTCAAGTTACTCTTCGGAAAGTCTCGCAGGTTTGTAGTAAATGACCTAAATACTTAAGGCTTACAATAATTTCCTGATGATACATTAGTCAATTGGCACTTGCTATAATGATTCGATAATCAGCTAAGTAAAAATGATAATGATACGTGCCTATGACTATGAGTTGAAGCTATACTTGGAATTTGAATTCAAGCCGATTACGGTAAACGAGTGGGAGTCACTTTCTAAGGTACATAATCTAATCGAGAAGGATGTTGGTAGAAAATATAAATCGTTTATGGGAACTTGCGCAATAACAAAAATCCGACGACATAGGCGTGAAAAACATTATGTATGGTGAATGGAGTGAGAGCGTTTTTACCGAAGGGTAACGACGCCAACTGCTAATCCGAAGTCTCTGGTTTAAATTCAGAGTCGTACCAAAAAGATTCACGTCTAAAAGTTTTTATTGATTTTAAAGACTTCTTTAAATGGCGATGGCACCAAAAATCGGAAGATAGGTGGCCTCTATATATTACTTTAATGTTTTATTGTACTTTTGTTGTAAAAAAATAAACTTTATTCGTAAAATTATTAAGTTCAAGTAAATTTTTCTATTAGCTGTGGTGATAAATTTACCGTTAAAAAACACTTACAAACTATAGCATGAACCAATGTTTTTTGAACTTTGATACGTGAACTTTCATACAAAAACAACCGAGTGTTGTGATGTCCTGCAGCGGCGACCCACCTAATAATGGTGCGGACGACCAAGTTAATTTCTACACAACAGACCCGCCAGTCATTAACATTTTACTATTAACCTTTACCAACAATAAAGAGACAAAAAAGATTTGTCATTTTTCAGAAACATACGTATTGTACTAATCGCAGGATTTCCTAGTTCAGGCATAGTGTAACTGTTGCCTTTAATTACATATTAATTGTAGCACTAAGTCAATGAATTAAAGATTATTTTATTTAGTTGGTATTGTGGGATTTTAACCAGCTATTTCCGATGAAAAGTTTGTAATCCTTGCCATTTATCAAAACTTATACCGTGATGTTTGTTCGTATCGTGCAGACCAAGCGGCGTCCAGGGTCGATGTCGCGCCGTATTCAGCTACCAACCGGCCAACCCGGATGAACTGCCTCTCTGCGTCGGAGACGTTCTTGAAGTCCTCGGAGAGGTAAGATTTTGCTCCGTTTGTGTTGAGTTGTATTACTGATATGGGCAATATAGTCTAACCTCAAATGGGCCATCTGCTTGGTCTCAAGCAGTGGCCAGTGACTTGGTGGAAGTCTTTACGCCACTCATCCAGCTATTGATTGACCGAACTGATTAAATTATTGGCCCGGAAGAAGTAAGTCATTATATCAAAGAATAAACATTATTGTCATTTGAAATGATGACTACTATATCAAACATTTCGTGGTAATCGAGGTTTAAATGCAACATAATTAAATGTTGAAACAACACGCCTCGTTCTGAACACAAAATGTCAAAAGCAGTTTATTAAACAGCATGTTGACTCATTTTAGTGTCTAAGTCCTATTCTATGCTTTTATATAAAAAACAAAAATTCTTCATCATTTTACAAATTGAGTATATTTGTAAATATTTTTGTGTATTTCCCATATTCCTGCCCTACTGATCTGCCCTTTCCTAATCCTAGTCCCGATCCCTGTTGATTTTCCACGTTTAAGTTTATTTCATTTTTACTTTAAAAAGATGAGAAAAATACTTTAACTTGAAGAATGGCATTACACAAGCCATAGAGCCAAGAAGAGAAGAAGAGAGCTTACTTGTATTATTCACACGCAGGTAGAAGAGGGCTGGTGGCAGGGCAAGAGACAAGGCAGAGTTGGTGTGTTTCCTTCCAACTTTGTCGTGATGTTGGATCCTCCAACTTCTACTACACCTATTGAGCCCGCGCCTGCTTTGCCGCCCAAACCTGGTATGTATACCTATCTCAAATGAGATGCTAATGTCGGCAATATTCTTTTACTTCATACATGTTGTACACTTCTACGGACGCGAGCAAATGGACCCCCAAAATCATACAATATGAACGATATAGAATCAATTCTGAGAGCGAGTTTGCGAGTTTTCGCATGGTATTTACCATATCTATTCGTCATACGTAATGCCGGTCCGCACTCACTGTTTACTCACACGGATTCGTCATCTCATATGATTGTATCGCTTATTCAATAAAGTATGGCTAATAGGGTTAAGTGGCACAATCTTCCTGCAAATTGTTGGGACTCACACCAATCATAATGCTATCCTTTTTAGGCGTTTCGATAAATATTGTCGCCCGATCAGTTGGTAATAGATTTTTTTTAAAAACAACTTCAACACTCATACCTCAGCACTAGGATTGCCTGTGTCGCAGATGGTATGGACAAACACATAAACACAAGACAAACACCCAAGACCCGAGAACAAACTTCATGCTTACCACATAAAGTGTGCCCCGGCCGGGAATCGAACCCGGGACCTCTCGCTTCGAAGGCAGGGCTACTACCAACTAAGCCACGGAGCCGGTGGCGATGTGCTCAACACTTTTCACTACATTTCCACGACACTTATCCGCAAGGTGAAGTTTGGCCTATTGCGGCTCTACCTTTTGTTTTTTTTTGTTTCCACCTTTATTCTTCCTGCATGAAGGTCGGAGACATTTTTAGGCTGACATTTAGTAATAATTACGGTTTAGTCTGTTTTTGTATATTGGGACAGGGATACTTGTCAGTAGACGTGTGTATTGGAACAATGTTATGCTAGTTTTTACGAAATTGGTAGGAGTTCTGCCTTCGAAGCTACTGGGCGGTAGTAGCGGTTGTATTTATACTAATTTATCTATAATTTGTTGCATAATTTTTCAGCAATCGAAGTGATGACCAAGTTTTACAATAGGCAGATCCTTAATGGACCACTGTATGGATTACACAGTCAACTAAATGTCCTATTCCTTTGTAGTGAAGGAGCAGTGTCGCGTCCTCTTCCCATACTCGGCCGTGAACGAAGATGAACTCACACTTGCTGAAGGGGACATCGTGACGATTATCTCGAAGGAAGCGCCTGACCGCGGCTGGTGGAAGGGCGAGATTCACGGTCGTGTTGGACTGTTTCCTGACAATTTCGTACAGTTGCTGCCAGCTGGTGAGTTTTTCGGGCATACTCTATTTTTGTTATAAATTTGTTGTAGGGCAAAATTTGCAAATTATATTTTCCAGTTGCTCACGTCCGTAGGTGTGTACCCTTTGAATCCCTACACGTACCGCCTGTGGTGGTGCTAAAGGAGTAACCAAAACTAGCAGTAGAACTTGTGCAAAGTTCGCCCGGAGAAGTACTGCCTCCACACCTGGTAAACTGCCGCCAAGCAGTAATGCTCTCATTGCTGTGTTCCGGTGGAAGGGTGTGGGTGCCGGTGAAATTACAGGCACATGAGACGTAATATCCCCGTCTCGGGTGACGGGCTCAGCGGGGTGCGATTTGGGTCTTCTCATACTTCGGTCAGGGAGGACCTAAGTTGCATTGCTGTTGTTATGGGCGGAGGTAACTACTTAACATCAGGTGGGCCTCCAGCTCGTCCTGTCATATCGGTTACATAAAAAAAAGCTCTAAGAAATGTTTGTACTTTAAAATAAACTTGGTAACTCTAAATTTAAAAAAATCGAACATACGTGACGCAGCAATGAAGATTGACAAAAATTGGCTTTCGTTGTGGTATTCGGTACCCACTACATTAATAATTCAATTGGTACGACTTTCATTTGAAGTCGAGGTTAATATGTAGAATGTTTAAAGTACTCATACGTTTTAAATATGGAGTCACTTAAATTTGAATATCTGACCTAATGATTATCAAATGATGTAAATTCTCTTACAAACGCCGCGCCATTGCTATGTAACAGTAATATTTTATTATTTATTGATATGTTTTTGTGTTTGACTACATATTAGCTGAACGCCTGGGTTGGGAACTGGCTCTCAATTGAAGAATCACGATTTTAGTGCTTGTTATCAGGTTTTCAATCTGAGGGTGGTAGCTAAGTTAGCCGGGCCATGCAAATGATCAAGCTCACAGCCTTTATGACCAATTTTCAATTAAAGTCTCTGGGGGGTCCAGTTGCTCACGTCCGTAGATGACCGTTTGAGTGTTGATGACTGGCATTTGGACCGAAATTTTCTGTTTTACCAGTCGATAAATCATGTCAGAGGCATTCGGTTGGTTTGATAACTCCAATACCAGAGATCTCTTATTCAAACGATAGCTCTTTTTTTCTCTGTCTAATTAATCCATCACATTAGTGTCACGTGGTAGACTGAAAAAGGCAAAAGTATACCCGAGAGGATTTATACGTAAAAATATATAATGAAGAGTATTTGCAAATGCGATGAGTAATTGTTGTACTGACATGCATTTCCGCGAATTTCTGTATACAGCGGCGACAACGCTTTGAGTCGTTGCTCAGATAAGGCTATCAAATGATTGATAATTTGATTATGCAAAAATATCCTGTGAAACTGATAAAAATAATGGTAATTGTTTCACATTTAGTCTGATATGCTTGTGGTAGAATGAAAGATAGAATTGTGTCACTTTTTAAACAATATCAGGAAATATATATTGTATATAGGTTTTAAAATCGAAATATAATGATCGACAACATAATTACAATTACGACTCGTATACCGAGATTGCTGTACCACCTATCTAATTAATAGGTGATAGTTTGTATGATGTGTTAATGTGTGTAGATTTGTTACTCTTTCACGCTCAAACGGCTCAACAGATTTGGATGAAATTTGGTACCAGGATTAACACATAGACCTTTGATTGAACTCCGCCGCGCAGCTAGTTTTTATTATATGTGACAGTACTACGTGACTTAGTAGTACGTGACGACTCCGTGAATTTGTTCGTAGTAGCCCTGTCTTTGGAGAGAGGGGTCCCGGGTTCGATTCCCGGCCGGGGCACACTTTGTGTAGTGAGCATGAAGTGTGTTCTCGGGTCTTAGGTGTTTGTTTCTGTGTTTGTCCATATCATCTGCGATACAGGGAATCCTAGTGTAGAAGTATGATTGTGTAAAAGTTTATTTAAAATCGAAAAAAACCGTCTTCAATTCTTTCATCCCTTATTATTCTGGCAACATTTTATACCAGTACCAGTTACTGTAATAATAAGAAAAACTTTGAAATGGCACAGCAATGGTTCGCTCTACCTTGAATGAATCTTTAGGATTAATCTTTAGGATTCCTTTAAGATTTATAGTTTACTAGCTGCGCCCCGCTGTGTTACAAATGGTTGGACTTCCTACGGGAACCGTACATTTTCCGGGATAAAAATTAGCCTATGTGCTATTCCAGACTATAATCTATCGCTGTGCCAAATTTCATCCAGGTCCGGTTAGCCGTTCTGGCGTGATTGAGTGACAAACATCCATCCATACTTACAAAACTTTCGCGTTTATAATATTAGTAGGATTATCCAAAAGACTGGTTACAACTCGTCCTACTTGCCTAATTAGTATGTGGCACAAATTAAAATCTATACCAAAAGGTCTTTGACTCTAGCCCTTTACTAATGATGTGTGACGAAACAGTAAATGGAACCATCGTATAAAATGAACTTACATAATAAAGTGCTGAAATATCCGTTATTGCGGATTATTTCGTCGAAATTTATTGCTTTATCGTTTCGGCATGCGTGTCCACGTAACTCTACTTCGCGAAGGTCAAAGGCATACGATTCAACATGTTTCCCAACAAGCGAGTGACATAATGTTGTATTCTAAGAACGATTGTGCCGTTACATACAAACAAAAAGATGCTATTTGTTTAAACATAACTGTGGTTTATGTTATCAACAAATGTAGGACAAAATTAAGAAACTTTTCGGTGTTTGTAAGAAGAGACAAGTTTTTATTTTAATGCAGCAATGTTTAGGGCCGATGTACGTTGTTATCAATTATTTCTTTGTTTTCTATTTCCGCTCGAGAATATATAATAATAGTTCTTAATTGTCCTTAACACAAGAATACGGTCATTCTGAAATACCTTCAACCGACTACTAGAGGAGGTTATCAATTTTCAAAATTGGTTCAATAGTTTGGTTGTTAAATCAAAATAACTCGAAAAAATATGTCACCCAATAAAAGAAATTGTGTATTTTGCTTTTCAGTGACTTTTTACTTCGCCCGTTGTTTTTTTTAAGATATGGATGTTTATTTTTTAAAATAGCCGTACTATTTCTAAAAAGAAAAATCCAAATGTATGGGCGAGATGAAGGATGAAGGTATCCAAGATGGCTTTGTTCGATTTTGATGTTATAATCCAGTATTCCAACGAGACCAAAATTAGAAAGGTAATTTATCTTTGGCCTATTTAAGCTTCAGATATAACTGAACTAATATTTTTAATTTATAATATTTTCTAGCTAATATACAATATAAAATAAATATATTCTTGTCCCTGTTGGTCGATGCGCGGTCTCGGCATGGGCACGGACTTGGCACGTCCCTGACACTGCACTGATGTGTGTGACTTGGCGTTTATTGTCTTTAATAAATGATCGGTTCAATGAGATACCAATCATCCACTATGCATTGTGCATAATTTGATGATACAAATATTATAAAACATTTATAGTCAATTTGCGGTTCTCATTTCATTTGCATGTCATTCATTTAATTCGTTCAGATGTAAGAATGGAGATATTAAAGAAGCCCAATACAGCAAGAGACGAATTCATACACGATATAGAACTTCCAAGGTATATACATAAGGAAATCAAGCATAAGCGCGTCTTGCGCAAAATGTGGCAAAAAAGTCGATGTCCCAAATTAAAGCGAGAACTAAACGCTCTCACCAGTAAAATCAAGTTGGATGTTCAGGCGTGGAAAGGTAGGATATGGTATCCTTTATTTTGATTGAAACGGTTTGGGTTTGCTGCCATTAGCTATTTTTGTGGCGGGGTGGTGCGGCGGTTGAGAATTGACATTGAAATGGGTTCTGAGGAATTATCAGCGAGGGGCGAATACCGTCGATTGTAAGTGCTTCCAGAATAGAAAAAATATTATTAATGCAACGTATACAACGTTGTATTACTAATACAGGTTAATACTTGTATTAACCTGCATTTAATAATTAGCAAAATTGGGCCATCTGCTCATGCGTGATGCCGTGACCAAGGGAAATATGGATTCTTTTTATATATTATTATATATATAGATTAGTAATTCACACACATCTGTGTTTTGATGTGTGTCGCTTATGAGGCCAATCAAAATTGCTAAACTCTGTAAATTATATCTTTATTTCTTAACCTGGTTAGGCGGAGTCTGCAAGACGGGCAGATTCGCGATGAACTGCTGCTTACTTTGTTGGTTGGTTTATTGGGGTATTACACATTGTTGTGGGAACGTAGACGTGATTCGTGGTGATGTCACTTAGTTAGATCACCACGACTGACGTCTATGTTCCCCACGAGTATCACAAACAGCGGCGCGCCGCTGTTTTTTTTCCTCAACAAACAATTAGCTAATCAACTAAAATATTTTCCCACTAATCATTATTTAATAGTACAGTTATTATATGTAACAAAATAGGTAAAATAAATTAGAAAAGGTTGGCTAAAAATTCGAAAGAAGGTTAAGTTAGTTAAATTATGAATAGCTTAATACATCAATTGATATTTCAACGTGATAAATATAGAGCCTCAAAGCATACATTACATGTATCATCATGATAAAAACCTGACCAATCAATAAGAAAAAACGTCACAAAAACCTTGAGCATATTAGAGTAGTATCCTAAGTACTCACAGAGTTTTAACATCATAGAGTAGTGTGAAGTAAACGATAGGTCTTCATTGTACTGTCAGTCAAAACAATACTTATTTATTCCTCATCGGCCAGTGTTTTAGTTAGGTACCTACTAATAATTGTAGTGAAACTTAGTGTTTGTTTGTTGGCGACTTATCCTTACATGTTTCTGGAGACTTAGAAGTTAGTTTAAAGTAAAGTTATTCTACTTGAATTACAGAAAATGAAATAAAGCTGTGATTCTCATATTACTCATATAACTCTTCCTGCCTTTTTCCCACTCTAGTGGAGTCAGCACGTGTCTTCTGTCAGTCAGTGTATTTCCATACTTATTCTTTTTTTACCCATATCATGTTTCACGCAACCCATCCCTCTTTTCCTTTATAGACTGTCATGTGTCATGTCATTTATTCTGGTGATGAAAGACTTTGTGTTTTGTTCGATTAGAACTCAATCACTACATACAATATAGCGAGTCTCGAACAAAGCAGTAGACTGTAACTACCCAGAATAAAGACACGAGCGTAGAAGTTTGTAAACAGTCTGCCCACACGAGATTACTATCCTATGTTTTGCTATTGACATTTCTAGCGATGGTGCCCCGCGAGTCGAGCGTGGTCGTGGTTTTGCGCAACTTGCTTCTATTGCTTCGCCCGCGTGTTTTTCTTGACTAGTTGCCTGACAAATCGCGTTGGTGTCGCTCTGATATCTTAATCATAATTTGATATGTAATCTCAAAATTGATGTGAGACCTAATAAATCAGTTTTCACGTGAAACTGCAGTGTGTGATCTTTGTAACATTGATGATGTGATTTAATTGTGTTGATGCAATAAGTGCATAGGATAATCCTATGCATTATTTATGAGTATTATTCTACAATGCCTCTGCGTAATGATTCAGTGCTGGTACTCAGTCTAGGACGGAGCGAAGGTATTGTTGCTAGGATTAATGCAATTTTTCTTCGATAGTCTATTGTTGTCTAATAATTAAAGAAGTCAAACCCATTTTATGTCATTTTTAACAACATTTTCTTATACAAGTTACGTTTTATATCCAGGATAAACATTTGCGTGATGACGTTATTTCTGTTATATGTAGTATTTACAGAAAAAAATATTGTATAAGTATTATATCAGTAATTTGATGTCCATGTTTCAAGCTATGCTTAGTTTAGGGCTAGATGGCGCTGTGTGTCACATAATTTTGACAATATCATAAAAACCTTTTTTAGTGGTAATCCTAATTCCGAACCAAAAACCAAAGTTATGACGTCTCTTTTAGAGTAAACATAAAATAAATATGACGGCAGAAATCTGTTACATAAGATATCGGAAGGTTATTAGGTAAGATATCGGAACAGACCCTTAGCCTTAGAATCTATAACTGTCGCATAAATTAATAATTATAATTATCATTTTATTTCAGATGGTTAATCTATATTTTATACATAATATATGTATATTGTATTGACAATAGAAAACTGCAATATTTAATTAAAATAATTTGGCACATATTAATAAAATAAAATAAAATGTCTAAAAATTACTAAAAATAAAAAGATAACGAATTGCAAATTAAAATAATATGTCACAAAATAAATAAATAAATAAAACAATGAATTTGGGCGAATGATCTAAACTATTTAATAACTAAGGACCCTCATGAAATGGATCCATTTTGATTAGATCGGGCAATCGCTTATCTTGTTCCTAATTATGTTTATCTTGTTTCTAGTTGCGACGAGTGTGGTTGAAGAGAAAAAACCAGACCGGCCGCCGTCAAAAGCAGCCTCCCCTATATACCCCATACTCAATAAGTACTCGGAGAAAACTGCATCTGTCAAGGAACTCACCACGTCTAAAATAAGGTATTTCGTGAACGCACAATCCAATGTTTCATAAATACTTCGGTAACCACTTTATGGTAGCTCGTCCCAATACTCACTCAAAAAGGATTTTTCAATGATATTTCATTATTGATTAATGTGAAATAAGACAATTTAAAACTGTCTGTTTGGAAACTTTAAATGTAGTAAAAATCTCATCGTTATGAAAAAAAAAAACGATAACAAAAACACAACGTTAACACACTCATACCTCTGCACTAGGATTCCCTGTGTCGCAGATGGCATGGACAAACACAGAAACACAAGACATATATCTAATATTCATTACTTCTTTTACATTATTGTTTTGGTTCCTTCCAGTACTCACAAAGAAAGCACGCTAAGCAAGGAGATCAATACACAGACTGTGACGAACACCAGCAGGAGTGAATCCGACAAGCTGATACATTCCGAGACGGTGACAGATGGAACGCTCGATGGACAAGTGAGTGTTGTCATACAATTCTAGCTAATAATATAAATGCGAAAGTGAGTATTTGGTTGTTAGATTGTTTGTTTGTTATGCTTTCACGCCTAAACCAATATTCCGATTTAAAAAATTATTTCGCGTCGAAAAAAGCTACGTTATCAGTGAGTAACATAGGCTATATTTTATTCCCGTATTCCCACGGGGACGGGAACTATGAGAACGAAACCGCGGGGCGGTAGCTAGTAATAATAATATTATAAATTCGAAAGTGAGTTTATTTGTTACGCTTTCACGTATAAACCAATAAACCAAGTTTAACAAGTCTTTCACCAATGTAAAGCTAAATTATGAGGTAGTAACATAGGCTATTTTATCCCCGTATTCCCACGGGAAATACGCGGGTGAAACCGCGGGGCTACAGCTAGTCTAATATAACGCTTACGCACTAGGATTCCTAAACATTTAACAAGGAAATTACGTTTGACTCAAATACTCCATAGCATTAATCTATTGGTTTGTTACCCGCGGTCGGCCATCCTAAGGGAAAACTGCCCTTTTCCGGTATCAAAAGTATCTTATCCAGGATATAGCTATCCTGGTACCAAATTTCATCCAAATCCCTTGAGCCGTTTGAGCGCGAAGGAGTAACAAACACAAAACGGTCCGAGCTGTTATTTTACTGATGAAAAGTGTCAGCCAGCCTACTTTGTTTTGTTGAATTGAGGGAAAACAATGACGGCGATGAGCCCACCATTTGTCACGTCTACGTTCTTACGATAGTGTTACCCACAAGGTGAAAAGTGGCCATTTAGTCTCTGCCTTACCCTTCGGCGGAGAGGCGTGAATCTTTGTTATCTGTTAAGACTCTGAGTTTCTCTATCGCTTGACCTTACTGTTATCCACGAGTTCTTAATTAAAATGGTCAAATATGTTAATTAATTCATCTCAGATGCTGTGTCAGTGTGTCGATGTTTTTATTACATTTTGTTTGCATTATGTAAACATAAACAACACAATATGCTGATGTAGTTGTTTTTGGAACACTTTTCGTGACGGTCAACTTTATACCGTTTATACAAATTTTCAAAACTTGTTGTGCTTGCGTTCGCGATAAGAATGGAATCCCTGCCTTAGTGGAATCCCCGTATTTGGGTTTCTTGCTTGTTATTCCCCACGGAGAGTGGTTTGAACAAGAGTTCACGCGTTCTTATTACAACTTTGTGTTAAGAACGTGTGACCTTATAAGTAAATATTTGTCTTTTTTTAAATGATGTTTGAGAATTCAAAGGCAATTAAAAGAAAATACTTTGACAAAACCAATAAGGGTTCCTTGGAATTTACTTTCTAAGGGGATTTGGGTACTTGCTTCCTCCACCTTGAATCCGTATCAAGAAGGGGATATTAAATACATTACATTATGTACATACATTATGTATATATATTATTATTCAAGGGGGATTATGTAATGTGTTCTCAACGTTTCCTCGTGTTTCCATTTCGACACAAGTGTTATATTCTTGTACTTATTGTTAATTTCGTAACTTAATGAAATAAAAATGTATTAACTACAAAATATTTTTTTTGACGTAACCATAAACCTGTTAAATAATGTGTTTGGTTCTCTTAGCCTTGGGAAGCGTTCTTAGAACCTTGCTTAGATGATCTTTACAGATCATCTAGGTTAAGCCACTCTCAGCCCGGTCAGTGATTGGATGGATAGCCGCATTTGAACTGACCGGTTTCGTGTTTCGGAGGGCGCGTTAAGATGTCGGCCCTTGTCGGAATGTTAGAGTCTTGGGGCGGCTGGAAACTCTCCAACTTCCCGAACAATTCGCCTTAAATTCTCAACCACTCTGTTGTAAATTGCTAATCATACAATAAAGATGTTCGTTTCATTTGTTTTCAGGTGAAGAAACCTCCGGTGCCATTAAAGAAAAGCCCTACGCCCACATCAGGCGTTGGAGGCCTGTTCAGTGGACTGAAAAATAAAATGCTATCGTCAACAGACAAGTAAGCACAATAATACGCCTGAAAGAGTTGAAAAAAACAATACATTTCTTTAGTTCTAGTCATCATCATCATTTGGTCGTTATATGTATCAAAGATGATTTAAGCGACGTTAGTTAACGGAATTTTGTAGGCACTTTTTCTCGTGGCTGTAATTTCCTATTCGGGAGTGGCAATCACGACTTCATTAGTGACAAGTGAAAATTGTCCCCTTTGATAGTATAGGGTTAGCAAACCGTTGGTGTCTAAGGATCCGCCTACGGCTTAGCAGATCCAACCAACCATTATCGTGAGCCATCAGACCATCAAACCATCAGCCACAATTTTTCGCTATCAGTTGCAATTATCCGCTTGACTCACCCAGCTAGACTTGTCAATTTTAAAGGACATCATATCCCGTTTAAGGCTGTCTTTGAAACGTAGTTTTGGACGGCGACGGGTCTTTTAACGTTAGCTATTTCTGACAATATTACACTATTAAATAACAGAGTAAAATATTTAAGCCTAAACATTTTATTTGTATCTAAGAAAAAATATACTGATTATACATAACAGATGGGCATAAAAAAAACAGGTAAAACACAGACATTTTTTCAAGGGATCAAATAGGTCCAATTTCAGCATAGTAATAAGGTAATATACCATATATTACCTTATTACTTTATAGGTAGAAACTTATAAGATGCCTTTAGCATGGATAGAAATATTGCATGTGTATTTTCGCGAGGTTCAGTTAATAAATACCCATTCATTTATTTCCAGAGAAAAATCCTCAATCACCGTTTCGAGCAGCGGCAGCAGCAGTAGTGGTGAATGGGACAGAATCGACGGCGGCGGTGCGAGCAAACCGGCCAACGCAACTGTTGCTAACAGCAATAATGCGGCCAACACATTCGACCACATCGAACGGAACACACTGTTGAGTGATCCACGCGCCGGCAGGTCAGTGCTTATTATTACAACTAGGCAAAGCCAACAAACCGGCCAACGCAATTATTTCGAACAGCAACAATGCGGCCAAATCATTCGACCACATGGTCGAACCGCAACACAACACACTGTTGAGCGTTTTACGCGCCGACATTTCAGTGCTCAATATCACAGCTAGGGAAAACCAACAAACCCGTCAACGCAACTATTGCTAACAGCAATAATGTGGCCAACACTTTCAACCACGTCGAACGCAACACTGTGGCGTGATCCATGTGCTGGTAGATGAGTATCGCAACTAAAGCATGGAGGTTAAACCAGTAAATATATCATAAGTTCTCTAGGAAAGACGTTCAAGATAAGGTAGAATACTTTCGCGACGGTTTGTTTGAAGAATTTGGAATTTTTACTTAGTCGATTATAACATAGAAATATAAGTATAAAAATAATACTTATTATCTGTACTGTCCTACGGTTGCATAACTCAAATTGATATTTACATAAGCTTTCCAAAACAGTCCTTCACTTAAGAGTAAACTAGGTATTTCAACCGGGCGAAATAGCGTTGGCGTAACTTGTTTTGCCTATATTCCCAAATATACAAAATGAATCATTCTTGTTCTGCCTGACTGAGAAATAAACGTATCAAAATGAAGGGTTTAAGGTTATTAATACAAAGAGTGATTTCTAAAGATATATTTAACCATGATCCGTACATAGTTCAGAGAATCCTTGTCCGAAATTAACCGTGTAAAGAAATCTGCATACATCAATACAATACAGTTATTTTCATAACCACTCGAAGTAATACGGTGATGGTGACATGTTGTGGTTAAGTGCGGCTCGAGCTCGTAATTTGTTAGGATGTTCGCCATAATAACACATGTACCAATAGATACGACAGGAACACAAGCAGACAGACGTGGCGTAGTAATAATGTTTAAAAACTTAAAACTATGATAAAATAATAATGTTAAAAACTAAAATAATAATGTTTAAAAACTTAAAACTTACCTTGTTTCAGAGTGAAGGCACCTCGCCGTCGACCACCTAGTCAAGCGCTTCGAGACGACACTCCTCAACTGATAGGACTCAGTAATGGGCATGAAGGTAAGATGATAAATACCCGTGACCGGATTTATTACGGATTACCGTGACTTTTTAACTGATGTGTCGTGCGTAAATCAAATGTTGAAAAACAACCATTGAGGTGCGTTTCAAATTGCGTTCTGAAGTGCCGTTCATGGCGATATTAGGGATACGTTTAAGAAAATCGAATTCTACGGGAATACTGGTAGTTCGTACATAATTTACTACAGAAATCAAAACTATAAACAAAAAAAAAATTGTGTCGGAAGCCATTTTTTTGTGTAATTTTATTATTTCTTCCTCCAAGCAATATTACTGTATCTAGACAAATATGCATATGCAAATATGCAATGAAAGTGGTAATTACAGGTATCAGGCGTACTTAGGTTGACTTATAACAGTGCCCCAGTAAAAACATTTCAGATCGCAATACATACCTATATTTTCTGCAGTATTTATTTAAGTTTTTTTCAGTACGAAGCTCCCAACACACATTTAAATTTCCAGTGCCAACAGAAAAACCACCGGTCCCCACCGAAAAATCGGCAGCCGCATTGGCGGCCGAAGAGATTAAGCCCCGCACACGCGAATGGGAGAAACATAAGGCGCCATGGATGGCGGAACTCAAACTGAACCAAGCCAAAAAAACTAGTTTCGGATCGGAGGGCAAATCTCGGTCCGTTTCGTCGTCGTCTGAGGCGGGCGTCGCGAGTAAAGCCGGTAGCGGAAGCACCGACAGGTATGTATTATTTATGACGATATAATATAATAGTTGGGAGAAATGCAATGCGCCATGGATAACGGAATTGAATCTAATCTTGAAACAGAGAAGCTACATCAGACATTTGAAAAAGTATTAAGTTTTTCTAAAACAGCTTAGGAACAATGACGCGATGTACTTTATTAAAAAATTATGTATTTTTTCAGAATTCTGGATGTTGGCTTAGAGGAAAAGAGGTCCACTCATTCGATGGAAATGTCGAAAAGCACTTCGTCAATTAGCAGCAGAATGTCGGTCTTGGAGAGTTTCGAAGAGGTACAAAAACCATTTATTTATAATTAATTAAAACTAGGGCCATGCAGATGACTATCCTCACGAGTCTCAACGTTAAATTGCTGCAGAATGTGGATCCGCTTATTACAGGTGCTCACAGAATTTATCGATCCCGGGAACGCGAGATAAAATCTTGGGTGGCACCACATTAAATCTAATTACTAATTATATCCGTTGTGGCAGTTTTGGAGAAAAGCAATCTTAATTAATCTTAATATTAATCTTAGTTAAAACACGACTTCATTTCAGACGACAAAGGTGCGAAATTCGCTGGAGTCAAGGAAAGATGTATCGCCAGCCGCCCGTGACTATTCCTCGAGAGATTCAGAACCGACGCCGAGCAAACCCGTGTTAAACTCTCCAACCGCCGCTGGTATAGTATAATAGTTTTTAGAATTACACTTAAAAACATTGGTCGATCCATTTCGTATGAAATTGCAGAGTATGAAACCAGAGTTGAGAGCTATTCGGAGAGCGTGGTTGTAATGTGGTTACAACGTGAACTTTTAATTCGGTATATCAGCTCGCTGGTTTTATAACTGATGCGTGCACAACAGTTTTTTCGTTTGAATAATATATGTGGGCTATACAACACTGTTAAAATGGTATTAAATCATTTTTGATAGGTGTAAAAGCCAAATGATGATGATAGGAAAACACCGTGGGGATGCCGTCTTATCTGAAAACAAAAAAAATGCGAGCTCCCGTGGCTCCCGTAGTAGATCAAAGCCACTATCACTTGTCGAGAGTAGGCCGGGGTCCGTGCATCGGGAACATTTTGTTTCGAAGTACCACTAGGTTTTATAATATTTTTGAAGTTACTTTTGTTTTATTTTCTAGTATTAAGATTCTTCACTAAAGTTTATATAAATATGACACAACTTATTAATTCTTTCCATTTTACAGGACGAACAATAACATCAATGCTGGAGGAAATAAAAAAACCGCCCGCACCATCCCCGCCGCTCGCATCCGTTCGCACAAGCGCCGAATTCACAGACAAATCCCCAATGAAGAGTGTACTCTCAACTGAAAAAAATACAGCGCTCTCCACAGAAAAACATAGCGTACTATCGACAGAAAAACACACCGCAATGTCAACAGAAAAACATAACACACTGTCGGAGAGACACACTGAAACCACAAGGACGAGAACAGGCACTATGGAGCGCTCGGAGAGAAATGAGGACAGATTGGTGGATAGGAACGAGAGGAGTGGTTCAAACACTTTGGAGAGGCGACTGCATCTGAAGGATAAGAGCGAAGGCAGCGACGCCTTGATCGCGCAGTTGAATAATAGGGTGAGTTATTAAAAAATAATATTCATGGATATTTCACACAGTGCCGCCTAGCCCCAAACTAATAGCGTGTACTGTAGGATTGAACAGACTTAAATTTAAAAATTGACTGTAATTTGACTTATCTGTGTGCATGTGCCTAAGGAGTTCCTGTGACACGTTACATGCTCACGAATATACTTGTGTGTGTAAAATTTTAAGTGTCCATACGTTACTTGAGATGTAAAGGAATAAATCAGTTAGAGTTTGCTATGGGAACCAGATAGCTACTTGAAAATTTATGAGTACTTTTTTTTAAATAAAAACATATTATTTATTTACATAAAAATGGCTTGCAAAAGATAAATTGAAAGGGGGAGCTCGGTCGTAATATTTATATTGACATTTCAGATATCAAACTTGGAGAAACTAATAGAAGTACAAAATGCTATGTTCAAAACGGCTATCGAGGAGCTGACTTCGAAACTGAAGCAGGAGTCGGAATTGCGACAGTCGCTACAATCGGAGATCGAGAAATTAGCGAATTGCGTCACGCAAGTGTAGCCCCTATTGCGCGGGACGTATGGCTCACTTTACCGTGCGCGCGCAAAGGAGTACGCCAGCTATGTGTACTTTTGAACTGTGACAGTGCTTGTGTACATACGTACGTAATTTAGTGCAAGAATTTGTGTAGGTATATGTCGTTGGGAAATTTCAAATACCGACTGTGAAAAAGGGAGATTATAATTCGTCAAAATGCCGCCAAGTTCGAAATACGCGAGACATTCTACCAATTTAGCAAATCCGTAGCGTTCGGAATTTGAATTTTATTGAAAGATTATGAATAATCGGAAATAATTGCGTTGCATCTTATATTTTCTAGTCTTTTTTACACTGCCGTCGGTGTTTACAATTATCCAACGATTTACGGCTAAAGGTTCCTACATACTATGCCGAGGCGCATAAACGACTTGTATTTTGAATGTTAGTTAAATATTGATATAACACGTGTTCTTATTTATTCGTCCGTAGCTTTTCCTGCCTGGTTAGTGCCATCGGCACCTGTGACGGAATTCCGCATAATGTGTAGGAGCCTATAGACTTAGATCAAATTCGATGTCAAGCGTTTAGGGATATCTTGGTCAAATTCGGTATGGTCGATTAAGAGTTCATAGTAGCTGAAGTTGGTTACTAAAGTATCCATCTGTGCTAAAAATCTGATGTTTATAAATAAATAAACTTTAACATGTTTGCTATGATTCTGTTTTAGTAAAACAAGATTAGTAAAAAACCAAAATTCAAAATATAATCAAAAATAGTTGGTTTAAAAAAAAAAATACGGTCTGGATCTCGGGAACCAATCTAGCTTCTTAAAATAATTGTTTGGTTATGTTGAATACAACATAAATATTTGATTTATGATTTCAACGTTGCCTAATACTTTGGTCATTAGTGTTTCTCAACTGTCTGTCCCGCTCACACGCCCACGCTATCCATTGGATGCTATCTCTGTCAACGACTGCTGTAGCATTTATGCTCCGGAAAACTAATGTTGTATGGGTTAATTTCCGTGTGGTTTAATGAGCTAAAATCCATATGATAAGTACGGATCATTGCGACTGCAATCCTTATTACTAAAAATTACTTGGTTTTAAATGATAAATTCACTTACAACTATTACTACATAGTAACATTATGTATTAAGTAAATAAAGAAATTAATAGTTCAGTTTAATAGATTAATTAATCGTACCCCGTATCGAATTTGGCACAAAGTTTTTGCACGTCAATCACGTTCGGACAAGATATAAGTGAGGATTTTGTATGAAAATTCTGAATGGCGCTGTACTTTTCTTTCGCTATATTATTAAAAGAGATCTATTGAATGATTATGAACTACTTTTAAATTTGGTCAGACAACTGCAAACACGTTATGATGAAAAATGTGCTAACGGACAAGAAAAAAATGCCATGCCTATTTCTAATGGTTTATTATTTTTCAAAATCTACCGGCCCGATTGTGATTGAAATGAAGCGATAAGTTCAGTTCTACAATTCGATCCAATATCAATACCAAAAAGAAGGTAAGGCGTAGACCAATCAGATTTTTCCCTGGCCCACCAAACTAAGCATAATATAGTAATAAAATGTATTACTCTCACAAAGGTTAATAATGTAGACGGTAATGACGTTGAGTGAGAAGGATCGTGTGGGGTTGTCCCAAAGGGCTTGGAAAAATCGCTGACATCAAGACAGGGGCTTCCCCCAATTCAATTATCTAATTTTCTACCACGGAATGGAAACGAACCCGTCTAGTTTTAATGACAGCAAATACACAGTTGAGACAAAAACCTTTATTTTAAAAGAAAAGTAAAGAAATATAATTATCTAATGCGAGAGGTGCGCTAACAAGCTTCTAATTTAATGCTCGTTTTTACTAGACCTTGTTGAGTATCCGAAAAATGTATGGAAGGAAGGAAAACCAGTTTACGCACAAATTCTTCTTCGAACGTGATTCACGATAATATAATAATAATAACACTAGTTAGTGATATACGCCGGCCTCGCTTCAATGGCCAATTTTGTATTAAAATATACCTTATTTACGAAGCTTTATCAAAATGTTATGATTTTATTTTTTGTAATGCGATTTTTATAAACTTTTTCGATGTATGTTTAGGTAATTATGGTGTTTATTATATTATGTGCTGTTCTTATTGTTGTGAATCGGAGATTATTTATTGTGGATTCGAATAGCCCACATGTCTTATAATGTGTTGTGTACTTACATAAATATTAGTCATTTAAATTAATTGTTACTGATACAACCTCAATTTGTGATCTCAAGATACTCAAGGCTAGATCGTTTACACATAACCAACTAGGCTTTTTGGATTTACTCGTTATCCTACCATACTAGCAGGATTTACAAAGGTTTTCGCCTTATAGCTGTTGGCAATAGGCAATAGTTTACAGGTGTCAAATCAAACTAGAATATAACGAAACGACGCCAGTCTATTTCGTACTAACTGCAAGACGATTAATTTAGCTGTCAAGATTTTAGTTTAGCTTGATGATCACAAAATGTGATGCCAATGTAATTTATTTAGTATGGTGTAAATGTTTAGACATGTTAACAAATGACTTTATTCTGTATCTGGCCTAAAATATCTTGAGGTGTAAGTATATTTAAGTTACGTACGCTTTATCACTATTTAATTCGCTGCACGGAGATCCCAAACATTTAGATAATGTAAATTTATAAAATAAGATTAAATGAAATTAACTAATTGAAACATTGTAAAAGGTTCCAAACAATGTAACCTCTAATTATAGAGATGTGATAGATATTTTCGCATTTTGAATATTAAGATATCTGGTGCAAGTTGCATGTGTTCTTAGAAATGAACGAATACAAAATTTTGTGCCATTTTAATTGAACTGCTGCGTTATGAAGAAAACTTAATAATATAGTGAAACATGAAAGTAATCCTCACGATTGTGATCCATACATTCCACTCATTTCTTGTAATTAGGATCTAATCATATAATATTGTAATTGCTTTTAATGGTAATCTGCTTTTTAATTACGAGCCTTAACCAAAGTTTCTATGGAAACTACCTAACAGTAGTGTGAATTAAGTCTACCTTTATATTTTTAAAAGGAATATTTTTATTGAACATTATAATATATTTTTCTATATTTACCTACATAAATATTAACGTGTATGTTTAAATAACGCTGTACCTTTTTGTCTAACATATCTTTGTGATGGTCACACCCTGTTTATTTGTAAAATTTGTATCCTACTAGTACGTATCGCATAGGTTTATTGTTTTTGTTCCAATTTCAATGGACAATCGAAAGACGAGCAAATTGCCCGATGACTATATTTTCAGCGATTTATTGCATACATTTCGTCAATATTCGTTAACTGTTTCCTAACTGAAGTTTAAACTACCGTTTACACGGTTCAATAATTAGGTAGCTGATTGGCATTTGATAGCCACGTTTGATAAGATTATAAAACTAGGTCAAATAGTTACGTCTTAGGCTGTAGATATAGGGTGGGTATGCGATAATCGATGCCTAATATAAATGTACTGTAATAAATTATTCAAATGCTTTAAATCATGCACAAAAACGGTCACATGAAACATGTAGCTATGTTTACGTTAAATCCCATTTTCACTTGTATATGCCATTTTAGCTTGCTTTTTGAGGTATAAACTCATGAAATAAATCTTATTTGGGAGGAACAATGATACGATTGTATTAAATGTAAAGATAGATAACGTCCTCCCCGGATAGGAAATTGCCCAAGAATTCACTAAAGCTGAACTATCAATGGTGCATTTACAACAACAGTACGCAACAGTACGTTTTTTTATAGGTTCAATAAAATAATAACATCGAACTTCACTTGACCGCTTGTCAGAGTACTTTCCTTCTTATCACAGCTAGAAACAATATTTCCTTAAAGATTGCCAAAATATTTCTATTTCACGCGAGTCTTATGTGAGTTGTGACGATGAGTAGTTTAATTGTGCCGCTTCTGTTGATGCCAAACCAAACTGAAATGTATAGCACAACTATCTGTTTTGCTTTTATATAGTGAAAAACACGAAAGATTTTCGTACAACTTTGAATTATTACCACTGTTGAAACGGCACTGTATTTTGGTTTCAACTAAACTAAAATAGAGATTTTGAATAATCGATTTCAGTTTATTGCCAATGTGATTATAATCCTACTTTGTAAAAAGGTGCTGAGTGACAGCTATCGTATTGGCCGTTTCTATATTCCACCAGCCCTTGGATCCCATCGATGTAGTATTTAATTCCTTGCACCACAATATAGTACACTGCTTACAACTATACAACTTGCATGCACAAAGCCCGTTATCGCAACAATAAGTGACCAGTCGTGTTTTATCTAAAATTGTTTCTTTTTATGACTAGCTAAAGTATGCTCCTGATTAATTAAATTGTGTTTAAACACTTTAAATCGTTTAGCTGTAGTCGCGGTTGCCACGTTTCATATCCGTTATCGCAGTAAAATATTACTGTCACGGCCATGTATAATAATATCTCGCTCGTCTCATTAGTGGCGCGACATCGCGTGGCATCTCGCCACGTCTATGGGGCTACGTGTCTCGGCTGTTGTTCCCCTATGGTCAGCCTTAAGATGAAGGGAAAAGAAATCGCTCACACAAGGACGGCATTTTGCCTTTCGCACTGAATGGCAAATTATGAGATGATTTCTCCTTTTACAGTTCAGGTGAAAGATAATCAGACTATCAGAAATGTTATAACTTAACGGCTGATAACACTTATGTATATTTTGTAACACCAATGAGGTATATTTTAAATGTTTTTCATAACAGATTGTTGGAAAGTGTCATTGGTTCCAGACCAAACTAAAAATTTACTACCGCATACATCTCGTTCTGTGTTAACATCAATTCCAACCCTATTCAAGCCTATGCAACAAAAAATCAAGGTATGGAACTTTTTATAAATAACAATGTTGCTTTGGCAATCTAGCTTCAATCACCTGTTAGTAGGTTAGTGGGGTTGGCCGTTTGAGTTTGAGACATCGATCGTTTGACCAGCAGAAACGACAGCGGTGACCAATTTTTGACAACCAAGGGCCTATTATGAAAAGTCATTTGTATATGATTCGAATAACCGACACTGCGCTACGGCCGGTGTGGGGGCACACATACCTCGCCCCCACATCGGCCATAGTATTTAGTCGTTTATGACGTACCTCTGCAATATAATAATTAGTTTTATAGATGTTATAAAGCCACAATGTATACAAGCCACACATGAATAACACGGCTAGATTAACTATTATATTATTACTCATTCATGACCACCATGCTGGGCAAGCCAATTCTTTTGCATTTATTTCTTCATGTAAATACTTATCATAATAATTTTCTTTTTGTACATATCCAGAGCTTTGTCAAAGTACACAAGGTTTATGTGATAAACCACTAACAGTATAACATTGTATCATAGAGGACATTTTTTATATCAATTTAGTACTTAATTTATTTGTGTATTCTGTACCTTTAAAATACATTCCTACAATCTAATTGGTTCATTTCATAATATTGAATTTATGAAATAAATACATCTATGAATACAAACTGAGTTGTTATTTTAATTTTAGTAATACTACGAATTTGAATCTGGTGCTACAATACGTATAAAAGTAGTAGCTACAAACGACATAAATTCGGATTCGTTGAATCAGTTGTAGGTTATTCAAAGAATCTGTGTTATTTAGTTTTTAAAGCTTACTTTTGTAGTAAAAAATAAGCTTTATTTTTTCGATTGCATTTTTTGCTTTAGTGAAAAATTTAACATTGTTTACCATTTTTTATACTAATGCGAATAGTAAGTCTGCAATGGCGAGCAAGGTCACGGGTACAACTAGTTTGACATAAAAATACTGAAGGAAAAAAATTACCTACTTAGAAAATGACCAGAATTGAGTGTTTTATAGGAAATATTTTTAATTAGTTTATATTTAGTAACAAATTGTAAGTTTATTTTATTGAGTCTAATTAATTTGCATAATAACTACACGTTGACTGAGACACAAACATAGCATGGGTAGTTTGGATATATCCAGTATACATCCAATACTTAACCAGTAAGTACTGAAACTTTGTACACCTCTTAGCTATATTTAAATGAAATTTACGTAACCCTTTAAGGCTTTTAAATTATTGCATCATCCTAGTTTACCTAGTTGGCCGGATGTGCCTACGGCCACACTCATAAACTCGAGAGCATAGAAATCGCACACCCCTACATTTTCATTTGACCGCAAATATTTTTTAATTTTTTTTTTTTTGTGTATTCAACCTAAATTAAATAAAAGTTCACACTGTTAGCTTTCTTAAAGTCCATGTGTAGCTGTGACCTCCGAAATCATGACAGTGGCAACATAACAATAGGTGTGCGATTTCTACAATATGCTGTCGAATATATAGGGTTTGTGGGGGTTAAGGAAAATTTAAATTTAGAACTCGAGTTTCCCTGAGCCAATTTAGTAGGCGATGAAAGTAGCGTTTGATCTTAATTTGAGGTAAGACACGAAGTGTCTACAAATTATGTCAGAAGTTAGCTACGGTTTATTGCAACGCGTAACAAGATTGAAATGGCGGATAAGACGTAGAATGGCATTAAGTAAGTTCTCAATTGCTTAGTGGGAACAAGTTAACTTAATCTGTGTAGGTATCTAGTCAGTTATTTGCCCCACCAACATGTGAGACAAAATAGACTTGAAAGTTGAAACACTCCATTCTCTGGGGAAAAGTGGAAATAAGCAATAAAAAATTTAGAGGTATATTTTTTTTTATTATAATAAAAATAACACTTATTTATATTAAAAACCCTGTATTACGTTACAAATACAGAACAAGGATTAACTCAATATAACGTAATGCACATCATTACATTATTTTGTTTGTAAAAAATCCTTTTTCAGGATAAAAAATAGCCACGTTAATCCAGGTTACGTATAAGCTACCTTCCAATTTCATACAAATCCGTTCAGCTGTTGAGACATGAAGGAGTAGTAAACATACGAAAACTTTCGTATTATAATATAATAATGATAAAAAAAACACTTAAAAAAGAGTCATAAAAATACAATTTATATTTATGTTGAACAAATTTCGAATAACGATTAATTGCAGCAGCAGATTAATACTAGTTTTTTTTAACAATACAATTTTGTTAGGACCTTTGGTCTCAAAGTTATGGCAAGTTGTGTAAAGTAAAATTTAGCTGCACGCCACGTAATTATTGACTATAATAACAGTGAAAACCTTTACATTTTGTTCACAAGTAAACCAGCAATTATGGTTTCGTGATCGTAATTTTTGTCACGATTTGCTATAGACGGATAGACATTTACAAGAATAACCGAATCGTGATTTGAATTGACGTGATATATTTCTAAGGCGAATAGTATTTCATATATCTGTGATTTTTCACAATTCGAGAGGGAATTCTTTTCCCCTTTCTATCTGTCAATACCAAATAACTTTGTGTGGGGCGAAAGGGAATAAACCTCTGTAGGCGTGTGAATATTCTAGTAGGATGTTATGGAGCTTTCAAAAACAAAATGTTTAAAATCACGTTCTGTTCTTACAAAGTTCTCACAGGTCACTGTTTCGGATGAACCTGTTTCCTTCGGAATGCTTGCCTGTGTATCTGTACTGGCATTTGCCGTAGGCTCCTGAAACAGCAAAAGTATTACCTCGGATATATGGGCTTTACCCTGTTTATGGTGAGATATACACGTGAAATTGTTTTGTATGTAATAACATAACGGTGTTATATAAATACAGAGATTTTCACAAAAAGTTTATGATATATGAGATTGACTTTGGTGCAAGTTATAGATGAGGTCAAAATTCCTGGTCGGTCATACTGTCTTAATTCAATAAATTATTAATTGAATTGAGACAGTCTTTTTCAAGACACAAGTTTTGATAAATTTTTCAGTTCATTTGAAACTCGAATAAAAAATAACAACCTCGCGTTAAATGGGCGCGGCAACGCAACAAGCAACTAGAGCCCTAATGAGCATTAGTACTAGTTCCCATAACCGTAAAGTGTCTAGACAGTGTACCAGGCCACCATCTATTCTTCTTCCGCGGAACTGGCCAACTCTTGTGTCGGAGTTTTCAAGCCACCCGTAGGCCTCCGGCATGGCTAAGTACTTTAAGAAGTTGGTTTGGATGGGGTAGGGTTAAAAATTGGGATAAAATATATAAACCCGCTATGCGGGACGTCAGTGCAGCTCTTGTCACCACCACTAAGAATAAATGTACTAAATTCCAATTTTATAAGAATAATCTAAATAAATTGCTAAAAACGGTTCTTCCTCTAGATATCTTTACAAACGTTAAACTTATGTAATCTCAAGAAAGGGCTTATGGGCGAAATTGAAAGATCGTCGGATATTTACTGAGGAACCTTTATGCCTTGATCCACCGAGAATCGAACTTCGATTTGACCTCTGTTTTATAGAAAAAAAGCAACGGAAATCAAAGGAACGATCACGAAGTTGTTACGGGCAGATCCTTGAGTAATTCTCTGTTTGATAGGTCGAAAAACAAAATAGATTGGTCTACTTTTGTACAGTAACTACCTGATATATTATTTTTTTTTATATGAGAACTTTTCCTGGGAAAACGACGTCTAACAAAACGATAAGCTAGCCACAAAGCCATATTGGCTTAAGGTAGATCCTTGAGAATTGTTCTGTTGAATTCAAAGAAAAACCGGGATCACTGCTTCTACTTGTCGTACCTAATCAAATTACTATTTATTGTTTTGGTTTTAAGTTTTGTTTTGTATTTTGTTCTATAATACAGATAATAGGTACATCATACACATTATATAGATTCTATATATACATATACTATGTTAGTCTCACAAAAACGTGTTCGACTCATTTTTCGGCTTCTCTTTCGAGTGGTTCCTGAATGACACAGGGCCGGCAACAAATACATATTGATAATCTTGATAATAATACAGCATTGACAGTATTTAAATTGGCACTGTTCTGATGAGGAGCTCTGCTTACATTTTGTTTGGGCAGTGCACCAAAATTCACAGGTCGAAGTGTCAGGTCTCTGGGCACTCAGGGCCATTAAATCAAGGGGCGACGCACAATCATGATCTGCACCTAGGATGGTGAACTCTCATGGATCAACGTGGCATTTTTTCTAAAAAATCCTGTTTTAAAATACACTTGTTTGTACCTATGTCCGATATAGACTTTGAAACCATCCAACCGAAGTACCCCAAACCGGTTTCATTAGACAGGCGAAGATGGTTTTAGGCCACAAAAAACGCATTAGGCACAAAATGTATTTCTTTTTTAAGCACACGCCTAGTACCCGCTATTTAATAAGGCCGTACGTGGCGTCAAATAATTGTGACCTGATGATTATTGGGAAAATAATACCGCGTCCCCTCACTCCGTAACGTAGGCTCACTCGCGTTCGTTTGTGATACTTCGTAGTGAACAGACGTAAACTTAATACAATAAGATTAGCTTAAACATAAAACTCACTGTAATTTGACATATCTGTGTGCATGTAAAGTGCCTAAGGAGCTCCTGTGACACGTTATATGCTCAGGAATATGTTTACTTGTGTGTGCAAAATTTGACGTGTCCAAACGATACTTGAGATCTAAAGGAATAAATGAGTTTGAGTTTAATATGCAAACCGTTTCGATAGCTTGGGTGCCTAAAATATTTTCATCATCATCATCATCAGCCTATTTCAGTCCACTGCTGGACATAGGCTTCTCCGAGTAAGCGCTTTTTAGCCCGGTCTTCGGCTCTTTGGTATAAAATATTTTTCCCCGTTCCATTTGTAACCTAGATATTTCAGAATATACAGTTTTGAATAAAAATCCATGGTCTACCTTTGTGCTTGCCCAACGCGCCGAAATCCACAGGCAGTGGGCGCAGTGTTGCGTCCCTGGATACCACAGGGCTGGGGGTAACCTCGTCAGGTGGGCGACGGACCCGCATAAATTCCCCCCGGGTCGCAGCCTCAGTCCGTTCCATTGAGGACACCCGCCGCGAATCGAGGAAACGCAGATAGGGTAGCTTGTATATTACGAAATATCTGTAAAATAGTAACAATTAGTGACTGTGTTTGTTTCAATTAGTTAGGAACAAATAATCGGCTTTTGAAAATACAAACGTAGTTTTTTACGCAGGTATTTATAGGAGAAAATATTAGCAAATTAAATGCATTAAACTGTTACAAACTTTAAGTACGGCATGTATGTACGGAATCAAAATGGACCTTATTTATATTATAAACGTATAGTCGATTCGCCGCCATGTTGGAGTCCTTCGGTCGGCTTGAAAACTCCAGAGAGAACTCCACTCAAAGAGAGTTGGCCACTTATTTACACGTAAGAAGAGTTAATTTAAGTTCTGCATTCTTTTTGTGATAGGTAGTTTATCGAAAAAGCCAATACAGAACATATATAAACTATGCATTAGCTTAAACAGAGAACATAGGTATAGTAAGATATAAAAACATTCAGTTTAACAGTCATAAATACAGGAGATTGAAAAAATTAAAAAAAAAAACGACTTCTGTACTTCTATTCCTTATTATTATACTTCGTCTTTTAATCCCTTGTTTTCGCCCTTAGGGTGAGAGCAAGGGATTAAGGGCGAGATAAAAAGTCACAGGAAAGCAAACCATGCAATTTTTACTTGGATGATATATTTTTTTGCAGTTATTTTGATGTAACAAATAAACTATTGAACCGATTTTGATATAATCGCTATGGGACCAAACTGAAAGAATATCTTAAAAAATTGATAACCTCTTCCGGAAATCGAGTGAAAAATATATCTGTGAAAGCGTTTATTATTTAATGTCTTCCGTAAATTTTTTGGCGCCTTTTTGCGTCCTACAGAGACATAATTTTCTTACTGTTTGTAAGTTTCAATAGAAATATATTATATGTATTATAAATGTAAAAAGCATCATGACCCCGAAAAGAAAGGAATCGATCTATTAGGGATTTCGTGTTTGTTTTTCCCCATGACGGCTCGGATGGGGGGTTTAACAAGCTCCAAATTTAGCAAAAAGACCGTGAGATCTCGTTCATAGATTATTTATTAAAAGCAAATTTAGAATTCAAGTATTTATTTAACTTAACTTAAAGGAAATGTTATTTTGCTTATGACTGTCAAGTGAAATCAAATAGTCCATCCATTCATCGTAAATTCGTACATTACTCATGAACATGAAGAATTCTGATTGTTGAATTCGGAAAGCTAGTATTATTAGTTATAATAACATCTTGTTCAATCAAACAACAATTTTTGTAATTTATGCTCGTCGGGTTAAAAACTCACTAAGTTGGTTTAACACACCAATGTATGCCAATGTATGGTGGAATACACCAACCCTTGTTGTGAAGACAGTTACTATAACTTTAGCTTCGGTTTTACGAGGATACGCCTGTTAAATTATAATTCGAATCACTGATAAATTCCTGACAGCAAATAAGTTAATAGCTCAGTCGGTAGTAGCTATTCCTTCCGCGCTGTTGGTCGTGGGTTCGATTCCCACTCAGGACACGCATTTGTGTAATAAAAATAAATGTTTGTTCTGTGTCTAAACCGTGGTGAAAAGCTTACGAAAGCCGAGCCTCATAAAATCGATAAGGCACATCTGTTGCGCTTGTATTACCAGCAAAACAAAACGAAAAACCAGAACATATTGCGAACATATACGTCATCTCCTGTACACATTTTTATTTAGTGTATTAAAAACATATACGCAGGGTTGCCAGGTATATGAGACGAGGGACAAGACCCCTTTTTCAAAAATTGTCTACCCGTAATGTTAATAACCGTAACAAAAGTTCTTATGTTTAAAATTTCAAGCCAACTATAAGTTTTAGCTCTTTGCTCTTTGCGGGTCTTTTGCTGACTCGATTATGTATATTTTATTATGTTTACTTGATCGGCGTGGGTTGTTAACATATTTTCCATGGGACATGAAACCAAAAATCATTCGCATCAATAATTCGAACAATATTAATCGAGATATCTGTGTTTAAACACTTTTATAAAACTCAGTTATCATAGGAAGCTTGCTTTAATTTTCACTTGGTTTCAATAATTTCCTTTTGGTTTAATATAGTTTAACATATTGTCTGAAATTTTATTATGAACGCTGTGCTAACCTTTTGGTACACATTTTAATGTTACGAACCTATATTGCCAATGTTATATGTATTTGCGTATTGTTGGTTTAGCTTTAATAAATAAACCTGCCCCAGAAAGCCAACTTAAATCAAATAGCAACTTACAAATATGTAGTTCAATTCCAGCAATTGGGTCCGTGTACTGAAAGAGAATCTAATCTCATTGAGACTGACCTGTATCTCTGATAGTCCGAGTCATCCTTGTCAAGATCGGACAGCTCGTTGGGACAAGCTTTATTGCTGAGCAGACTCAAGTACGTGAGGGAAGGACAACCCGATGATATCTTGTTCACTAAACTTTCCAGCTCAATTATCTGTAAAATAGTAATTTATTTGATAGTAATCTTAGGAAATTGGGACTAATCGTTCGTCTCATTTATCAAAGCAACTTTTCTTTCAAAGAGCCTTATATTTACGATACGCCCGGACTCGGTTTTATACGGGCTGTTGGATTATTAGGAAATGTTTTAATTTACTGAAGGTGTAAGTATAAACTTAGTTATATGAGGGAAACAATGGCAGCGATGAGCTTTTCGGGGCAAGGTCTGAATTTACGCATAGGTTTCATATTATACATGATATGTATGTAATGTATGATTACGGTTGTCACAGATTATTTTTGTATTTCTTGAGCTTTCATAAATTGGTATCAATTTATAAAAGAACTATAGTTGGTTACGGCCCACGACCTCGTAAACGTGGAACAATCAAGGGAATAAAAAGAGGGGAGTTAGATTCGGGTAGTGTACCTAAGTATATTTAAAACCAATTTTATGACGTCATTTGAAGAGGGCAATTTAAGTGATTGAATTGAATAAAAAATGAAGCGATAAAGTTAGCAAATATACGCGCAGATGGACCTCGTCTCATGAAATTTTGATGAGATGTCATTTATCAGATAACGGTTTGATGTCTCCTGTCAATTTTTGCAATTTTCGTTCGTAATTTTCGACCAATGGAGACATTTTTAATGATCTCATTTTCTTCCTGATTTTATAAGTGTTTTATAATACTTGTTTATTAAGTTAATATTAATAATATTTTAACAGTATTTACAACTGTCTCGTATCTAGTTTCCACAGTACAAGCTATGCTCAGTTTGGTGCTACATGGCGCTGTTTGAAATGACCATAAATATTTATTTCATTGGCGAAGAAACCCCGTAACATACATAAAAAAACCTAGAGCCGAATAGATAATCTTTTTTTGAAGTCGGTTAATAAAACGCTGACATAAACGGGCACAAACTGTCGTCTTGCGTTAGGCCTTAGATAAACGATGCCTTCAATTAGTGTGTGAACACTGAAAACCAAGACTACAAATGAAGTGACGAGGGTCGAAATAACAATGTATGGTGAAAATAGCTCAGGGAATATTGCATTCCACGAGTCCATGGCTACGGGTACACAAAAATAATGGCCATCATTCACGTTATTGGCTTGTCACTTTTTTTATTGTTTTAACTGAAACAAAAAACATAGTAATAATAACGTAATAAGTAACGTTTAAATAGTAATATCTGCACTACGATTCCCTGTGTCAAAGGTGGCATGGACAAACAGCCAAGACTCAAGAACAAATTTTACGCTCATTCCAGATCAAACCATACCATCCATTATTATTTAGGAATATTTCTAAATACAGAAAAAAAATATTCAAACACGGTAAAAAAT
Organism: Aplocera efformata; assembly: GCA_921293045.1. NCBI lineage: Eukaryota > Metazoa > Arthropoda > Insecta > Lepidoptera > Geometridae > Aplocera > Aplocera efformata. The sequence goes on from OV121045.1 coordinate 7,226,263, forward strand.
ACGTATTAAGAATACACAAAGACCAAACTCGCAAAGTTAATTATGCTTTGAACATTCCGAAAGCGAACACAGGTTGTAAAAAGACGACATTAATACTTTTCAGTTTTTGACTTAATAACGGTTATGATAACTCCTAAACTGGCTAAACAGTATTCATGTCTGTCTGTCACAGGAGTCCGGGAGATTTATTACAATTTGACTTGACCGCTTGTGGGTACAAAAGGTTGGTTCGCCATAGTTAATATTGTCTCAACAGGTATTCTACCTGTTCTAAGGGATTCTTAATTAATGTTCACTAACTCGGAGTATCTAAAGTCTACGAGGTTTGCTATTGCTTTTCTAATTATGAGTTATTATTCCCGGAGGAACTCGATAAAAAAAAGAATGCAAAATACGCCATTATGTTTACTTGTGATTTTTTTAAATTTAAAATCCACGCTATGGGATCGATATTAATAAAAAATAAATAAATGTGAAAGTATCCGATTTCCAGAGCAGGTAAACAATTCGGTACATATATATTTGTTACCTCAGAAATTTGAATGAATATGCTTGCAGAATAGTCCCATAAAAGTTTTATCAAAATCGGTTCAATAGTTTAGTTGTTAAATCAAAATAACAAAAACATGTCATCCAAGTAAATATAATTGCGCATTTTACTTTCCAGTGACTTTTTATTCGCCCGTTGTCAAGCAATTTGGATGTTTTTTTTAATGGGCTCGCTTTGGCGGCATAAAATAAGGGATGAAGTATTGAAGTCGTTTTTTTTTAGATTTTTATATCAGTCACTTGTCAGTCAACGAGAAGACGCGTGCACTCTACTTAACTACGAAACTGAGCTCTAGAAGTCTAGAGTACGCTACATAATTCATAAGTACTGACAAATATTGTGTGTCATATCTCATGCTAAGATAATGTAATCACTTTGGTACACCAAATAGATTGTTGTAGAAACTACCGTTATGTTGAAATTATCGGCTCTATACATTAGTTTCGCTGTTTTCACTTCGGACGGGTCGGTTCGTTTGTCAGAGCTCTGTCTACAAAGAGATCGTTACAAGCGCCTCATTAAACAACGTTTTTATTATCCTTTTTATCTTAGTAACCCAGCGAGCTTTAAATAAATTCATAGGTCATCTGCAGTACCTGCAGATTAATGGTCTTATTATGATTACGTAGGTATTTTTTACATAGGTACTTATAATCCTTTACTTGGATTTACGTAGGTGACTTGGACATACACAATCACACAACACAACCATCCAAGATCCGAGAACAAATTTCACAAAGATTTCCCCGGCTGGGAATCGGACCTGGGACCCCTCGTTTCGAAGGCAGGGCTACTACCAACTAAGCCACAGAGCCGTCAAAATAGATTGCATGTTAGTTCACCATTGACATAATTGTAATGTGGATATAGTTTTAGAGGCGGTTTATTTTTAATATGGTTTCGTTTTATATCAAGCTCTCGCCTTCGTTGGTCTTCAAAAGTGGAGATGCTGTTGAACTATTCGTCTCCACTCTGATCGAATTGCTGGCATATCCATGCATCTTTGTATCTGAAAAGCTATGTATGTGTAATGAGGCAAGCCTCCTATGAGTGTGTTAGCGTTTGTTTGTTGTGGTCGTGTAGTCGATCCGTAAATAAACCGATGAATCTAAGGTAGGGCTTCTATTTGCTATAAGTACATTGTATAGAAAATGTTCTGAATGGCTTCGAGACGAGGATGGTACGGGTGTGCCTTGTTTGTTTGTTTTTGCTCGACTTGGCGGATCCAATATATCTAAGTATTACGATACTAAAAATAAATATCTAAGTTATTACCAATATCACAAGATCAATTTATCAAAGTATAGACATTTACTGTAGCGTAACTCTTTGGAAAATGTGTATCTTTCAGAAGAAATAACAGTGAATGGATAGATAATACTTTCAACTTAATATACTGTATAGGTAGTTGTAATTAGGCAGGCTTTGACAAACTTGCTTTGACTTCGTGACCAAATTATAATGACAGTTAAAACCCTTAAACTGGGGGATCGCCGCGATTAACGCCATGAGGCAACATTTTGGTACTTATTTAATTTCATGTCCAGACTAGCCCGTTGAGATGGTCCCTATGTTTTCAAACAAATGAATCACGTCTCTTACGGAATAAACCGAGTCCATACAGATAAGACGTAGGTACTTACCAGATTGTTATTGAGCGAGAGTGTCTTCAATCGTGGCAGATAAGGTATCGCGATGGTGTCTCCGAGCCTGTTGTTGTCCAATATCAACTCTTCCAATCTGGTGAAATCTTCCAACCCTTTTAGCGTTTCAATGATGTTGTAGCTGTGGATAGGCCGTAGGATTTACGAGGGTTCATGGTTTATTTAGGATAAAGAAAAAGATTGTATTGGTTGGATTTTGTGGTCTGCGGCTATTACGGTAATGAAGTTTGGAAAATGAAATTTAATACATTTTTATTTGGTAAGATATGGAAATTATCTGTTGTAGCGTAATTGTACTTCATATTTGGTCGCTGGATTAATAAATCATTAAGGCTAAGTGTTGGGACAAGATAATAAAAAAAAAATGATGGTACGTACATTATTTTCTCCATTAGTATCGTTTTCGATATGTCAATTCGTATCGGACATTGAATGATTAATACTAAGCTATGTTAATCTATGGAGAACAAACAAGCGAAAGGCATATCACTAAAACGAAGACGGTCTATGTAATTCTACGCCATCGGGGTGGGTTGATTACGCGTTTTCTCCTCCGCTTACTTAGTAGCAGTTGTACATAAGTGATCAAGTGATCCCGATCGGAATAACATTGACCTTTTTTAAACAAAACTCTTTTAATACATCTTATTGTAATTTTGTGTATATAAAAACATTTGTGACATTACATCAGATTTGTCTTGCTTTCAAATAATTTGAAATATAAGGCCAATTAGATGCATTATTATTGTAACTAGTTTGCATCGTTACACTTTGTTCAGGTTAGTTTACTTTTTTATTATCACATTACTTAACTTCGCTGCAAAGAAGCCTTAATATCCACATTTTTTTTTTATCAGAAAATCGGAGCCGTTCCATCACTTTCATGATTCAGAGAAAAGGGCGAATATAATACGACTACCGTCTTCAATTTTTACTAGCAGGCGTCTTAATTACTGGATATCATAAGCCTTCGCACGGTTATTTTAAGCACGTCCCGGATTCCACACATTCATCACACACCAGTAATCCACACGGATCCTGTGTTAATTGCCATTTTAAGCGCCTGCACAAAACAATAAGATTAAATCGATCGTCCGACATCAGCTCACAGTTGATTTTAACTCCATTAGTAAATACATTTACTTCCGTTTCAGTTAGACCATTCAGTTAGATTTGAATTAATGGCGTGGGGCGGTTTTTTCCTTGTATTGTGATTCCGGCATTATAAGACCGTATAATGAAGGAGACTTTTTTATCCTCCATTTCGCGTGAATTGATAATTTAATGATATAAGATCAAACGTTAATAAATAGGGAAATAAATTGTTTTCCTTTCCTTCCCCAATTTTGTTAATGATTTTCTATCCAAAGACACGTTATTTTCTGTTTTTCACAATAAATAGTAGAGCTTACCTTAAATCTAAATACTTGACTTTAGCGCCATACATCTTTTGGAGCGCGGGTGGGATTCTTCTGCAGTCTTGTCCGCAGTAGCTGAGCTGTGAAACCAAAGTTGAGTGATAGAAAAAAGTGAATCAAGTTCGCGCACTCCCGCTCTGCATAGTTACTGATGAGTAGTAACTAGCACTAAGGCTATCAGAGTTATCAGGCTATCAGGGGGCCTAAACGAGGCAAAGTTTAGGTCAAAGTTGTGACTAACTGGTCTTAAATATTTGAGCCAATCTGTTATTGACACGATAGAGGATGAGTGAAGACGGTCGCAATTCGGTCTTGGATCTTCAAATGCCCACTCAAGTCTTTTTCCTGTGTTAAGTCTTTTTGATGTGTTAGTCTTCTAACACATCAAAAAGACATCAACCATACGAAATGAGAGAACAAGAGTTCTCTCATTTCGTATGGTTGTTCTTTTAAGAAAGCAGCGAGTCAAGCTCTGTATCATGATGATTTGTACCTGTAGGCGATGCTTTAACAAGTGACTAATTTAAAAATCGATAAAAAACTACTTCAATTCTTTCAGCCCCTACCCTACCATTTAACAAAAGAAACATACAATTTGGTATATAATATAACGGACGAAGAAAAAATTCACAGGAAAGGAAAACATGCAATTTATTTTATTTATTAATGAAACTAGAGTTCACAGCATTATTTCTTAAACATAATGTATAGATACATATTGCCTGACTTAAGCCAATTCGATTTTACTTGTATGACATATTTTTTCTAGGTATTTCGGTTTAAATAACAAACTATTGGACCAATTTTAATAAAAAAACATGTTAACCAATCTGGAAGCATAACCTTTCAAATAAAAGAGAATTTTCAAAATCGGTTCATAAATGACACAATGTCGCTTCATAAATCGATCAGGTAACAAACTTAAAAAAAATACAGCTGAATTGATAACTCCTCCGAAGTCGGTCGAAAATTGTGTTTTAGCGGCAAATCGTAAAGTATCAGACTGAAAACAATTTGGGCAGTTTCCAGTTTCGAAATAAAAAAAGGCAAATAAAGATAGCATCTTTGTTACATACGAATAAAGTGTAATTTTAGCCATCCATGTAAGAAGTAAGAACACAAGCAGGTTAATGCCATAGGGTGATAAAGTTTACTGCCGTTTTCGTTACTGTTTTACGTGCGATCGTCCTTACAGACTAAAGGCTAACACAGATTGCAGACAATCACGATTTCTACAATATTTTTTTTTTGTATGGGTGCGGTTTATTATTTTCGTAAATTTCAAAAATAATTTACCTGTTATTATATTATTTGTATTTTATTACACTATTTTTATAGTATGCCGATTTGAGACAGGTTTATTGTGTGGTCTTATTTGTAGTTGTTTAGCAATTATGGTAAAATTTGTTTTTCCTTCCCGGAATAAGTTATTTTCATTATCTGTTATGCTATATTATGTAAAACCCAAAGTAATAGTAGAACTGCTAAATTCGTTCTGAGGAGTATTGCCACGACACCACGTAATCGCCACCGAGCAATGGTGTGATCGCGCTGGGCGTGAGTGTGCTGTGAGGGGTAACGGTAAAATTTACTCACGTTTCATCTCAGCTAGACGGGCAATACATTGCGACTTGAATCTTCTCAAACTTGGTAGGACACGACTTGTATTTCTGTTGGCTATGAGCGGCGAGCACATCAGGAAAACCGTCAACTTCGGTCACTTTAATCGCAGAAAGAATTTGAAAAACTACGGAGGCTATTCCGCCATAGTGTGCATACACCATTATGAGACTGGATTTATCTTTCCTAGGGTCACTTTATTAGGATAATAGCATGTATTTATTGATACTTGATGCTGCTGGCCGGCAGTAAAGCTCTTGGTTTAATGTTGTTTCATTTGCTACCGAATACCCTCTTGATGGCAATGTTTGATCATTTTCCTAAGACTAAGTTTAATGTAAAAGAGACCAAGAACAGTTTGTAAGTCTCTAATGAATACTCTTATACATTGGCATGGAATATATAAAATGTATTAATAAAAAGAATGTTAAACATAGAAATAAATACATTAAGGTAATGAAATTAAAATGTTATACACTACATTTATTTCATTTATTATGAAAACAGTTAGATCTGAAAATGGCAAATATCAGCTGCATTTTCACTGCAAGGTAGATTGTTCATAGGATATTGATTTGTAAATATGTGGTAGCTTTTTTTTATTACCTATCCTTATTTTTTATGGGATAATATGACAGAACAATCTGAATGCCCACCAGCCCACCATCTGGGGAACCAGACTGACTTAGGTTCATCCTGCTGCATCCATCATCCAATTAATGTCTCATAACTGTGATTACTTAAGACTTGTCACAAGCGCTACTGCTACTTTTGGTTGCTCCTTTTGTGCCACCCAGGAGACATATGTTGGGATTTTAAAGGTACTCTCTTACAATAGATGATGATCTAGAGAAACTATTCTACAAGTGCTTTAATTAGTTGAAAAAAACCACCTACCTGGATTCCATCACTTTCCAAAATCATACTAATATGAGACACCTCATTCAAAACCACATCTCCTTTACACCTAGTCATCAATAAGAGCTCGTACTTGTAACGAGTACAAGGCAATGTTCTTGTCTCAGAATTATACGGAAACTTCAAAAGTCCACCATAATTGGTCAGAACTATCATCCATTTTACTATGGCAAATGGAAATATATAGGACTCAAGAAATGTTAAGAAAACAATTCCAATGTTTAGAACTGAATTAAAATGATCAGAGAAAAACCTTGATATATTCAAGTTCAGCGGCATTATGACAACTTTTAAATTATATTTGACTAAACTGGTTTTCTTTGTAAATTGTTTAAATTGACACAAATTTTATGAGGTGGTTACATTTTCACCAAAACACAAGCACTTCTTTCATGAGCTACAACACATAACTAACTTAATTAAATTACATCTAGGCTATGCACTTTGTGTGAAGAGGACATTTGCTATGGAACAAATTAATGTTGTTAAATATGGTAGTTACTGTATTTATGTAACTAACTTTTTTGAATATAAAATCACTTCTTAACAGCAGTTTGGAATTAAACTATGCCTATAGTTTAGTTTGTTATGCTTTACATTGTTTTTAAAACAAATAAACTTACCGAATTGTTTTCAAAAGATAATGCAAACTTATTGAAGTGATGTTCTTCCATCTTTCACTTTGTGCCTAATAAAAATATGTTAATTACAATACAAAACAATGAGATTACGAAAGCAAACGCGTACGTTTAAATTTATTTAACTTAAAAAACTTCAAACACTAGTTGAAAATAAAATCAAAAAGTTTAAAAACAAAAAAAGTTTACTCAACAAACAAAACAAGAAACTGTATTATGTCATTATGTGGTATGTGGTGCTGCCAACTATTACGCAGAATATCACGAAACGACACACAATTTAATCTATTATCTCAAGGTACTTAGGTAAGTTAAAATAACGATTAATCGAGTTTCCCCGGTTACTAATAGTAATAGTAAGTCAGAACGATTTACAGTCAGACTATTTATAAACTAAATTGATAAATGAATGGCAGAAGTTTCTTGAAAAGGAATTAATTTTAACAGCAGTGTTTGACAGCGTGTGAGTGAGCGTCGGAAATGTGTAGAAAATGACGCTGCTTAGTTATATATTCTGTTTTGAAATTATTTCTCTTAGAATGATCTAAAAAATTGTAGCAATGCTATATGTCTATCCGCTAAGATTTTTTTTAATGTAATTAAAGATAAGGCTCACCTGATATTAAGTGGTTACCTCCGCCCATAACTATTGCAATACGACTTAGGTCCTCCCTGACCGAACTGTCCAAGCAGATTATCACGTGTGGAGGCAGTAGGTACTTCACCGGGCTAACTTTGCACAAGTTCTACTGCTACTTTTTGTTGTTCCTTTAGCACCACCCAGGGGGTACGTGAAGGGATTCTGAGGTTTTATCGGAATAAATAACTAATATTATTTTAATTATAACTATCTCCTTGATAGGCACCTAGGCAAAAATATGTTCCCCCATTCATAATCCTAATATATAACACTAAAATTATTTCTACCTGTAAATGTCAATTGGTGACATTTACAGGTAGATAACAATTTTAATGACTTTTTAACCATCCAACCGATGTGCCCCAAACCGGTTTCATTAGAAAGGCAATAATGTTAAATCGCTTTTAGACCACTAAAACAAGGCATTAGTCACCAAATGTATTTCTTTCTTAACGTAGCTACACAGGCAGGCTATTCGCTAGTTATACATAAAAATAGATTTCGATGAAAAACATGATGAGCGTGGTAATCTTGGAGCCAGATCTCGGGCTATTGGCACCTGTAAAAGATTTAATTAAGCTAAATCTTTTTTCAATAATAATCCCAATTCTAATATCTGGACATAATGGTGCTTTTCCCAATTCTAACATTTTGACAGAGTAGAACACAAAAGTAGGTACAACTTTTTTAAAGAGTGCTAGTTTAATCCATGGCTATGTTGCACATTACCTAATACATACCTATACATTGGGCACGACCTCAATGAGCTGCTTTTCACCTTGTAGTTCATTAACGTAGATGTGACAAGTGGATAAATCATCGCTGTCATAGTTTGAGGTGGGGTCAAGAAGACATGGCCAATTGCAGCGCTTTGGCCATGTCTTCATAATAACGCAACCCTGATAATGATAACCTATAATTAATATTTAGTTGTAGTTAAAAGACAACTAAACATTCATATTGGTTATCAATATCAGGGTTGCGTTATGGTGATAACTATTGTACTATTACTCAGTGTGTATGTAGTACTAGGGTCCACGTCATAGAATATCCTAGAATATTAACGTACGCATAACTTCTCGTATACAAGGCTCCGTGAATACGTAGTTGCCGTAGCAGCCACTGAATATGCTACAGATACAAAATTCGCTGATGGTTCGATATACCCATTTGCTGTTCTTCTTCACTTTGGTCTTAGCGGCAATATCGCTCGTTTCTAGAAACTATTAGAAAGACCAAAGTAAGATACCTACCTATTTGGTCTGGAATCATTGCCTGAGTGGATTCTCCGAACGACTATTTTTTACAAGTAATAAATTCACCTCATTTTATTTTTGATTATCTATATAAACGTTCCAAAATAAATACGTAATTCAAAATGTATGTGTCTAAGCCAATAATGATAAGTAGCATTGTGATTTGTAACTCATTATTTTTATTTCGCTAAAGTTGTATTTAGCTGACTCTAGTAAAGGTCATAAATCTTCTAAGATAATTGCTAATGAATCCCAGAGCTATTTACAAATATTTATCTCATCTCGCTGAGTAATAATTAATGAACGTCACAACTTGTGGTTAATTACCTAGTGATTCAGCAGTAATCTGGCGCAGGTGATAAAGAGCATTTCTCGTTGAAAGAGGTTACAACGGATTTAGTGAGCTTGCAATAGAACCTACCATATCTCCCAAAGGTTAGGTAATGTGCAAAAAATTCTTTATAATGAGTTCAAAGGAAATTAGATTATTGTCTTTGATAAGTACAAGTACTTTAAAAAGACCCTAGTCATGTTGTGGTTGACAGGTACCAAACAGTAGGCAGAAGACGGTTTATCAGCAGGTCGCCAGTTCATTACACTATATACGCGCTTATTATTATAATATATATACACAGATATATATTAATAAGCGCGTAGAAGAATGAAGTAAATACCATGACTGCCGTTGAAAATATTTTTCCAAATACTCCAATTTTCTACAAGATGTCCACATCTTTCCAAATAAAGTTCCAATATTCAATTTCAAATTGAAAATTATGTTAGAAAGTAACTTGAGGCGATGGCAAATTGAGATAGAGTTGATTTTTCTTGTCCTTCTCTTGTAAGTAATCTCTATGGTAATATCATTTTATTATTATTACGTTTATAAAAGTCTAATCCATCTACAACGTTCATCGAGTTATAATCGAAATCAACATTTTTTTTGCGCGAAACTCTAATGTCTTTTTGTTTTTTGAAATAAAAGCAACCCAAACTATACAAGTTCTTTACATATATTGCCGTGAAGTGGATTATAACTGATTTAAAAAAGTGAACGATAATATATTTTATATATAAAATATAGATTTCGGTTAAAAACTCGATGAACGAGTGTAGCTAATCTTGTAGCTTAATCTAAGACTAGTAAGAAGAGAAAGGATTGTTTTTTAAGATAATGTAGGCAAATGAAACATTTCATAAGTTATAATAGTAAGTAAGTTAAGTAAGGTAAGTTAGTTTCCACGATACAGGCCAAACCTAGTGTGGAAATCATTGGTAAATATTTTGGCTATTTCTAAGTTTTAATGACTTTTAGTAGTTTTAGTAGAGCATTTTCATTTTCCTATGCTCTACTATATGTGTAATATAATCGTTTATTCTCGTGTTCTGTTATTTTTTGTCTATCTAGATACCTGGAGCGAAATATTGATTTTAATACAGTTTGTAGAATCAGGAAATCTGCAGGTATTTTTGATAATGTAATGCGGATTATGTAGGCAACGGAAATTTTAATAGTAATTATCACTTACCATCAGGTGAGATAGCGGTCAAACGATGGCCTATTATAAATAGGCCATCGTTTGACTTACTTTTTTTATTACGTACTGGTAATCACTTTTACTGTTTCTTTCTTTTTTCATTGTATTTTGTTATTGTTATTGTTTTTTAGGTAGGCCCTTACAATGGCCATAAAATACACTAACGGTATGGAGTTCGGTGTTTGAGTCGGACTCGCGCTTGATAGGTGTTATTTCTTCATGTTTCGTTTTCATACCAAGATGAATATCCTCAATTCTCAAGAGTCCCTACAAGAGTCTTTCAGGTCATGCGAAAGTGTTCGATATATTTCGTTTTCATTCAAACAAAGTTTTACGAAACCCGTTAACTTGTTTCGTAATATGTTTTACGAAACCCGTTAAAAGATATCAAATCCGAAATCCGTCAATCCGTGAAATTAAATTTTATTGCGATTGCGAATGTGTTTTCAAACATCAAGGTATTATGAGAAAGCATACGTAGTATTTGTAATTTACCTAAAATTTATATTCTATCACACACACAGACGCACATATATACAATACAAACCTTCACCTTATTTGGGGAGTCCAGTTGCTCGTGACCGTAGGTGTGTAGGTACCCTTTGATTCCCTACCAAATCCACAGAGGTACTGCTACCACACCTGGAATCTGCCGCCAAGCAGTAGTGCTCCCATTACTGTGTTCCGGTGGAAGGGTGTGGGTGCCGCTGATATCACATTCGCATCCCCGTCTCGGGTGATGGACGCAGCAGGATGAATGCGTCTCAGTGTAAGATCCAAATCTTATACTGAGTCGCATTACTCTTTTTATGGGCGGGGAGCGCCATTTACCACCAGGTGCGCCCTCAGCTCCTTCCGTCACTAAATCACATAAAAAAAGTAATTTATCAAAATAAAAATACATGATTCAGGATTTACAAGATACAATATTGTAACATGACACAACTGAAACCTAAACTAAGTTTGAACTTGTATTTTAGGTAATAGTTCTCGTCCATCGGACGTTATATGAAATGGATTAGCCAGGGAATGATATCTGTATAAAATGCCTGATTTATAAAAAAGATAATGTTAATTGTTATGTATATAATAAGGTCGATGACAGTCCGTCACGGCATCACATACTAGAACGTATTGGTAAGAACGCTGCACCCGAATTGTGTGCTAACGAAATCCTACGCGAAATGGTCTTGTGTAAAAGATCACCGAGACAAGTATATTATCTCGAACCTTTTAAATATTTAAGACTAAAAAGTTATACTATTGGCACTTAATAAACTTCTTTTGCGTCGACCGCTCCTTAAACTCCTTCATTTAACTTTTTTTAAACTTCTTAATGATAATGAAATAAGTGGGTTGAGAACAAAGATTATATAAAACAGAATAATGTTTATTGGATACATACAAATATAAAATTAAACATAATCGAAAAACTAAATGCAGACACGAACATACCATGTTGCTCGCGTCCGTAGGTGAATATCATGAGTTCCTGAGCAACTCAAAGTAGCATTAGAACTTGTGCCAAGTTCGTCCTGAGAAGTACTGTGTGCCGGTGGAAAGTACAGGTACTTAAGGCTTAACATTCCCGTCTCATAGTGACAAAGGCAACGCAATGCAACTAAGGCCTACTCATACTTTAGTAAGGGAAGACCGGAATCGTACTTTAGTTGTTTATGAGAGGCGGTAACTACTTAAAATTATGAGGGCTGCCAGCTCGTCCTATCACTGTATTCGCGTATAAAATACTATAAATCATTATATAGCGCTGTATAATGATTTATAGTATTTTATAGCAGCATGTTCTGCGTCAGTGGACAACCACTGACGCAGAACATGCTGAGTGGTTACCTTTTTTGTTGTTACATATTCTTAAACATGTAATTTTGTTTTTAAGTTTTAAGTGAGCCCTATTTATGTAACACAAAATAAAGTTTTTCTATTCTATTCTATTCTAGTCACACTTATATTTTAAAGGCGAAAGTTTGTATGGATGTGTGTGTATGTTTGTTACTCCACGCTCAAACGGTTCCATGGATTTGGTACCAGGATAGCTTATATCCTAGATTAACACATTTGGCCGGCTGCCGGGTGTTACACGGTTGGCCATCCGGTATCAAAATACCGGATGGCCAACCGTGTAACACCGCGGGGCGCAGCTAGTGATTTATAATTACATATTACATTGTAATTTACAAGAGGTTAACAAACATCAAGGCTTAATTAAAATACTTTGTTTAGATAGTCTGTGTATCAACATGATGCTGCTCCATATTCTGATAACTAACAACGCTGTGTTTCAGACGTGTAGTCAAATGGATATCTTATTATTTGAAACGAGCAATTCTTATCATTTATTTATTTGTGAAAATTTTGCCATTTACAGTACAAAATGGAAACAATGCTATTTGCAGAAGTGTAATACTGTGTCGCAGATAGCAACGCGCTCCTCCACGACATAATAAAAATGTTTCAGATTTTAAATAAATTATACTTGGATTATAAAAATAAACTAACACAATAAAAAAAAACAACATTAATAAACTCTTACTAGGATTCCCTGTGTCGCAGATGGCATAGACAAACACAGAAATATAACACAAACCCCCAAGACCCAAGAACAAACTTCATGTTCACCACACAAAGTGTGCCCCGGCCGGGACTCGAACCCAAGAACCCTCGCTTCAAAGGCGGTGTACTACCAACTAAGCCACGAAGCCGTCAATTTAGGTCCTTAATTTTAATAAAAATATGTATTAACCTTCATATTTTTATTAAAATATCGAGCAATGATAGTAAGCACTAAAACAATGCTAACTGGAACTATAACATGATTTAGGGGTTCATAATTCTCGGGTACGTGACTCTCGGAATATATTTTATGCAATCGCTTATTACACAGTCGTGACAGTGGCGAGCTTTAAATATCTCATTGCATAGAGAAAATGGAAATCAGGTTCCGGGTGGTATGAAATCTCATTACCGTCCGTCTCACGGTGCGCGAAGGGCAGATGTGTGTCCGCGTTGCGCCATCCGCCCGCCTCGCGCTCCCGCCCGCCTAGTTCGCGAACGCCGCCCGAAACTTCAATGAAGCATTAAACTTTACATTAATTCATTCGTTTGGATGCTGTCATATTTTGCATAGTTATTGAAAAGTATAGTTTGTAATTAGCTAGTAATAATTTATCTGTGGGAAAGGACGCATTAGATTTAAATTACTTAATTTTGATGTGTCTTTCATGGTGTGTTTGTTGTCAATTATCAGAAATAAGAATGGATTACGTTGGAGTTACGTGTTTCAATATCTAGGGTAAGTACTCAACTAAGTAAATACTTAAGGATGATATCTTCTGTAAATAATAGCAGAAAATAATCAAGAAAAAATTCCTTGATAATTTTCCGCCAACATAGTATGATTTTTATTATTATTATCTAATGTTTGTTAAAAGTTTGTATAGTGTGGATACCGCTAATAACGAAATATAATTTAGAATTAAAAGTACCAAACAAAATTAAAGTGAAGGAAAGCATATTACACGACAACTGGATAAAAAAATTAAAAAAGACAGCCTAGATGAACTGAAAAAAGACATTTAGTGAAAATTTTAGCTGGCTGAAAAATATTCGTCGCTGGAAAGTAGCAAAAAGCTAAAAAGAGCCTTCAAAATAAGGACATTTTCTTTGTAGTCAAATCAGGACAAGTTCTTTGTACCCCTTCGATTTGCGAGTCGAATTCGCAATAAGCTAGCCAATTACCTAATAGTGATTAATTCGAGACCACACATTTTCATCAAACGTAGGTATCCCAATATAATTAAATCGCTTTGAAATCAGACTATCCGCTTGGGACATTGATCACTATTATTAGTACTTACATAAGATAGGTCATATGTGGCTGTCATTGTGTTGGTGCTCTAATGGATTTTGGTATTTTACTGGTACTGAGCTCAGGAGTAAAACTTTTGTGCTTTATAACTAAATTTACGATGCCCTCAAAATTATACACTAAATAATTCCTAGTAATTGCAACATAAGGTACATGTTACACTTATGAGTGACTTGTGAGTAAATATTACCCGGAATAAATCTCTTTTATTTGATCTCATTTTGTTTAATGAGATCAAATAAAAGAGATTTGTTGGTTATGATAATGATAATAGGCAAATTTCCAGGAAACTCACTAAATGATAAAAAGACTACCGAGAAATGTGGTGAAGTTTATTTTCTCATAAATACCTTTTTTTTTTTTTTTTTCGTGGAGAAATGTCTTAGCATACCGCCCTGCCACGGGGAAACAGAGCAACACGCAATACCGACACTCCTCTTCCCCTGCGGCCCCACCGCGTCCGCCATCCAGCGGTGGCGACCCCGCCGTGGCCGCGGAAGGTAGGGAGAGCGGCACACCGTAATACCGGCACTCCTCTCCCGCCGCGGCCCCTAACCTTCAGCTGCGGAGCTGCCCATACAGCACCGCAGCCCGCCTCAGTTGCGGTGCCCCCCATAAGGCACCGCCACCTACTGTGCCGCTCCTATTCGGCTTAGAGGCAAAGCCTAAAGGAGCGGCCCTCCCGGGTTCCTCTTAGCTTCACCGTGGGGGACCAGGCCACGGTTACTAAGCCCCCCCGCCCCGACAAGGCGGGAACCCACGGGGGGGTTCTCATAAATACCTAGTCGTATCATAAGCTCTGTCACAAACACTTCACATATTGCACAACGGTTGATGTTTGTGCAAAATATACATGAAAAGAAGAATAGTTAAATGTAGATAATAATATTATTATAGTTATTCGAAAGCCCTCCCTGATTTTTTTTTTCATTGTATACAGGCCCTGCGCCCAAATAGTCGTCGATTGTAGCACGTACAAAGTTCATGCTTTGTCATTGCTTTAGTCGAATGATACGGAAAAATAATTTACGAAATAAATGCAAGCAATTTAAAATTTCCTTACTAGCGGACATAAGACATGCTTGACGTTGTTTCTCCCCTGTGTGTTCCTTTATAAGTTGGTTAATGGTATTCTGAACGCACCCATATTATTAGAACCTATTTCATTCAACAAAATACCTTGAGCTTCAAGATTCAATTTGTTCCAAACTGTTGAGTAGGCAGAGCAATGAGTTCTCAACCTCTTTACTGACAACCTTTTTAAACTAAAAGCCTGTTCCATTTGTGATATGACGTAACCCCAAGACTAAACTAGAATTTGGTTCTTTTTGTATTTTATTATGTACAATATATTGATTTTGTTTTATTTAAGTTAATTATACTGTAATCTGACATATTTGTTATTTATGTTGCATAATGTGAACTTTAATCTCATTTTTGTACCTGTAATTCTGATTTTGGTTTTATTTCAATGTTTTACTTCACATAATATAGCGAGCAAGTAACATATCTACTAATAATTAAATTATAAGTAGATATGTTACTCGCTCATTAATTAAATACAAATAAATTCATTAGATAATTGTTGTCTTCACCGGTAATAGTAAAATAAATAAATAAATATTCATGGACATTTCACACGGTATCTAAAATCCACTTGGTGTTCCTACATTACGCCCTGGTGCTGGCGCTACTGGTACGGTACACAGCGCTATCTAGCCTTAAATTAAGCATGGTTTGTACTATGGAAACTAGGAAACTGATAGAATACTTGTATGGTGCTTTTGTTTTTGTAAATAATAGGTGTGTGAATATGACTCCGCCCCTTTTTGTCAAAATAAAACACATTTGTTCGCTTACAAAATTAAAAAAAAAATTATTGAAAGTATGCTCCATCTGCAGCTACAACCTTCGCCCATCGTTCAGGTAGTTTTCGTATTCCTTGCTGGAAGAAGTCCTGGTCTTTTGAGCTTATCCAGTTGTCAATCCAAATTTTGATACTTTCACATGAAGTAAACTTTTCTCCAGTAAGGTCTGTCTGCATCGTCCGGAATAGGTGGTAATCCGAAGGAGCTATGTCTGGTGAATATGGCGGGTGGGGTAACACTTCCCAGTCCTGTCCCTCTAAATATCTTTTTACGACTTCTGCGGTATGCGGTTTGGCATTGTCATGCTGAAGAACTAATTTGTTATGTCTATTCACCCATTCTGGTCGTTTTTCTTCTATGGCTCGCTTCAAACGCATTAGTTGTCGTCGGTAAACTTCTCCATTAATAGTTTCAGAGGGTTTGAGCAACTCATAATATACAATACCTTTCTGATCCCACCAAATACAGAGCATGACCTTGGCACAGTGAATATTTATTTTTGGCTGTGATGGGCCTGGTTCGCCTGGTTTCACCCAAGCTTTTTTGCGTTTAGGATTTTCGTAGTGTATCCATTTTTCGTCTCCTGTGACTATCCGATGCAAAAATCCTTTTCTTTGCTGTCTTTGAAGCAGCATTTCACAAATGGTTTTCCGACGTTCCATGTCTCTTTCTTTTAAATCATGTGGAACCCAGTCACCGGCTTTTTGAATCATTCCCATCATTTGTAAACGCTTTGCAACAGTTGAACGATCAACATTTAATGCTGCAGCTAATTCTGATTGAGTTTGGCAAGAATCTTCCGCCAATAATGCTTCCAATTCAGCATCTTCAAATTTTTTTGGTGGTTTTCCATGTTCTTTATCCTCAGTACTAAAATCGTTATTTTGAAATCGTCGAAACCATTCCTTGCAAGTTGTATTAGACGGAGCATGCTCACCATAAATCTCCACAAGCAAACGATAAGTTTCCGCTGCAGTTTTCTTCGCAATAAAATAATGTAATAACACTTCCCGCAAATGACGTATATTTGGAATAAAAACCGACATTTTCGAAAAGGTGAAAACAATTGTTGCTTACACTTCAACCAAATATCATAAAATGCGTTAGATAGCTGACATTCAGTACTATCGAATACAAGTATGGTCATTTATTAGTACACGTAAACAATACTAAAAACGACATCTGTTGAGAAAGGGCGGAGTCATATTCACACACCCAATACATACTCGTACATATGTAGTAGTGACACTCGCCTAGCTTTTTAGAATATTATTTGAATTTGGTGGTATTCTATGTTTATTGTAAGTATAAATAAGTGAGAGTTGCGGTTATTGCACTGTAAGGCGTGGGTATACTTTTTTAAAGTTTGAATCAGGAACAAAGTGAATTTATTTTTAATTAGAGGACGGGAAGTTCCTTTTTCAAATTCATTCAAATATTCCTAGCCAGTATTCGAAATATATCTACTCATATATTAAAGTAGGTATGTGACAGAACAAGTGAAGATGTATAAGCTGATAAGATATAAACTTGTATGTCTGCAAATCCCGCAGGTCTCAAATGATGTAGGTACATATTGAATCGTAATTCGTAACTAGTATGTTATGTGACGACGTATCAGGCTGGCTTTTAGGGCGTTTTCAGTATCAAGCGAATTTTCTAGCAAGCGCGGAATTGGGTCCGCATACGTAAAATGTCACGCTTCGACTTTCAATCACATGAGTAATACCTGATTCCCCGATGATGTATCATTGACTGCCAGTTCGTATACTCAACTAACACATATCTGGATTGATTACAATATTGATTTCTGACAAAAAGTTCCATACGTTTTGTCACCGATGAAAATTGTATTGCAATTCTCGGTAGTTGATAAATACTGTAGTTTTTCGTGTGCTTACACGATAATTTTGTGCCAACCCGTTACTAAAACTACTAATAAGTCATTGCTTGAGCTTGAAAGCAAACAAACATCATCCCTACCAGACTCTGATATTTATATTGTTTTTATTATAAGGTTTGAACAAGCGCCAACCTTAGTAATAATATGCATATGTGACAAGGTAAGCAAATGTTTATTCTGAAAATAAAAAAAATATGTTTTTTAGTATTTTTTTGAGATCAAAGATTTTCTACTTCACTTTGACTCTATCACGGGATCTTAGTCTGAATTGGTGTCACAGGGCTCCGAATTTGTCTAGGACACGCCAGTTTCCTAACGATGTTTTCCATCACCGTTTTGTAGGTTGGTTTTGTTCAATTACATTTTTTCAAGTTGCTAACCTAATTGATTCGTTGTAATAATTATTACTCATAAGGGTTTGAACCAGCCACTTCCGGATTGAAAACTCACTCGTCACTCCTTATTAAATGCCCAATTTTTAGTGTAAACAGCCATTAACAACATTAGCTCCGCTAAAAATTCTGTTTCATGAGTAAAATAAACCTCATCAGCCTAAAACGGTTAATGAAAAATGGACTTATGTTCGCCCGTAGCCGATAGTGATAAACTAATAAATCGTGCTGTGATTAGTGATTGCAGAGGTTACGCATGATTTAGTTATAAGTTTTTACTCGTAGGCGCTACAAAAAGTGTAGTTTATCATTATTCAATTGCCTGAATATTTGCTCACAAAAAACTATTTTTCGCTTTGCGGTCGCTTGCAGAATTTGTACTCATTTCGATATGGATGGTTGAATTGTTGTTGTACGTAAGTAAACGTGATTTTAAGATAACACATGAAAATACTTTATTGCACAAATATGAATTTACAAAGGTAAATTTAATTTTTAAGAGCATTCTCTACCAGGTAATCTTTGTGTATTGTAGAAAAAAATATAGCCGGTTGTGCAAAAAAATAAAACCAGAGATGAAGAAGGGAACGGAATAATAAAAATAAACTAAAAACTATAAACTACTTTAAACCTTACAGTATAGGCGGCTTCGTGGCTTAGTTGGTAGAAGCCCTGCCTTCGAAACGAGGGGTCCCGGGTTCGATTCCCGGCCAGGGCACACTTTGAGTGGTGAGCATGAAGTGTTCTTGTGTTTCTGTATTTATCCATGCCATCTGCGACACAAGGAATCCTAGTGCAGAGGTAGGAGTGTGTAAACGTTTATATATTTATTTTATAAATATTTCATATACAAGAAAATACTACAACAAAATTGTAAGTGTTATCCTGTGCTTATAACATTAGGGATAGGATTTAGGTTTAATCTTACTACTTCATTATATTAAGGCTAAGTTGCGCACCGTAAAGCCGTGGTAATAATACTTTGAAAGCGGAATGTCGTTTGTGGAGCTTCTACGAATTAAGTTCTACGAGAGCTACCATAATGTAGGAGGAAAATTTTAGCTTATTCCGTAGCTGAGAACCCGGAATAGCCGGTTCCGTAGTTGAAAACCCTTTCAGTCCCTACATATAACTAATGCCGAAATAATAGATATTGTGCTTGCCGTGGAGCAGAACGGCACAAAAGTTTTATCAATTACAGAGCTTTCTTTATTATTATTATTTTTTAATTGATTTAATACATTGAATCAGAAGCTTGGTAATATTCTCAGTAAGCTTATTATAAAAGTTAAAGCAATTTCCATCAAAAGATCCATTACTTTTTAGCAATTAGCGATAATTATTAAAGGTACTTTTGTTTCTGGTGTTAATGCTATGGACAATTTTTTTATTTTTTACAATTTACTATTAACTATAACCAGAAATGATTTATTGACGTAAATACTTTTTATAGATATTTGAAATTAATTCTTATCACAACTAGCAAATATTGACGTTAGAATCCAATAAAAAAATCACCAATTTTGGGGGGTCCAGTTGCTTGCGTCCGTAGGTGTCTCCATTGACTCCCTACACGTACCCCCTGGGTGGTGCTAAAGGAGCAACCAAAAGTAGCAGAAGAACTTGTGCCAAGTTTGTCCGGAGAGGTACTGCCACCACACCTGGAATCTGCCGCCAAGCAGTAGTGTGTTCCAGTGAAAGGGTGTGAGTGCTGGTGCAATAACATGCGCATGAGACGTATAATCCTCGTCTCGGGTGATGGACGCAGTAGGATGAGTGCGACTTAGAGTAAGGATTTAAATCTTATATTGAATCGCATTACTGTTGTCATGGGCGAGGGCCGCCTTTTACCACCAGGTGGGCATTCAGACCGTCACTAAATCACATTAAAAAAAAATATCGCCATGCCATAAGACTAAAGCTTTCAATAGGTTTGTCCTACCTGTAAATATTACCAATCAATTATTGTATTATATTCAATTAGTTTTGAAAGTGTAACAAGGCCCTTTGTGGATCTTACCTACCTTGGAAAAATACGTGATGTTATGTTGTTTATAGTTTTTGATGTCTTACTTAACCAACACAAGAGCTAAAATTAAAGTACCTGATAGAAAATGTATCGTAGAAATTTTGTGACACCAACATATGTACATACCTACTTATGTATATGTTAACAGTGATGCTTCTTCAAGGATCCATTAAACCAATCCATCAAAAATTATTGGTCGTAAATATTGCAAGGTAAGGCGTGTTTATTGACAAATTCGAGATTGGAGAATCATCATATTGATGTTCTTCGTACATTAATTTCTAGGTTTCGCGATCAATCCACATACTGTTTTTATATTAACTAGCTGTAGCCGCGACTTAGTTCGCGATTGCCATTTTTTTTTTTTTTTTTATGTGAATTTGTGACGCAACCAGCTGATGGCCCACCTGATGGTAAGTGGTGACCCTCGCCCATGACAACAGTAATGCGGGCGACTCAGTATGAGATCCAAATCTTTACTGAGTCGCATTCATCCTGCTGCGTCCATCACCCGAGACAGGGATGATATGTCTCATGCGCATGTGATTTCACCGGCAGCCACACCCTTCCACCGGAACACAGTAAAACTTACTATTCGCATTAAGAATAAAATCTATTATAATATAAAAAGCAATGGTGTTTGCCTTTGCTTTAATGTTTGTTTAATGGTAAATTTATCACCACAGCTAATAAAAAAGTATATTCCTAACCAATAAAGCTTATTTTTTTGCAACAATAGTAATGCTAATTAAAGTACCTACAACAAATTAAACGCAAAGTATAATAACTATACAGCGCTTGCTTATAACTATGCATGCTATAACCTAACAAAACCCTAAATATTCAGACTAATATTTATAGACGAACTACAATAACAGTTATAGTTCTGAAAATAACTTTCTATCCGAATTTACATTACAAGAATATTAAGATGTCTGTAATTTCTGAACTACAATACAAAACCGATGAGATTGTCCAATCTCATGTTATGCTCTCAGAAATGTTATGCTTCAAGTGCCTGTAATATCACACAGAACACAGGAACACAAGTGCACCACTGCTTTGTACTGATTTAATTTTCAATTAATTCAATTATTGAAATATGATACTTAATAAGTCTTTTAAATACAAAACATGAGTCTTAACTTAAACAGAAAATTCTTGCCAGTAATCTGAATTGCAACGAGTGACTATATATATATAACATAAAAAGATTTAATTGAAGATAACGGTCAATGCGGTGGGTACATACAAGACAGTGCTCGGATATACGTACTCTAAAAATGCAATAAGTCAAATTTAAGTTACTTGAATTGACAGAATATTTATATAATTAAAGTCAAGCAATTTCCTGCATAAATATCAAGCCCTGACTGAATATAATATATCATTATGTGATTCTATTAATTCATTACGACATACGTAAGTGGTTTGGTATCAAAGCAGTTGTTGAGATAATCTTGTTTACGATATGTTGAGTACTGAATAAAATATTATAAGTCTGATAATTTTTTTAGATCTTTTTATAACCCAGTCAGACATATTGATTAAATGTATTGACAGTTGGAGAATTTTTCATTAGAGCTGTTGATTTGTATTGTATCCCCAAGGATGTCTGAAATGATATGTTCAGTTCGAACCGACTTTTTATGTTTTTTTTTTGTAAATAGATATTTAGGGACATTTAACACAGCGTTTTCTGAGCCTAAACTAAACATAGCTTGTTCTAATAGAAGCAAGTAAATGAAAAAAATATTTGTATAGTAATTTTGTTTTGTAAATACATATAATATTATTATCCCAACACAGTATTAACACATAAACAGAACAAACTTATGTCCGTTACATAAATGGTTGTCCTGGGTGAGAAATCGAATCCATATCTCTGTTTAGATCTAAAGAAGTTTGAGTTTGACGATCTCTAGCTTATAAGGCAGAGTTTAATAATAATAATAATAAAAATGATTTTTTTTATTATAGTATTTGTTGTTATGGCGGCCACAGAAACAGATCATTTGTGAAAATTTCAACTCTCTAACTATCACGGTTCATGACATACAGCCTTGTGACAGACGGACAGACAGATAGACAGACAGACAGACAGACGGACAGCGGACTCTTAGTTATAGGCTTCCGTTTTACCCTTAGGCTACGGAACCCTAACAAAAGGAGGACTATCTACAAAAAAGGAATTCAGATCCCCTCAAACACATGTACAGAAACGCAAATCTCGCAACGTAGTTCTTTTGCTGCTAAAAGTATAAATATATAATACAAGAATATGGGAATATGGCTACCAAAAATATGCACTGTTTTTATTTCGATAACAATTTAATTTATTTAGTTTAGTTTATTTAGTTACCATATTAATGTATAACGTGCTACAACAAAAGTTAAAAGAGCTGACAACGAGCATTTTATGAGAATTTATACGAAAAGTAAAATTCTCACTTTTATTGTTCCAGGTGGGGTAACGCCTAGAAGAATTACGAGTAAAGTGGAAAACGTAGGGGCATCGAGATAAATTATAGTTATAACACATTATGATAAACGAGTCTTTACATAATGAGTCAAGAATTGCATTTACCACATCATCACCAGTCGCTGGAACCGAGGACAGACTGAGCGAGTCATCGAACTCATCATGGACGGAATACGATGCCGTGTGCAATCCGTCTGCTTCGTCCGAGGACATCATTTCATCCTCGGCGTTCCAGGCTTGCGTCTACATCATGTACAGCATTGTGTTTCTGGTGGCACTTCTCGGAAACGGACTCGTATGCTTTATCGTGCAAGCTTCGCCACGCATGAAAACGGTCACTAACTACTTTATAGTGAACTTAGCTGTGGGAGACATAATGTTAACTCTGTTTTGTGTGCCGTTTTCTTTCGTGTCCACGTTAGTGCTGCGGTACTGGCCTTTTGGAGAAGTGATGTGCAAGATAGTGAACTATTCCCAAGCGGTGTCAGTGCTTGTAAGCGCATACACGCTGTTGGCGATATCGATAGATCGGTATATGGTGATCATGCATCCCCTGAAGCCTAGGCTCGGGAAGACGGCCGCCAAGATGGTCGTGGCGGCTGTTTGGACTGGGGCGTTGGCGACAGCTGCGCCACTGTCGATCGTTTCGCAGACCAAAAGGCCGACGGAGTGGCATCAGTACTGTGAAGCGTAAGTTATTTTCAACACATATAGCATAAGTATAATTCCATCATATTCTAATCATCTGATATTAAAAGGTCTGCACAATTAAGGTACGGCATATATATATGGAGTATTGCATAATAGCATCCTACACAAGAAATTGGAGATTCCTATTTTTACATACCCTAAAACCACTCTTGGTCGCGTACTACTTAGCAACAAGCCACAGAATGCAGAAGAGATAACTGTAGTTTTTTTTCAGATATTTTATTTGATCAGCTAATCCTGTCCAACCCAGCTAGGGTTAGGGGTCTTGGGCCTTAGCCACTCTTTAATTTATTACGCAATGAATGAGTAATACTTGCAGAGATATTTGCCACGAGCAGTGGGAGCGCGTGGAGCAGAGCGAACAGTACTCTTGTGCGTTGCTGGCGCTGCAGTTCGCACTGCCTCTGAGCGCGCTGGTGTGCACGTATGCTCGCATTGCGTACGTCGTGTGGGGTGGTCGACCGCCGGGTGAGGCTCACTGTGCGAGGGACTCACGAATGCAACGCTCTAAGCGAAAGGTGAGTCTACCATGAGACATATCTATAACATAACATCTGATGTTCCTTGAAAGAAGAAACGGTTTTTAATTTTACGTTACGTTTGACTAAACAATATCTTATGCCAATATTGAGAGACTAAATCTAAATATTCGTGAAAGTATTAAACTCGCGAAGGTTAAATAAAAAGTTTCCAAAATTAACTTCCCCGTGAGAGGGCTAGTTATATAATTTATTAAATACTAGCTATACCCACGACTTCGTCCGCGATTGCAATCCCTGCAGACTAACTATTCGCATTAAGAATGAAAAATGACGTTAGCTATTGTTGTTATGTGTTTTGAAGTAAAATTTTTCTCCTATTGAAAAAATATGATTCCTGCTAATAATGCTTATTTTTATCAACAATAGTAAAACAACTTACGTACTTACAACTATTGGGTGTGTGAATATGACTCCGCCCTTTCTCAACAGATGTCGTTTTTAGTATTGTTTACGTGTACTAATAAATGACCATACTTGTATTCGATAGTACTGAATGTCAGCTATCTAACGCATTTTATGATATTTGGTTGAAGTGTAAGCAACAATTGTTTTCACCTTTTCGAAAATGTCGGTTTTTATTCCAAATATACGTCATTTGCGGGAAGTGTTATTACATTATTTTATTGCGAAGAAAACTGCAGCGGAAACTTATCGTTTGCTTGTGGAGATTTATGGTGAGCATGCTCCGTCTAATACAACTTGCAAGGAATGGTTTCGACGATTTCAAAATAACGATTTTAGTACTGAGGATAAAGAACATGGAAAACCACCAAAAAAATTTGAAGATGCTGAATTGGAAGCATTATTGGCGGAAGATTCTTGCCAAACTCAATCAGAATTAGCTGCAGCATTAAATGTTGATCGTTCAACTGTTGCAAAGCGTTTACAAATGATGGGAATGATTCAAAAAGCCGGTGACTGGGTTCCACATGATTTAAAAGAAAGAGACATGGAACGTCGGAAAACCATTTGTGAAATGCTGCTTCAAAGACAGCAAAGAAAAGGATTTTTGCATCGGATAGTCACAGGAGACGAAAAATGGATACACTACGAAAATCCTAAACGCAAAAAAGCTTGGGTGAAACCAGGCGAACCAGGCCCATCACAGCCAAAAATAAATATTCACTGTGCCAAGGTCATGCTCTGTATTTGGTGGGATCAGAAAGGTATTGTATATTATGAGTTGCTCAAACCCTCTGAAACTATTAATGGAGAAGTTTACCGACGACAACTAATGCGTTTGAAGCGAGCCATAGAAGAAAAACGACCAGAATGGGTGAATAGACATAACAAATTAGTTCTTCAGCATGACAATGCCAAACCGCATACCGCAGAAGTCGTAAAAAGATATTTAGAGGGACAGGACTGGGAAGTGTTACCCCACCCGCCATATTCACCAGACATAGCTCCTTCGGATTACCACCTATTCCGGACGATGCAGACAGACCTTACTGGAGAAAAGTTTACTTCATGTGAAAGTATCAAAATTTGGATTGACAACTGGATAAGCTCAAAAGACCAGGACTTCTTCCAGCAAGGAATACGAAAACTACCTGAACGATGGGCGAAGGTTGTAGCTGCAGATGGAGCATACTTTCAATAATTTTTTTTTTAATTTTGTAAGCGAACAAATGTGTTTTATTTTGACAAAAAGGGGCGGAGTCATATTCACACACCTATTAATTCAATGCAAACTATGGTAACTACAACTTACTAAAAGAAAATTGAACAATACCTAACCAATAAGCCTAAATACTTAGAAAAAAAATCCTGCTTACACCTATGCTATTACCTAACAAAATCCTAAAAGTACCTATAGACGAAATCAAGTAATATTATTATAATAGACGAACAGTAGCTATGTAAATAGTTCTGAAAACAACTTTATCCTTATTTACTTTCTAGAAACATTGAGAATTGCTAATATCTGAATCCTTTGGAGTGGCCTCACTGACAATAAACCAATCCATTAAGCCTATGCGATAGAGTAGGTAGATACGTCAGCTTAAGATGTTCATGGGGAAAATTCCTGTACATTCCGGGGTCATGTTATTTAGACTTAACACTGAGGGTTGTGATGTCCGTAATTTCGGAATTAGAAACCCGATGTGACCTTGAAATATTTACGGGCCAATTTTTAAAGGACCTACTTTCTAAGAGAAAAGAATAACCTCTATTTATGTGAAATATAAATAAACTAGATGGCCTGGTGAACTCAGTACCATATAAACAGTTTTGATTCTTATTACCAATTTCGATTTTGCGACTGGTCTTTTGATTTTTTCTACTATTGTCGAGGTCAAGCAGATTTTTCTACTATTGTCGAGTTTTTGCGAGACTTACACACGGCAATTGTTTAACATACTATAATACCTAATATATTATTGCTATTTAATTGCGATCAGGAAAGTCAACATTAAATGGTTGGATATAAAAAGTGAAGCCAAGTTCGAGTAATAAGAAATCTCGCTGTGTTAAAGTGCATTTTAGCTTCGGCACTACTTCATACAAACTCTTACTTAATCTAGATGCGATGTCATTTATATTTTGTTTCATTCGTTCTGAAGTTAATACGTATTGTAAAAAAGTACTGTATATTTATTCTTCCAGTAATCTGGCTCCAGTACAAGCGTTAGACGTCCTTAATCTACCCGTCTGTATCAACAGATTTTCAGTGAAATATAGTTATCGACGCAAATGGTTTGAACAGTGAGTGTTCAAGTATTTGTTCTAGATTTGTCTCATCTTGTACGTTTGCTCTCAGATGGTGAAGATGATGGTGACGGTTGTAGCCGTGTTTACGGTATGCTGGTTGCCGCTCAACATTTTCATTGTAAGTTTATTTTTCTTATTAGTTTTGAATAAATAAGCAATTCCAAGCCAATTATCGACTACAACGAAGGTTTCACACCCTACGCAGGTTACATACACTTCACAGGTTCGAGTATAAGTACCTGTGAATTTATGTGATTGATATTTTTGGTTAGCTGTTCATTGGTTCATAATGCTCCAAATTTTTTAAATGTTGATTCAAATCGATCGCAGGTCCCCTTTGAATAAAAAAGTTTACGTAAAGAAATGCACAATGGACGAAATACTGACAAAATATCATTGATGGTAATGGCTTAGAGCAAAAATAGTATAACAAACTTTTTGTGTAAAGCCTGCAAAAATATTTAAAACAATCTAAATTGCGAACCTAAACTTTGCACTGACATTTATTTCAGTGAAAATTTGTTATGTTATTTACCTTACCTGCTATAAGCCGTCAAGCGATAAATTTTAATACGATTTTGTAGTGTAAAACTCGTTGATATAGATTACTTTTACTTTTTATAGACACAAATGTGTGTCCTTGATGGGATCCAGGACACACATTTGTGTGATCAATGATGTTTGTTCTGCGTCTTGGTGTTAATAAGTATTTTAAGTACGCATTACAAAGAAAACTAATCTGGTTCCCATAGTAAAAGCTTTGCTTAGTTTGGGGCTAGATGGCGTTATGAAATGTCCGTGAATAGTTACTTATGTTGTTAAGTCAAATTCAAGATTTTATAAAAGCCTAAATTATTGGATCGATTTTAGTACAGCTATAAAAAACCGATTATTATTATATGATGTTTGAAAATCAATTTTCGAAAACAATAACATTCTGTAATTAGTCTGCTACTCTGGGTTGTAAACGTATGCCAATTTTGGCGTTTCCTTCCTCTCATTTTCTACTCATCCCATATAGAATCAACTAACAATTTGTTGTTTTTATTTGAGAAGGGCCTCCGGGCTTGCCACCCCGGGCAGCAGCAACGCAGTCTACTAGCTGACTGATCTTCTCACCACAATGTTTCAATGTTCCAAGAATTGTTTCTGACAAACGTACCCTGTGAAAATAAAAATATACTAATTTGCGATTTATTAAAAGGCCAAAGTTTTCCAATCACAAAAGTTTTATGGTTGTATTTCTTTGATGTTGGAAGATTTGGGATAGATATTTATGAGATACTTTAGACGTAATATTTTTGGATATTATTATCAAATAACTCTTACAATAACTAGTTATTTGCCTCAAATTTAGAACCCGTGTACTATGGTATCATTGAGTTGGTATTATTTACATACAGATGCAATGAAAGGTAATTAGCTACTTACGAGTATTATGTCTAGTTCACCCGCAAGTAAGTTTAGCAGCGTTATCCGTTTGCCATTTTGTGTACTAAATCTGCAAACAGCTTTAATAGGTAATTTACCTGCTACGTTCTAATAGGTAATTAGGATTAAATAAAGATTTTGATAGTTTGACGAGATTTTATTACCCTATTACAGCAGCACCAGCATTATCTAGATTTTGGAGCGTGATCAGATCAACCCGTTTTTAGATACAAAAGATAAAGAGTTCAGTTTAAAAAGTACTTAAATTTTATTAATTACAATAATGAAAAAGAGTTTTGAAATATAATGACTTATTATAATAAATAAGAAACAATTTTGGCATTGACTATGAAAACTAAATGCTATTTCTCTTTGAATGTACATTTTAGATATTCCATATTCGTGTGATACAGTGAGCTTCCTATCATATTTCCTTTAATGCTAGAAAACGTGGCAAGCATACCTAGCATAACGTGGCCAGATAATATTCATGTAAGAAATCGACGGCTTTCATAAATATTTTGCTGATGTTGGGAAAATAATGAGATTCTTGGTATATTTATTTTAGGAATATACAGACGGCTCTGTAACTTAGTAGGTAATTTTTCTTCTTTCAAACCGAGCCCGGATCAATTCTCGGCCAGAGCTAATCTTGTGTTAGCTTCATTGATTCACCAACGACCTTCAGATTGAAAGTCAGCGACGGTACTCTTGAGCCACCACGATTTAACGGTATACCGTACAAGCCTCTAAAGTTCCCACGACTGGGACACTGGCCTACTCTCGATAATTGAGAGTGTATGGGCTCTGATCTACCAAGGGAGCCCAATCCGGATTGGTAGATGTCACATACCGTCGAAATTTTGGTTCTAAGACATGCCGGTTTCCTCACGATGTTTATTTCTGTCACCATTTCGAGAACGTATTGCGCACATAAATTTTCAAGGTATACGAGTGTATTATATGTTATTTATCGAAATCAGGAAAATTGATTAGTTTTATAAAAGGTGCAGATCAAGTGAAGCTTTTAAATATGTTTTAATAACTATAATGGAAGGTTCTGGAATATCAATGTTCAAGTAAGTGGCTGTAGAGAATTCAATTTCCTTTGTAGCGATCAAATGCT
The DNA here is from genome assembly GCA_921293045.1 of Aplocera efformata. Taxonomy (NCBI): domain Eukaryota; kingdom Metazoa; phylum Arthropoda; class Insecta; order Lepidoptera; family Geometridae; genus Aplocera; species Aplocera efformata. Next base: position 7,255,590 of record OV121045.1, read on the forward strand.
CTAGCAACATGATATTTTGATATTTACGTTTAAATATTATATTACAGAAATAAACTCCAACTGCAAAATTTAATTAAGCGACTGAACACTACACTTCGATACTTCTGAACTCCGACTACCCCTCCAGCAGCATGGGGGAGTCATGTTGCTCGAGTCTGTAGATAAATATCCTTTGAGTGCTAAAGGAGCAACTTACAGTAGCAGAAGAACTAGTGCTAGGTTCGGTTTTGCCGGCGGATTGCAAGGTATTACTTCAGATACTTATTGTTGCTCCTTTTGCACCTCCAGGGGGATAAGTGCAAGGGTACATATTCACCGACGTACGCAAATAATGAAAAGTATTATAACCGACGAAATTTCAGGCACTAAGTATTTAGGTATTTAGGTGAAGTTTGTAAGGTTCTGAGTCTTCTCTACTTTTTATACTTGTAGAGCTTGTGGCAAAGCTTGCCTTGCACTAGAGGGCTTGTGTGGGTGACATATGTCATTCAGGGTACAAGGTTGTTAAATTATTTTTGAACGAACCGCGCTAGAGTGCTGCCTTCTCAAGACGAATTTGTGTGGCTAAATACACTGTCAAGTATTCCTCGAAAATGAAATGTACTGCGTCTTAGTAGCGTGCCAGTCTGCAAAAAGCATATAAGTTTGCACAGTGTATCTATAAAGCAAGTGGGTGACGCGTGTCACCTGCACAAGTACTATAAGGTAGCTTTTGAAACCTTAGTATCGCGAGTGAAACTCAAGTAGTCTTCATGTGAGTTAATATCTTGTTGTTTGTATTGATTTTATAACAAATTTATAACTTTTGACCATTTTGCTTTACATTTCCTACGAATTTATGGACAAACTTATGTATTTTTTTAAGGTTATATGGGCGTCGACGAAGATCCATTTATCTATAAGTAGATGGTTAGTGGACGATTTTACGGAAAGCCGGACGTCGGAGAGCGAAGAACGATAAATTGGTTCGGACGAGCAATCTGCTCCCATTAGTTCGCCTCACATTTCTGACACGGAACAAGAAAAAAAAAATGAAACAAGAAAGTAATGAATCTGCTGATGAAGATGAAGTTTTTATGATTTGATTGTCTTCATGGATGATTGTCTTCATCTTCATCGGCACACAGTTCGCAGTGTCTGAATCTCGCAATGGAACGAAATGAAACCAATTTCCGCCAGCCACAAGAGCCCACAACAGACCTTCAGGTCTAAAAGGTAATGCCAAAGATCGTACAACTAGTCTCCAATCTTTCTTGCTATTTTTGACCCTTATAATTTTGATTTCTGGTGAAGTGCTGGAATGTTTATATCGATACAATCAAACAAAGATATCAGAGAGAAAGAGATGCTGCGGATACGGCAGAAATAAAAGCTTTTGTTGGCTTGTTGTTATTGATTGGAGTATAGCTGGACGACGGAACCTCAAAAATTTCTGGGACAATTCACAGGGCCTTTCAATTGAACGAGTATACAGCATTATGACAAAAAGTAGATTACGATTCTTCTTACGATGCGTGTGCTTTGATAACGTTAGGGATAGAGCAGCTCGTCAAGAAACTGATCGATTAAGACTTATAAGTACGTCAGAATAGTGAGATTATGCTTCGCAACTGCAAGGTAATCTATACGCCAAGCGAATGTCTGACTCTTGATGATCAGCTTGTGGCGTTCTGTGGCTTTATAATTTACTATCAAATCAAGTTCCAGATATTATATACCGATATTCCCATATATGTCTTGGGTTGTAATATAACAATGGATTAGTTCACCAGTGTGCCTGTGAGCAGGGAATTACTGCAAAAAAGAATCACAGTAGTTGACACGCTAAAAAAATAAACCTGAAATACCTCAGAACTTCATATCCAGTCAGAACAGAGAAATACGTGAATCCACCTTCGGTTTGCAACCTAATTATACTTTGGTCAGCTACGCACCGAAAATGACGATAAAATTAATCCCGACACAGGGGAGAAACCTGAATGCCTGTAGAATAAATAATTCAGCCAGAATAAATCACTTATTACAATCACACCAAGAATGGCGTCGACATTTTCGATAAAACGTCTCGTCAATACGACGTAATTATGTACGTACGGTAACGCGTAATAGCCGACTTACACTGTTTTATAAATTCCTGAATATGATTTTTATAAACGGTCTAGACATATTCCTATTGAAAAAAGTCCATTCGCCGGAAATATGTGCAAAAGGTCGAATTTGAATTTGTGAAACCGCTTATTACGCGACGTGTTTTTACAAGAAAATGTACTCCGATCTATAAAATTGAAAGCCATGATTCTTCTTGGGCTGCCAAAGTACAAGCAAAAAATATGCCAATACGGGGTGGAAAAGGACGATGTAACTTCTGTAGTAGAACAAAGGACCCTAGTACTCCCAAACAATGTGGCGTGTTTGTCCGGATCACCAAATCATAGTGTGCCCCAACTGCGATGGAAACGCTACGGAATAGTAACAATCTGTTCGTAAACTATATGATAATATGATTATTTTACCAAATAACTGTGTTTCTGAGTACTAAAGACTGTTTGATTTAATAGCTCCAAAATGTGTTGATTTTCGTAGAAGATAATCAGAATTAAAATTAGAATAAGTAAAGTAAATTGTTGACTTTTGTAAAAGTATTTAGTAATAAATATATAATAGTTGATTCATACTTTTATTATTATAGTTGTTTTACTTATATCAGATAAGATTTGTAACAACAAATCTATATTGTAATCTAGGTCCAAAATGTGTTGATTTTCATAGAAGATAATCTTTTGTTTATAATTATAATAGAATAAGTAAATTGTTGACTTTTGTTAAAGTATTTAGTAAGAAATAAAGTTGATTCATATAATTATTGTTTTACTTATATATGATAAGATTTATAACAAAAAACCTATAATGTAATGGTTGGCATATGAGACCCGCGCGAGCACACGAGGAGTATTTTAAGACGCGGCAACTTAGTGTTTGATGTTCTTTGCGGAAGTAACTCTTCTTCAGGTACATACTTCCATGTATGACCGTGTAGTTCCTTCATTTAATTTAATTTAATTTATTTTTAACAATTTGGTACATAGTGGAACTCTCTGTTTAGTCAAAAGCCTAAAATCTTAAATACTCATAGAAAACAGACAAGATACCGTGAATAAGGCTATATACAATACAATAATTGAAATTAAAACAAGTTGCTAGAGATAGTTTCAGCTGTCAAGAGGCTTCGTCAGGAACATAATAAAGACACAATGTCAATGTAGGTACTCAATACAGATGTCAACAAGTTTCAGCTGTAAAAGGGCTTCGTGACTTAATAAAATCATGAATGCAAGCTACAACGTTTGTTCTTTTCGGAGCGGAGTGGTCTGTTTCTTCTTTATTCGTGAATGCAGAAGAACAGGTGGGCCATTTGCTTTCACCATTACTTCAAACCGCATAAATTGGGCCACACTGATTCGATAGTCCCAATTTCATTAGACGCGATTGGATCGCTCCGTGTCGGAAGCTAGCCCTACTTGGCGTAGATTATGTAAAGTAATAATGCCTCTACTTTAGCGGGTGACTAGGCATTAATAGCCTGCACGCACTCATTCTTCTTAAGAGTGCACAATAGCTGAAATGGACTCGAAATAACTATATACAACTAAAGTACTCGTATCTGCTTGCGTTAGAAATATTAAGTTTATAATAAATAAACTTAATCATAACATTCCATTAAAAAAACCCAAAGGTTGTCAAGGAATCTAGATCCTGTTAAGATTTTTTTTTCTATGATTCTTTAATTGTAAAAAACGATTAGTAAAAAAAAATTACACATATAGAATTTGTGTAATTTTTTTACACATATTCGTTGGGGTTGTTGTTTACGTAAAACGCTAATACAGAACTACGTGGTACGAACTACCAAATAATTAATTAATTAAAACGCACTCATATCTCAGTTCTGTTTCATGTCTCGGATACACACAATCACACACCACATTTCTACACCACCAACAATGCTCAACCAAAGGAATATGTGTGACCGATAGGAGAATTGTTTTCTTATCGGACACGCATATTTTGAGGGATAAAAATAGGCTGCTAACTTACTACTAACTAACTGGGCTGTGTAATCTAAACACTGGGTCTGATTTACATTGAAATTCAAAATCGTGATTGATTAGGGCCGCATCGAATGACGCAGTTACTTTATATTTGATGTATTCATGCCAAATGCAATCTTGCATTGTTTTGACTGTGTATCAGCTGACCAAAAGATACTATTGTATTTGCATATTCTCGTTAACTATTGAAATGATCTGATACTCGTCCATATCGGGTTCTTGAAAAAATACCATGAATGGAGGCTGTAGTAGAACGTGATGGCCCAGATGTCGACTTTGAGTCCGAAGTTTCAACATTAGATGTGGATCCACGTTCTTGCGCTCCCGTGCAGACATCTTTTATAAGGGAAAACTGAAAAACAGCGATGCTAAGACCTTAACCTTTTTAACGTACCATAAATATAAACCACACTTGCCATAGTGCTCACATTGTAAAATTTAATTTAATTTATTAGGTTGTAAACTCATTTGTTTCTATATCTATGTGTGTGTTGTGTTTTTATTTTATTCATATTCACTCTTACTTGTCAAGAGTAGGCCAGTATCTCTGTAGTTAGAGGAACATTATAGGCAACGAATATAGAGGCTGTAAGGGAACTGACAAAAAAGCGCAAGAGCGTATCTATACAAGTATTAAGCAGAATATACAATAGTTGTTAGTATGTGTGTTGATTTATGTATTACAAATATTGCATGTCAATTTTGACGTCCAATGTAGGTGACACGAGCAGTTATCGTAGTGATACATCATTTATGATAGTGTTGTAACTGGAATATATCTTATCTAATCAGTAATCGTATGATTTTTATTTTATGTATGTATTTTTAAGATATATCAATATATCTCTATAATATATTAACTTTAAATTTTGCTTTCTTTTGTAAATACCAACTTGTGCTCATCTTGCCTCTTATACCTCTCTCTAGCCTCAAAGAGAGAGGTTTTCTGGAAGAGAAATCTTTGAAGGTTCAAGCTCGCCTTGGTCCATACTATACTTTTAAAGATTTAAGTACGATAATATTTGTGTGTCGCAAAATAGGAACATTTTTTCAAATTCTGATGTTATCTGTGATTAATGAATGACCGGAAGAACGAGGGAAAGCGAGGCCATAATATATAATCCAGAAAGCAAACCAGATAATAAAAAAATTATGACTTGTCGAACAATATATTAGTAACGCAGCATAGCACTCACCTCCTTGTGCAAGCAAGGGTACACATAAAGGAAATATCGATTTATTTGGCTTCCAAATCCAGGCTGGTGATATTGGTCGTACATTAAAGTAACCGTAATAAAGAGCAGCCAGTAATGTACAGCTTGTAATTGCATATTTGCAATTGAAAGTCATCGGTGTACATAGAATATCAGTCCGTGCATGATCAACATGTGACTATAATCAACGACCAGTATTAAGTAGCCAGTAATGTATGTACAATCCGATAATTCGTGCACGTACATGTGGTATACGGGCTGTACAATACTGTGCGTTATAGGCTCGTGCTTTATTTTGGTTGTACATTTCTCCCCGCACAAAGCAGAGAACACAGCGACTCGAATGCGTTACTGGCAGTTCTTGTCCGGGTAAATTTTGCATAAGATCTACTGCTATTAGGAGTACAAATAAGATTCCGCCGTTTTATTGTAGATGGCGCGGCACGGAGTTTCGGTTAGCTTTCGCAGATGATAACCGGCTTAAAAAATAGTTTGGACATTCAAGAACAACATAACCTATTAATATCATTGATTTTATATTGGTAAAATATAATTTTTATATAATAAGTTGAAAATGTCAAAATTTGAGCCAAGTAAGCGTCATTTGCGGGAAATATTAGTTTACTTCTTTAATTTAAAGAAATCTGCTGCTGAGGCTGTTGTTGCTCCTTTAGTTTCACCTAGCGAGCAACTGTACCTCCCAAAATATAAATTATTGTTATACTCAGGTGTTATGGACGATGCACGAAGACGACGAGGAGTGGGGCCGCTGGTCGGGCATGCCGTACGTGTGGTTCGCGTGCCACTGGCTAGCGATGTCACACTCTTGCTACAACCCCATTATCTACTGCTACATGAATGCGCGGTACAGGAGAGGGTTCCAACAGGTATCTTATTAATTCCTATTTTGAAACTAATGGTTGACTTCAGAACCCACTGCAGAGACAAACCACACCCTCTAGTTTATAATATGCATTACAAATCTGACTGTGCGGTCTAATCAAATTGGAATGCATCCGTCCAACCTAAAACTCGCGTCGCACTCGATATGATATTATATGTTTCTCTGTGTCAAATTTGACGTGTCCAAAGATTGATGAGATCTATATATCAAAAAATAAATGAGTATGAGTTTGAGTTTTGAGAGTTTGTACATGGAGTTATTGTATTGTAAATACAGGTCTCACCTGTCGGTTGAGTGCCTTAAATGAATGGAACAATAATATAGTTATTGCTAATATTTCATGTACTGGAAACTTGTCCATAAGGATTTAAAAACGCCACCGCAGTCTGGTTTCTCGGTGGCCTCTGCCCTGCGAGCAGCCACCGCGGGGTAGTTGCCCCCCGAGACGAGGGCAAGGAGTCAAGCTCGACGCCCGTACCCGTTCTCCCCATTAGGGGAAACGGAAGATTGATTGAAGGATTTAAAACATTGGCTTTTTAACGACATTTTCAAAGTAGTTCTTCATATTTTATTCCTTTTAAGTAAAACCACTTTAGTGGTACACACGTATTGAGACTTATATAATATTTTTCTTAGAATTCCGTTGATTATAAAACTAGAGTATTGTACATTATATGATCACTGTTAAAAACGACTTAAAGATGCTATACCATTGCCACCAAAAAGTTTTATTAAGTAGCTTTATCTGCCAATTTGCTAATTGCTTAAACTTATTAGACAGAAGAGACATGAATGAGGTTGACACTTTGAGTACTTAATGTAAAAGTTAAAAATAAATGACTGAGTTATTCAATGTTTTATAATTATTAATAGGTGTGTGAATATGACTCCGCCCCTTTTTGTCAAAATAAAACACATTTGTTCGCTTACAAAATTAAAAAAAAAATTATTGAAAGTATGCTCCATCTGCAGCTACAACCTTCGCCCATCGTTCAGGTAGTTTTCGTATTCCTTGCTGGAAGAAGTCCTGGTCTTTTGAGCTTATCCAGTTGTCAATCCAAATTTTGATACTTTCACATGAAGTAAACTTTTCTCCAGTAAGGTCTGTCTGCATCGTCCGGAATAGGTGGTAATCCGAAGGAGCTATGTCTGGTGAATATGGCGGGTGGGGTAACACTTCCCAGTCCTGTCCCTCTAAATATCTTTTTACGACTTCTGCGGTATGCGGTTTGGCATTGTCATGCTGAAGAACTAATTTGTTATGTCTATTCACCCATTCTGGTCGTTTTTCTTCTATGGCTCGCTTCAAACGCATTAGTTGTCGTCGGTAAACTTCTCCATTAATAGTTTCAGAGGGTTTGAGCAACTCATAATATACAATACCTTTCTGATCCCACCAAATACAGAGCATGACCTTGGCACAGTGAATATTTATTTTTGGCTGTGATGGGCCTGGTTCGCCTGGTTTCACCCAAGCTTTTTTGCGTTTAGGATTTTCGTAGTGTATCCATTTTTCGTCTCCTGTGACTATCCGATGCAAAAATCCTTTTCTTTGCTGTCTTTGAAGCAGCATTTCACAAATGGTTTTCCGACGTTCCATGTCTCTTTCTTTTAAATCATGTGGAACCCAGTCACCGGCTTTTTGAATCATTCCCATCATTTGTAAACGCTTTGCAACAGTTGAACGATCAACATTTAATGCTGCAGCTAATTCTGATTGAGTTTGGCAAGAATCTTCCGCCAATAATGCTTCCAATTCAGCATCTTCAAATTTTTTTGGTGGTTTTCCATGTTCTTTATCCTCAGTACTAAAATCGTTATTTTGAAATCGTCGAAACCATTCCTTGCAAGTTGTATTAGACGGAGCATGCTCACCATAAATCTCCACAAGCAAACGATAAGTTTCCGCTGCAGTTTTCTTCGCAATAAAATAATGTAATAACACTTCCCGCAAATGACGTTTATTTGGAATAAAAACCGACATTTTCGAAAAGGTGAAAACAATTGTTGCTTACACTTCAACCAAATATCATAAAATGCGTTAGATAGCTGACATTCAGTACTATCGAATACAAGTATGGTCATTTATTAGTACACGTAAACAATACTAAAAACGACATCTGTTGAGAAAGGGCGGAGTCATATTCACACACCCAATATTATAAAACTTTACGTAACAAAAATGGTTAGGTCTAGGTAATTTAGTAGGTACCTAGGATGACGAAACTTAATCTATTTGAGCATTAGTAATTGAACTATTTCAAACATTTTAAAATAAACAAAAGGCCAAATTGGTCCAGCCTTTCACAAGTGATGCACTTACCACCGAACAGTATTTTATTTTTATTTATACAGAGGTAGGTATATGTTTTGTCGTACTGATTAATGTCGGGGACAGACTATGGAGAGAGGACGACACTCGACGTCAATCCCCAACCTACAGGTTACGGCTAAATATATAGCCACTTAAATGTATGAGAGATCAGCGTACTGAAAGATTTTAGTCTTTGGGACTGACAGGCACACATACGTACTTAGTAAGTAGGTTTTATTCAGTCTTTGGGTACAAACTTTTAAAGGCCCTTTTTTCTTGATTTATGTATAGTATATACATAAATATAAAATATTCACAGGGTTATGTTGGATTTCCTAGCAAATAATAAATTGAATGGTGGTTTGGAACTCTTCTATTATGATGGTTTAGCTGGATCCTATGTGTTTTTCCTTACTAAAATTAAACCGACCTTCAGTCGACTAGACTGATCATTATCTCTCACTATCATTAAGATTATATCTACTTTTCTTATTATCCATGTCTACGTACATTATGTCCGTAAGCAAAATATTATAATAAAATATAAAATATATTTAAAAGATATGAGCCTCGAAAGATTTGGAAATAAATTTATATTATGTTACATAAATTTATTCAAGGGTTAAAATAATTTTATTTTTAATTCATACCTTCAGTATTTTTCTTTGGAACACTCCTGCTATTTGATAATTTTTAGGTGCTCGTTTCTAATAAGAATTATTATGCATCTTACTGTAATGTCCACGGCACGGGTAACGGATAGTTCGCGCACACTCACACTCCCGCACCTATTTACTTATATTGCTTTGGTTTCATCTCAAGGTTCTTATTAACTCTTGGCGTTTGATATTGGATTTTTGTGTTAACGTTGCATCAGTAAATTATTAATATTTATTGACATTAGTTAATAATGAGCGTGCAACTTGCCTATGGAGCTCCCGAGACACACTGTTATAAATATGAAACTTGTGTCTGTACATTTTGTCATATACAAGCGAGACTTGAGTTCAAAAGGAATAAATAAGTTGGCTTCATCATTAGACTAAATAATGGTTATAAATATAAATATTTATAATATAACAGTGTTTTTAAATTGATGAAATGGCTTTGTAAGTAATTACGTAGGTATCTACCAACATGAGCGTTTAATTGCTTACATCAGACTCGCGGTCGGCAAAGCTATCTTCACAACGACAGTGTTCGTACTCGGTATACTGGTAGGTACGTTTCTCTCGCAGCGAACGACTAATAAACACGAATTATCATGCTAATCACCTATTTTAAATGCGAATGTTTGTGTGTGAAGGAATGTGTAGACAGGTAGGTAATTCCTTTTTTTTAATTATGTATATTTTTTCATACATCGTAAGTGATACATACTTCTCAACCTTGAATACTAGGTAAAGTCAAAGTCAAAGTCAAAGTCAAACTCATTTATTCCTTTAGATCTCAAGTATCATTTGGACACGTCAAATTTTACACATGCATGTACACATATTCGTGAGCATATAACGTGTCACAGGAACTCCCCAGGCACATTACATGCACACAGATATGTCAAATTACAGTCAATTTTCATGTTTAAGCTTATCTTATTTGTTAAGTTTACGTCTGTTCCAACCCTAACCGACCAACCCGAGAGGAAGAAGCAGACAAGAAACCCCTCGGAGACAGTATTACATATTCGCGAATATGGTCCTGCGTCTAGAGTGGAGCAAATTCATTCCCAAACCTTTTTGTCATCTAGGTAATCTGATATTTTATAGTAAGCTTTTGCGACAAGTTTACGTTTGATGACAGTTTTAAATTTATTTATTGACAGTAATTGAATTTCGCTCGGGATTTTGTTAAAAAAGCGTACACATTAACCTTTAAAAGAATTGCTAACCTTATGGAGCCTAGTAGTGGGCACAGCGAGTTTATTTTTATGCCTAGTGTTTACATTATGATTGTCACTTTTCTTTGTGAACATGCTCATATGTTTACGAGTGTACATCACATTCTCATATATGTACTGACATGTAACCGTTAGTATATTTATATCCTTAAATTTATTACGTAATGATTCTTGGGGACCCATATTGTAAACTGCGCGAACAGCCCTCTTCTGCAACACAAATATGGTGTTGATATCTGCAGCATGCCCCCACAGCAGTATGCCATATGACATAATGCTGTGAAAGTAGCCGAAATATACAAGCCTAGCGGTATCTACGTCTGTGAGCAGGCGGATCTTTTTGACGGCATATACAGTATGCCGGTACGGACGGTAGATGTTCCAACTCATCTCTATAATGGCGAAAATGATTTGGATGAATCTTGGAATATATATTGTACTCATAGTTAATAATACACCTAGAATAATAATATTATACGTGTTCTACTTTTCCTATTTATTTTTATATTTATTAGGATACATTAATTCCGTACGTAGTAGCCTAACAATTTGTAGGCAGATAAATTTTCTTCTTACAAGAGTAGAGTCACCTTGGCTATTATTATTTGATATATAAAATATCTCGGTATACAAAGCAGTTACAGGAAATAAAAACACGCAATTTTATTTACGTGGATGACATATTTTTTCCAATTATTCCGATTTAACACCCAAACTATTGAACCGAGATTGATAGAATTTTTATGGGACCAATCGCAAAGCAAATGCTTTAAAATAAAAAAATAAAAATTTCTAAACCATATGACGGAATTCTAAGGAAATAAACAAAACAAAATATCAACTGAATTGATAACCTCCTTTGGAATTCGTTTGACAAATTGTGATAGTAATATATCTAAAAATGTTTTTCTTTTTCAACAGGCCTTGAGCTGCATTATTCGAACACGCTCAGAAACTCCATCACAACACAGATCCAGCTTAGGAGAAGGAGTGCCAATGTCAGGTAAGTTGTGAAATAAATTTTCATATTACCCTCTGAAAACCAATGAAAACAACTACTCGCTATCCAAACTATTGTCATTACAAGTGGCTGATAAAAAAATCGAAAAAAACCGACATCCATACTTTCATCCCTTATTTCTCGCCCTAAGGGGTGTACACCCTACCATTTAATAAAAGAAACATCCATATCGGTACATACACTGGGCGAAGAAAAAAGTCACAAGAAAGAATACGCAATACGCACAAAAAATACGCAATATCGTTTACTTATATGATATTTTCGCCAGTTATTTTGATTTAACTATTTAACCGATTTTAATATATCATTTATGGGATCGATCTGAAATCATATCCTTCAAACTAAAAAATATATTTTTCAAATCGTTTCATAAATGACGGAGATATGAGGTAACACACATTAAACAAAAAAAGGCGAATTGCGGAGCTCCTCCTTTTTGAAATCGGTCGAAAATATTTTTAAATGATTTTCACTTCTAAGCGTAAAACTTATTTTACGCTTAGAAGTGAAAATATTTTTTTCTATACAACTATTCAGACGTGTCATAAAGGCGCTCCGTCTTTGTTCTTTTTCCCTTTTTCCCTGAGAAAATTATGACAGCGCTTGTTTGAGCCTCAAAGTAACAGGATTTTAGGTAGATAATTTCAAATACGCGTTAATTTTCCTTCAGCAAATTTACATAAGTCAATAACAACTTTGCTACTAACTCACGAAACCACTATAAAAGCATGTTTTTTTAGAAACAATGTTAAAAATGTTAACGTTTCCAAGAAAATCCTGTGCCGAATCACTGTGTCGTACCTTGCCAGTGGTTTTCCATTTTTTGGACAAATTGACAGGCAATTGAATTAAGTACCAATTTTTAATGGCTTGTTGACTAGAATAGCCTGGATCGATATCGTAACGTGCTCTCCGAAACAATTAAGCGCTCAGTTGAAATGCCACTAAACTATCACCCATTCGTCTTATGACTGGCCGATTTGCTTAACCCAAGTGATCTGTGAAGGTCACCCAGGCAAGCTACGCCACGCGTGCTTATTGAGACCAAGTCAGAAGCAGGGTCTTGAAGAGGTGCCTTGAGGTGCTTTGAGATAAAATATTACTACTCGTATTCTAACTTACCTTGGTAACTTTCCTGGTACCTGGTGCCATCTCAAGAACCAGGCTCTCACTAACTTGTAATGTTACTAAAATATGATGCTATGTATTGTATGACCTATTGTGAGAGTAAATAAATAAAATAAATTAAAAAAAATCTTACTCTTCACTAGTCTGCAATTACGTACGTATTTAAAATATTCATAAACTCATTTTCTTTTGGGACGTCTGGCATCGCTAATACTATTGTAACTCGAAACTAATACCTCTCTTTATGATATCCTTTGTAGCGCAGTTGTTGAGAATAAGTTAATTTTACGCAGAATGTGAAAATCCCCGACTTAAGGAATGGTAATGAGCTGATGATGTACAAACGCCTAAACCGATCTTCATAAATGATAGCTAAGAACCATCTCGATCACGTCAGCTTTCAAACAGAACAAAATACTTGTTGTTAATCGGTTCGCTGTACACAGGTACACATACACACTAAAAACTTTTAACACCCCTCTTTTTCGTCGGGGTTCAAAAGTGAACTCAATGAAAAACAAAAACTGAAAACAGATTTTAGGTGAATACCCTAAAATACTCTCCGTTATAGGCAGGGCTTTATGTTCTAACGACACAAATAGGTGCCCGAATATTCATGGAATGGAAATGTCGTGTCAAAAACAAATGTTCAGCCAATTTTTGCGTATCTATGGATCGTACATATACTATATATACCTATACAAAAAATAAATTTGATAAATGCTAAAGTTTTGACGGTATAAATAAACAATAACAACAATGCTTACACACTCATACCCCTGACCATAAAAATAAGACAAACACCCAAGACCTGAGAACAAACTTCATAGGTCACCGCACGACGTTGTATGCCGGGCCGGGAATCGAACCCGGGACCCCTCGCTTTGAAGATATTAATTCTACCTACTAAGCTATGAAGACGTTGTAGCTATACTGTTAAATAGACTAAATATTGTTAGATAGTGTTTATACATTTTACAGGTTACAAATCTGGTAAATATTTAGCCAAGAATAGAGCTACGTAAGTGTGCTACAGCGTAGACGAAGAATATATGCGGATAGCATGTTTACTCGTAAATAAAGCTGGCGTAAAAGAAACTACCGTTACCTCAATGTGAACAAATTTATATTGCAACTATCTTCAAATTTACAGGTGATTTATCATTCTGGCTTAAACAAGCCTGGAAGCTTAGAAACCTAAATTTCATCACTATGTATTTAATTTATTATGTTTTAATTGAAACTATAGTTGCATGATGGATTTCATGAATATGTTAGTTATTACCGTTAGTTTATTTACCGCGCGAGTAATACTTTCAACGAGCTAAGTAAACAGCATGCCCTTGATATTTTTAATTGCAGTGTCTCCACACTTAGAAATAAGCTGTACGATACATTTTTCCGTCGACATGCGCTTTGATAGTATGTGTTAACCTTATGTTGTAATATGCATAAAATATGTAATAATGTGATTGTGAGCGAACCGTTAATGGTTTTTCTTTCTGTTTATTGTTTTTTTTTTTCTTTCTAACTAATGTATTGCTATAAGTAGGGACCTTTAAATGGCCATGTTGTTTTTAAATTGTCACTTAAACTGTTATTTTGTGCCGATGGATTCTTTAAAATAAATAAATAAAAAAAAAATAAATAAATAAAATGTATCTACATCCATCAATTTTGTTTTATGGTCCTATTAAACAGTCATATGTCTAATGGACATGTGTCAAGCTAATAAATAAAAATAAATTTTAAATAAAAACTATGTTTTGATAATTATTTTTCACGATATCAAAACTATTATTCGATTATATAAGAACTTAAATAGAGCTTTCTTAAAAACTAGCAGATAGCCGGCGTGTACTACTACGCTTAAAAATAAATAAATTTTTTGCTTGCCTTTCTAATGAAACCGGTTTAGGGCCCATTTTTTGGATGGTTTGATGGTTGGAGGTAGAAACAACTTTTGTGTTTTATATATTAAAATTAGAAATTTTTGCTAACCAATTTTAATTTATTATACATCGAAAATGGCCCTTTCAAATGACAAAGTGACAGGTAACAGAAGCCTGAAAATGATTTTCAAATATCTATTCAATGATTCCCTCATCATGTTTCGTCAACTTCGTGATTTTCTTTTTCACAACATTGCGCTGGTGGTCGCCATATTGAATTTTGATTACTGTTATACTTTAGTAACACAGTGACACTCGAATAACGTAAGAAAATAAAACACAAGTATATTTCTTTTCGCACTGAAACTCATTTCAAGTTTCCAAATTCTTTGGGTGACATTATTTTTAGACTACACGTTTTCAGTAAGTCAGACAGGATATTATTTTTAAAATACGAACATAAACCACGCTCTTCTACTCAAAATTATTTCGCTCAAAATAAAAGTTGCAGAATGTTTAAGACGAGTTTCTTAACAAAACCACAGAATATTTATCTTGCTAATCCATACAATCTCTGTAATCCTCATAACCTTATAATTAGCACATTACGCACACAAAAGCTTACGTATATTACGTTTAGTATAGATTATTATTACTTATTAAATAATTACCATAGTTATTCGGGAAAGTTAAATTAATAGCTTTCTATGGCTCAGATATCTAATGTGTCATCAATATTTTTGCTTTTGTGTATCATCTGTCTGGAACAATAATTATAAAGTGTGGGTGTCAGATTCTGCGGGCCGTATTAACCTTTCTCTTTCAACCCTGTGGATAATCAATCGTAGGTACTTTAGGTATACGTACTTATATCTTCATGCGTACTTGTTCATCTCTAGACGAGACTTGTCTTAAGTTATTTGAGGAATTAGCATATTATATTCCATTTCAGACATATCTAGAGCAAGGCTTAGGTATACAATATATGTAATAGAATCTCTAAGGTTCTTGAAAAATACTCGTATATATGTACCTATACAACGAAACAGATGTAGTAGTAAACTTAAAGACTGAAGAGCTATGCTTGTGCTTTACTTACGATCGCTACACATAGGTTTATTTTCTTTGCCTATCTATCGAATAAGGCCAAATTTGGAATAGGAGTTTTTAAACTACCCGATGGACTTTGGTCTCAGAATCATCCAACCAGCGGGCCAGACAAGGCAAGGTATTCGTTCTATGATACATAGCTTCATGATTTTTTGTCAAAAGGAGTTGGCAGAACCTCTAACATCTATTCCCAAAGCCGGGAAACCGGTCTCGATAAGTGAAATTGAAGGACAGGGCCTCAATAGGTCATATTTCACCTTGTGGGCTACACTATCGTGAGTACTTATGCGTAACAAGTGGTGAGCGCATCTCTACTATTGTTTTCCCATGAACTACTCGATTAGCTAGCATATTCCTTCAGTAAAATTAATATACAATAAATCATTCCATAATAACCAAATAGCCACGAAACAAAAACATTAATTTTTATCTCTAGGAAACATTTTTAGGATTTAGGTAATCATCATCTAAGAATCTCGAAAAATCTTTACTGACAAAATCCCCAAGGAGTTTGAGAACTTGTTTATATATTGATCTGTAAAGAACAAAAGGGCATACTTTGTCACAAGCGCTTCTTATATTCCTCTGAGATAAACAAGAGATAAATGTTAATTTGTTATCTGTCAAATTCGCCCGACTCTCCGAGGTACAGAAAGATCTGAACGATATTGTAAAACTTTATTGCGCGTAAAGTAAGATCAGACTCGTCACTTATCAAGTTAAAGTCAAAAATCTTTATTTCCTTTGAAATATTAAAATATAACTTGAATAGCAAGCGGTTTTATTCTCCATCCATACAAATGTAACATAATGATGGTAATAAAATCTGCACACAATGATGTGTAGAGTATTATTGGATAGAGTTTTATATATTGTCGGGGAAATATTTGCATTTCAAATAATAATACAAGACAATGTCTATGGTATAATATCTAAAAAGTATAAAGTAATGTCGCTGTGTCTCTTTTTCTGTTTTTCCGTATCTTAAAATCGCTCAATGGATTTTAATACGGTTTTCACTGTCATTTAATTTTTTTCCCGAAATGTTTAAATATTTAATAAAAGGATATTGTAGTAGAGAAAAGCCGAGATTTTCAAGGATTTGTATAATAATTATGTCGTGAAAAACATATTTTTGGGCGTTTATATTGCCAATGCTAAACCTTACGAGATAGATCAAAATAATGTACTACGGAATTGTATTAGGACCTAAGTTACATACATTGTAAACTCATGCGAAGCCGGGCAGATCCCAGTTATAGTATATAATATGCGCCGTTTGGTTCGATTACTTGTAATAACAAGATGATATCTTATAGGACCCTATTCTACGTCTTATGTTCAATTCAATTTAAGCCAACTCAGAACGTTTAATTTAAAAGAAAGGACATGACAAAAGTAGAGCCTCCTCTAGTAATTTATAACTTTTTATATTTGAATCTTAATAAGGTAATATTCATGTGCATTTAAAATAAATTGAATTTATTGTAACAGTGAGATCGGGCCGAGAATACGGCCCATAATTTCGTCGCTATAGAGTATTTGAAATATTAGTTCAAGACATTTCGACTAAAAGTTACGATAGATCTTCGCTGATGAATTCTGAAAAGACTGAAACACGTGGAAAACTTTAGGGTGGGTTCAAATATAAATTGTTGGTACGAAACCTTCAAATTGCCTTCAGAGGCTCTTGTTAACTCAGAGGCTCAGTACATGAGTTATATCTATTCAGCCATAGTTACACTTACAATTTTTAGATTCATACTTCTTGACGAGAAGATGTGATGTTAAGTGGTTACCGCCGCCCACTGACTCTCAAGTTCTCCTCTATGTAGTGTGAGTTGCTTTGCATGAGACGGTTGAACGACTTTGAAATTTCTTCCCCATTTTAGTCCAAAATGTGGAAAAATATCAAAATAATTTATGATTTTTGAAGCTTGCGTCCTCACTTTACTCGTTCAATTACATTGTTATGACTCGTTATTTCGCAGGATCCCAGATTTTAATCAGATCGTTTACCCTTGCGAAAACTCGCTGTACATAGTATAGATATTCAAAGATAACTGATTTTCATTTTGATGTTAAGTTTGGACGAATCCAGTTGAGTGAGTAAACAGAATCCTTTGTAATCAGTTCGCCGACTCGGAAACAATACTTAACAACATTTTAATCGCTTCTACAGATTGGCAGATTATAAGAATTTGAATATTTTATGTAGCAAACTTAAAAAAATAAATATGTATACTACATATAAACCTTCCTCTTGAATCACTCTAACTATTGCTGAAAACTGTATTAAAATACGTTGCGTAGTTTGAAAGATCTAAGCGTACAAACAGCGGGAGCGACCTTGTTTTTAGTAAGAATTATGATATTGTATTAATTCATAAATTATTGATATTTCATTTAATTATAATTATGTTATACATTTCTTTTACTTTCATACATATTTTTTATTCATAAGATGTTAAACGATTTTACAAAATATATTATTAAAAAAAAATATCCTGTTTTACTGTATATTGTATACGAAACCAATTACATCCCTATGTGTCAGAACTTATGTCCAGAAACACTTTAAAATAACTAAAAAAATGGTTCATAGAATAAAACTCTTCTACCGTATAATTTCCATTTAGTTTAAATAGTTGAAGTAAAGAGTTACATGTGTCATCACACTGGGCTTTAGATTTTTTTATGGCGATAGTTTTAAATTTAATATTTTCCACAGAAATGATTGGTGGTCACGGTTTGGTTCGCCGTGGGACCTCATCGAGTAGCACCAGTCGATTGAATCGCCTGCCAACGTGTTCATCCTGCGCCTCCGACCGAAGACCCCGTACCGGCAAAGCGCGGGGTGTGGCTTTAGATCATGTTCCACCTGTGCGCGCTGTATCTGTGCGACCTCATCTGAATTGAAATTGAAATCGATATTCTGTAGCATGAAAGTATGTCTTACTACCACAATATTTGTGTACCTTGTTGATTAATTCAAGGGAGCAGGTGTGGGCCAGCTCTAGTCACGTGTCTGTAGGACTGTGGGAATTACTCATCGGACACTATCGTCCGGTGCGTGATTCTCACCGCGGCCTCATTCGAACATATATATTTATTGTGAAAGTTTACGGATAACTTTTCACGCTCTGTTTTTAAGCGGTGACGCAAAGATACATCGCTGTTGCTTGTTTTACTCCGCACTATCACATTTGTACTAAAACTTTGTACTTTGTAAGTGTATAGAGTCTTGAATTGTATGTAACATGCTGTGTTTAACTGCTAACTATAAACTTTCGATCTGTTTGCGCTGCGTGCAATCTATGAAATACCAGTGCGTCATTCTCTCTATGTTCTCCGTACAAACATAACTGAACGGAACTTGGTGATAAGAGTGTATATATTGTATCTCATGAATAACAGATATTGTGATGCTTTAGGTGTCGAAGTGGTGACGCCTTGAGCTTAAGAGTTGTGGACTTTTTGTTGTTTAAAATAATATTATAATAAAATAAATTATTTGAAATCAAATGCTTCTGTGTTCAATTGAATTTCCAACAGATTTTATTAACCTGTCATATAATGCCCTAAATCTCGGCTCCAAATATGGATATTTCATTTATATAAAATAATAAATTAACGCTCACACACTTAAACTCCTGCACTAGGATTCCCTGAGTCGTAGATGGTACGGATCAACATAGAAACACAAAACAAACTTCATGCTCACCACACAAAGTGTGCACTGGCCGGGAATCGAACCCGGGCCGGGTTCGATTCCCGGCCAGTGTCATTTCATCGCTTCGAAGGCAGAAAATTACCAACTAAATTTGGTAAAAGTTGTCTATCCAAATATTCTCGGAAGAGTAAATATATATAATGAGCTTCAGGAAATCCTTTTGTAATCTCATCTATACTGCGCCCTCCAATAATTATGGGCTCAGCATTTTATCTTTTTGTTTTAATTTAAATGAGATGGCAATTTTTTTTCCGGAAATCATATGTTGCCTGTTCTGATGATTTTAAGTACTACTCAAGTTAAGTTGAGGCTGAAAGGTATATTTCCATACAACTGATGATAATATAAACAATAGTATTATAGTAATAAGAGTAGATAGTAATACGACCAATGTGAGTTTGTACACCACCCCGTTGTAGAACAATACTTATTTTCGAGGTTATAGTTCAGTTTATTATTGAAGTAAAGAAATTCATATTTTTAAATTTCGACTTCATCATCAATAGTCCTTCATTTATCATTCATTTTCATTTATCAATTATCATTGATCATTTGGTCATCATTTTGGTCATCATTTTAAACCACTAAGCCTTTCACATTATTTTTTGTGTGCTACCACGTTCTCAGAACGATGAATGAAATAATTGTACGGAAATCGGCATATCCTAGAACGGAAAATTCGAAGACATGTTACATCTACCAATTCGGATTAGGCTCCCCTGGTAGGTCAGAGCTCATTAACTCAAATATCCAGACCATGGCGGTGTCCCTGCAATACGAACTTCTTTTACGGATAATAACATATTAAGGGCAGTGAAGTACTATTAATAATATACGAGGTTTATGAACTTATATATTTTTTTGTCAAGCGGGCAGAGCCAGTTAATTTATAAATAACAATCAATTTATTTCTGGACTCATAAACTGTAGGGGAAGAAAATTTGTAGGAAAATAAATCAGAAAATGTCACAGTGTTGCTGTTAGGAATTTCGTAATAAATTTCTTGAGGAATTTAATAACATACAATATCACAGCATAATTTAAATTCATACCGGTAAAAATAAAGACATCAGTATCATTTTGTTTTTAAATATATTTTCTATTAGGTACGTTATTTTATGATTCTCATATGGTGCTAGTATTATATATATAAAGTATCTAACTATTTAAAATTCTTTAACGTTAAAGGCAGTTTTTTTGAATAAGGATAAGATTAAGAATAAGAAAATATCCGTTCCTTCAAATTAAAACAAAAAGCAAGTAAAAATTTTACATAATGTGAGTACAAATCGGCCGCCCCTTGATTGAATTGATATAGTTTATAGATAGATTCTTCTTCTTTCGTGTATGGAAATGGCCAACGTTAAAAATTATCTTATCTTATTCATCTCAACTGACTTATAATCCACTTCACAGAAATATTAGGAGTACAAATAAGATTCCGCCGTTTTATTGTAGATGGCGCGGCACGGAGTTTCGGTTAGCTTTCGCAGATGATAACCGGCTTAAAAAATAGTTTGGACATTCAAGAACAACATAACCTATTATAATATATAATATATAAAACAAACATTGAAAAATTTGGGTTGCTGTTGCAACCTGACCTTGCTGCGAAGTGTATGCGTCCGACTACGTCCAACTTTTTCATATATTATAAAAAAGTACTGCGTCGTCAATAAACAAAGAGAGAATGATTAGAAGAAAGTAAAGCAATTGTACTCTTCATAGAATTAGATACTAGCCTTAACATGTTTAAATTGAGGCGTAGGAATATTTACATATGAAAACCGACATAACTTATGAGACACCCTCTGTATAAAAAATGTATTCGTTTTCCGGATTATTTTTAAGGCCAGATAAATTCTTATTTCGAATGGGAAGACCTCGTAATAGTAAAATTTAAGTAGAGTGGCGTCCCATGGTTGACATTAGTGAGCTTTTAATTCATTATAACTGTGTTAAATCTGATAAAGTTTTGCTCAGCGTAGCGTCCTTTGAAAACATCAACAACTTTATTAAATCCCCAACTCATTAAACACTTAGTAAATTTGATAAACAATGTTTTAAAAATAAACAATAAACAAGGGATTCGTTAGCATAGAACAAAAACTTGAATAATTTGTTTCTGGCTCTCATTTTGTGATTATCGATTGAAAACTCGGTGATGTTTTCAGAAGTTTTTAGAGACTTATTTTTAATTTTCATCTCACTTTTTTCTGTTTTATTTTCGGTAATAATCTCAATTGTTATTGTTAATTAAATTTCTGTCAAACCACACCGTCTCCCGCACAATAAATAAACGGCATTCAGTACTTTTAAATTTGATTTTTATATCTTGAATACTTTTTTTAATATAAACAAACGGACTGAAGCCCCCATCTGGTGTTAAGTGATTACCTCCACCCATAACTAAACCGGTAATTTCACCGGCACCCACACCCTTCCACCGGAACACATCAATGCCAGTGTACTATTGTTTGGCGGCAGATAACCAGATGTGAAGGCAGTTCTTCTCCGGGTGAACTTTGCACAAGTTCTGCTGATACTTCTTGATACTCCTTTAGCACCGTCCAGGGGATACGTGTAGGAATTTAAAGGGTACTCACCTACGGACGCCAGCCTTGAACCTTTTTCTCTGCCTTCGTGAGACGAAAGTAAATTCATTCCGAGTCTGGATGTTAATATGTAAATACTAACAAACTACTAAAGACTATTAAATGCAACAGAATGTGGTGTAGCTTCAGCCACATTTTTTAATATAAGATTGATCAAGGAACTTAAAAGAAAAACCCATTTTCAAGAATATTATTCTTGCTTCATGTCATGGATGAAATCAAACAAATCGCAGGCAAAACAATTCTTGTTGCGCGTTATTTTGACAGAATAAATCGTATAGATCTGATGGAGCGTAGACAATAGCATTGTTATAAAAGGCTTTAAGTTTTGTTCCTTCAGCGCAGAAATTTTTTACATTGTATAGTCACTATTGATAAGACCTACGTCCAACCCTACGTTGTCGTAGTTTGCAGCTTATTTATAAATTGTTTGTAAATAGAGAAATGTCATATATTCTGGTTTCATATATTTATTTGACAGAGAATAATTCTAATGAAAACTTAAATAGAAAATCGCATTGAAATTCGTCAGGTTTCGTGACAACTTAAAGAAATATTTAGGAAAGTGAGTTATTAAAAAAAATATAATTGGGTATTTAGTTTATTTTTTAATCATAATTTGCGAGTGGTTGGATCTTCTTAATTGGTGTGAATGAGTAGTGGCGTCAATTGATCAGCAGCAGGGAAATAAAAAAAAATTCAATAATCCCACTAAAAAATTTTGTAGACGAAGAATATATTTACATAAATAAATACATCAATATTCACTGATATTATACACATTTAGCCACAAAATAAACATAGATTGTACTATGGGAACTAAATAACTTGATAAAAGAATACTTATAAAGTATTATTAATGTAAATATATCAATATTATACATATGAACACCCAGGCATAGAACAACATAATTGTTCGTCAAACAAATGGATGGGAATCGAGTCCGCGACCTATACAGCGCAGAAGGTAGAGCTACAACCCACTGATAAATTGATACATTGATTTATACTTCATTCTATACTTATATACATCATATTATTTTTTTAAAATATAAAATACATATAATATGTTTTACTATACAAGTACGAAGTATTATAACATGGCAATATGATTAATTAGGAACAGAAGCGAAAAAAGTGATTGAATGAGCCCTCGCGACCTTTCCAAATTACTCAGTAATATATTGGCTAACATGGAATTCTACTTTGTTAGAAAAAGGACGATAATAGCTTTATTCACGGCCTAAAATCGTCTCCACCATTATAACAATCGACATCATTATGATTATTTTACAGTAGATTGAACAAAGATATAATTATTTAATTATCTTCCTGATGAGTTTCAAATAGTCTAATGAAGTATCTCCGGTGGATCATAATATAGAGGATCAGACTGAAATTACTTGAAAAATCATAAAACACTGATTTGCGAAAACTAGATTGATCGGCCGCACATACTCGTAACTAATGAATTTGGAAAATGTTGAGATGTTTCTTTTGATCTTGATAGCACTGTTCAAATAAGAGGAACCCAATAAAAGTATTGCCAACGACACATTTACCCGTCTTTCGGCCACGATTAAACTGTCCCGTCGGATATTATTGGCATACAGTTTCTATTGCGCCTTACTCACTAAAGTTGTCGGGCCGAAGCGGGAAATTTTACTCCGTCCGACCGCGCATACCAGGCCCTCGCACCAAATATTTTCTTTATCTCTCCATCCATCTTCATTCATGAGAACCAAAAGTCATCGTCCATTGTAAGCAGAAACAAACTCTAAACTGTTTTGAGACAAGCCGGCCAATGCAGAAAGAGTGTTGTTTACATTAGATCGGACTGACAGATTGATTGGCGTCAGTATAGTGTGGATACAAAGACTCGACAGTCGGCCAGCGGTAAAACTGACGCTCAGACTTTATGTGAACAGGCATTACGGGCTTCTTAGATAAAAAAAAATACTAATTTAAAGGTACTATCTATTGTTTGTTACAAAAAGGATGTTTTAATCCAGTCCTACAGCGTTTAGTCTATAGGACTGTATTATCACATCGTCTGTCTTATTTCATCAAAACTATTGTGGTAAACAACATTTGACAACAAATGTCCAAGCTACACATATAGCAGGTATGTATTGTAGAATGCCATAGTTTCATTAATTGTAATCATACAACACCCACACATCGTAGTTTTGGGTCAAAAATATCCGATTTCAAAGAGCCGACCTTATCCATCAATTCCCAAGTTTCCGGTAGACTCTTTTAAAATTAATATAGTAGGTGTTCATTGACGAGTGATACACATCTGACAGACAGTATTTCAGTGTTTACTCCTTCATTTCCGCGCAGAATGTAAATAGATCAATATACACGTTTACACAATCATGATTATGAATAACATGGTGTAACGAATCAGAGAGCTTTAATTTAATTACATTGAAAGTTTTATGACCTCTAGTGATGAATGAAGATTTCCAGCTGTTGAGGCAAGATAACGATATTTTCCTTCATTATTTTGACTAAGTGAGAGAGTTGATAAGCCTCATTATCTACTTGTAAAGCCTCGGGGTAAATACATAAATACGTTATTTTAAGATGAAATATTTATTAATATTTATTATATACGTACTGTTTACTGTTGATTTCATCTCGTAGTGTATACACACGAGTCTACGTATTATTTTGAGGCGCATGTGTGAAGGGAGATTTCTAAAACGTTTGTAGTCCGGTAAAGCCACAATTGGGCCACTATTCACCTTGCGAGTTACATTACAGCGGGAACGTACACAGCACAAGTGAGTTTATCGCTGCCATTAAAGGAAAATTGTACTTCTGGGAATTTATACGAATTGATTAAATTATTACATAAGCATTTATTTATTTTGTACGTAACTCTAATATGGTGGATATTAGATTTACGCACAAAATAAATGAATACTTATATATGCATTCGGATTATCTGTGTATGAAAAAACACAATCACGCAATACAAACATACAAGACCCGAGAAGACTTTTTGGCTGGATAAAAAAGTATTTCCATGGATGGCAATCAAATATTTGGCTTCCGCTTCTCAGAAAAGATTAATTATTATGATTGCTACGAAGTTGAACGGATAAGGGGGGGAATCGTTATGAAATCAATCAATGGGTGGAAATTACGATTTCATCTGCCCAAGTAAATAATTTTGAATTGAAGTTTGTCATAGTAGTTCTGATTTTGGTATAAAAGACTGTTGTAGGATGTTTGCGTTATTTCAGTTAAGTATTAAAATGTGTTAAGTATTAAATTATCGGACTATAAGTCGCCATCTGCGCTAGCTTTAAAAATGAATAGGTATCCAAATCAGTTCAGACTACTGCAAGCTGCTGCTACATATACGAGATAAATAGATCTGTGAATAAAAGCAGAACTTAACTTATGAAAACAACACTTTTTGGATTTTACTTTGAAATATAAATTTTTTCAGTTAATTTTATATTTTCGTTTTCAGAAGTATCTTTACTGTTATTTTTACTACTTATATATTACTGTTTTATCGACTAAATTGTAGAAAAGAGACACGTACAGCCTAAAATTGGCCCGTAACACGTATAATGGCCCTATAGTATGCCCTGAAGACATTTAGAATACCCGTATCAGCAGCTTAGTATCGACAAGTAAGAGTGAATGGGCTTGGATATAATATGAATCTGTAGATGTCTGCTTTGACGGAGCTGCAAAACATCTAAGTGATGACGATATTTCGTTTCTCTCATCGACTGATACTGAATGCGAAAACCTTTTCACACTTCGTTCACTTCGGCTGTGCGAAGCCGAGGCGGGTCGCTAGTATCGTCACGTCATACACGTCAAAATTGTGGAGATCTGAGGAGATTATTATTAGGCACAATATGAAATTATGCTCAGATTTCAGTGTTTAGTGGCATAGTCTTATTTGCTAATATTGTTCCTTGCCGACCTTATTAAAACCTCGTTTTAATTTTGCTACGTCTCAGTCGCAGTGGCAAGCCACTCAAAGTGTTAATTCCTTAAATCATTTTCACATCGGTTCATTGCTAGTAGAATCTTTCCTCTTTTACGATGAAAATTGAGCCTGTAGTTGCGGTAACTGGATCTTCCAGATCTAAATTACGTTTACAGTAAACCTTCGTTACTTTTTCTGACGTAATTAAATTCTTTGATAAATGGAAAAGAACATTACGGCTTTAGCTCAAATTTACAGCCCATTAATTGTCAACTGCAAAGTCATATAACATGCAGACTAGACCCACTTAAACCCCTCTAGATTTGTGTGACAAATATAAATATTTTTTTTTCTGTTTGGAGCGCTATATACAAATAAACAATTATAAATATTAATAATCTCGATCTCGGGTGATGGATGCAGCAGGATGAATGCGACAGTAGCATGAAAACAGTGTAAGATCCAAATGTTATACTGAGTCGCATTACTGTTATCATGGGCGGGTGTCACCACTTACCATCAGGAGGGCCCTCAGCTCGTACCATCACTAAATCACTAAGCATTCTATGTGAATAGGTAACGGATTAATACTAAAACTTCTAAAATACTAAAGCCGATGGATTCGATCCATTTTTCAGTGTCAAAACATTACACATTGCTGAGCGTTGAAAAATAAAAATATTCACCATTTCGGATGCTCCACTTTCCTTGATGCGCCATGCAAAAATCTCGAGGTTGATTCCAAGATAAAATATCTATCTGAAAAATAAAGTAGATGTTACCTTTTAAAAATATTCGATATTACTATCTGTCTCCGTCATGTTACTTGAATATAGAAAGTAGTTATTTATCATGAGTACTTTGAAATGTAACACAGATAATGATGGTAAAGGTTTAAGCTCAGGTATAGGTAGCAAAGCTAGTATGGGATCGCTATCCTGACATCATAATTATATATTGTATATTATATTATGCGTTAAGAATATGCGTTGCGTTACGCATCTTTTTAACCTGTATCTCATTTGTTACACTTTGTCTACTCCAGTGAGTGTAAATTGTAGAAATTTACACTCACTGGAGTCTGTGAATAAAATGCGATTTAAGTCAATGGTAAATAGGTATCTTCTATATCTTCTAGTTGTCCCAATCGAAACCTACGGAGGGATACATCATCGAATTCAGTTTTTTTATTTAGATAAGTAAGTAGCCAACTTTAATGTCGGAGTTTTGAAGCCGCCTGAAAGTGTATATGTGACATCTTATTGTGTCATCCGAAGCTCGGAAGCACTCTGTTTAAATGCTAGTAACAGATCACCCATCCAAATACTGACCGGGCGGAGAGTTTCTATACGTAGATGATTGGTAAAAAACATCTAATCAAGCTTGAGTGCTTCTAATTTCTTAGCATTTTCTGCATTAGCACTCCACTGAATGAATGCTCTGTGATAGTTGACCAATGTATAGTCATAATTCAATTAACTGCACAGACAGACAAGCTCATCTGTCAAACGTACAGTAACCCTCCTCTTTTATTGTACTCCATTACCGTTTAATCTAGTAAGTAAACTTTTTAAATTAAGGTATTTTTCATTTTAAATTTCCCGCTAACGTGCAGTAAATTAGCATGACATAGATATATTTTTCTTTTTTCCACAATATTTCTGCCATTTTCCGTGTTATTTTACTTTCAAGTGTTTTCTGGTTTGGTTAAGATTAAAGTTATATAAGTAACGAGTAATGGCAATGCAACATCGCTTGACATAAATACTTTTCATCCGATCCATTTGTATTAAATTGTTATTTATTGCTGGCACGGTAACCGATCTGCAGCATTATTATGTGCATAGTTTTCAGTGTTAATTTATTCTTGGCTATCTGGATTTCCTCCACGAAGCCAAGCTGCTGCAACTTTTGACAAAGGATCGAGGTCACTATCGCTTACAGCAAACATAATGCAGGCAACTTGTATTTTACGCTTTTCTATGCACCTGCTGTGAAATAAAGACGGTAAAGTGCGAGCAGTTCTTTGTATATTTCGTGGGTACTATAGTTACATAAAGTAAAAATATACAATAATCATGTAAAACGATGACATAAATACGTTTTAATATATTAGGTAACTCAGAAGTCTCACAAAAGGATCTACCATAGACCCGAATGAAGAATGCATAGGCATTCAAGATTGTGAAACACGGGTTTCCCATTTCCTAAGCTATTCTCCTATTTCCTTAACGAAATTAGGTCAGACTACTGAAGGTTACGATTATAGATCAGGCAGGCATTGGAATTGGAATTCTTTTACTGAAGAGTATTGTTGACGATTCCGTAGCTTGGTTGGTAACGCTGTCTTCGAAACGGGTGCCTGAGTTCGATTCCTGGGGCAAAACTTATGTGATAAACATGGTGTTTGTGTACGGGTGTTTGTATTGCATTGCATGCCAATTCCTTTTGATGTTTTTAATATACATTGATAATACATTGGCTTTTTTAGACAAAATCGGTGCCCTTGTATGGATATTAAATCCGGTCAATATATTTAAATTGAAGAAATATATACCAGTTTATTGGAGTGAATTGGCATTGGCAGTCCCGCCCTTAGGCATTTAGTAAACCAACGGCGAAAACAAATAAATTCGGAGTCTTCACTGCGTAAACACACCTCATTTGTATTTAAACAGTATTTTCGCAAGTAACAAAGCGCACATTATTTGCATGACAAGGTAATCAATACGCGAAAGTCAGTGTAAGCATCGGTCTCAATTAATTGAATGATAAGTACCTACGGCAATATATTCGTAGTGATTTTACAGCGCGCCGCCCTGGATAATTACTTTTATTACATTAAATATTGCGAATTCGAAAAAACCAAGATGATTGAGCTACTACATGAACAAATCTACAACAAACAACAATTGTCTATTATTGATTCTAAGACTGAAATTACCATTATGATGTTTTTATATATGTATCCAGTATGTTTTTGGGATACCTTGGATATTTTTTTTGGGAAACAATATTTGTTACTAAAATGGATCAGGGCTCGTCCCGGAGTCGCGTTTCAAATAAAAATAACGCTGTTGTTCTAAATATAAATATAATTGTAAATATAAACGTTTACACACTCATACCTCTACATTAGGATTCCCTGTGTCGCAGATGCCATGGACAAACACAGAAACACAAGACAAACACCCAAGACCCGAGAACAAACTTCGTGCTCACCACACAAAGTGTGCCTCGGCCGGGAATGAAAACCTCGCTTCGAAGGCAGACCTACCAACTAAGCCACGGAGCCGTCTATGAATCAATACATTGAATTGAATCGATACAGCCAGTTGTAATTAAGTTATAACTAGTATGTTTGCGCTAAAAATGTGCCAAGTTTGTTAGAAGAACAACCACCTCACCTGTTAATTCACGATGTAACGCCAAGTCCTTTCACCAGAACACAGCACAGGTGGTGCACTCGCGTTGAGTGCACCACCATTTGGCGGCAGATTACCAAGTGTGGTGGCAGTACTACTCTGAACGAACATGGCACAAGTTTTACTGCTTTTTTGCGTTGCTCCTTTCGTACCACCCGGGGGACACGTGTAAGGATTCTGAGGGTACTCACCTCACGAGCCACGTGGTCCACGAAAATTAAGTTACATTTAAACATGAGGTTCCAGTAGAAATATAATCTTGTTTATGTGCTGTTTGTATTTTTAGGTACCAACGTCAGGGCCCAAATTCAAATAGTAAGCTTTTGGGTTATTATTGACTCTGGGGTCTAATATTGGCCCAATCAGAAATAAGGGCAGTTCCGATAAAATCATAGTGATATTTATCTAAAAGTAGTGAGTGTATTGAGTGCAACATAATACAAGCGACTATAAAACCATAGATTATACAAAAATTTCAAAAATTGCATTTCAATAGTAATGAGATCATGTTTATGTTATAAATATAACCTCAAAATTGGTAATTCTGTCGCTCTGTTCTGTAGGTATTCATTGTAGCCTTATTTTATCAAATGTTATCCCAACGCTGATATTTAACTATGTATTATTTATATAAATAAATTACGCATTATTTCCCACTGGAAAGTCAAGGATTTCGTTCGTTGCAGTAGCTACAAAATAATTCAATCGCCAACTAGCCAAGATAAATAATCACGAAAATAAAATCAACAAAGCAAACAGTTTACTATCAGTACTGGCGAAGTAAATCGATGATGATTCAAATCACAAAACACGTTGAAACATTGGGATATGAATATTCTTGTTAATTTGTGTTAGGTTTGTTCAATTAATCCTCGGGTAGATAACTATTTGATATCCTCCGACGACGTTTACGATTACTTCCGGCACGTCTGCCTACCTAACTTTTTAATTGGGTCCCTGATTAAATATAATCTCATGTGTTAACTAAAATAGAACAAATGAAAAGGAGTTTTCATAAATTATGCTTAAAGAACAAATTTAAGCATGCCGAGTGTTTTTTTTTTCTTTTGAACCTCTTAACAAAAATCAACTTTATTTTTTTTGTTATTCCATTAGCATAAAATCTAGGCATTGAATATTGTTTTTGATAGCGGTTTCCGTGGCGTTTACCTATTTCCATACTTTAGTAGAGACGTTTTAAATAGTACCGATGTTAAAAATTTAAGGAGGCGTATTAAAGCCCAATGAACTGAATTAATAGTGAAAGTATACTGAAATATTTCCTTTTTAGAAATAATTAATCAAAATTGCTTCACATTCTTGAATGAATCACATCCACACTCCCCTTATAGCTCATAGCTCAGTTGATTAGAACTCTGCGCTGTTGGTGGTTGGTTCGGTACCCACTCCAGAACAAGCTGGGTGTTATTTCGTATCTATTTAAAAAACTATTTTTCTCTTTGTCTGGTCCATCCAAAGGTTGCCTGGAAGAGATCGCTTTTAACGATAAGGCCGCCCATTGTATTACCTTATTGTTAATAATCTATTGTTTAAAAATTTTTATTTTTGTTTTGTTTGGTGATCAATAAAGAGAGTTATCTATGTTTGCTTTGTATCAGCTATCTAGTTCTCTTAGTACAAGCTATGCTTAGTTTGGGGTTAGATTGTGCTGAGTATTAATGTCCGTGAATTATTATATTTATGTGTATTTATATAAAGATCCACAGTTACCTCGTGACGGAGATACAATTTACATTCCCAATTTCTTGGGTGTGGCATATAGTCAGGTCACTGGGTAATATACCAGTGGGGAATCAGCCAACATTCAACTAAAAGTTGCGGTACGAAATTCGTACATATGAGTTTTTTGCTTGTATGTGAATATGCGGGCATCATATTATAAAAACGACAAAGTAAAGCATTATGAGGAAACCGGCAAGTGGCATAGACAAAATATCATGCAAAATATTGCAGGAACCAGATATCAAGCTAATACGGTAAAAAATGTAGAGACAGTGTAAGTAATTAAGCTTTAAACATTGTTTGTGTAGTTTGATGTGACCCTACGGAGAGACCCAACCATTCGACAGTTTGAATTAAAATTTGAATTCATATAACAGCACTCAAGGCAGTAGAACTTGTTAAAATTACCATTTTACATTACGGTTCCGGTTAATCTAGCAATCATGGTGTTGATATTGTATAATTCTATTTTCTAGAGGAGAATTATTGTTAACACAAAGAGTTGTAGTTATTATGAATCAATTAAAAAAAACAAAAAAAAAACAACGTTAACACACTCATACCTCTGCACTAGGATTCCCTGTGTCGCAGATGGCATGGACAAACACAGAAACACAAGACAAACACCCAAGACCCGAGAACAAACTTCATGCTCACCACACAAAGTGAGCCCCGGCCGGGAATCCAACCCGGGACCCCTCGCTTCGAAGGCAGGGCTACTACCAACTAAGCCACGGAGCCGTCAAAAGTTGTAAGTATATCGCTTCATGATAACAAATTAGGGCCTTCAAATTTGTTAATAACGTCTGTTACAACCCAATCAGATCAATCAGAGCACACAAATTATAATGATTTTAAAACTTAAACTCTAAAATCATTATAATTTGTACGGTTCAGTTCAGATGATAGTCGTTTACTGTAGGTACGCGAGCTAATAGCAAGTACAGTATGTGAATTAAGTTAACATAAAATATACCTATATATTAATAATAATTCTAATATTGTTTCTTTCAAGTTGAAGGAAAGCGGGAGTACCTATAGGAAATAACCACTAAAGTTTCTTTTGAGCACCTATATTTACATAATTTAGGAAAGCACCAAGTCACCATCGCTTTGTAATTATCAAAAAAATCATCGTGCACATTTATTCAATGTAAATTCTTTAAGGCCTATACAAAAAATAATTTTAGGGTTTCTCTTGGATGGGTAGTAATAGGTCTTATTTATAAACCGTTAGGTATTTAATATGTGACTAAGCGTACGCCTCGGGCCAGTGCGCCAGCCTACGCCGATTTCGCATGATAAACCATCCTTAACACACACTCAACCACACACACACACACACATACACCCACGCTTACGTCCTAAACCTAGGATAATTGTGTGACCTCCGCATCAATTAACGTAATGGTTCGATGATGTTTTCCTTCTCAATTTTTTTCCGAACGTGGTAATGCGCACGTATTTTTTACCAGTGCAGTCTTATTTTTATAAAAGTAGATAACTTTTTTTTGCTCATCTCCTGTCATATAAAAACGGACTAAGATAGTTGAAGGATTTAGAAAGAAGTCTTCTTCTTACGATGATTTGGAAATGAGACAAATGATCTAAAAAACACAGCCCTGTGCACCGTCACCAGGAATAAAAAACGACACACTCATACCTCTGCATTAGGATTCTCCGTTTCGCAGGTGGCATGGAGAAACACGGAAAACAAACAAAAACCCAAAATCCGAGAACCAACCTCATCCTTACCACAAAAAGTGTGCACCGGCCGGGAACCGAACCAACTAAGCTATGGAGCCATCAATGAGATTTCTTGACATTACATTGACGACTTATGCCCTGTAAAGATCGTCTTGACTACAGGGCATGAAGCAGAACTGAAATGGAAACTCAGTAATAAAATGGACAATAGTTTTACATTTCCACGCGTCATCCTCAGAAGCGTTCACTTAAAATGTAGACTTTTCAAAGCGATAGGTACGTAAGGGATCCAAGCCATCCAACCACTTCCTGGTAAGACCACTAGCAGCTCATATCATCCAATAATAACAAATTATATTATTTTGTTAAATCTGGTAAACTTATGTTTTTGCTAAAACCAACAGAACGTGGACCGGAATGATTTATAAGCCTCATCACGTTCTCCATTTACATTTTTTTAATAAATGTTCTTGTCACCTTGAATAACTCAATTGTCACAAGTTACTCACAACAATACCAAGTAGCTAGTTCCTTATCCTTATAAAATAAATAAGATTGATATTTGATTTTGTTTCTACGTGAAATACTTGATTGTGGACCTTACAAAGCCAGAGTTGAGCTATGCTGATAATGTTGTTATGCTAGTCCTTAATGAAAGATTGCTAGTACTCGTTTAAATCTATTATCTATTAAAGTAATGGTGGTATTTAGATCAGAAAAGGGGGCCTGACAACGTACCTGTGATTCATCTGAGCCAGCTTGCGAAGATAGAAGAAACAACAAGTACATGGGCTAGATCGTTACCTCTTCCCAAAAATGGAAATTGGTATGACGGGCACTTAATATAGCGGAAAATATGATCGCTAATAAGTTATGTAAGTCGAAAGACCTGCTAGAGCTAAGACCTGCCAGAGCTTTTGGACCTGCCAACCCTAGACAGATTATGACAGCACGATAACATAAAACTGGCCTAAAAACGGCTTTGGGCTTCTTAAGCATTATTGCATTACTTCATTAATGTTCACGGGGGCCTGAATTCATATTTTAACTGCCATTCAACGAAAGAGGAGTTTCCAATATGTCTGGGATTGGCTTCTGAATAAAACCTTTTAGAGTCTGACGGACAGGCTTATGTCAGCTATAGATTCAAATAGGAAAATATTATAATCTCATTTTACTAATTTATATAGGTTTTTCTATTCTGTTTTTTTTTTTTACTTTACTCTGTGATTTTTTTGTATTGTGAATAATATGTCTACAGTAAAAAGCTATTGTTTAATCAAATAAATTCCTTTCTTTCCGCATTTGCTCAACTTTTCTTATTAGGAGTACAAATAAGATTCCGCCGTTAAAGGTAAATCAGAAAGAACAAATCATATTTAAAGTATATCTTAGACTAACCCATATTAATCAAGTTAATTTTTTTCATTCGAGTCGTCTTCATCATCATCCGAAGCCTGACCCACTGCTGGGTATAGGCTTCTTGTAATTTGTATCATCCACCACATGGTGGTACAAACCTCATCCATGAATACCTTGCGATATTGGCTTAGGCCCATCTTGCAGCCGGACTCCAGTGTTCCTTTTTATGTTATTAGGCCTTTAATATCTATGACACTATTGTTAATTTATTGATATGGTTGAACGTATCCTTTTAAGTGGAGATGATAGAGCAACTGTGCAGGTAGACTATACTTCGGCTGGGGCTTATCACCAGCAAGAGTTCTTATATATTCGGTGCTATCAGTTCGGTGAATCTTGTACGAGTGACATCGACTTTCTACGAAAATGGTTTCAATTTATATTTGGGCGTGGGTTTTAAGTGGTAAAAGCTATAACATTAAGCTATTGTATTTGATAAATCTGTTGCGTAGGTAGAAGTTCAATTTTGACATTGAATAAAATTCATTTAATTAATTGGTATTTACTATTACATACACGTACCTCCTGGGTGGTGCTAAAGGAGTAACCAAAAGTATAATAGCAGTAGAACATGCGCCAAGTTCGTTCGGAGAGCCTGGAATCTGACGCCAAGCAGTAGTGCTCGCATTACTGTGTTCCGGTGTGGGTGCCCGTGAAATCATATGCTCATGAGACGTATCATCCCCGTCTCGGTTGATGGACGCAGCAGGATGAATGCGATTCAGTGTAAGATCCAAATCTTATACTGAGTCGCATTACTGTTGTCATAGGCGGGGGTCGCCACTTACCACCAGATGGGCTCTCAGGTTGTTCCGTCACTTATTCGCATAAATAATCTTAAGAATAAGGAAAGAAAAACCATTAAAACCTACTCTGATAAGGTGTTTTGGTAATCACTATGGGTCATTGTCATGGTCACCCACAACTGAGTGTGTATACTGTAGATCAAACATGAGCGGAGATCTCTACCGTCACTTTTACATATGCATTAAACGATATATGGATAAGTAAACATTAAACACGTAAATCTATGCAAACCAGTTGTTTCTTTTAATTTACATAGAATTCTACCAGTTCAGTATAAAAAAGTAGTTATTTTGTAAATAAACTAATTTAAAACTTCTTTGGCAGAGCTGTAGTCACGGTCTTGACTTCCAAGTACTCGTCCACGCAATGCATGCCACTGAAAAAAAATGAGCAAAAATTTAATAAATACCTACCTATCAAATAGATAATTCATATTCATTATTTTAACTTCTTAATATATATTAATTACGTGTCACGATGTTTGTCCGCGATGGACTCCTAAACCGATTTTAATCAAATTTGTACACCGTGTGCAGTTTGATCCAACTTGAAAGATAGGATAGCTCACATCTCAATTTATGATCGCAACATTATTTTATTGCAAATTATAATATCATATGACAAAAACGTTAGCCACAGCAACGCATGGCCGGGTCAGCTAGTAATATGTATATATTATGTATTTAGTTTCGAACAATTGCTTATTCTCGTGGAAATTTTAGTTAGCCGTAGGTGACAGATAGGCGGTAGACAAATTATAAATAATTTTACCGATAGTAACAAATAGGATAAAAAGCTTTTAAAAAAAAAAAATTGTTTCCATATATAACTGTTGTGATATTATGTTTTGAAATGAAAATATAACATAATAATTTAAGTTGGCTGAAATATATCTACTAGCATTATGGACATTAAATTTTTTATGAAGTACGATAACTTACTTTTCACGACCAATTCCAGACTCTTTGAATCCACCAAATGGAGCTTGAACTCCACCGGCTAGGTAAGTGTTGACCCTGAAAAAGAAAATTTATTTTGAACTACCAAAAATGCTGCATAGAAAGTTATGAGATAAATACACACTTATCTGCACTAGGAAATGCGAGAGCGAATAAAAAATATTATAATTTTAATTAACGGTGTTTGTAAATATAATTTGTGCCTTACCAGACTAATCCAGATTCAACGTGTCTGCTGAATTGCAGCGCATTGTTGAGGTTGGTCGTGAAGATACCGGCAGCCAACCCGTAGTTGGTGTCGTTGGCGCGGTCAATCACCTCCTCCAGAGTGTCAAACTTAAGGATGCTTTGCACGGGACCGAAAATCTATAAAAAATAGGTAATGCCAATGGCTTAGTACCCGTATAATATATATTGAATAATAAATTCATTAAGTGCTTACCTATATCATAAATTCTGAAAAAGGAGTGATTGTAGTAATTACTAAACCTCTGCGACAATTTTATGTGATAAGCTTTCTAGAACCATAGAATTGTCGGCTTTATATATATTTTTTATATAACAAAAGCGATGGGATTAAGTGGTTACCACCACTTATAATAACAGCAATACGAGTGCACCAATGCTTTGTGGCAGATATTAGGTATGGAGGTATCAGGTACTTCTCCGGGCGAACTTTACATAAGTTCTGCTGCTACTTTTTGTTGCTTTTAGCACCACTTAGACGTGTGGGTTCAGTTGCTTGCGTCCCAAATTCATTTATGAGCTCCCTTATGGTGCTAAGTTCCATTTCCAATTGTACTACATATATTGGTGTGTGAATATGACTCCGCCCTTTCTCAACAGATGTCGTTTTTAGTATTGTTTACGTGTACTAATAAATGACCATACTTGTATTCGATAGTACTGAATGTCAGCTATCTAACGCATTTTATGATATTTGGTTGAAGTGTAAGCAACAATTGTTTTCACCTTTTCGAAAATGTCGGTTTTTATTCCAAATAAACGTCATTTGCGGGAAGTGTTATTACATTATTTTATTGCGAAGAAAACTGCAGCGGAAACTTATCGTTTGCTTGTGGAGATTTATGGTGAGCATGCTCCGTCTAATACAACTTGCAAGGAATGGTTTCGACGATTTCAAAATAACGATTTTAGTACTGAGGATAAAGAACATGGAAAACCACCAAAAAAATTTGAAGATGCTGAATTGGAAGCATTATTGGCGGAAGATTCTTGCCAAACTCAATCAGAATTAGCTGCAGCATTAAATGTTGATCGTTCAACTGTTGCAAAGCGTTTACAAATGATGGGAATGATTCAAAAAGCCGGTGACTGGGTTCCACATGATTTAAAAGAAAGAGACATGGAACGTCGGAAAACCATTTGTGAAATGCTGCTTCAAAGACAGCAAAGAAAAGGATTTTTGCATCGGATAGTCACAGGAGACGAAAAATGGATACACTACGAAAATCCTAAACGCAAAAAAGCTTGGGTGAAACCAGGCGAACCAGGCCCATCACAGCCAAAAATAAATATTCACTGTGCCAAGGTCATGCTCTGTATTTGGTGGGATCAGAAAGGTATTGTATATTATGAGTTGCTCAAACCCTCTGAAACTATTAATGGAGAAGTTTACCGACGACAACTAATGCGTTTGAAGCGAGCCATAGAAGAAAAACGACCAGAATGGGTGAATAGACATAACAAATTAGTTCTTCAGCATGACAATGCCAAACCGCATACCGCAGAAGTCGTAAAAAGATATTTAGAGGGACAGGACTGGGAAGTGTTACCCCACCCGCCATATTCACCAGACATAGCTCCTTCGGATTACCACCTATTCCGGACGATGCAGACAGACCTTACTGGAGAAAAGTTTACTTCATGTGAAAGTATCAAAATTTGGATTGACAACTGGATAAGCTCAAAAGACCAGGACTTCTTCCAGCAAGGAATACGAAAACTACCTGAACGATGGGCGAAGGTTGTAGCTGCAGATGGAGCATACTTTCAATAATTTTTTTTTTAATTTTGTAAGCGAACAAATGTGTTTTATTTTGACAAAAAGGGGCGGAGTCATATTCACACACCTATTATAATATATTATGATCGTCCATTATACGTTGCCAAGGTCGGTTGGTTTTGGTAGCGGGTTTTGGCTACGTATATTCTTCTGCTCGCTGTCACCATGGCCAAAAAGCGGGGTCACTGGAACTAGGTGCCATGTTTTTTGTGCTTTATAGTTCATTATTATATCTAAGCAAAGTGAATAAAAAAACTACCTCTTCCCGAGCAATGGTCATGTTATCGGTGACATCAGCGAAGACCGTAGGTTCGATGTAGTATCCGGTGGTGCCGACTCGCTTGCCCCCCGCCATCAGCCGAGCGCCTTCCTGCTTGCCCTTCTCGATGTAGCCGAGGACTTTCTTCATCATAACGTCTTCTACCTGTTTATATTTAAATGAGAAGTAAGCAAAACATGATTTACAAGATGATTTTACCTACATGTTATGTTAGAAAGTGATGGAGTTATTATAGTAAAATAGTAGGTATTAAAAATATGAAAGTTTCAGAACTAGCGACGTACTTTTGCTGTGTTCCGGTAGAATCGTGCATATGCCATTGAAACTACATGCGCATGAGACTTTCTTATAGCTCAGAGTGACGGACTTGGTGTTTTATTTTACCACATAAAATAAAGGGGGGATAAGAATAAAAATGATGAATGTACAATAATATTCTGATGTGATTTTATGATTGATATAAGTTTTTTCCATATCACGGAAAAATACGTCATAGATAAAAATTTGATTTTGAAGATCACACGACAAGAATTTCATAAAATTTCTAATATCCTAATGACATCGGGCTATAGAGGCTAATATGTAGCTGTAAGCTGAAATTAAGGCTCTTGATGACCTGCAAAAGCTGAGTCAGACGCACCGACAAATATATGCCACGTGTTGTCGCCCCATAGCACCACACTCGTATAATATACGCAGAAATCGCCAACGGCGCCTTTTAATGTTACCCTAATTCATACCTGCGGACCATGTTCCGAGGCGGGGTCAGCTGGGTTTCCGATTTTGATTGCCTTGGCAACTTTGGCCGCTTCTTCGACGAACTTGTCATAGATGCCGGATTGTACGAACAGACGTGATGCAGCTATGCAGATCTGGCCTTGCATGCTAAATATACCCATGGCTGCTACTTTGACGGCAACGTCCACTGGAAGAGGTCACAAAATTAGCAGCAGTTTTAACCACCAGCATTTCTGGCCAAAGTTATTTTGTAGCCATGCAATGTAGTTAAACTTTATAAACATACTTACAGTTTGCATCATTCATGATTACAAGCGGGCTCTTGCCTCCAAGTTCCAGGGTTACGCGTTTGAGGTTGTTTGCTCCGGCTGCTTGCTGAATCAACTTGCCTACCTACAAATAAAAAAGATAAAAATACAATTAATCCGCTATTAAAAGGATATAATGCTTTTTCCGGTCAAGTCTAACGAGTTTAAATCCATTCGACGTTTAAAATTATATTCAACATTAATATATACGATTATGTATGACGATGACGATTATGTATGACGATTATGAACGGACGATAAATAGGCGAATATTTGAATGCAAATTGAGAGTTAATTCACAAACACCACACAGCGTGTTTGTGGTTGGTAGGTAATTTAATTTTCTATCCCGCACTGCCTACTCAAATCAATACAAGGTTGAAATTCCGATACAGCAGCATCATAAACACTAAATATATTTGGACCTACATGCACTGTTATATACTATACATAATACATAGCTGATACATAATATCACGTAAGAATTTACTGAAACCTATTTTACCTTATACCATTGATAATTTTTTTGCTCCGAAAGCCGTGTTAGACGTTTCTAGTAATGCATGCATTGTCAAAACTGCGTTACTTACTTCAAGCGATCCAGTGAAGGAGATCTTAGCAACTTTGGGGTGGTGTGTGAGCGTGACTCCTGCATCTTCTCCGAAGCCTGGCACCACGTTGACGACTCCTTTCGGGATTCCAGCCTCTTTCAATAGAGCTGCGAGAACCAACGCTGTCAACGGAGTCTGCTCTGCTGGTTTCACGACTACAGTGCATCCTGGAAGACAAACATAATTAGCTTTGTACATAATGTTTAAAGAAATAAAAACCGTTCTACCCTTTTATTAGTAGTTGAAAGGCAAAATGTATAAGTATGAGGAATAAAGGACAGTTAATGACAAACAGCATAGATGTTAATAGCTTTGTGAGAAGTCCTGAGTTTCATCCTCAGCCGGCGCAAACTTTGCAGGTTGGGTATGAAGTTTGTTTTTGGTAAGCTAGCTGTTTGCTCATGCCACCTGCGGCACAGGCAATACTAGTACAGGAGTATGACTTTGTAAGCGTGTACATAGCAGTAGTGATGCACATCACCACTATATGCGCGAAATCAGTATATCGTTAATATGCTATAAACCAACCAGGTCCAAAAGTGGTCGAACTTATCTAAACGCCCAGAAGGTTTGCAACATGGCTTATCAACTTTAATCAATGCCACTAAAACTTTGTGTGATACCTGTACCTATTATTTATCAAACTATTATTATAAATGCAAAAGTTTGTCTGTATGCACGTGTGTTACTTCTTCACACCTAATATGTTGAATTAACACATAGGCTCCGTTTTATCCCGAAAAAGTGAGTTTTTCCCATCGTCTCATGTTAACTTTTTAACCGCGGATAACACCGCAGGAGGAGTTAGTATTACCATATTTGTATCATTACCTGCAGCCAACGCCGTGCAAACTTTGTTGAGGAACATCAATATGGGCACGTTCCAGGGAAGAATTAAACCACATACTCCAACGGGCTGTTTCAGCGTGTAGCAGAATACTTCACCATCTGCAAAAATAACGATTTGTGCATATCGATTTTTTCATTCTGCATTCTGTACAAAACACTAAAACTATTGTGTGAGTGGTCATGCAAAAGTTGCCTGATCATATCATAAATCGTACTTGAAGATACTGTAAAATAACAGCCTTGAAGTACTGGGAAACCGTTATTCTGAATACCATTACTGTGTGTAATTAAAAAAAAATTGTAAGCAGGGTTTTCCGCAAAGTTGTTTTAATTGAAACTAAAATTAGTAAAACCCACATTTACAATTCACTTTACAATAGTTACTTATTTTCAATAATATTCTATTTAGTAACCTAAGGCTGGAATGAGAGTATTTTGTTTTGAGGAATCTTTTATCCGTAATAATATATTTGGTGACGACAGATGTCTAAAGAACTGTCTACTAAGTATTTCGCCTCTAGCGTGTCACACCCTCCTCCGCGCTTCTTTCAAGAGGAGGCTAGTATGCCCCAATTCTGTTACTCTCTAGCTTTTATTCTTTATTATTTGCCTGTCCGATTTTGAGAGACTGAAATATTACTATGTTGATAAGTTTTTCCGCCTCAATAGATTTTGTGGTGCAGATTAATATCGAGTGACTATCGAGAAGTTCAATTAATAAATTCTAAATACATGCTTTTCTCCGAAGGGTTGAGTAAAGATTAATGCGCTCCTATTTACTTTGTGGGGGTTGCAGTATTCTGTGAAGGTAGATGTCAAACTCAAACTAACTAAAACTCATTTATTTCTTTAGATTTCAAGTATTGCATACATTCTGTGTGTAAAGTTTTACGTGTTAAAAGATACATGTGGTGAGCTTGTCTTCATTCAATAATTTATCAATAATTCGAAATAATATCAATTATATTCAATTTAAGTAGCTACTAGTAACTAATAAAAAATATTATACTACTACATTGTAACAAGTGACTGATTTTTGTCTTCAGAAGTGAAATTATTCAAGGAAATTTATAAGGGACTATCTTGGAGCCAATCAGCTAAAATAAGAAAAAGCATAATAAACACAAAAAACAGGATGCCTCATGAGGGTTTGTTTGGTATTAATTATTTGGTATTTAATCAAATCTATCATTTGAAAGTTCGTTGAAATAATGCTTCAATCAAATGCTCAATAATCACATTTCAAGCATTACTGAGCGCTACTGAATACTGGATATTTATTTATTTAATATCATTGTTTAATATCGCTTCCAATATTTAATCTATGTATACACTGTTAAAACATTAGTTTTATTATCCCGACTAAAGAAAATATTTCTTTATTATTTTGCCGTCGAAATAAATACATCGACTATTGAAAAAGCCCACAGGGCGGATTTGAATTACCCAAAAAAATAAACGTTCTATGACCATTTCTATACATTTATAGTGTTCACTGTTAATAATAAAAAAAAACATCAATTCACAATCGACCAGAGGCTACTTATATCAAAGTCAAAGTCAAAGTCAAAGTCAAATTCATTTATTCCTTTAGATCTTAAGTATCATTTGGACACGTCAAATTTTACACATGCATGTACACATATTCGTGAGCATATAACGTGTCACAGGAACTCCCTGGCACATTACATGCACACAGATATGTCAAATTACAGTCAGTTTTCATGTTTAAGCTTATCTTATTTGTTAAGTTTACGTCTGTTCCAACCCTAACCGACCAACCCGAGGGGAAGAAACAGACAAGAAACCCCTCGGAAACAGTACTACATATTCGCGAATAGTAGTATATCTAGTACCTATATCTTAAATTTTGGTGGTCGTTACACATATTTAACAGGGATTACGGGGAAACCCCTATAAATTGGCTGAATACTTACCGATAGGAATTGTGTCGCCTTGGATCTTATCAGCCAAACTGGCCACGTAACGAGTGGTGTTACCGCAGTTCTTAGTAACAAGAGTGGCTCTGGTTAGCAGCATGCCGTTGTTATATGACTCTAGCTCAGCAAGATATTTCGCGTCCCTATCTAAAAGTTCCGCAAACTTGTTCAGAAGCCTTCCTCGCTGCGATGCGTCCATGAGCCGCCATTCAGAGTTCCGGTGAAACGCGCGCTCAGCTGCCGCTACAGCTAACTCTATGTCGGCCTGTAAAACGTTTAGTTAATTTTACTAGTTAATTTGTAAAATTATGTCCAACATGTACAATATTAAAACTCTAGAATTTTGAACTTATTACTTGTTTAACCTTCGGCAACACAAATTTTACACATGTTGTTTTCTAACCGTTAATTAAGTGGAAAATTGTTTACATTGAACTGATTGAAAATGTAACATAGAGAGCATTGTTTACATTGTCAATAATGGGATGCTATCGTTTTAATTTAAACTTACTAATCACACTCAAGTAACTAACTAACGCCGACACTGGCGTTAGTTGAGCGGCCCCTTGTAAAGCCAAATTGTTTGTCATGCAGCAAATTAATCGTGTGTTAATGTAGTTCTGCAGTTAATCTAAGATCAGCTTAATTTGGGTGATATTTGTTATTGATCTGCAGCGGTACTACCATATTTTATATGTGGTAAAGGCTATTTTGCTACATTTCTTTGAATCAGGCAAAGAACACCTGCATCCACACCCTTCCGCAGGAACACAGCCATATGAGTGCATCACTGCTTGGCGGCAGATTACTAGGTGTAGAGTTAGTACTTCTCTGGATGAACTTGGCACAAATTGTACTACAACTTCTAGTTGTGCCTTTAACTAACTTTTTTGCTTCGGCTGGTGCCACCCGGGTTACGATATTGAAAAGTTAAAGAAAAAGTACCATTAAAAATGGCAAAGTCTCTCATAGACTAGAACTA
Organism: Aplocera efformata; assembly: GCA_921293045.1. Taxonomy (NCBI): domain Eukaryota; kingdom Metazoa; phylum Arthropoda; class Insecta; order Lepidoptera; family Geometridae; genus Aplocera; species Aplocera efformata. The sequence continues at coordinate 7,299,288 of OV121045.1, forward strand.
CCTTCCCCTTTTTTTTGAAGGCTTCTTCTTCTTTTGAAGGCTGTTCTAAATGAAAATTTAACTGACACTGACATTAAAGCCAGTTTTCAAACGAATAAAAATCGTCCTGTCTAATTGTTCTATTATATATTAGTTATGTATCGTCTAAAATGTTAGGATTTTTTAGAATATGTGTTATTTATAAAAAAAAAGTATATATATTGTAAAATACAATTATGGCACTATCGCTTTGCGAGTCCCCTTCTTGCACAGCACCACAAATTAAACAACTTTGTTGCAGTGCGAGAAACAGCAGCAAGTTTATTAAGTTCAACGAGTTTTTAATCGAAATCTATATAATCTGATATATATATATATATATATATAATATATATATATGTTTAACAATTTGTGAAAGAACCCGCACACTAAATATTGTTCAGGGCTTAAGATATCCTTAAAAGTTTTCAACTCTGCATATTATTTTATACTAGTTGCACCGCGCGGCTTTAAGCTACCCAATTCCATTCAAATTCGTTGAGCCGTTTGAGCGTGAAGGAGTAACAAACAGTATGTAATCCGCGGGGCGCACCACTTATGAAATAATGTGCACAAACCCACACATGCATACAAACTTTCGCGTTTATTATATAAGTGTGATTGTTGTCAAGCATCGCTTTGAATAGTTTATGTAGTTTTTTTGAAACTTGGAGTGTGTCCCGACTTACGTCTATCAAATAACATAATATTAAATTCCATGTTCATAATGTTCTTCACGTTCACGTGCCACTTCTAGTTTATGAGAAGTATTACCGAAATATGTGAAGATAAATCATCGTTTCTATTATATAAATAGGTATCGATCCTTTTTGAATACTTTTTGGTTTCGTGGAAAACTCTAGGTATATTCGCCTATGATGTGATTTTAGCTACTACATTTGCATTTGCATTTTCGTGATAATTGTACTTTATTATTTCTTGCCACACTTCTTCAACTTCCACACAAGGTTTCCTGGAGGCATCCAACACAGGTTGCACACAATCACTTAAAACAAACCCCTAAGGCCCAAGTACGTAAACTTCATGCTTAATATACAACGTTTTTCCAGTTGGGAATTGAACCTGGTCCCCTCTTTTCATGAGATTGGCTATTGTTAACTGAATAAAACTGTCAAACCCTAGTTATTTGACAGAAAGTATTACAACTTATTATACTTACAAAGCTTGTGAATCTTATGAAACTTACTGAACCTTGTTCAGTAAAAAGTATTTAATTTCACTTTCAACTTGATGGTTGTTGCCAGGGTTCTAAGGTTGAAACACCGCGTGGAATGTAACTTATGATATGTGGCCTTATAATATGAGTAAACCGTAGAACTTGGGCGGTTTCCGGCTTGATATATTTACCCTTATTGAAAAGTTTTTGGGTTACTCAATTCCGCCCCTTCTCGAGTATCATTTATTTATTTCGACGGCAAAATGAAAACATTGTTTATCAATATCAGGCCACAGATAATAATACTAATACTTCAACAGTGTAAGGCAAAACATAGATTCAATATTGGAAGCGATAATAAACAATGATAATTAAAAAAATATATATGAAAAGGACATGTTACACAGAGCCATCTAGCTCCAAACTAAGTATAGCATTTACTATGGGAATCAGATTATCAATAAATATGAATACTTACATAGTACTATAAGTAGTTGGTTCGATTTTCATCCAGGACAAGCATTTGTTTGATGATCATAGATGTTTGTTCTGTGTCTAGGTGGTGTCAGTCATTCAGGACAAAACATTTTATATGTATAGATTAACACTCATAATGAACATTACCTATATATTTATTAGAATTGAACCTAGTGCCCTATTCTATGACACAGAAGCCAGAGCTACTACGAACTGAGCCATGAGGAATGAATTATTAATAAGGAAAAAATATAGTGTATTTTATTCAAATGAGTTCCGACATGAAAATTGTTCACCTTAAACGGCAGTATCGTTTACTACTAACAATCTAAATTTTCATAACTGATTCAATCACTTTCGTTTGGAAAATATTAATGTCACAAATGAACCTGTGGCGCTGGAAAAGAGGGTTGATAATGACGAGCTAAAGGTGACAATGAAAGTGGATCCCTCTTTAAGGCGGAGAAAGCGCTAACTTCTGATAATTAATGTTATTGATATTGCGTGACTTCAAAGTTGTTAATCATTATAGAAAATTACACGATTTTTATGAAAAACATCTTATATAGACTTAGAGGTATAGCAAAAACAAACAAAAAATTTAAAAAGGTTTTTAAAAAGGAATAACAAGCTTTGTATATTACCATTTATTTGAATTTGGGGGTACCCTTTAGAGTCCTACACATACACCCAAGGTGGTGCGATAAGAGCAACTAAAATTACGTAGGTTGTGACAATATAGTCACATGATAATCTATTAATGCATCCAAACAACTATACAAAATTTTATGTGTATATGAATATTTGTCTAATGCATATTATAATACGTAAAAGTTATAGCATGCGGGCTTATTGATACGAGCTACGGGTGTGAGTATCTTTTCTAATTGCTGACCAATTTAATATTAATATAACTGAATATTTTTTTATTTGTTAGTGTATACCTATATTATAGGCGTTAGCTATATTATACTAAATAGTAATTATCCTAAACGGTATAATAAATTATATGGGAGGAATAGTATTAGGAAAAATAATATTGAATAAATAGTATTATATAAAAATCAGCAATAAAAGTATTGAAGTCATACGCCTTTATAGTATTGTAATGTCTAAGCGTGTTTCGACGATCGGCTCTTAAGTGTGTTGAATAGAAGATTGTAAGCCTTCATCCCTTAAATTCCCCTGATGCCAACCGTCGACAAAGAAACAGAGTTTGAAAGTGGATGGTTTGGCGAGATATTAACTTTTTAAAATGTTGGGAACTAAGAAAAGGAGTAAATATAAGGGTACTCCCGTAGAGTACTATCCGTTGTTAATACTTACTTTAAGTTGTCTCAAACAAACTGAATCTGTCACTAATACAACCTTTAATGGAAAATGAATTGGGACGTAGGATCACGTTGACATAAGTCCAGGAAAGCTTTTCAAAAGGTAGTGACCACATAATGATAGATTTTTATGCTATAAAACAAATATAAGAGTTCATAGTCTGATATTTATGAATTTATTAGATAGATATAATTTTATTGTACACATCTTGTATGATTTAAGTGATTCTAATATAATTCCGAACAATTCCGGCGAACAAATCCGGTCAACGTTTTAAGGCCATTGATTTACTTGTGAACTGAAAATTTAAGAACTACGTTTTTGAGTATTGTTTCTAATTCAATAAATCTGTCACTGAGTTTGCATAAGTATTAAGCAATAACCGTTTTGGTTGGCACTATACTTGGCACAATAAATTATAAAAATATTCATAATGTGCTGGGTACAGAATCTTCGACATGCGTTTTATTATTTGTTAGTTTATGCACCTTCATGAAATATACGTTATGAAAATTTCATGTTCCTATTTAATATCGGCTCTAAAAATACAGTTGTTTAGAAGAAACATATAATACTTTTTAATTTAATTTTAAGATTTTGGTGTTCATTAATTTTAAAACCGCACACCGTTCATCATTACACATATTTTTTATTATCCTTGATGTTGGGTTCGATACGGCTTGATTATAATTTATCGTCTCAAAATTGCGATTAATTATTTTAAGCATACAATTTTAATATTCTATATCAAGTGCATAACGATTCCGTGAAATCGTTTACTAAACGTTTTTTGTGAAAAATAAAACACAAAATTACTAAAGCATCGCTAAGTAATACCCACTGTCCAAAAAAACATTTCATTTTATATTAAATTAAATATTACAAAACGTATTATAAGTACTCACATTTTAAATGATTACTTAGCTTACCTTTCCTCCTTCGGCGACTTTAGCGATGACAGATCCATCGTGGGGATTATAAGTCTCAAAGACTTTTCCACTTTTGGCATCCACCCACTCGTTGTCAATAAAGATCTTAAACAAAAAAACAGCAGTCTAACTAATTTAATTCTTATATTATAAAATTTGCTATTGTATTATACGACGTAAAAAACAATGTTAAAAACAACAATTAGCTAAGAACAATGTAAAACAGTAAATTGTGACACTTGTAAATTGTGTAATTGTGTGTAACAGAGTAAATTATGTTGATGCAAACCAATTTTGATATCGACCCGATTTTAAGTAAACATCTAAATCAAACATTTAATAATATTATTAAATGTTTGACCTACAGTAGTACACCTACAATATTTACTTTAGATATGTTATTTAATGAAAAAAATATTCATCTGAATTATTATTTAAATTGATTTTAATTGATAATATTTAAAAGATACTCACTTTTGTGTATTTAATTTCGGGTGCCATGGCGATGCTGTTAGAGTTAGCTGTCAACTGAGCATTGGGCACACACAACTGCTTTTACAATACTAAAAATAGTAATGTCACGATGACATGATGATAGAGCAATTTTACTCTATCTTTAGCCGATTATTATCAGTTATCACTGATTATGATGGAACCGCTGAACTGATATACCTACCAACTCATACTTAGTGAACAATTTTTGAAACGAGTAATATTAATATTGCGTTTGCATTTGAAGAACAAGTGTTGGCGAATTATAATCCAGTATTTTTGATTTTTTGGAACAGCAGGGGGAGGTTGTTGCGGGTTTTCGCAAATGTGGAACATCCACATTGATTTCGACATCTGCATCCGCATAAATCAATCAATCAATCTATCAGCGGATCTTTGACGTGGATGCAGATGTAGAGCAAGCCACGACACGATCAAAAAATGGATGTTCGCTATGTTCTATCGCTGACCAATCAGAACGCGCTAGGTGGTGCAAGATCCAATAAGTATATTGCTTTATTTGATCGAGGAAATTCTGAGTGTTTCAGTTACAATGTTTATGCTGATTCCGTTTATTCCGTCACAGGAACGATTTTAATAAAATTAAAGAACTTTTATAACGGACAATTTTCATACCTTAGGCGAAAATTAAGATAGAAAGAAAGAAAATATTTATTTGTACCTTAAAAGTAAAACAAAAAAAAAAGTAAACATTTGTACATAAAGAGAGCACAAATCGGCCGCCACTCAGTATTTGCTATAGAAGCATTGCAGAAATTAGGTGGTGAAAGTCAGTTTATACGATTATAGGTCATTGCATTTATTGTGTTCTTTATGTAACTTAGTGATGGAACGATCTTATGGTTTACCTAATCAAATCAGCTCAATCAAGTAAATCAGTTACGCTTGTCCATACCATCACTTATATAAATTGAGTCATTCTATTTTATCACCAACTGATGTTCTCTTAAACTCTCGGCTGTAACGTCGTGCCGGTAATGAAGTTAGTAATTAACGTTAATGAGTATATTTATTAACTTGATTGACTTGATTGAATAAAAATTGCTACAAAGCAAATTATAATATTATGATAGCAAATTTGAAATCATTAATGTGTAACAATGTGCAAATGATTCAGTTTAATTTATTTCTACGAATAAAAACATTTGAAGCTAATTGTAAACTTGATCTGAAATGTTTGTTTTTGTAACGGAAGCAAATACGGGGGTCGATACAGTGCAACCTTAATATAACGTACCTCAATATAACGACTTCCTCGATTTAACAAATTCTTCGTAATCCCCTTGAATTGTCCATAAGAGTCAATATAAAATATACCTTTACATTGCGAACAATTTTTTGCGTACAACCTCTTTATAACGAATTTTCAACTATCAAGAAAAAGTATTCATACCTCTAATTAACGAATTTTGCCAACCCAAAACCTTTATATAAAGTTTCCACCAATAATATAACTCTTAATCTTATAATGTGATTCATGTCTCGACATGTTTCGACACGCTTTGTTTGTACAGTAATCATTGTTGTTTTGATGGAAAGTAATGTAAAAACCTCTGCTCGTCACTATTGTTAAAGATTTAAGTTAAAATGGCTCAGAAACGTAAAAGGTGTTCCTTATTGGTCGCAGAAAAGCGAAACGTCATTAATTATGTTGACCAAAATCCCATGACGAAAAAGTTAGACATAGCTAATAAGTTCGGGATTCCCGCAAGTACATTGGCTACAATTTTAAAATTTAAAGATAAGTTTTCAGAACTAACTACACAGAAAACTATTCTTTTACCTCTTTATAACGAATGTTAGACCAATCTAACCTCAACATAACAAACCTCAGTTCAACGAATTACTTGATATTACGAATATTTTCTTGTTCCCCTCCGATTTGTTATATCGAGGTTGCACTGTAATACTTCTATGTTTCTTTGAATCCATTGACAACTATCGTAACAAATGGCGATTGGCGATTGGCACATTGGAAAAATGCACCTGTCTCATAGGAGACAGGTGTGAGTTAGGTCTCCTTATGTTTAGGTTATGGGCGGTGCTAACCGCTTAAGTATCAAATCGATTAAAATATCTCTATGTAAAATATTAAAACATATTCATTGGCCTTACGGCTCAGTTGGTAGCTTTATCTTCTGCGCTATAGCTCGTGGGTGCGATTCCCATGCAGAACAAGCAATATCTTATTTGTAGCAATATCTTGTTTGTACAAAGTCACTGCAATATGGAATACGTTATGACGTATTCCACATATGTGTCAAACTTCATTGATGTGGAAACTTTGAAGGCGTGTCGTTGCAATAAAACCGACTCATAAGACGTGACGGCAAACGGCTCAACGCTCAAGAGAGCGTTAAGAAGCATAAGAGCGCATAAGAATGCCATCATGTTTTCACATCTCATTAAGTAATTTGTTAGCTGTAAAGTGAAATTGGCTTTAAGTTTCGGTTACATATTTGCCCTAATTTATCAACCCTAATCACATTTTGTATCTCAACGAAATACAAAATGTATGTTTGCACCTAAATCTTTTTTTTTTTCGTGGGGAAATGCACTCGCATACCGCCACGGGGAGACAGAGCGGTTATGTGGGACTAGACCCACTAAAACCCCACGGTGTCCTCCTCTGCCGCTTAGTGGCGGGAACACGGGAACGTTTAAACACACATTCACGAACCCGCCGCGGCTGTCCGTTTCCGGACCCCTCTCTATTTGGCATCGAGTGCCACGCCTTGATTAGCGACACGCCAGAACACATAGCGTGTCGCAACCACCTCGGGGACCTGGCCAGCGAAAGGGCGTTAGATGTGCACCTAAATCCTGGTATTTTGAGTGTAACTGCAAATTTTATTAATTTTGTAGGTACAAATGAGATGGTCTTTTCCTTTTTTGATCCTGTTATTTAGCTACTATTTTTTTCTACTCTTGTAGTCCTTATCTATTGAGTGTACCCATTTTAAATGTCGAAGCCGGTAACGAAGGTGTGAACTTAGACGCGATCTCGCGACAGTTCAGTTCAGATCAGCTCGACAGTGATGATGAACTGGCACTAAATTAAGGAATGTGTTTTAAATTGAATTTGAATTTTACGACTAATAATGCACATTCGTCTGTTTTGGATTCTAAGTTATAAATTACATACGAGTAGGTATCTTCATACGTTAATACATAAACTTAAGCTTCTAGTCTATAGAAAACTCATCATTGCCATTGTTTTATCACGAACAACAGTAATATTATTATAAACATTCCATAGTAATCCGAAAATTAGTTTAAAACCTATACATATGAAATCACCAACAACTTGGAGCGCGTAAATACCAACATTCCAAAACATATGAGAGATTTTGACTATTAATCTTGGCCCCAATTTTAGACGCATCCACGTCCAAACATGAGTGCGGACAGACAGATTGAGCAGATGGTTTTTGTATGTATTTATAACATATTCGTATTTATTTTAGTGTTTTGTTCATAATATAGTGTTACAATATAGTGTAACGGGCCCCCAAAAAGGGATGATGAATCCCAGAGATAGTAGGAGCGTTACTGCAGCTAACGATATGAATAAATACCCTATATATACAATACTTCTTTCCTTAATGTTGGTATATTTTGTCAGAATAGAATATAATATAATAATAAAAATGTTTTGGACATTTCATTTATTTATTTTCAAGACAGCATTTGAGCAAATGGGGTACTAAAATTATAGTTCTAAAATAAATTAAAACTTCTTTGGTAGGGCTGTAGTCACGGTCTTGACTTCCAAGTATTCATCCACGCAATGCAAGCCACTGAAACAAAAAGGGAAATTAATTTTCAAATACTTAAAGATACGATTATATGTTGGAGTATTTGACACATTACAATCTTACTATGGTAATTTAACAGCTATTATCTGTTAGAAGAATTGCTGGTGGTATTACGGTTCCCTTTCCTTTTTGAGTACGGAAGCTTAAATTATTTTTGGACTATTTCGATGTGAATAAAGTCAGGTATTAGGATTATTGATGACCTTAAAATTACTGACTCGTAAGAGCTAGTTTGCGACGTGATAGGTATTACTTCACTGACTCGAGTTTTGGTAGCTGTTTCATGGGGAATGCTCTGAATAACATTTTGACCATATCTCCGACTCAAAATGCATACCAAACCATGATATTTATCTGTATCTTTCACGAATTTATTTACAAGATCCTTGTTTCCCTAAAGATTCAGGCCAACAGGTGGACAGTATGCCTGTTTGTCTATTTATCATAAATTACATAAAAAGTGTTATTGTTTATCCTACCATACTGATAACACTGGTCTTATTATTGAGAATGTGTATGTTATCATATTTTTAAATTAATCTGATAATATAACGATAAAAAAATGTTTTCAGTAAATATTGGCAAATTATAATAATGATATAATATCGATTAATTTAAACATTGTGGCTTTGGCACTATCTGGTCATACACATGACCAGTTGAGTTATCTGAACTAGGCGCAGTGACGTGTGTCTATATATCTTTAGTATTGCTAGAATTAATGATTTTCATTGTCGCTTTGGTTCTAACTGTAATGGTAATGTAAAAGTTAGTAAATAAATAATACAAAAATGTCCCCTGTAAATTTTTTCCAATATTCGTAAGTAATTTTACGATAGCAGGAAGTAATTTAAACAAAATTCTTCCTATTTTAAGAGTTTCAAATAGTCTTGTTTTTAAACACCAAAATATCACTAAAGTAACAAATGTGAATAAATTCAAACAGGCACTTTGCAGTAACAGCTAACAACGTACAACAATTTACAATGTACTACAATTTACAACAGTAGTAGAACATGATTGGATCTACCACGGGAGCCAATCAAGATGGCATTGAATTTTTGGTTCTAGGACATGCCAGTTTCCTCACGATGAATTCGTGACCTTCACCGCACATGAAAACGTGGCATTGCGCACATACATTATTCAAGTGAAATACGCATTGGTGCACGTCCGGATTTGAACCAGTAACCTTCGGGTTGAAAATCAGCATCTCTACCCATGGCTCAGTAATCTCTCTGCAATAATAGTAGTATTATGACGTACGTTTTAATAGTAGTAAGAACTTACTTTTCACGACCAAGTCCTGACTCTTTGAAGCCACCGAATGGAGCCTGAACACCTCCAGCTAAGTAATTGTTGACCCTGGAAATAAAGAATAGATTGAATCATGTAAACTTCCTAAAAACTTTTGAATAAAAGTTAATTTATAAATGCTAAAGCAAAACATTATTTCCATATTCCGAATTAAAAATAAGAATCCTAACGTTTTACAAAGAAATATAGATAAATTAAATACAACTGAATTAAGGATTGCTCTAAGTTTACTGTAAGGGCTTTCCAATTTGCCTGGTCAAACGTCAAAGCAGTTCCAAGCAAGCTTCCTCAATCCGAAACATTTGATTGTAGGACGTTTTCAAATGTACATTGTGACTAGTGCCATGTAAGATACTATAGTACATCGTAAGATTTTTTTAATAAATAAATATAAAAATATAGTGATTATTCTTCTGATGCCGTTGACTCTCAGCTAATAATTTAAAACGAGCTGGGAGGTATTTAAGCCAAAGCAAAAAAAAAATTCTTAATTTATTATGTTTTAAAAGCAAAAAGAAAACTATTGACTAATATTTTTTGTCCTTTTCGTTGGTACATAAAATAAACATAAAAATGTATGCGGTTAATGTTCGTCCAGTTACATTAGCCGCATACCTTTTTATGTTTTTATGTTAAGTGGTTATCGCCGCCCATATAAAAACAAATAGGTACGACTCGGGTCATCCCCTAATATTAAAAGATCCACGTCAGTATCGGGTTGCGCCCGTCTCTCTGAGACGGAGATTTTTAAGTGCCTGCAAGACGGGTGATTTTGGAGATGACAGTGCCTTAATATCTTACCAAACGGTGCCAGCTTCAACGTGTCTGCAGAATTGTAGCGCGTTGTTGATGTTGTTGGTGAAGATACCAGCAGCCAGGCCATAGTTGGTGTCGTTGGCGCGGTCGATCACCTCTTCAAGAGTGTCAAACTTAAAGATGCTTTGCACTGGGCCGAAAATCTACAACAAATAATATTTTTATATGTTATCATAGTGACGGGACGAGCTGATGTTTCGCTGTTCATGGACCTTACGGACCGCCATGTGTCTATGTTTATTTAAAGGGAATAAAAAAAGATATGCCCAAATAACAGATGGATCTTAGGGACACGTACAGTGGCGGTGGAATTCCGTAAATAGTGTACAAATGTTCCCGTGTTCCCGCCACTAAGCAGCAGAGAAGGACATCGTGCGCTTTTAGCGGGTAATTGTCATCTCTTCCCACATAACCGCTCGGTCTCCCATAGCGATAATAGAGTGCATTTCTCAAGGAAAAAATAACTAGAACTCCATGACGACTCCATTGGTTAGTTGGCAGTAGCCCTGCCTTCTAAGCGAGGGGTCCCGGGTTCGATTCCGGGACACACTTTGTATGGTAACCATGAAATTTGTTCTTGGGTATTGGGTGTTTGTCTTGTATTTCTGTGTTTATCCATGCCACGATGCGGGTACCGTACCAGCCTATAGTGTTCCCAATGCAGGGACACCGGCCTACTCTCAGTGTTTTGGGGGGTCCAGTTGCTCGCGTCCGTAGGTGTGAACCTTTTGATTCCCTACACGTACCCCCTGGGTGGTGCTAAAGGAGCAACTAAAAGTAGCAGTAGAACTTGTGCCAAGTTCGTCCGGAGAGGTACTGCCACCACATCTGGAATCTGCCGCCAAGCAGTAGTGGTTGCATTACTGTGTTCCGGTGAAAGGGTGTGGCTGCCGGTGAAATCACATGCGCATGAGACGTATCATCCCCGTCTCGGGTGATGGACGCAGCAGGATGAATGCGACTCAGTAAAGATTTGTATCTCATACTGAGTCGCGCGCATTACTGTTGTCATGGGCGAGGGTCACCACTTACCATCAGGTGGGCCCTCAGCTCGTTCCATCACTCAAACATATAAAAAAAAAAAAAAAAAAAAAACTCTCAATAATTGAAAGGGAATTCACTCTCACGATGCGGGTACAAGTTTAAAAAAAATTACCTCTTCCCGAGCAATGGTCATGTTATCGGTGACATCGGCGAAGACCGTAGGTTCGATGTAGTATCCGGTGGTGCCGACTCGCTTGCCCCCCGCCATCAGCCGAGCGCCTTCCTGCTTGCCCTTCTCGATGTAGCCGAGGACTTTCTTCATCATAACCTCTTCTACCTGAAATTAAAATAGGGCTATAGTACAGAGCGTGGTAGCGAAGTAATACTATGAACGCCGACTTTAGATTCGATAGTAAGAGTAGCTGGCTCATATCCAAAAGAGCAAGAGTTGGCGGACATAATATATTCATGCTTGAAATATTCATGCCCGCAAAACCACTTTCTTGAAACCGTGATGGAAAACATGGCAGCCGGCATATCCTAGATTTAGAGGTTATTTACTTTCACTTTTACTAGTAAGCAGTAAAACACTAGAAGATTGTGGCTTTTGGTTCTGTACGGTACTGTAAATGATGAATTATTGCCACCTTGCGTGATTATTCTGTCAGAATTAAAAGGCAATATAATAAATATGCACACATACCATATATAATCACGGCCTAATGGCGAGGCCTCAATTAAAGGGAAATTACAATAAATGTTTAGCATGAATATAAGGCGACCCCATTGGGTATTATTTTAGGGCTTCAGCCCCATGAACACCATGAACTAATGAGTACAATAATGAAAGAAATAATTAAAAACAAAAAATTTGGTTTTTAAATATTACCAATATAGAAAATATTTTTCACTCTACCGCGAAAGAGAAATTGGTTATGAGAGAGAACCTACAAGCCTACCTATTTATAATTTATCTGTGTAAATATATTCAAAGAAATAAGGATGTTATCATGGATATTTTGATCAGATATTTTTCCAACATCTTGTTTTTTTAATCACCTATAGAGATACTTTTCCGCAATACACAAAAATGAGCTCGTAGAGAATACTCTTTATCAATATGTTTGTCTTTGGATATCTATACTTGTCCAACAATATTCTTTAATCTTAATATACCTGTGGACCGTGTTCTGTAGCGGGGTCAGCCGGGTTGCCGATCTTCAATTTTTTGGCATACTCCGCTGCAGCTTCAACGAACTTGTCGTAGATTCCGGATTGCACGAACAGACGGGACGCAGCTACGCATATCTGGCCTTGCAGGGAGAATATACCAATGGCTGCTACTCGGACGGCAATATCCACTGCGAAGAACACATAATTAGCAGTAGGTTTAACAGATCGCATGTCCAATTACATTTTAGAGGTTAGTTATGGTGTCTTTGAATAGGGTAAGTATTATGTGTAATGTTGCGTTAAAAAATGATATTTCGGGAAAATGGCAGTGTCCCAAAATATGGAGAAACGCGAGAAATAAATCAAAGATTGAAGGACACAGACTTAAAAATATCTTGGTGTTTGCCAGTATCGAATATGCATTCATAATAAAATACTGGCCGCCTATCATCAGCATTTAGTTAATGTAGAACATACTTACAATTTGCGTCATCCATGATTACAAGCGGGCTCTTCCCTCCAAGTTCCAGGGTGACACGTTTGAGGTTATTTGTTCCAGCTGCTTGTTGAATCAGTTTGCCTACCTGCGAGTGAAAATCATCAAATATCCCGTTATAGAAAGCCATTCAAATTATTAAGGGATGAAAGCTAATGTCACAAATTTCAGCCATCATTTGAGATTTTGTTGCCCAATTGTTTCATTTTTGGGTGGAAATGTGTCTTGATAACTCTTAAATAATATGTGTGGCCTAAGATGAATCTCAAAATAATAGAGGCATTTAGGGAATAAATTAAGCCTTCGAGATCAGTTGAGTTATAATAATCAATATAAGCAAGGTGCCCATCTGTATTCAACCTCTTAGTGATACATTTTAAGGCAAAGCTGAAAGAGATACTCGAAAAAATAAGCTTGCATATTGCCAATATCATTGGCGCTTCTACGCGCTACTTACTTCAAGCGATCCAGTGAAGGAGATCTTAGCAACTTTAGGGTGGTGTGTGAGCGTGACTCCTGCATCTTCTCCGAAGCCTGGCACCACGTTGACGACTCCTTTCGGGATTCCAGCCTCTTTCAATAGAGCTGCGAGAACCAACGCTGTCAACGGAGTCTGCTCTGCTGGTTTCACGACTACAGTGCACCCTGGAATAAAAATATTTAAGCTATTAAAAGTTCCAAAATTTACGGTTTGGCAAGTAAGTAAACTGCTTTGAAAATTCTCCTTTTCACATACCATATAAAATCTGTTAAAAGATTATAGACGCTATTTTTTTTGATAGGTAGGCTTTCAAAGGAATTAAAGGGTAATAAGTTAAAAACAATTTAAAAATGATAATCGTATAAACGATATTCGATTTGTTTTTACGACAGTGGAATTTGTACTGTGATGAAGTTGTCACGTGAATTCAAAATAATCTACTTACACCGGGTTATAGTTGTTGAAATTATTTGAGCTTCTACAATGCTTAAAAAATAGCTAGTCAATTACAATCAACGCCACAAGTCAGATACTTATTCTTGTTGTAACTTATATCATTACCAGCAGCCAACGCCGTGCAAACTTTGTTGAGGAACATCAATATAGGCGCGTTCCAGGGAAGAATTAAACCACATACTCCAACGGGCTGTTTCAGCGTGTAGCAGAATACTTCGCCATCTGCAAAAACAACAATAATATACAATTTATAAGAGATATCCATCCACTTCAGCAAACTGTAACTTTGAAATGTTTTTGTCTATTATCCGAGTGCATCATGTGCGAGCTTTGAAAATTTTACAGTCGTGAACATAGTTTTGTAATTTAGGTAAAAGGGTTGCTAATGCCAGGACTTGTTGGTAACTATCGTTAGTATAAGATAATTTAAGAAATGTTTTATTTATTGGAGGAAAGTGTTTTAGAGATTTTCGTAGTCAAACAATGGCGGCGATGATCTCACCACTCACTCAAAAGTTTTGCATTGAGGCTCTGTCTAACCCAACGGAGAAAACGCATGTATTAATCTTTGTATTTGTTTATTAATACCTGAAATAATCTCCAATTCAATCGTCAGATAAATAGTTTACTACAGATTAGCCAGTGATATGACGGTGTTATTGAAATCAAGGGCATTTTTTGTTAATTTTGTTTTCCTCATCATGTAGTCGATATAAGCATAATTATTTTTATGCTAATCAACTACAGCATGGTGATATATATATACATCAAGGTACTGTAATTAAAGTCCTGTGATGAAAGTCCTTTCCTCGATGTCATTACTGAGTCATTGATGTTCAACTTATTATTTACGAGTCTGCCTGCCTTAAAATCTACTTGTTTAAATCAATGCCTTACCTGAACGCGTATTATTGAATTGGTGAAAAGATGACCAATTTATTGACACGAACAATTTATTAGTCAATTCACGTGCGATTACGATTTTTAACCGGCTTCAAAAAGGAGGAAGATATCAATTCGGATGTTTATATTTTTTTTTATGTACGTTCACCTGTTTCTCCGGTTTTTATCAACCGATTTGAATTCTTTTTTATTTGAAAGGATATGCTTTCAGATTGGTCCCATAGAATTTGTATCAAAATCGGTTCAATAGCTTGTTGTTAAATCAAAATAACTGTGTCATCCAAGTAAACGAAATTATTAATTTTACGATATAAAGTATTCTGTTAATCAGTTAATCGTATCTTGCTAAGTCGGTTTCTTTTGCGATTTTAAATCAGTTACTTGTAATATATTTGACAGGGTAAAATAAATTTATTACTAAGTCAGAACTCACCGATAGGAATTGTGTCGCCTTGGATTTTGTCCGCCAAACTTGCCACATAGCGCACCGTATTGCCGCAGTTTTTAGTTAGGTGAGTAGCTCCTTTCACCAGCATGCCGTTATTGTACGATTCCAGCTCTGCAAGATATTTCGCGTCCCTGTCTAAGAGCTCTGCGAACTTGGTCAGAAGCCTTCCTCGCTGTGATGCGTCCAAGAGTCGCCATTCAGAGTTCCGGTGAAACGCGCGCTCAGCTGCCGCTACAGCTAACTCTATGTCGGCCTGTAACACATAGGTATCATAGCTTGAATTATATTTTTCAGGAGGGTCTATTCTAAAAAGCGATGTTTATGTGTAAATATTTAAAAGTTAGTTTAATATTTCACTCGATCACTCTATAGAACACAAAAAAAAAACAATAATGTTCCATTTTCCTGAATTATATTTGACATAGCTAAACTAAACTTTCAAACATTCAAGAATAACAGCGTATCTTCACAATACAAGTATAATATCCGAATCCTCCTAAAGCCCTCACAATCATCGGAGGTATCTGGAGAGAGGATACTCCTGTCCTCCAAATATCCAGTATCCGGAAGAAAGATGTCAATAACTTGTCAACTGCTTACTTCGATAATATTCAACTTTCGATACTTGTATCATAAACGTGGTTGTACTTACTGTGGGTAAATAAAAACAGAACTTAAAGATAGATAGTAGCAAATAAATAGGTACATGAGTGAGCGATATCGTATGGACAGCATAGCATACAAGCAGCAGCGTAACTACAGGGTGGCAGGGTTGGCAAAATGCCACGGGCCCCGGCCCGAAGGGGCCATCGGTCCGAAAGGCTGCATATTAACAAAATTTTGTGAAAATTTTATTGGAGCACGATTTTTACTGGGGCCCTACCCAGTGAATAATCAAATGGTATTATTACGCCACTGTATCCAAGCATGAGTAAATTATTTCAAAATAATATAATAAGACGTATTTATTATATTATTTTGTAATAATAACATAATTATTGTAATAATATAATGTAATTGTAAATTTGGCATAACCAGGTGTTGATCCTACGGTGATAATAAGTGAGTATGAATATGAGTAGATATATATATTATGGCATTAGTTGTAATCTGATAAAGTCCTGTCACGATATCTATTTCATGACTTGACATTATTTGATATTTTGTCTTAAAAAAACAACAGTATTTTTGTTTATAAATGAATTTAAAAGATTTTAACAAAACACCCAAATTATTGTCATAGACGGATGCATGGATTTGTTATAGTTATGATCATGTAAAAGTGACTAAAGATTGAACTATAAATGTTATGGTCATGTTATGAAACAGATTCCATCTCGGAAATATACCTCAGTATTTGATTATTATTTTAGGTATAATATAAGTACTTATATCAAAATGCATTTTTCTTATACTCGTAGTATTGTATGTACTCTCACCTTTCCTCCCTCAGCGACCTTAGCAATGACAGATCCATCGTGGGGGTAGTAAGTCTCAAAGACTTTTCCACTTTTGGCATCCACCCACTCGTTGTCGATAAAAATCTGAAATAAACATGTATCCTTCTTCTTTTATGATTGTATATGATGATGTTGAAGGTGTTTATCATTTATAATTCAACGGTGTCTCAAGGAGGCACTCATTAAGAATTAATTTAAAAATATCTCACGCAAGATATATTTTTACAGAATATTGTTTTTGTATCAAGTAACTGACCAACAAAATTTCACACTTTTTTCCAAAGGCCAATTTTGACTTTTTGTAATCCTCCTCGAAAACTCAGCTTACATCTTCTTCTAGTAAATCACTTCACTTTCAAAAAATCACACATTCACGAAACCGGCGATTGCCAAAATTGTTAAATTAATACTTAACACACCTTTGTATATTTAATTTCGGGTGCCATGTTGTTGCTGTCGGGTCGGCTGTCAACTGAACGTCGTGAACACAGACACTTGCTTTTCTACAAACTGAAAATATTGATATCACGATGACGTTATCATGAATTTATTTGAGCAGATTATCATCAGTAAGGCATTGCGTCATAATAAAAGCATACCTACTTAACCAAATTAATATCTACTTATTAGAGTAGTGCCAAAAAAGCCGGAACAAATAGCAATTGTATCGGCTGTGGCGGCATGACCCTATAAATATTCCTGGAAGCAATAGTGCTCGCATTATTGTGTTCCGGTGGAAGGGTGTGGGTGCCGGTAAAATCACATGCGCATGAGACGTGACATCCCCGTCTCGGGTGATGGACGCAGCAGGATGAATGCGATTCAGTGTAAGACCCAAATCTTATATTGAGTCGCATTACTGTTGTCATGAGCGGGGGTCGCCACTTACAATCAGGTGGGCCCTCAGCTCGTTCCGTCACATTTTCACATAAAAAAAAAAAACAAATTTCATCCATATACATTGAGCTGTTGGAGCGTCAAGGAGTAACAAACATACATACACACATACACACAAACTATCACATTTGATTTAAATGTTGCTGGTACCTTTAAGAGTTTGACATACGTAGCTTAGTAGCCTTGAAATAAGCCTCTTTAATTTATCAAATCGATTATAGAGTTGATGATAATTTTTAAAATGATTACATATTAACGATCATGACTAGCATATTTAGTTTGATGTTGATTAGTCACCGTGATATTTGCAACCGGTGAACCGTGTCTATCTGCGAATAAAAAGCAATGAGTTATTAATTTTATTAGTAAACGACTGTCAAACAACAATTAGTAAAGTAATTATCACCCTATCGCTGAATTATGAATGCCATTACTGTGTATCTAAAGACTTATAGGCAATTCATGCGTGTGAATTGGAATTGGACTTATTTATTTAATAAGGACTCCAAACACAGCATACACTGAACATACAACTTAAAACAATCAAAGGTCTTAAATAATAGTAGTCCCGCAATTATAGGGCGTCACAGCGTGTTAATAGAGACAACTACACAACATTTTAAAAAAGTTGAAAATATTTTAAAAATACTTTAATACATGCGAGAAAAACAAAAAACATTTGGACAAACATGCGATGAGAATGGAAATATTATCTATGTTAGTGTAACTTCTGCATAAACAAAAACATTAAGTAATAATATACAAAAACGTTAATAGTACCTGAAAGTTGCTAACACTAGTTTGAGGTGGATATACAATAAAAGTAACTCTTCAATCTCACTTAGTGGTAAGTGACGGTAAGGTAAAAAGAGGCCCAACTGTAAAATATATCCTGCATTGTCTCTGTGGCTACACCAAACATCATATCATCAACCGGAACACGATGAATGATTTAGCTGCATGGTGTTTGATGGTTGCTGACAAACAACAGCCGAAGCTCTGCATCAGAGCTGTTTCATAACCACCACAAAGTATTTTTTTATTAACTGCTAACGAGAGCTTGAATTCACAAAATTTAAATATACATTGAAATATTAATTGGACAACCAAGCGAAGCGAGCGAAGTTCTGTAAGCTTAATTCAACCATAAATTTATAATATATTGTAGGACGGGGTGTTATCTTGAGGATGGAAATCATCGAGCGAATATCGTAATTTTGGACAGCTACAAAATAAGTGATCGGTACCTACGTTTAAACCACATTCATACATTATCCTGAATCCTAAGTTTGGCAAGAAAAACTGGAATACAAGAATACTTGAGATCTAATGGAATAAATATGAGTAAGAGTAACAGTTGGAGATGTCAGATAATATTTTTGTGTCCATAGAACTTGTCACAGAACTTCCGAAAGTACAATAACTCGGACATTAGTAATTTGTGTGGCCTAAGACACAAAAGGCCAAAAAGAAGAAGAACTTGTCACAGGAGCTCCGTATATTATGTCAAAATACCGCCAGTTTTCATGGTTTAGTTTGACTTATTTGTTAAGATATGTTAGGTTAACCGACCAACCCAAAGAAGTAGTACCAAATATTGTACCTACCAACTTCACCATATGACATAAATAACATGTAAAAATGGAACTCTTTCTCTTTAATTTATTAATCCAATATTTAAACAGTTATTGGCCGAGTAAAAAACTGGTTCATTAAATGTGCCATTATAAGTAAACAGTCAGTTTTACAAAAAAAAAATTATAAGGGAAAAAAGATGACGGATTTACATTTTCTAGTTTTTTAGAAGTGAGATTGCCGAATGTCTTACATAGATGAAAAAAATATAAATTGAAGAAAGAAATATAGTGTACCTACTGTACACCGAGGTTTTACCCGCGATTTTCCTATTGTACTTATCCAGAATATAGATAGGCTACCCTAGTACCAACTTTCATTTAAATCTGTGCTGTTTGCGCGTGAAGCAGAAATAAACATACACACAGACACACATTCATATACACTTTCACTTTTATATTATAATATAAGTGTGATTACAGTGCTCAGTCGAACAGATTGTCGATTGATTGGAACTAACTAAATAGCTTCGCGAACAGCCGGAGTTTATAGAAGTATAAATTGTTTGTGCACGTTCTAATGTTTAATATTGCAGCTGTTTAATTTAAGTGTTTAGCTACACATACAGCTGTAACAAGCGATAGCCATAAGTGGGTACGGCTGATGATTTTCAAATTGATAAGAAAAGTCTTAATCATTCAGATAATGATTATAATGAGATAACACCACTTGAAGCTACGCTACAAATAAATGGCTCTTTATTCGAGACATATTGTGAAGCAGTAGCACTTTATGCAAAGTTCATGCGTGCTGACAGCTACAGCCAGGGTCGCGTTCAAATCACATCACCCTAACCTAATCAGCCACATCAAATTACTTATTGAATTAAAATTGCAGCAATGAATATGTTGATCTTAGGTGGAATAATTTCGCAATACATTGTTTTCATATAACTCTTTATGCGGCGCACGCCAGTAAAGATCCTAGTCGGCATGATTTTTTACGACATCTTCTACTACCATCATCATACTTCAACTAATTTACACAAAACCACTACAACCTTTGTCATGAATCACTCTGTCCATTGGTGAAAACTGTATGAAAATTCGTTTAGTGGTTTTTGAGTTTATTGCGTTCAAAAAGACAGACAGACTCGGCGGACTTTTTTTTTATTGAAGTGACACTCACTTTGGGATTGGCATTTGGTCACTACATAATTACAATACTCGAGTCCGAAAATTTTCAATTTACTATCTGTCGACTGGTATCGAAGTTCGGAGCGACCAATTCCGAGTGCAAATTGAATGGGGCTTCTCTTATTGACTGCGGTACAAATTCTATCTCAATTCTATTAATTTATAAGTAGGTATACAAATACTAACAGAGCCACAGTTACTCTTTTATAATATCAAATACATGTACATGGGAACATTTTTGGACATAAAAACCGTAGTTTAGGAAAATCGGAAATCGATTAATAAACTAGGGATTATAAAATGTATTTATACCTCAGGTGCTTTCAGCACCTGAGGTATAAGTACATTCACATTTATTTATTTCATATTGAGAGCGTAGTAGCGGTATAGTAGGCTGCAACCTCTTTGCAGTCTTAGACCTGGTTGCAAAGAGGTTGATGCCAAATGTGCACATCGACCCAAACTTTTATTCTAAAAACAACAATTTCGACAAAATTTTATTTTAAAAAAAGAAGTCTGGCGTATAATAAGCCCCCACGACGTACTTACTTTAAATTCGATGTTGACCTGGCGATATAGTTAGGAAACATTTGCAGCTTTATATTTTCTTCGACCGCACGTTTATGCAATGCCAGCAATCAATGCATCAATGCAATCTGTATCGCGTCGCATCATAAGAAAAAATGCTAACTTATTGCGTATAAGCCGATTTACAAGCACTTGAGGCGTTACATCCCCGTCACAGTGACGGGCGTAATTGCGACTTAGGTTTCCTCATACTTCGGTGGGGATGAACCTGAGACGTGTTTCGGTTGTCTATTGGCGACGGTGGCCACTTAACATTTGGCGGCCCGTCAGCTGTTGCCAACACAACAAAAGCATTAAAAAAATTGTAACTAATATAAATCGGCATCGTGACTTGTTTAAAATGTATACATAACTAACTATTTTAGCTAATTTTATGTTTGTTCTTTGTGTTTGTAACCAAAACTGCTAGTCACAGAGCAAAACAAAACACTAAAACGGTGGCTTATGACAACACAATTTTTTTGTGATTATGTTAAATTATCGTGACTTGCTTATCTTTGTGGAAGATAATGTATCACTAAAAGCCCATTAGAATCACAAACTCAAAGCAAGCATTTTTTTCAGCGATGATTTCGTCATGTGAACCAATTCTCATCGCACCGAGTCATTTCTTTAGATAGTGAAACAATAAATCGCCGCTGTGCGCCAAGTCCGGAGAATATGGTGGGTGTTTCATTTGATTTATTTTCAACATTTTGGTACATAATGGAACACTGTTTCGGCAAGAGCCTAAAGTTAAGTCTTAAATACTCAGAAACAGACAAGACACCGTGGATAAGATTAATAAATACAATAAGTATGGGCTACTTCGGTAATCAAAACAACTTACTATAGATAATTTCAGCTATAAAGAGGCTTCGTCAGGAATTTAATAAAAAGAAATGTCAAAGTACTCAGTAAGATATCAACAATTATCAGCTGTAAAAAGGTTTCGTCACTTAATCATGAATATGTTATATTTATGAAAAAAATATTTGCACGTCAATGTCTTCATTTATGACCAATGTGAAGATAATGTAATGTTGCCATGTTACAAGCTGCCATTTCTACTCAATACGATTATTGATACCTAAAGAAAGTACATATATGCAAATATCAAGATAAATTGTTATTATATATACATAAATAGTAATAAAAGGTTAAAAAAAAAACAGTTGTTAGCAGTTCTTATCTCAAGTCGTTTAATTTCGTCATAGCACGAACCCGTGCATTGTCACTTGCATCCCAAAAATCTATCGTCATAACTTTATTGGTTGACAGATACACATTGGCCTTCTTCGGTGTTGATTCACGCTTGAAAACCACTATTCCTTGGGCTCCGGAGTATTGAGATGAATCCATGTTTCGTCCACTGTTCCGAACCAACGTAAAAGGTACGTACAAAAATGTTTCTTTAAAAACAAAACGACCAAGCTGTGAGATATGCCTTTGATGTCTAAGATCTCGCGCACTTGTAATCTCCGGTCGGTGTGGAATTTTTCAATATTTTATAGGTATATAATTTAGAGATCTCAATTGGGCGACCAGGATGTTTAGCATTTATTATAAATGTGCGACCATAACCAAATTCTTTATGATTGAAAACAATGGTACGGAGTCCTCATAGTATTTATCTAGCTTTTTTTAGCTTGTGTTGTAGTTCTTCAGAATAAAACATCCTTAATAAATGCATGTATGCTAACAAAATTCACTCACATCAAGTTCATTTTACGAAAATGTAAAACCCTCCAACTTGGTGTACTGGTAATGCGCTGATGATCTTCAGGCGCCTGAACAAATTTTCATAAATTATAGCTCAGAACCATCTCGATCACCTCTGCGTTCAAACAGAACAAACCGCATCAAAATTAGTCCATTACTTCGGGAGCTAAGACAGCGAAAAAGATAAACACTATAACTAAAAAAATCTCGCACTATTTCTTAATATTTATCGGGATTTAATTCACACATATTTTACTAAGTAAATCCTGAATCACTTTAAACTTTGTCAATATATCCGTTGAAGGATAGTTGTCAACTCTAAAATATTTACCTTCTTACAAAATAATGTAAAAAGTCACGTACTTATTGACTCACTCTTGTATCTTTAAAGGGTTGTATCTTGTGTACAATAAACTGGTGGGTTTGTATTTTCATGTTTATGTGTATATGTAACCTTGGCGGATATCTTAACAAATATCGAAAGACAAATGGTGGTACGGAACCTTTGGTCTGTGAGTTTGAGTGGCACTTGTCTGGTTTTTCATCATTCATTGGATTATTCACACGGAATAAAATTAATCTGGAGCCTTTGTCTTCTTCTGAGAAAACCTTAGAACACTATAAACTGAATTTGAGGCAGGCGAGTGAAGGTGTAAGGGAGAGGGGGAAGGAAACCTTTAACGTTACGGCTTCTGTCATCTCAGTAACCACAGGATTCTGTCTCTATTTAACGTTATCACATTACGTATTCCGGTTAGAAAGGTTTAGATGCCAGTGGAGTTACAGTGAAAAATTCTATCTTCACATCTCAAACGACTTTGGTTGTCTCACAGGTGAGGAGTTCCTTGAATTCTATAATAAGCAACCTGGGTAAGTTGTAGAGATCTTGGTATTAACCATATTTAGAGGCACATAATCAAGTTTTTAAAACGGTGAACGACACTTATGGAAACCGGCAAGCCCTAATACCGAAAATTCAAAAACATATGATATGTATGGATTGTGCCTCTCGTGGTAGAACAAAGCCCATTAATTCTCACTTGTTAGGAGTAAGCCAGGTTCTCTGCAGTAGGAACCTTAGGGGCTGATATCAGCCTCTAATGAAGCTATGCGCCATTAGTTACTTAAGAAACACACCTGACTGAATAATAAATAAAGTTGGCACACTTACACCCCTGCACTAGGATTACCTGTGTCGCAGGTGGCGTGCACAAACGAATACTCAAGAACTGAGAACAATCTACGCTCATCACACAAAGATTGTCGCATTCGGTTCACCGAACCCGGGACTAACCCATCGAAAAGAGGTGTCGTTTCGATTTGTTACTTCCAAATAAGCCACGGTCATCTTACATTATATATATTAAAATCGATTGCCGAGAAGGTTTACAAGAACGATTTTTTTCGTTATAATTACAGTAATGTCGGAAATTGGGGAAAAACTGAAAGTGCATTTTTCTATTGACAGCTGTTTGTGAAATAGTTAATTAAGACAGAAATTGTAAAATATTGAGTCCAGGTTTAAAAACAAGTTTTAACAAGTTTAGTAAATAGTATATTAATAATCTTAATATATATAAATTACGTGTTACGATGTTTGTCCGCGATGGACTCCTAAACTACTTAACCGATTTTAATCAATTTGTACACCGTGTGCAGTTTGATCCAACTTGAAAGATAGAATAGCTCATATCTCAATTTATGATCGTAATATTATTTTATTGCAAATTATTTGTCTATTATTTGACAGTCACGAGGGTAAAAATAATATATTAAATCTTTTTTGGTAGCGCGATGGTCACAGTTTTCACTTCCTTCCTCAATGCTAAGCAAGCCGCTGAAAAGAATAACAAATCATTATTAAACAATGGATAATTGAAAATAAGTTTGAAAATTGACTAGGAATGTACGAATTAGATTAATTAATGTGGTTAAAATTATCTCTATTTCAAAAACCATTGGTACTACAGCACGAATATAGCCCCCCCTGGTTACTATTGTTACTACAACACGAAGCATAGAACAGCACATAGTTCACATAGAAGCAGATTAGTCTGTACCTAATCTGCTTCTATGTGAAAGTAATGTCTCATTACACATTAGTGCATTATTATTCCAACTATCGCCATGAACGTCGAAAATTGGTTACCTATAGTAGTTATTTGTATATTAGACCATTTCATGAATCATTAAATCCATCAAGGATTTTAGGAATATTTATAGGATAGAATTAACGCCATAAAAGAATCCAACATCCAGAGATGTTGGATTCTTTTAATCCCCCGGGTTCAGAAAGATCGATAATCTCTAATATTAGTCAATTAACGGTCAAAGATAAAGTCAGCCAATTAAAAGCCAGCCGGGAAGCCAATTACCAATTAAATCTCTTGACAAGTGATTACAACTTTTTTTTAAAATCAAGTTTTTTCTGTATTCAGTGTTTTTCAAACTTTGGCCATGTTATATTCAGTGTTTTTTTTATAAATTGTGAAGTTGAAAAGATTATACTCACTTCTTACGACCGATACCGGACTCCTTGAAGCCCCCGAACGGAGCTTGGACGCGCAAGTGTAAATGTGTTCACCCTGGAAGTATAAACCAATGCTTTGATTGGTTGAGGTTTGACGAACCAAATTATTCTGGAGTTATGTGGAAGTTTACCTCAATATATATAACGAAGTCGAGTTTGTTCGAACACTTATAACTCGAGAACGGCTGGACCGATTGTCATGGTTTTTGATTTGTTGCATTTGTCTCCGTCCCGAATAGCAGAATAACTATTAAAAACACAGGAAAATTGACGAAAAAGTAAAATAAATTTAACCCTGTATTCCTACGGGAACGGGAACTATACGGGTGAAACCGCGGGGCGCAGCTAGTATTGTTATATTATAATAGGTGCATCTACAACGCTAGACGGGGAACTACTCACGTATGAGACGCTCGAAGTAAAATCTGATTTCAATCAACATATTCGTTGATAGTAGTGAGAAATATTTAAGCAAGCGCCGTCACTGTGCTGCTTACAATACAACAAAGTAACATATTCTTTTGTTTGTGTGCGTGTACAGTTTACACTTTACAAAGTTAGAGTATTTGTACTTTTTACTTATAACAGTTTGTAATCGGAACTGGCACAGGTAATATTTAAAGCTGATTACTGATAACATACCAGACAGTCCCAGCTTCGACGTGTTTGCTGAACTGCAGTGCATAGTTGAGGTTGGTGGTGAAGATACCGGCAGCCAACCCGTAGTTGGTGTTGTTAGCGCGCTCAATCACCTCCTCCAGAGTGTCAAACTTAAGGATGCTTTGCACGGGGCCAAAGATCTTAACTACATATTCCAACATTTATTAACCAATGATCCAAGGCACTGTTTGTCTCCCTAATTAAGGGATGAATTGTGCAAAATCTGAGGTTCACCTCTTTTTGAGCAATGGTCATGTCGTCGGTGACGTCGGCAAAGACCGTAGGTTCCATGTAGTATCCGGTGGTGCCGACTCGCTTGCCTCCTGCCAACAGCTTAGCGCCCTCCTTTTTCCTTTTCGTCTCTGCATCTGTCTATCTATGAGTCACAAATATTTTTCAAAAGGAGAAGTCAAAGTTTCGTGTCGAAGTTCGATCAAACACAAAGGACATAACTATAGAAATATGATTTTGCCATTTGGTATTCGAAACCCTACAAATAAGGTGTCAATAATGTAAACAAAAATTAAGTCCAAATGTATAGTATATTTAAGAATTATATATGATGGCCACTAAAAACCAGTCTGTGATTTAAAATAACATATTAAAACTTCTTTGGTAGCGCAACGGTCACAGTTTTCACTTCCAGGTATTCATCAACGCAATGCAAGCCGCTGAAAAGAATAATAAAGTGTTATTAGGCTGTAGATACTAAGTATAAGGCAAGATCTACACCACGAGCCACGAGCTAAACTAAAGTTATTCTACTACTTTTACTTCTACTATTGTAGTTATATCTACTAATGAAATGTTACTTCTACTAGTTATATCTACTAATGAAAAACCCAATGTTCTTCCAGAAGAGACTAATGATATTTCATTATTCATTAGTACCTATACTATCTAAGGAATCCAAACAGAATTTCCGACTACATGAACGTCAAAAATTGATTACTTATGTCTGAACTCTACGTACATTTGGTTAAATTTAAACCAGTCAAAATTAAATGTATATATTATTTGCACTATCTCAGGATAAAATTCATATTTCGGGATCTTTTTCTAAATTTCAGTAGGCATACCCCCTATTTTTAAAAGAGCAATCATACCAAATATTAATTAATCTACAAACAAATTTTATGTAATCCAAGCAGCACTTGAGACAATTTCAATGTAGATCAGTCAGCGTTCTTGAAACGGATTAATAAGATTTTTTTTGAGTTTATAAGGCTTTCTGTAATTGATAAGGATTGAAAAGGCTTTCTTGACTAAAGTGTCAATGTTTTTTTGCTATGAAGAATAAAATAATTAAACTTACTTCTCACGACCGATTCCGGACTCCTTGAAACCTCCGAATGGAGCTTGGATGCGGAAGTGCAGATAAGTGTTAACCCTGGAAGTATGCAAAATATTTTTATTACTATGTACCTTAAGCTTGGTATTATCTGCATCGCTTATCGGAGCACAACTCGCGAGCCACATCCGTTAAGATAAAAATCAGAAAGATTTAAGTTATATGCCAATAATCACTGCCCTACTGATAATACAATACGATAAAGTTATTAATAGGTAGGTGCGGAGGGCCGGTGTTTACGCTATCATATTATATTTGATAATTATATAATATAAATGATTATCATCATAAATAAGTGATACTTTTAAAGGAAAAAAACATGTAAAAAAAATTCTAGCGACGAAAAATTATCTTTGAAAACAAGACCTTTTAAGTGTTAATTATGAGCTTACTTAGATAAACTATCAAATCTTCATCACTAAATACAAATTAATATGAGTCGGCGTCACTATCAATAAATACAAACTAATTTAGAATCGGCATCACTGTCAATCTAAATACAAATTATTTTAGAGTCGGCGCCAAAGGTTTATTTATTTATTGCTTTTGTTTATAGTTTATTTCGTGGGTAAAAACTTTTGTTAAAGGTTTTTATTTTCTGATTTTTTGTGGCTCGCATACACGAATACACAAACATATATTTTTACTTATAACATGTGGCATTAGAGTGGACATATTTTGAGCTGATTACTGATAACATACCAGACAGTTCCAGCTTCGACGTGTTTGCTGAACTGCAGTGCATTATTAAGGTTGGTGGTGAAGATACCGGCAGCCAACCCGTAGTTGGTGTTGTTAGCGCGCTCAATCACCTCTTCCAGAGTGTCAAACTTGAGGATGCTTTGTACGGGGCCGAAGATCTTAAATAAACATTTTAAATCATTTATTAACCAACGATAAGTGAATCGGTAAACGAGGTAGGCCAAATAAAAGATGGATGGATTGTGTGAAAGATGATATGTGTAAGAAAGGAGTGAGTACTGAGATGACGTCTGACAGAGGGAAATGGAAGAAAAATACATGTTGTGCCGACCCTACTTAGTGTGGGATAAGGGCAGGAAGATGATGATGATGATGAGTGAATCGGTAGTGTTATTTTTTTTCTAGCTAATCTACCCATTTTTGGGATGAATTAGCCTTTAACTAGTATCTATACCTCTTCTTGAGCAATGGTCATGTTGTCGGTTACGTCCGAAAAGACCGTAGGTTCGATGTAGTATCCAGTAGTGCCGACTCGTTTGCCTCCTACCAACAGCTTAGCGCCTTCCTGTTTCCCCTTCTCGATGTAACCGAGGACCTTTTTCATCATAATTTCGTCGATCTGCACATAAATTAAAGAAATACAATTATGACTTACTTAATGTGTTGAAAAGCTTTTGCCAATCATGAAAAAAGATACATATATAAATATTTATGAACATTTCACACACCCCCACAAAGCATCTAAGTTAATTCTTATCTATGGGTCTTAGGATATATCCATTGAAATTGCTTTTGACCTCATAAGCATGTGGCTGTATTTCGATATTAAAATTGATCTTAGAGGCCTAGTTATTTTCTGGTTAATAGTAAGTGGCAGAGCTGGCCGGTCTTAGTAATTTAGAGAAATAACACACCTGAGGTCCATGTTGTGTTGTAGGATCCGCTGGGTGGCCGATTTTAATGCCTTTAGCGTGCTTAACTGCAGCTTCGACAAATTTATCATAGATACCGGACTGCACGTACAAACGAGATGCAGCAATACACATTTGACCTTGGTTACCAAAAACAGCGTATGCGGCGTATGGCACAGCAATATTCACTGGAAAAGGAGAAATAAAATTACATGTGTTTTTGTGCTAACAATGAATATCTTATGGTTATTATTCAGTGTTATTGAGATGTTCATCACTATTATCATATCGACATTTTAGCCGGTAGGTGCCCAAACAAGAACAAGAACTACATCATCGACTCTATCGGTACATGGAGCTAAGTCAAGTCTGTTATGGAAGAAGAAGCTCTCGCTAAGCGGATGTATCAAGGGCTAGATACAGAAAGCGGTACACCTGGACACGAAACGCATCGACAGGAGGTTCTTCTCTCGGCAGCCTTAGCCACTGACCGCTTGAGTCTTACTCCGCGGTCGGTAGTTCACCTTTTTACTACGATATTTTTTTGATTACTTTTTTGTACATATTTCTCATTTTGACGTAAAAATTATATTGAAATAATCTAATAAATAAAGATTCCATTCCATTCCGTTGGTATGGATTGTTCTAAGCTGCGTCTGTCAATCCGTGATCACCATTCAAGAATCTTTATTCCCGTTCAGTTGTAGGTTTAACTTGTGTTAGATTTTGCGTAAATTTAATTTACTTACGGTCTGCGTCATTCATAATGATGAGAGGACTCTTGCCACCCAGCTCAAGGGTCACACGCTTGAGGTTGTTCGCACCAGCTGCCTGCTGAATCAGCTTACCCACCTGTTAATTAATAGGTACCAACATTTATCACCAAATTATTCATACAAATAAATACGACTGGTCTTGAACTGTTACTGTTACAATATATAATAGTAGTGCGACTAAACGAATATGGTGACTCTAATTGGTACAATAAATGTAACGTAAAACTCAGATTTAGCCTACTTACTTCAAGCGATCCAGTGAAGGAGATTTTGGCTACTTTCGGGTGGTGAGTAAGGGCCACTCCGGCGTCTTCTCCAAAACCGTTGACTACGTTGATGACGCCTTTAGGCAGACCGGCCTCCTTCAGCAATGCAGCCAGAACCAGCGCTGTGAGGGGAGTTTGTTCTGCTGGTTTTACTACAGCCGTACAACCTGAAAGAAATTATTAAAAATATTGAATTTGACCTACGTTATTATATAATATCATCTCTTAACTGCCTGATTTAGTAAGTCACTATTGCAACTATCCGGAATAATGCCCCCATGAACTTGGACGCTAAATCACACCTGAATACAACCTGACAACATGAATCTGCAATATGCATAGAAGAACACAGAAGAATAAAATGTATAGCATGTATTATTATCCCTTTTAATCAGTGACAGATAAGCCAAAGGAGAGAGAAAGGAGACTCTTAAATAAAGAGACGGTTATTTTTATTCACTAAAGGGTTTTTTACAGGTAGGTTAGACATAAACTTAAATGGGCTTCTTTAAAAAAGGTTACTTAAGAATATACAAATCGTCAGAGTTATCTCAGTTACATTGCTGCTATAAATAACATATCAGCTGATGCGCTCAAGTGATGGTGATGACAAAACAATGCTCACGCGTGAATCAAAGATTGCTAACCTACATACAGACTGATATCAATTTTGAACCGACTTGTGATATGGAAGAAGTTCCCATTTCAGCTATTTGTTTGTTTTGTATTTTTCTTTTACGTTAAATATACCAACTACGAATCGATATTTAAAAAAATATTTTGTAAAAAAAGAAATATTATCCCCATTTCGATTTTACGTTTTGTATTTTTTATTAGGCTAGTTGTAAACCGATTTTTAACCGACTTCAGAAAAGGTGCAAGTTCTCAATTCAGCTGCTTCGTGATTTGGTTTGCTACCTGAAAAACCCTAGTGTAGGTAACTACACAAGGATTTAATACTTACATTCAACTGGCGATGATCATAGTTAAACAAATCCAAATTTCAGTATCATTATCATTTATTTTTATTAACCATCACTATCATTTATTTTTTTAACCGTAAGTAAACCAAAAATAAGTTTTATCAAAATTTCAATACAAATTTTGATTTTTCACGAATACCTTCACTAGAATGAGTTTCGTTGAAAAATCTACCTTCAGAGAAACGTAACACTCACCTTTTCTTGTCTCAAAATATTCAAAATGATCTGCGCTAACACAAGAATTGTTGGAATAGCATCCAGACTCCATTACTCAACAGTATCTCGGAAGCAGCCTTATATTTCATTTCCAATAACAGCAAAATAGTGTCTTGGGTGTTTAGCGATGAAATCTTGCATTTTAAACCCGGTATAGAAAGAAAAGAAAAGAAAAGAAAACGTTTACACACTCATACCTCTGCACTAGGATTCCCTGTGTCGCAGATGGCATGGACAAACACAGAAACACAAGACAAACACCCAAGACCCGAGAACAAACTTCATGCTCACCACACAAAGTATGCCCCGGCCGGGAATCGAACCCGGGACCCCTCGCTTCGAAGGCAGGGCTACCACCAACTAAGCCACGGAGCCGTCAAAAATTATAATTAAACGGTAAAAAAAAAAATTATATTATTATTATTAAAAAAATTATACGGTATAAAAATTTAACTTTCTTGTTAAATTTATAGGTAAATTATATTTGTAATCACTTTACACCATAATACTATTGCACCTATGCTGCTCTTGATTTGTTTTAAGGTCAGCACAGACAACTAACAAAAAGTGAGTTACTCGTTTTTGTCATATATTTGATTTGTCATGTTCATACAACATGTGCAGCGATGAGTGCCACGAAAATAGAACCTTAGTTTCAAGACTGAGGTCTCGAGACATACTGGATAACAGATTAGTTGGTGGAAGTCTACTGGGTTATTTTTTAAGTAGTAAAAAACATCTCTAACCTTATTTTTTTACCTTAAGTTTTGTATAACATAATTTTTGTAGTTTAAATAAGATACAAAACATTCTTTCTTTTTCGTGTTAACGCAGTTTTCAAGCCACTCGAAGGACATGTATTATCGACTAATTTAGCAGATAATGACATCTTGACATGCCCTCCAAAGCCCGGTATCGCTTAGTTTAAGTGCCACTAGATGCTCACCCATCTAAGTACTGACCGGGTAGAGAATTTCTTAACTGATATGTAAAGCAAGCTTCGCCATGAGTAAGCATAAGTATAATAAGTATAAGTATAATCACTTAGTAAGTATAAGTATAATCTTAGTAATTTAATATATTATTTTATTGATATTTATACGCAAAACAAATATTTAAAATGTCACATTATATCTCTTGTCTTTTGTAATGAAAAACAATTTCCGTGAAATTTTAATTATATACAAAAACTGAGGGATTAAGTAGCGCCAATTTGGATTGTTACGTAAGTATTCCTCTCTGCATAAGTTCGAAACTCGTGATGAACTTGCGTACCTTTTTTCATGGAATACATACTTTGATATTACGATGGAGTAAACCTCTTTTTGTCACGACACACCTAAAAACTAGCGAGGTCTAACGATGTTTTAATACGTATCGTTATTGCTCAATGATTACTGCAAAAAAAATTACCTGCAGCTAAAGCGGTGCAGACTTTACTCAGGAACATTGATATGGGGGCATTCCACGGGAGAATGAGACCGCATACTCCAACGGGCTGCTTCAGGGTGTATGAGAATACTTCGCCATCTATAAAAAATAAATAAAGTCGAGTGTTTTACAATCTGTAAAAAACAAAAAATCGATCAATCTGAATTGATATAATGGGTGCAAAATAAGTAATTATGATAAATGTTATCTCATTAATAATTTAATTAATTCCCTATCAGTAGAAGCCAAAAATTGTTTTAAGTAAAATAAGGCTTAAAAACCCATAATTTTTTTAATAGTTTATCCTCTATTTGTTAGTTTAGAAAGTCTTGTTATATACTAACAAATAAAGGATAGGAAAACCTTACGATGCGCTCAGTGACAAAGTGCTTATACAAGTAAAAAAATCAGAGAAAAATTACCTTTGTGTTGTTTTACGTTTGATATAAATAGAATTAGTAGATGAGACCTTCTAACTCTATATGAAAATTATTTAATTAAAATAAATATCTGGCTACCAATTTATGACTTTTACATGGCAAAGAAGTACTATGTACTACTAAGGTCACCTTCATATTGTATTACGTATAGGTACTAAGATGAATGTGATTTGTGTATAGGGGTGACGATCATTTTTGTTTGACTGTACCTTTAAAATCTGTCGAGATTTTCATCAATCGAAAAGGTTGGTTAACATTACAAATTCTTCAATGAGACAAGTTTTCAAATTTTTACAAAAAATCCCCAACTCTTTTCTAGGATAAAATAAATTTTTCGGCGGAGTTTTAGGACAACCGTTCTTACGCATTATGGTACGCTCTCTTGGATGAAATAAAAAACATATCACAACTTACCCAAGGGAATAGTATCACCCTGGATTTTATCCGCCAAACTGGCGATATACCGTATGGTATCGCCTGCGCCACTGATCATCAACGATTTGGCGAACAGCAACACTGATCCATTGTTGGTGGTTTCCAGCTCTGCCAAATAATCGGAATCACGTTCGATCAGTTCTGCGAATTTTCGCAGGATGTTTCCTCGTTGAGACGCGTCCATGAGCCGCCATTCTGAGTTGCGATGGAATGCGCGCTCAGCTGCTGCAACGGCTAACTCTATGTCAGCCTAATGTAAAGATAAAGATCATTTTAATGAATATACTTAATGAGGTCAGTGTTGCTTATAAATAAAGCTATTTTCCTCCTCCTACTAATATTACAAACGCGAAAGTTTGTAAGTATGGATGGATGGATGAAATTTGGCACAGAGATAGATTATAGTCTGGAATAGCACATAGGTTACTTTTTATCCCGGAAAAATGTAAGGTTCCCGTAAGAAGTCCAACCGCGGGTAACACCGCGGGCGCATATAGAGGAGAAAAGCGTTAAAATATGTTTTTTTGATTAAAAAATACTGTTCGTTCAAGAAAATTTTGGACAGGAAAAGTGCTATTGCAATTGAGAAAAATATTGTATGTGTCATAATTCTTGTAATCAAATTATGTAATCAAAAAAAAAAATGTAAAAAATAAAATTTAGTTTAATAAAGGGTATCTTTCTTTAGATAGCCAATAGGTAATTATAATTTCGAAATTATGATGCTACATGTAGGCAAAGGAATGCCTTGGAATTTTTTCTACAACTATTTATATTTGTAAATTTTAAAAGCCCCAATATTTTGACTGGTTAGAATACATAAAAAGTAAATTTTGATATGTGCACATTGCTTACCTTACCACCTTCGGACACTTCAGCGATAACGGATCCATCATGAGGATTGTATGTCTTGAAGGTCTTGCCGCTTTTCGCCGGCACCCACTCGTTGTCAATGAAGAGCTTAAAATACCAATTTAATTGTTAAGTAAGAAGTTACAATACTTCAAATTAATCTCCTTGGTATAATATCCATAATAACAGCGCCACACCATGAGGTAACGTTTTAAAAATAAAAATGTTAACTACATACTTTGGTGTATTTTATTTCTGGCGCCATTGCAACGTTATGTTTGTAGACTAACAAAAACTTGAATGAGCCGGCTTCTAGTTTATAAGCACTTCACTAACAATATTATCATCGTGACTCGACTAACTCATTGATAAACGTTCCATACTGTGTACCTATTTAAAATTATTTTTAAGAGTCTTTCATACACACATTCGGTTTCCGAATCGATTGTCTCGGTTCGTGTTACGGTTTACTCCTTATGCATAACGTCAATAGGGTTGAAATAATCTTGGCAAGTTTTTATCAAGATGCTCGCTCCGCTGGAATGCTCGCTCCGCTGGAATTCGAAACGGTTGTGAAGGCTCTTAATGCGACTGGCTTTTGCCAGTCATCGTGACTTGCCGATTGTGATAGATAATGTATCTCCGTATGTGGTACAAGTCCACAACTCGCAAAGCGGTCCTCAGCCGAGACAAAGAATAATGAAATAAAAATAGATTCAGCCCGGTGTAGTCATAATTGATTAATTAATTGATTGAAATGGTTCATTTATTTTTGTGGGACCATCTTGTCGGACCAGGGCGAAAAGATTTATGGTGAAGTTGATTTTGAAATCTTTTATTCTGTGTAAAATTTTAACACGTAACATAAATTCTAATCTTTTGCATGTAATGAAAGTTTAGCCACAAGTTTCAGTGAGGATGTAACCACGACTACACTCGCACTAGAAAAAGGTTAATTTCAAGTAGAGACAATGCTAATAACAACTGTCACTTCTGGGTATGTGGGTACACCCGACCAAAACTCTCACGTTTATCTTCCTAAACTTGGTATGTGCCAAAATTTGGATGGTGCGTTTCAACTAAGTTGCCGACAGACTTAGGTAGTAGTTTTTGAGTGATATAAAGTTACTAAAATGCAAAGCGTCTGGCGTAGGTACTTTACAAAAACCCTACAACAGACAGTTATAGTTACAGTTGGATCATAAACGCTACGTTTACGACCCAACTAATGAGAAAGTCCCCAATCTGAGTGTTGTAGATTTAACAAAAGAATTAATTAAATTCATATATTGTTTATTACTTTAACATTTTTTTTTCCTAATTCGGTAATTTTCGGTAATATTTCCGTATCAAACACGGCAATTCGGAACATGGAAACACAAGCAAAGTGTGCCGCAGCTGTGGCTCTGTTTGCTTTTCGAATTCCACACATTACATTAGGTATAAACGAAAACTTCCGTAACATAATACACTTGACAGTACCAAAATTGATTTGTATTTACATTGAATTATTTGTGTAACATTGTATCACTCTCAAAGCTGAAATGCAAGTGACAAATGCATATGTTATCTACAAAAAAAGTATCCCCTTGAGAAACAAAATGAAAAACAAGGAAGGGTTTGCTCGTTGAAAAATGTAGGCGTCAACAACCTTTCATCTCTCATTTATCATCAGGGGTAAAAACAAAAGTGGGATAATAAATTTTATGGTTTTTGTTACCTGGGGAAAATCATTCGGAAAACTAAATTATATGTCATTTGTAATCACAAGAAAATATAAACGCGGAAAATAAATTATTTGGTTTTTGCGACCCAGTAAAGTAAGGATTCGGAAAAACAATTTATCCGTCATACTTAAGCTTGTCTTTTTCGTCGTACTAAGCCATTCTATTACAGTTTTTAAGGAAAACCTAGGTATGTCTTTCTCTCAGGCAGACTGAGTAGTTAGGTAGAATTAAATTCGAGAAGGAAAATAGCAATAGGAAGCCAATAGAAAAATTCATCTGGACCTACGTTCGGGAAATAACGTCAAGTTTTATCATCGTCTATATCATACTGAGGCAGTACTGTTCCAGGCGAACTTGGCACAAGTTCTACTTCTAGTTTTAGTTGCTCCTTTGGCACCACACAGGGTACCATTTGGTACGTGTACGGACTCAAAAGGGTTCTCACATATGGCGCAACAGCTCGCACCAAACAACTTTAATAGAAATTAAGGTAACATTATCCTAAAATAAATAAAAATGTTAATTATCGTAAACAGTATAATGTACGATTAGCTGACAACATTACAAAATTCCCTGTCTAGTAATTAAAACTTCTTTGGCAGCGCGACGGTTACAGTTTTCACTTCCAAGTATTCCTCGACAGAATGTAAGCCGCTGAAATGAAAAGAACACTTAGTAGGTACACAGTTAAGTTAATTAAGGATGTCTCATTAAATCAATAGCGTAGTAGCCTCTGAATTTTCCACTGCAGGAACACCAGAATACGCTTGACAATTAATAGTGAATCACATTTAGACTTGAACCTGAATTCGAAGAAGTTCATGTCTTCGAATATTTTGCAATGTTAGATGTTTTCTTTCAATGTTTTGAGAATGTAAAATTCGTTTGTGGACGATCGGCTTTTACCAGTGACTTTTGGATTGATACGCGCTGTGTGCGTTTTTCTGTGGTCTCTATGCACATGCAGTGTTCCGGTGGAAGAGTGTGGGTGCCGGTGAAGTTACAGGCGCATGAGACGTTACATTCCGGGTGATGGACGCAGCAGGATTTATAAAACTCAATCTAAGATTCAAGACTTATTCTGAGTTCGATTGTCGTCATAGGCGGGGGTAACCACTTACCACCATGTCGGCCTTCAGCTCATCAAAGCATAAAAAAATAGTTTAAATGTAAAGATACGAATAATAAAAAATAATTATGCTACCCCAGTATCATTTCAGAGATTTAGAGATGCTGGTAATTTGTTAATATATCACTAAGTTCGGAACTCTTGATGATCCCAAACGAATCAAGCAATGGTTTATTTTAAATCCTTCAACTCATTGATTGCTTAATTCTACCAAATAAACTATTGAAAAGATTGTACAAAAATGGAGATTGAGCTGACTGTTATTATATATTGTATCTACTCACTTTTCACGACCAACTCCAGATTCCTTGAAGCCACCGAACGGGGCTTGGACGCGGAAGTGCAAATAAGTGTTAACCCTGGAAATAGAAAAATAAACAAATTCAGCCTCAAACTAAGTTTGTAATATCACAGATTATTGATAGAATACTTATATACTTTTTTCTAAATATAATATTAAAACCCAGACACAGAACAAACATCTATGTTAGTAACACAAATTACCAGCCTGGGAAACGAGCTCACGACCACACAGAAGCTGTTGTGCTGCGAGATCTATCAAAATATAATATTATATTATATAAATATAAGTGCCTGGGTGACCGAGCTTTGCTCGGATTTTTTTTGTACATTCGTGTTATAGGGTAATTTATATTTATTATAGACGAATTACATATTGATTAGGACAATAATCACATTGTAATATTACGGCTCTGCATCATTTTTACCTTACTTTAGACGAAAGACGGTGCACGGAACTATTTTGGAAAGTTTAGCGGAGGTGTACTAAATATCACCCTTTTCAGATCATTTTAAGTTAGACTTCTTTGGGGATCTTGTCGTTCGCATCTTTAGGTACCC
Organism: Aplocera efformata; assembly: GCA_921293045.1. Classification (NCBI taxonomy): domain Eukaryota; kingdom Metazoa; phylum Arthropoda; class Insecta; order Lepidoptera; family Geometridae; genus Aplocera; species Aplocera efformata. The sequence goes on from OV121045.1 coordinate 7,337,313, forward strand.
TCAGACTCCCTAAACGGGTCCCCCGGCCGGTGCAAAGAGCAACCCAAATTGGCAGTAGAATCTGTGCTAGGTTTTTCCGGAGAAGGGCTGCCTCCACGCCTGATATTCCGTCACCAAGTAGTGGTGCACTTGCGTTGCTGTGTTCCGGTGAAACTACAGGCACACTAGGTGTTAAATCTCCGTCTCAGATTGACGGACGCAATGCAATGGCACTTTGGTCTTCTCATACTTCGGTACTACCTGAGCAGTATTGCTATTGTCGAAGGCATAAAAAAAAACACAAAATCACACCTGAATCCATGAGCTAATATTGTTTACATACCAGACAGTCCCAGCTTCGATGTGTTTGCTGAACTGTAGCGCATTGTTGAGGTTGGTGGTGAAGATACCGGCAGCCAACCCGTAGTTGGTGTTGTTAGCGCGCTCAATAACCTCTTCCAGAGTGTCAAACTTGAGGATGCTTTGGACGGGGCCGAAGATCTATTAACAATCAATCTTACTACTATTATAAATGCGAAAGTAAGTATGTTATACATGAATGGATGTATTTTTGTAACTCAATCACGCCAGAACGGCCGAACGGATCTGCATGAAATTTGGCACAGAGATTATTAAAGATTAAGTCTGGAATAGCAAATAGGTTACTTTTTATCCCAGAAAAATATACGGTTCCCGTAGGATGGCCAAACGCGGGTAACACCGTGGAGCGCAGCTAGTTAGGCAATATTTAAAGGTGAAAGTTGGTATGTGTGTGTGTGCAAGTTTGTTACTCTGCCTTTCAAACGGCTCAACGGATTTGGATAAAATTTGGTACCACGATAGGTTTTGATCCCGGGAAAGTTCAGTGTTCCCTAAGAATGGAAAACGATGGATTTCGCTACTTTTGGCGGAAATTTTGTGAGACTGACAAAACTATTTCTTCGCTTGTTGCGTGGCGACACTGTAAATAAATCGAACTAATACACATTGGTTGTTTAGTGGAAATTTTGCTCAAAACTTTCCTTAGTCTTCAATAATTCTATGCACAGTTTTTCATTACATTTCATTTATTATCAACAATTTGGTACATAATAGAACACTCTGTTTCGTCAAAAGCCGAAAGTTAGTCTTGAATACTCAAGTTATGTACAAGGAAATAAATAGTCAACATGTATTCCGTACATGTACAGCAGGCGACCCTTATCTGATTACTGGAAATTTTGTCGTGTTTGACAGAATCTAATTGTATTATACACTCAGCCCATTTTCCCAGATCAAAGGTAACCTATGTTCATCTAGTACCAAATTATCCAAATCTGTTGTGCCGTTTGAGCGTGAAGGAACAAACATACAAACACACACACATAAAAACTTTCGCCTTTATAATTTTAGTTTGATAATAATAACTTATTAGGATTTAGAAATAAGTATACAAAATTGTATGTATGTTTGTGTGTCCATGCTATAAACTGGCCTCATAGCTCAGTTGGTAGCCTTCTGCGCTGTAGGTCGTGAGTTCGATTCCCACCCGTCGTGTTTATGTATTCTAAATATGTATTTATTTACAAAAAAACGTACTACTTATGTATTCTATCAGTTAACTAGTTCCCATATTACAAGCTATGCTTGGTTTGGGCTTAGATGGCGCTGTGTAAAATGTACATTAAAAAAGATAAGTAAAAAAAAAAAAAGAATTGAGTTTTTTTACTTACATTACTTCAAGTTTTCAACTTGCAAGTTGCAACTGTGCAAGTTTTCGAGATATGGACATATATATGGACAAAATAAAATAATACGTGTAGGTAAGTGTGACTGCCTGGCTTATTGCTGACCGATTTGAATGTTTAATTTTTTTTTTTTCAAGTCTTAGGTTTTGTGTTTCTGTGTTTATCCATGCCATCTGCGACACAGGTGCAAAGTCCTACAATCCTAGTGCAAAGGCATGAGTGTGTAATCGTTTATTTGTTATGGTACCTCTTGGTTCCATAGAATTTTTATGGAATAAATTTAATCTTTAAAGGGATGAAAGCATTAAAGCTGGTCTATAAATTTAATTTAAATCAGTCCCTTGTGTCGAATTAATTAGTGCGAGTCCCGCTTAAATATTATTTTTAACGAGATTAAAAATTCTTACACCTCAGTAGTTGCAGGTTTAAGTGCAGATCAATTTTAGTGTAAATAATATTTAGCTTAGTTTATGTGGTTACCTCTTCGCGAGCTATGGTCATGTCGTCGGTGACGTCAGCAAAGACCGTAGGTTCGACGTAGTATCCGGTGGTGCCGACTCGCTTGCCTCCTGCCAACAGCTTAGCGCCCTCTTTTTTACCCTTCTCGATGTAGCCGAGGACTTTATTCATCATTATTTCTTCGATCTACATGATTAAAGACATAATATTAATATAAAATCTGAACAAATTTTGTCGTAAAATCTGAGTAATTTTTTGTCCTTATTATGTAGTATATTTATTTATGGGAAATGGTGACGTCCTCACCATTGGTCATGTCAAAATTTCTTTAATAATAAACCCATCGGAAATGACGTGAATAGGTCTTTAGAATTGCTACTGAGGGAGGCAGTTCAAATAAAAGAATGACAACAAAAATGGGGGACGCAGTTTGGTGTTGCAGCTATTGTATTATATTCATCTATATATTCCATACAAAATATATCTATCTATATATTTTGCAAAATACATATATCTATCTAGATATCTATTATTTCTATAAAAAATTCAATAACACCACTAGATTGAAAGAATTCATTACGCTGTGGACTGCGACGCTTCGCGCTTAGTGGAGGGGGAAGCGCCGCCATTTTGAGGTAATTTTGCTGCTTAAAGAGATTTCCATTTGGTATAACTTTTGACTCGGAGAAGCTACGACGTTGGTTTAGGTTTCAATCGTCAGCTCTCATCAAACACTGTCGATTATATATAAAACATAGCCATCCATATGGGTGTGAAATAAGTGATGAAAGTATTAAAGTCGGTTTTTACAATCTTATAGTCAGTAAATTATTTTAAGAACGAGTCTCATAAACATGTACTCCTAATTAAAATACGGCGCAGTGTATTTTTCACTGCCAAAACACTGGCTTTGTTAGCATTGAAATATTGTTTATAATTAAAATCCTCTCGCGTACTGGCGCGTCTTACTATTCTACACGCGCCAAGCTCTTATCATTATAACCCAATTTAAATAATGTTCTGGAAGTGATATATGGCTGCGCTCTAATTCGTCAGAACTCTAATCTAGAGTTTGGATAGTATTCATTTTTTATAATAATTATTATTTGCATGATTTGGTGATTCTTGTGTATCATACGCAAAAGTAGGTATTGGATCGAGCTACTTAAATTTAAAAATTTGCTTCTAATTTTATAATCCAAAAAAAACGAGATAATTTGTTTCATCATTTTACTGGTTAGTTCCTATTTGTAACAAACAATATTCTAGTTTTACTTAATTTAGTAAAGTCTAGAAATTCGCCCGCGTCCGTAGTAGAAAAGAATTCCCTTTAGAATTCCAACATGTATACGAAAGGAGCAACCAAAAGTAGCAGTATAACTTGTGCCAGGTTTGTCCGGAGATGTACAGACACCACATCCGAATTCTGCCGCCAATCATTACTGCTCGTTTGTTTCGGTGAAATCGGTGCCAGTGAAATCTAAGACGCATGAGACGTCACATCCTGGACTGTAGGTATCAGCGGCATGAATAAAACTCAGATCCAAGTCTTATTTTGAGTTTGTTGATTGCTGTTGTCATGGGCGGGGAAGACTATTTACCACCACCAAAAATAGAAAGAAAATTATTACACACCTGTGGTCCATGTTGTGTTGTAGGATCTGCGGGGTTACCGATTTTAATGGCTTTGGCGAACTGAGCCGCAGCTGCAACGAATTTATCATAGATGCCAGACTGCACGTACGTACGAGACGCAGCTATACATATTTGCCCTTGGTTACCAAACACACCCTGCGCTGCAACTGGCACTGCAACGTTTACTGGAAAAGGGAAATCGCAGTTATAACCAAACATTGGTATCTAGGTAATTAGGTGAAACGTGTTTTGAATGGCGTTAGTTATACGCATGCTACTTACCTACGGACGCAAGCAAGCAATAAACCCAGTACGAATAACTTCAGAATACCCTACACGTGATGTAAAAAGAGCAACCCAAAGTTTTATTACAACTTATGTTTGTCCATTAGTTCTGCCATTACATCTGCCGCTAAGAGGTGGTGCACTCGCATTGCTATGTACTGGTGGATGCCGGTGAAATTATAGACGCATGAGACGAACGCGAAACCATCGTGAGGAAACCGGCATGTCTTAGAACCAAAAATTCGACGACATGTGACATCTACCAATCCGGATTGGGCTCCCGTGGTAGATCAGATCCCGTGGCCCATTCACTCTCAATTATCGAGAGTAGGCCGGTGTCCCTGCAGTGGGAACATTAGAGGCTGGTACGGAGACGAACGCGATGCATCTTGGGTATTCTCATACTTTGGAAGGGAAGAACCGGTGTCGATTTGCTGTTGGTGGGCGGCAGTAATAACAACAACTAGATATAGTTTATATTGCGTCAATAAACTTACAGTTGGCATCATTCATAATGATGAGAGGACTCTTGCCTCCCAATTCAAGAGTCACACGCTTCAGGTTATTCGTACCAGCCGCCTGCTGGATCAGCTTACCCACCTGCGTGTAAAAATAGAATATAGCATTCGGTTATTCCAAATCACATAATATAAATCTATAACCACATTTTTAATCCATAACGAGACTGCTCCCGGAAAATTGAGCTGATACGTATTTCGTAACCTGGTCACTTTTTTGGTATTTTTAGAAATACTGATTCGCGAATAAATGTCTTGATGCACACTGGATGATGGCATGTATTGCATAAATTTTTAGAGCTCTAAGATATAAATAATAACTTAAATAGCAACTAGTAAATAGAAACAACAAACTCTTCAAAATAATGCAACTTTACCAGTATCTTTTACTCTCACTGCTCTACAGGCCTGCAGACAACAAGATACATGAATTGGCTTCAATTTACCAAATTACACAAGTAACTTTTTGGTTCTAGGATATGCCCATTCTTTACAATGTTTACGTTTCCCATTTTGAGAACTTGGGATTGCGAAATTACATTTTCTGAGAAATAAACTCATTGGTTCAACCAGCGACGTGGGATTGAAAGTTCGCGTCCGAACCACTGAGCTGCCACGCCCTCAAATAATGATTATTAGTAACGAAATAACTTTGCTCTCATCATCTTACTTCAAGAGATCCAGTGAAGGAGATCTTGGCTACTTTTGGGTGATGAGTCAGGGTTACTCCAGCGTCTTCTCCAAAACCGTTGACTACGTTGATGACACCTTTAGGCAGACCGGCTTCCTTCAGTAATGCAGCGAGAACCAGCGCTGTGAGGGGAGTTTGTTCTGCTGGTTTCACTACAGCCGTGCAACCTGGGAGTGAATATTGAAAATTATTATTAATACCGATTGTTATGAGCGAGTTTAACATAGTCACAAGAAAAATGGAACAGTTCTACTTTTCTTGTGAGTATATTAAATAAATAATAATATATTATTAAATATTAGATGTCAGTGTCTATAGTTCAGTGTCTATAGTTTCCTACCCTGGTGGTCATCATAACTCATCGCATTTCCTATCTATCTTATATTATAAAGGAAATATATAATTTCGATAATATAAAATTAAACTTGAATTCACAAAGAGTAATTTGGATCCCTATATTAAATTATATTATAATTATATTATATCTTTCTTTAAATTCACCCTCAGGATTAGGATGGGCTTAGGATGAAGAATTACCTGCAGCTAAACAGGTACAGACTTTGCTCAAGAACATTGATATGGGGGCATTCCACGGGAGAATGAGACCGCATACTCCAACGGGCTGCTTCAGGGTATATGAGAATACTTCGCCATCTATAAAAAAACATAAACCGAGTGTCACATATTAGAAATCATGTCACCATCCTCATCTCATCTCATCAGGGAAGAATACTTATTTATTTAATTATTTCAATTATCAAAACTTTATTAAAATGATGTGATGTGTCAGGTACTTAATACTTCCCCCCCGTGGGTTCCCGCCTTGTCGGGGCGGGGGGGCTTAGTAACCGTGGTTTGGCTGGCCATAATGAAGCCAAGAGGAACCCGGGAGGGGCTGCTCCTTTAGGCTTTGCCTCCAAGCCGACTAGGAGCGGCCACAGTAGGTGGCGGTACCTTATGGGGGGCACCGCAACTGATGCGGGCTGCGGTGTAGTATGGGCGGCACCGCATCTGAGGGTTAGGGGCCGCGGCGGGAGAGGAGTGCCGGTATAGCGGTGCGCCGCTCTCCCTACCTTCCGCGGCCACGGCGTGGTCGCCACCGTTAGATGGCGGACGCGGTGGTGCCGCAGGGGAAGAGAAGTGTTGGTATTGAGAGGCGCCACGCTCCCTATCCTCTGCGGCCGTAGTAGCAGGTGACGGGGCCACAAATCTGACCCGTCACATGGGGATCTAGGGCGTTTAGATACGGGGTAATCTAACGCCCTTTCGCTGGCCAGGTCCCCGAGGTGGTTGCGACACGCTATGTGTTCTAGCGTGTCGCTAATCAAGGCGTGGAACTCAATGCCAAATCGAGAGGGGTCCGGAAACGGACAGCCGCGGCGGGTTCGCGGATGTCTGTGTAACGTTCCCGTGTTCCCGCCACTAAGCGGCAGAGGAGGACACCGTGGGGTTTTAGTGGGTCTAGTCCCACATAACCGCTCTGCCTCCCCGTGGCAGGGCGGTATGCGAGTGCATTTCCCCACGACAAAAAAAAAAAAGTTACTTAATACTTTTATTTTTATAAGCACGGGGTGTATCAAGCTTGGACTAATGGTCGAAACCGCAAAGTACCAAAACATTCGGCCTGTCACAGTTCCATCGCAAATTTGGAAATTCTTAATATTTAACAGTTTGCAATAACTTAAAATCAACCTTGATAGCAACCTGATGTTAAGCATCTGTGTAGAAAATTGTGACTCCACGCAATATCTAATGTAGTTTTGTCCAGAAATTTCGTGGCATATAGTCAACGAGTGGAATACACTTAGATACATTAAAAAAAAATAACACTTGGTACTTACCTAAGGGGACGGTATCACCCTGAATCTTGTCTGCCAAACTGGCAATGTACCGGACATTACCAGGTGAACTCATGGCCACCATAGCTTTGGAAAACATCAACACTGATCCATTGTTGTAGGATTCTAGCTCTGCCAAGTAGGCACCATCACGTTCAATCAGGTCTGCGAATTTTCGTAGGATGTCTCCTCGTTGAGACGCGTCCATGAGCCGCCATTCTGAGTTGCGGTGGAACGCACGCTCAGCTGCTGCCACTGCTAACTCTATGTCAGCCTATATGTTTATAACAATATTAATATAATTCATTCTTATAAAAACCTGGTTATATATTGTTGATAACTGTTATATATTGTGAAAACTGTTATTTGTATGACATTTCATTTGTATTTTAGGAAAATTATTTGTAAATATTAACTAAAACGGGTAGCTTAAAAAAAATTGTGTTACGAATAAATAAAAAAAATGGTTTAATTAAACAATTCATAATATATTAACACATACCTTTCCACCTTCGGACACTTCAGCAATAACGGATCCATTATGAGGATTGTATGTCTTGAACGTCTTGCCGCTCTTCGCCGGCACCCACTCGTTGTCAATGAAGAGCTTGAAATACAATGCTTAATTATATTATCTAGTTGATGTAATGAACCTATAAAACTTCATATATTAACGCAAAGAATTTGTTTAATTAATAAGACTTCAAATTATATTTAAGTGGTAAAAATATGTTTGTATAACCACATACTTTTGTGTATTTGACTTCAGGTGCCATTTTAGCGTTACGTTTGAATACTAAAAACAAATTTTAGCCGACTTCTGTATATAAACATTCGTTGATATGTATATCATTGTGACTCACACGGTTTAATCAGATAATTGCCTACATGTTAGGTAAAAATATGGTTTTATTGTGTTTGAATTCAAAACTGCTTGAAACAGAGCAAGACATATCATACCATATCGACATAGACATATCATATCGATAGATAAACGTTGCTGTAATGTGACTGCTGTATCATCGTGATTGGATTATTTTGTAGCACTAATGTTTCATAGGCCTTTGCATACCCTCACTAATTCAAAAACTTATCTTATGTTAGTGATTCTCCACCTCATCTTTCATAAATATAATGGTACCTTTTGTTAAAGCCGATGACGTGACGACGAATATTAAATATCTCGCGACCTTATAAAGAATAGCGGACCACAACTGAATAAAGAGTTTCTATAATATAAGACGCTTTACCACCAGCCTACCGATGTCTACCAGTGTACAGTGTTAAGGGAAATATGAATTAATTGAAGGAAGAAAGGAATTGTAATACTTAATTTACAATATAATAAAAAACACTCCAAGGATCCATGTCACTGATGTAGGTGAGAAAGAGCAGTAAGATTTTACCAAGTCATTTTTTCGAAGAAGTATTGCTATCATATCAAGTAAACTGCCGCCAAGCAGGGTGTTGGTGTAATTAAATGCACATGAGACATGAGACATATCCGTCTTTGTATTGCTATCATTTATTGCATTTAACATCAGCTGGGTCGTCTGTTCATTCTATCACTTCATTAACATTTTGTAACATGTTGATTTTTACATACAATTTTTGTAACAACACAATTAAATCCTCTCAGATATAGTACAGGTAGTGTTCAGTTCAGAGCTGACTTACCCGGCAAAATTTTTCCCTAAAATTTGCCAAGAAGAGGAGGCCCCAGCCTAACTCTTTTTACTCATCTTTGATGTTACTCTCTGTAGGTATAGGCGTCTACGTGTGACCTTGTTCATTATCATAACACTAGCTAACACTGCCCCGCGGTTTCACCCGCGTATAACTTTAAGAAATGTAGCGTAATGCTAGATAGCCTTTAAGCATACATGAATTCATTGCTCTAATTGTAGATTTGACCAATAATTTTTTTTTACTTCAATGACACTACTCGAGAGGCTTTGCTTATCTTGTTGGGATTTTAGTCCAGAGACGAACACCAGCATAATCGTTCAGATCAGTGCAGATCATCGAAGGAGGTTTGGGTGTAAATTTGGAGATCGTTTGCATAGAGATGGTAAAGTAAATTTATGAGAAATAGAATTTATGAAAAGTGCAAATAAAAGAGGAGATAACACCCCACCTTGCGGTACACCAGCAGTTGTGCTACAACAAAACGAAAGTTTATCGTCAAGACATATTGTACGTTGCCGGCGACCGTGCAAATAATTGCGAAACCAGTCAACTGCCGTTGGATATATGTTAATTGAGCTGAGTAAACCCATAAGGATGTCGTAATTAACAGTATTGAATGATTATACATCAATGAATAAGATACCTAATCTATTTTACTTTGATTGTATTGTATTTTATTTTGTCAAACTTCATTTTACGGAAGCCATAAAAAAGAAGAAAATATATTTGATTTTATACTGACCAGCATGAAAGTGCTTAGTGACAACAAAGGTAATGGTAATTAATGATCACCCATTGTACTAATGATTTCAGTAACGAAATTAAATGTAATTACTTTGATAACACGAACTTTGTTTCTATTAATTATCTTCGTTTGATAGGTAAGTAATGAATCACGTTGATATATTTTATATCCTCGTGTCTACATTATAAGTTTAATCTTAGGGCGAGGAGTCAAAGCTATGACTAGAAATCAAGGTCAACAACACTGATGTATAATTTCTGTAGACACCAATGTAAATTAACGTAAAAGACCTTATCTGAAATATAGATTATTATTATATATTATTATATCTTACAAGTAACTGATTTAAAAATAAAAAATAAAATCGACTTCTATACTTTTAAGTATATACAATACCTATTTTAAAGTAGCAAAATACGCAATTTCGTTTACTTGGGTGACATGTTTTTTCCAGTTATTTTGATTTAACAATGAAATTAGCTCCTCCCTTTTGAAGTCGGTAAAAAAAATGTATTTTTGTGTAGCTGTTAAGTAGATTCGTACTCACATTCTAACGGTTCCGTAACATCACTTGTATATTTATTAAATTAGTGATTCGCCCTGAACTGGGAACTCGCGAAAAGACCCATCTGCATCGGTCTTATGACAAAACGTGGACTAACTTTAGTACTAGATTGAAATCACCAATATTCATAATGCCGTAGAATGAAGAATTGAAACAAGTACAGGATCACAAAATAAAAATAAATAAAGATTCGCCTTCGTTGTAGTAGATTTAATAACATCAGGTTTGGAACATGATCCGGGAAGAGCTAGTCATGAAGTCCATGGACTTTGTACCTATTTGTTCACTCCACTGTTAAACCCAGCGACGCCAAGAAAAATATAATGCTAAAACTTTGCGCACCAAAAATACTGTGGAGAGGTGTTTGGATTGTAGAAACACACTTATAGTGAAAAGGAATATGTAATTTAGATTTAAGCACTTTGTGAAAAGAATCATGGTCGAGAAAAGTAAGTAATTAAAAAAAAGTGAAGAAGTTTCTCATTAATTCTTCCCCAGGCAGAATTGGATACGGTTTGAACTAGTGCTAAAATAAGGACGCATGATCTCGTATGTACCTACATATTTATTTAAAAACGATTTCCTTTAATGATTCGGAGGACCTAGTTTGTATTTCTGTTGTTATGGGTGGAAGTAACCACTAATTAATTCCTTATCTTTTGATTAGGTAAGATTAAAAGTAAGTACTTATTTATATAATTCAGGAAGTACAGTTACTGAATATATATACTTACTGAATTATAACAAAATTCCATTATTTTACGTTGAAATAAAACTATAAAAATGGTAACGGTAAAAAGCCAAAATTTTAAACGTTCTACTTTTTTCTATAGTTGTTACTTAAAAGTTATACCTACGCTATGTATCAAATTTCATGTGGTTATTGAAATTAGAGATTTAATTTTGTCACTATCAGAAAAACGAGTCAGAAAAATATCTGAGTGAATTTATGCTATTATAATATAAATCGTTCTGGAGTAAAGCCCTTTGACACATATCCCTCCAGCTAGGAAACAAAAGTAAATAACTGTGATATTTGTTTCCTCCTTTTGGATCACCTTATCTTCAGAACTATCCGTACAATTTATATATTAATGAAACATCGAAAATACCGCTAATATCTATCCGACTTATAATGTCGTAACTACAATGTCGTACTCCTACACATTACAGGACTACAGGAACTACAGGAAGATTGAATAAACATGCGGTAGTTTTGTTCTTTATTTTTAAGGTTTATAAAAATATGTTCTGAAAAAATTGATTTTAAATAATAAGGTTAAAATAAGAATATAGCCCTTTATGGGAAAACAGTCAGAAATCGAAGGCTTAATTACAAGGTTCCATTATCTTTTCCCTTTAGGTCAAATGTGTTTTTATCAGAATACAGAATGAAATCAAAATACATTTTCGATTTAGTTATCAACTGACTCATATTTATCATTTACGATATGAAATAACTTACATAACCGAGATATCATTTAAGCATATGTTTGGTTCCACAAACAAAGGAAAAATTCTGCGAACCTAAATATATTAAACCGACTTCACGGCTACGGTGTTGTGTTTTTTGTATCGTTTTAATTTATAAGACATGTGATAATTAATTGTTGTATACTCGTAAATCCATATCAACCAATTAACTAAGCTCACAAATAACAATAAATTGAAATGAAATGTTTCGTTTGTTGAGTACAAATAGCAATTAGCCAGTTCATTATACTGACTGATACGAGGAATGATATAGTACTGGTAAATTGTATAATAAATCATCCCGAAAATGTTAATCTCGAGTTATTATTTATTCTTATGGAGAATAAATAATATCTCGAGTTATTATTTATTCTCCCAATTTCATTTCAATGGAAGACTGCTTAGATATTTCTTGTAATTGATTCATTGAATTTTTTTTAGATAGTTCAATTTGTTTCTTTGTATTTTGAGAATATCTGTTGCTGTCCTGTCGCTTTTGTTAAATAAAAAAATAATAATTATGTAAATGACCGGTGCAATGCGATACGACATTTTGTTGTATTGGTAATATGTTTTTTTTTTATTCATGGTCATTTCAAGCAGCGTCTCAGCAGCCTCAAACCTGAGCCTCAAACTAATCAACTAAAACTAAATAACTGATAACACTTTTTTTTAATACATCAGTATAGCATATTAACACCCTGACATATAATAAACAGTTATGTTCGTCTCACAAATGCTTGCCTTGAGTGGAAATCGAACCCACTAACTACAGCGCAGAAGGCAGAGCTGCTACCAATTAAGCTATGAAGCCAGCGACCAACTGAGCCATGTTTATACCTACTACTTTACTTACTTACCACCTTAATCTTACCTTACCTTGACGGCTCCGTGGCTTAGTTGGTAGTAGCCTTGCCTTCGAAGCAAGGGGTCCCGGGTTCGATTCCCGGCCGAGGCACTCTTTGTGTGGTGAGCATGAAGTTTGTTCTCGGGTCTTGGGTGTTTGTCTTGTGTTTCTGTGTTCGTCCATGCCATCTGCGACACAGGGAATCCTAGTACAGAGGTATGAGTGTGTAAACGTTAAACGTTGTAAACGTTAATCTCTATCGAGTGAAATAAAAATGTTATTAATAAAGATGTGTATCTTTCTATCAACGGAATAAATAGTTTTCTTATACTATACGGCAAGTTACTTTATTCTTAGAACACGAGCAAATACTCGCGATATCATTACATGTTCTTGAAAAGAATATCGTGTATAGGAATAATAAGAAGTTCCATGGTAAATTAGTCTGATATTGTGTTTAATGAAATAATTCCAGTTTTAAAGATTCTACAAGGCATACAATAAAATAAATATTAATAAATTTCCTTTTATCCATTGGTCGCGAGGAAAATGAACAATAGCATTTCCTTTGAATTCTTTTGTCGAACAAATCTTTTAAATCATCGTGATGATTCCGGCTTAAATCATTATTTTTAGTATCTTCGTCATATTCAATATTCATAATAATTTCATGGTCTTTAACCGGTCTTTTATTTTTTGTATAATCATCGTAATACAAGTAAGCATCCAACGGTGTGGTGTGTTTTCGACGTTTAGTTTTTTTCGTAACTTTCCACTCATCGATTAATTTAGAATAATAGGAGTTCCAGTCATTAATATCACTTAGATAATAGTTTCTATATGTGATATAATAGGCAGGGTATGCTGAATATCCAACGGTTTCATGTCCTGATTTCCGAGTGCAATCATCTCTATGCTTCCATTGTTGATGGCTGTTGGTATTCGCATGATTGCAGCTTATTTCACCATGTATAGGATCATCCCCCAGATCTGATGATAAACTTCTGGGTTCAATATTTTTTGAATTAGGCATGTTATTTGTTTTTTTTTCATAATTTTTACATTGTATGCGATCGCCGTCTCGATTGTCTCGATCGTTTCTGTTATCTAAAACTTCAATAGAATCTGTAAAAAGATCTACAACAGGCCATTTTTGTTTGATTTCCAGCGTTGGCGTTGGAATATTACTAATTGATATCGTTTTAGCAGTCGAAGTGTATGTCAAATCTTTTTGGAAAGAACGCTGTTTAATCAATAGCATTTCATCCGATAACATTTTGTCGAAAACGTTCAATTTTAAATTATTTTTACTGTAATTGCTTGATAAGTTATTTAAAATATGAAACATAGAATTTTGAGTCTTGTAATTTGATTTCTTTGTACCAGTAGTTTCTGAAAAGAATAACTTATTTATTAATGAAGCATACCTAGACATTTGCTAAAATATTAACTATAAGATAAGATTGTTTTATGAAAAACGGTGTTATGAATGAATAAGTATCTGTAAAGCACAAATTAATGAAGGTTACCTTTGTCATTATCATAAAACCTAAGTATTTCACCATTTCCTTTAAAGTAATCTTTGGAATTTGTATTACTGACTCCACTAACGACGCTATTTATTTCGAAAAAGTAAATTGTGAATATTAAAAAATGAAACGTAAAAATCATAACCAGTAAACAAATAACCCATTTTATCTGCACATTTGACAAGATTATCTAGTTGGCAGTGGATTTAAAACATTACAATTTTATGTCCTATGTTGTGTTTTTTTTATAATTTATTATGTACATTGTGAAATTTATTGTATCAATATTATGTATTAGAATAGTTACATGTATCGGAAGTCGATATTGTGGAATATGTAAAAACCATACACTCTGCAAATATTTCGTAAGTTATATCTTTAAAATTATACTTGATGTAGACAAATATAATATGACTCTCTAATGATGTCTTCCTCCTTAAATATTTAAATAAAGTAAACTTACATGAACATGAATCTATTATAATTTCATACAATAGATATAGTATCATTAATATCCTTTTACATTTTCTCGTCCTAAGGTGGAAGGACCTAGTTCTGAATGTGTAAGCTATGACAAAGCGGCTTTGTTGACTCACAAGGACATTCTTGAAATACTGAATAGAATCAACGAGAGAAGAGACTCTGTTGCGAAAGGGCTATTAAAACAATTTCCACAAGCAGCCAATATGAAAAAAATGGTACATATAATGATTACGTATTATATTTGATAACAAGTTTACGTAATGTTTCAGGGTGATGAATCAGATGTGTTTGTTACTTGACCTTGAAAATGTTGTTTGCTACGAACTGTATTTATTTGAAATGTTACCCATTATCTACAAAAAGAGTTACAGGAAATAAGGCCTTCCCTAAATAATGTCAATTACATCGTTTGCTGTTCCACTGATAAAATATTATAAAGAACTTGCTGCGCCTTGTGGTGTTACCCGCGCTTAAAAAGTCAACTTGAGACGATGGTAAAAAACTGACAAAAGTTGTGTTTTTTGCAAGTCATTAAAAATCAATTTTTCCAGAGTTAATCCAGAGTATGAGTTACCTTTCTAACGAATTTCATCTAAATCCGTTATTTTATAATATTAGTATGATGATAACATAAGGCGAAATGTGACCCATTGAGGCCTTGCTTAACCTTTTGGGTAGAAACGCATAAAATTATGTATTATTGTTATAATTTTTTTAAATACATTTTAAAATGAAACAGTAATCTATTTCAGAGATGGTCTACTAGACTGGCATACTTTGCACAACGTTGGGCAGATCAGTGCGATAGTTCTGTGAAACCCGACAAGGAAGACGACTGCCGAGACTTGGGTATTTAGATTCCTTGTAGACGTGGCAGATATTTTTAATCATAGTGGAGAATACTTTAGTTCGGATGACACATTTTCGAAAGACTGAACTTCGACCAACCTGAATATAATTTATTGAAGAGTTTATGAACTTAGTGTTTATGTGTAGCCTAGGGGGTACGTAGGCTACACATAAACACTAAGTTTAATCTATGGTTACGATGAACAAATTGACAGCTGCGTAGCCAAATTGATAAGCACCTCAGCGGCTACTGCCGCGCCACGCTAAATGCGCTTTCTTATCTCACCCTCCTTGTCTTCAAGCTCAAACCTTACCTGAAAAAAGTATGTATCAGCTTTATAAAAAATTGGGCACCCATTCTTTTCGGGTGTCCGTATTTTTTCCGATATTTCGTAACATGCGGGCTTTAATGTTCTTGTTGAATTAATCGTACCTGTATCAGTTTTTCATTTAGTATCTGTGTGCATTTACTGACTACTGTATATTACTGTATATTTTACTCTGAATTTACATAACGAAATTACGTAGTTGCATGCTTTAGCGAAATATGTATCGGTTCGGTGTATAATTTCACGAAACATGTGCCCATCGGTTGTTTCATTAAAATCATATCATGGTCCCATCAGCACCAAAGCTAATTATAAATTTTCACAAAGAATAAAAAACTTTTTATTTCACGCAATGTAGATACTTTTGCTTCAATATTTTCGTGTCGCATTAAAACGATGAAAGCTAGTGTATTTATATAAAAACAGTTGCTTAGATTAACACTGCGCACATATATATGCTTACTAATTTGTTTTGTAATTTCATTGCTAATAGATACTTAAAAAAGTAGAAGTTTAAATATTCATATTTGATGAAAATCCTATCAAAATTACTTTTGTTTAACTAATTCATAATGAAAATGTAAACGAAAATATTTTATTAACAACGGCGTCGTTCACTACTGCTGACACTTTCAAATAAAGCATAAAGTAATAAATAATGTGCGCACTACCGAAATATTATTTAATAAAATTGATTCAACGTAGAAAATATCGTTGCAAAGGCAAAACACATTTATCGTAAAAAAAACTTAAATTAAAATTCTTAGATATTTTAACTCACCTTGTTTATATTTTCCAGTCAATATGAAAGTTGGACAGAACATAGCCACTGTGTTGGGTCCGTCCCCTGGTATCAACGTAAAAAGTTTCGTAGATACATGGTTTATGATGAATCTTTATTACCGAGACAGCGTAACGTACTTTAACCAGTGAGTACCCTTTCGTAATTCAAATAAAGCTAATTTCATTTTGAGGGTCTACAACACTCGTAGAAGTATATGCTTAATATACTTCTTAATAATAGGTAAATATGGATTGACTTACACGTATCTCCCAGGTTACTACCTGGGTACCTGGGTACAGGTACAGGTACCTAATGTAGCATTTGTGCTAAGTAACAAATTTTTAAGTAACATCGTGTTAGCAATAGTTCAGTTTATCTAATTTATTCTTTTCCAGTATCAAGCCACGATGGTAACATTTTCAGTAGTGATATATTGGTGTGTGTGAATATGACTCCGCCCCTTTTTGTCAAAATAAAACACATCTGTTCGCTTACAAAATTAAAAAAAAAATTATTGAAAGTATGCTCCATCTGCAGCTACAACCTTCGCCCATCGTTCAGGTAGTTTTCGTATTCCTTGCTGGAAGAAGTCCTGGTCTTTTGAGCTTATCCAGTTGTCAATCCAAATTTTGATACTTTCACATGAAGTAAACTTTTCTCCAGTAAGGTCTGTCTGCATCGTCCGGAATAGGTGGTAATCCGAAGGAGCTATGTCTGGTGAATATGGCGGGTGGGGTAACACTTCCCAGTCCTGTCCCTCTAAATATCTTTTTACGACTTCTGCGGTATGCGGTTTGGCATTGTCATGCTGAAGAACTAATTTGTTATGTCTATTCACCCATTCTGGTCGTTTTTCTTCTATGGCTCGCTTCAAACGCATTAGTTGTCGTCGGTAAACTTCTCCATTAATAGTTTCAGAGGGTTTGAGCAACTCATAATATACAATACCTTTCTGATCCCACCAAATACAGAGCATGACCTTGGCACAGTGAATATTTATTTTTGACTGTGATGGGCCTGGTTCGCCTGGTTTCACCCAAGCTTTTTTGCGTTTAGGATTTTCGTAGTGTATCCATTTTTCGTCTCCTGTGACTATCCGATGCAAAAATCCTTTTCTTTGCTGTCTTTGAAGCAGCATTTCACAAATGGTTTTCCGACGTTCCATGTCTCTTTCTTTTAAATCATGTGGAACCCAGTCACCGGCTTTTTGAATCATTCCCATCATTTGTAAACGCTTTGCAACAGTTGAACGATCAACATTTAATGCTGCAGCTAATTCTGATTGAGTTTGGCAAGAATCTTCCGCCAATAATGCTTCCAATTCAGCATCTTCAAATTTTTTTGGTGGTTTTCCATGTTCTTTATCCTCAGTACTAAAATCGTTATTTTGAAATCGTCGAAACCATTCCTTGCAAGTTGTATTAGACGGAGCATGCTCACCATAAATCTCCACAAGCAAACGATAAGTTTCCGCTGCAGTTTTCTTCGCAATAAAATAATGTAATAACACTTCCCGCAAATGACGTTTATTTGGAATAAAAACCGATATTTTCGAAAAGGTGAAAACAATTGTTGCTTACACTTCAACCAAATATCATAAAATGCGTTAGATAGCTGACATTCAGTACTATCGAATACAAGTATGGTCATTTATTAGTACACGTAAACAATACTAAAAAAGACATCTGTTGAGAAAGGGCGGAGTCATATTCACACACCCAATATAAGTTATTTTTCACGTTCACGTTGTATTTGTCCATTTGCTCATATTGAGCCTGTAGCGGCCCGTGTATGGGGTTAGTTGAGTGACTTACAAGTAGTTTCTCTTCCGGTATTCACCCGGAAAATAAAAAACACAATAAAAGCAGATTGCCATGCCGATAATCATGGTTATGCGTTAAAGGAGATTATTGCATGTGCCAACTTTTTGTCATTAGTATCTTTTAAACGTTAGCGCTTTGTCAAGTGTGACTCCTAAATATCGCTGTCATCGCTGTGATTGGTGGGGTTTTTTTGCCATGTGATATTATATTATTTATGTTGGGCTTCTTGGTTGCAAAGATGATAGACGCAGATGGTTATCGTCGTAATATTTCCATGTGCTTGATGGCTAGTGGCTTGGTGACTTAAAAAACGTGGAAATGGACATGACATGTATAAAAATCTGATTTATTAGTAAAATTATATTAATCCTTTGATAATTCTACATACATTATCTTTTAAAATTAAACTTCGTACCTACTTGTTTAAAAAGGGCCTTAGCAAGCCTTCACATAATCTGAAATTCCTTTTCAGGTCAAAAGATACTAAGACCAATTACTTCACCCAATTAATTTGGGCTGACACTTCGTTTGTAGGATGTGGAAGGGCCAAATTTTTCGTAAGTAGCCTTTCATCTTCTTTATTATCTATTAGTCATATTATTACGCCTAGTTAACTTGGAATCCGTCATCTATCTGCCCTAAATCATTTTATATAGGTACCTTGAAAGAGGCTGGACATCAATCTAGCTAATTTATAAATGTTCGTAATAGTCCGAATAAGGTTCTTATGGAACGAATAATATGAAGATATTCCGCCAAACTTCGGGAATATCTAAAAGTTATTCTTAAGTAAGTAAGTGCGTGCGCAAATGTGGTTTGACAGCATATAACACGTCAGGGATCTAGCGTCAACTATTTTTAGATATACATACATTATGACATTTCATTTTAGATTGATGATATCAACATGGTTGTAGAAAGACTCGTCTGCAATTTTGCTCCTAAAGGCAATAATTACGGAAGTCCAATTTATACAATAGGATATCCTGGCACTCAATGTCCTAAACCTATGATTCCTGACACTCAATTCCCAAGTTTGTGTAAACAAACTCCTATACCAGGTACCTCTCAAAATTTAATAAATAACTAGATTATATTATTATTATATTGAGAATTTCTAGCTAAATTTAAGATTGATTAAACATAATCGTTTGCTTTTCTTCAGCAAGCAATTTACTTAGGGTACTTAATTCGTCGAACAATTCACTGAAGCAAGAGTTAGACCCCAATAATTGGACACAAATAAGGAGCAATAACGATATTAACGATCAAAGAAACCAGAAGGCTAGGCATGTCTACTTAAACAATTCTTTCGGTAAGTTTTTTATAGGTACACAATTTTATAAAACTACGATGATTTCACATAATAACAAATCATTTTTATCAATCAGCCACTGTATAAATTATTTGGAATTTAATATTCTAGGACCAACACGGGGGCCCGTTCATGTCCTTAATCAAAATCCTATGATTGATAGAAATTATAAGGAGCCACAATTTGCACAACGTCATTTTACGCAAGATAGTAGTCATTCTCAAATGTATCATGGATATATGAGTGAAAATCCAGTACACACTATTGAAAGTCATACACACGCCGAAAACTACTTTCGAAGATCTCAATACACAACTCCGGCGCCATTTTATTCAAGTTCTGTGCTAAACGCAAGGAAACATTACGTAGGTGACCAGTGCACACGTAAAATAATACAAATCCAGAGTAATACATGTCATTCAACAGCTGTTCCTTGTATAAAAAATGAATGTACGCGAAGATTTATCACCAATAATTGTCCACAAGCTATTAATCAATGCCACTCAATCCCTAATCCACACATTGAGTTTGCAAACACATTTTGTTTGTGTAATGATCAAACCACACCAAGGACACAAATAAAATTTGACTGTAGTAAAAATTGCCAGTCTACTACAAGCGGTTGTCACTTATCTGCGAAACATAACTGCCCACATCGAAGAGCTGGCGGTGATGAAAATACCAAATCCACAAACTCATTCAATTATTACGATCCTTTTCATGATGCACAAATAAAAAGTGTAAATGATGATTCATATATAATCCAACCTTGGCATTTTGAAAACTTATATCCTAAAAATATGCGGAGGATAGACAATAACAAAAGAGAATGTGTTGATATGACGACAAATGTAAAATCAACCATTGATGTATCTCAGCCAAAGGTGCAAAATATGCAAGATTTATATCGTTCAATTTATTCTAGTAAGAGGAAAGAAAGAGACATCAATGATCATACTTTTAAACCTTTTTGGGAAATGGATGAATATAACCAAAAAAAGGCTCTTCAACTTAAATCTATCAAATACACAACATTGGCTAACAAGAAACTTAGAAAAACCCGTACAACAGAGCCAACAACGAGATTACAAACAAGTACAGAAACAATAACTATAAAAGCTAAAGAAAAATCAAGCAGCCATTATAACCACCGTGGTCGTGTTACTGAAAAGTATCTTTCATTTGATGAACTTATGCATCTTAGGAAACTGAGTACTATAGAGCCAATAGACAAAGATGCTAGACGTAGAGCAGATGCTCAACACTTAAGAGCAGCATCAAGTGAGACGACAACTATTACTGCAAATACACCATTCTATAGAATGAAGTATTGCACTCGTAAATTGACTTGTACTTGGACAGCCGCTTTTAATGCGACTGGCGGGGCAGGTGGTGGCGGAGGTGGGTTTGATGTTGGGTCTAGAACGCCACCAGGATATGTCGATGGCTGTACTCGAACATCTACTTGTACACGTGATTACATGGACCGAAATAAAATGGCTACATCATCTAATGAAAGTCCTGAAACTACCCTTGAGGATGAAGATTACTGTGAACGCCGTAGACGAAATTTAGAAGAAAATAGATTTCAAGATTTTAGTATCCATCTTCGTACAGAGCTTCCTACCTCACCTACTGAACTAAGTAAAAAAATCGTAACTGAGTCACAAAATCCAGAAGGTGATTCATATTTGCAAATTAACGATTGCATTTGCTACAAAGATGCTATGAGAACAAAGAGAGAGGAAGTTAATAGTTTTAAGCAGCTGCTTAAGAAAAATTGCAATAGAGCGGGAAATCAGAGAGAAACTAAACGTCAGCCACATAGAAATTATTTTACTAGACGATTGATTTCAGAGCCTAAAAATAGAATATCATATCAATGCTCATGTAATGGCAATATCTCCTTACGGAACTTGTTTTGTTTGTCGTTAAAGCTGAAATACTG
Organism: Aplocera efformata; assembly: GCA_921293045.1. Classification (NCBI taxonomy): domain Eukaryota; kingdom Metazoa; phylum Arthropoda; class Insecta; order Lepidoptera; family Geometridae; genus Aplocera; species Aplocera efformata. Next base: position 7,358,824 of record OV121045.1, read on the forward strand.
TTTAATGTGGCTGTACTCCTACATGTTTATAATAAGAATTGTGGTAGGTTGAATGCCTCCTATTAATACAATAACATGAATCGGGAATTTATTAGTTTGTTTATAAAATTTTACTAACTTTAGAAATTTTACAAATATTGGTAAAAAATCAGTGAAAAGGCGTATAATAACAAAATAATTGACTAATATGAAAGTTTTATTTATTTGAATAAATGGTAATTGATGCAATTATGTATTTTTATCTGTTATATCCTCTAAAAACTTTTTCATAACACTTTGTCCATTTTTGAACAAGCTCATATCATCAGGAGACATTTGAGTAGCTATAACTGTGCTTTCAAGAACTGGATCCGACTCAAAGAATTCATCCAAGAAATCTACAGTCGTTGGATTTTTCTTGATATCCTCTATCTCTATTATTACGTCTTTAACAGGAATATTTGATGTGTCATAATAAACCTCTGTAGTTTCAGAAGTAGTTTCCTCATCGTCGTCTTCAGGAAAAAAGTAATGTCCAGTAAAATCACTATTTTGATGAATCCGTGAAAGTTCTGCTTGTATTTTTACAGGGCTTACTTCAGGTATACTCAGAATAGTATGTTCATCTTCTTCCGTAAATCCGATATTACCTGAAACAAAAACCACGTTTGTAAATATTACCCATATGATACATCATTATCGTTAATATCGTTGTTTCATCTAATTCATAAAATATGCCTAGGGTCTTAGAAGATCCAGGTGGATTCTCTCTAGCAGTCTAAAACATATATAAGAAAATATAAACAGGCACTACAACGGTGGTCAAACATTTGACGAATATTGAATATATATTATAAAATGCCTGAAATTAAACACTAGTGCATAAACTAAACAGCAACGCACCTGCATTATGTCTAAAAATAACAGCCTCTACCAGGTCCACCAATAGCGTCGAATTCAAAACATTACTCTCAGTTATTTTCACCGTTGTAGGTGATTCTTTTTTACTATACACTTTGCTTACAAATTCAACCACATTCGGGTCGGTGTATGAACTATCTACGAATCCCGTAAAAGGTGGGAGCTTCGTGGCAAACAGAATCTCTTTGAAACCAGGATCGCTACTCAGTCTCTTTTTGAGTTGATCAATGAAGGTATCAACAGAAAGATTATCTTTGCAATCATGTTTTGTTGAAGCAGTAGTAACCAACTGTCTTGAAAAATCATGTACGTGGGAGAAAAAATCAAAAATAGTAAAATTTTCATCATCTGTTACGGTTGATGGATTCTCAATTTCTATCGCTTTTGTTACCACAAGCGTGTTCCGAACTTTATCTTCGTTGAATGCTGTTTTTATCGATTTAACAGTGTCTTCAGTAACTTTCCCAGGTATTCTGTATTCGGTACGTTTACCTAAAAGACCAGGCTTATAAGAGATATTTATCAATATCTTCTAGCATACATGATTGTTTATATCTTGGAATTTTACCTTTAATAATATTATAGTATTCAAAAAGACCATAATCAAATTAAGGAATTAAACATTGTTTGTTTGTTATGACAAACAGTTTCAATGACGGCTCACACCGCAGATTTGTAGAAGTTTAAAAAATCGAATGGCGCGTAACCGCAGCAGTTCAGCATGCGTCCACATAATTTAAGTGGAACAATGTCAATATATTATACTATTGGGTGTGTGAATATGACTCCGCCCTTTCTCAACAGATGTCGTTTTTAGTATTGTTTACGTGTACTAATAAATGACCATACTTGTATTCGATAGTACTGAATGTCAGCTATCTAACGCATTTTATGATATTTGGTTGAAGTGTAAGCAACAATTGTTTTCACCTTTTCGAAAATGTCGGTTTTTATTCCAAATAAACGTCATTTGCGGGAAGTGTTATTACATTATTTTATTGCGAAGAAAACTGCAGCGGAAACTTATCGTTTGCTTGTGGAGATTTATGGTGAGCATGCTCCGTCTAATACAACTTGCAAGGAATGGTTTCGACGATTTCAAAATAACGATTTTAGTACTGAGGATAAAGAACATGGAAAACCACCAAAAAAATTTGAAGATGCTGAATTGGAAGCATTATTGGCGGAAGATTCTTGCCAAACTCAATCAGAATTAGCTGCAGCATTAAATGTTGATCGTTCAACTGTTGCAAAGCGTTTACAAATGATGGGAATGATTCAAAAAGCCGGTTACTGGGTTCCACATGATTTAAAAGAAAGAGACATGGAACGTCGGAAAACCATTTGTGAAATGCTGCTTCAAAGACAGCAAAGAAAAGGATTTTTGCATCGGATAGTCACAGGAGACGAAAAATGGATACACTACGAAAATCCTAAACGCAAAAAAGCTTGGGTGAAACCAGGCGAACCAGGCCCATCACAGCCAAAAATAAATATTCACTGTGCCAAGGTCATGCTCTGTATTTGGTGGGATCAGAAAGGTATTGTATATTATGAGTTGCTCAAACCCTCTGAAACTATTAATGGAGAAGTTTACCGACGACAACTAATGCGTTTGAAGCGAGCCATAGAAGAAAAACGACCAGAATGGGTGAATAGACATAACAAATTAGTTCTTCAGCATGACAATGCCAAACCGCATACCGCAGAAGTCGTAAAAAGATATTTAGAGGGACAGGACTGGGAAGTGTTACCCCACCCGCCATATTCACCAGACATAGCTCCTTCGGATTACCACCTATTCCGGACGATGCAGACAGACCTTACTGGAGAAAAGTTTACTTCATGTGAAAGTATCAAAATTTGGATTGACAACTGGATAAGCTCAAAAGACCAGGACTTCTTCCAGCAAGGAATACGAAAACTACCTGAACGATGGGCGAAGGTTGTAGCTGCAGATGGAGCATACTTTCAATATTTTTTTTTTTTTAATTTTGTAAGCGAACAAATGTGTTTTATTTTGACAAAAAGGGGCGGAGTCATATTCACACACCCAATATATAAAGCTCGATTACCACTGACTCATTCACTCACTCACTCACTGACCTATTGACATAATTGTTCTCCCAGAAGGAGGTGAGATGGAGGGTGGGTATGTATGGAGATTGTGTAGAGAATCAAAATCGGGACGACAGAAAAATCTGAAAAGTGGCATTTTCTCAAGTTCCCCTGGGTACCCCCGGTGGATCTCGAAAAGTATCACACTTAGGGGGTTGGGCTCGGAACTAAACTTGACGAGGAGGTCGTGTTATGGGGGAAAATGTAAAAAAAAACATGGCTCCCGAACAAAAAAACGTGTCCGCCATACAAAATGTTTTCATCGAAATCTCCGCAATCCTTAGACTAAAGTCGTAGGTGTTCGACCAAATGTCATAGGGGACGCCGGGGGAAATCCGATGGTGGCGGTCAAAATCCAAAATTTAAGATTCAAAATGGCGGCCGAAAAAAAAATTCATCCCAGGAACTTGAAATTTGGCATCCGGCCATATTTTTCGATTCCCTATCGAACTGCCTTTTTAGATTTTTGAAATATACCTCAGAAAGGGGGGCTCCCATACAAAGTGACCCTTTTTTTCAATGCCCCATATCTCGCAAGTTTGAAGAGTTGTAGCGTTGCTGGGGAACAAAAAAATGATTTTCTGCGCCCATTTAACAAAATGGCATTAAAAAAAATTCAAATTTTCAATATTTTAAAAATCCGAATTTTTTTTTCGGTCAAGGGGGAGTCTTTTTCGTAAAATTCGACTCGCACTTGACGACTTAGAAAATCACACTGACTTCGAATATAGACAGGTTATTTGTATGGAGATTACAACTATTTTTGAAAATCCGAGAAATGTTTCGGTCAAAGGGGAGTCTTTTTTCTTAAAATTCGACTCGCACTTGACGACGTAGAAAATGACACTGCTTCGAATATAGACAGGTTATTTGTATGGAGATTACAACTATTTTTGAAAATCCGAAAAATGTTTCGGTCAAGGGGGAGTCTTTTTCGTTAAATTCGACTCGCACTTGACGACTGGAGAAATTGACACTGACTTCGAATAAAGACAGGTTGTTTGTATGGAGATTAAAACTTATTTAAAAAATCCGAAACTTTTTTCGGTCAAGGGGGAGTCTTTTTCGTAAAATTCGACTTGCACTTGACGACTTGAGAAAATCACTGACTTCGATATTGACAGGTTGTTTCTATGGAATTTACAACTGAGGCCAATCTCGCGCGCTGCTTGCAGCGCGCGCACGGGGCGACCTATACAGGAGCGTGAGGACCGCGCGCTGCTTGCAGCGCGCGCACGGGGCGACCTATACAGGAGCGATAGGACCGCGCGCTGCTTGCAGCGCGCGCACGGGGCGACCTATACAGGAGCGATAGGACCGCGTGCTGCTTGCAGCGCGCGCACGGGGCGACCTCTACAGGAGCGTGAGGACCGCGCGCTGCTTGCAGCGCGCGCACGGGGCGACCTATACAGGAGTGTCAGCGCACCACGCAGCAAATAAATATGAATAAGCCTATTATTTTTTTTTTTTCATACTGCACATAGATTTGACTTGAATTAATATTTTCAATTGAAAATTTGACAAAAATTTTAAGTTCCAAATAGACGCGCGCTGCTTGCAGCGCGCGCACCCACCCAACCTTCACCTCTTTGCCCTTTGATTGGGTTTTAGACATGAAAAAGTTGCCTGTTACATAATTATTCACACTTTTTGAGGTTTGGAATTACAAGTCCGACGTTACACACGAGGCTCGCGCGCTGCGCGCAGCGCGCGCACGGGGCAAAATCTAGTTCTTTTTTATAAAGATGGCTCAAACAAATATTTACTCCAAATCAAACGAAATATTACTGACCAGTATAAAAAAAAAAAATAATAGGGATGTGACAAAACTTAGGGTATATATAATTATCTATATAGTTATTTTTAAGTAAGCAACTAATTTATGCATGCAGTGCAACCCAACCCTAAAACTGCGACCCAAAGGCAATATTATGCCTTCTATTACGTTACAAAATGATAAAGTTAAAGGGATACCCTGGAGGTTTTTAATTGTGATGATTTCAGAAGAGTTTTTGTAACTTATAAAAAATCTAAATACAATAAATTATGACGGAATCGTTTTGAAATTCCAAAGCAAAGTCCTTCATAATATATAACTCTCGAGCAGATATTTGCATGATTTTTGTTCCTGAAAATTTTTGTGAGGTGATTGCCAAATTGTGAATCAAGACAATGCTTAGCGGCAGATTGCCAGGTACGGAGGTATTACCTTTAAGGCGAACGAGCACAAGTTCATCTGCTATTTATTTGTGTGTTCTCACAATCATGAGATACTCAATTTGCACCGTTAGGGGGAAATACCTACTGGAACCCATATTATTACTACATATTAATTTTAAGAGGTTGCGTAGCTCAGAAAATATATTTAGGTATTACACTACCGCACAACGCCTTGAAGACTGGATCACAGAAAGTATTATCAGGGCAACGTGAACACGGTGCTCCGTAAGAATAAACGTCTTTGTTCTCCTTGTTGCCGCGGGGTGCGAAGTTACATACCAATCTGTATACTGTACGCTTCCCTTCTGGTTCCTGCGACAGAGAGTTATAAAGATGAAAATTAAATTAAAATAAATTTTCAGGGACTTTTACGCAACGCCTTCTAGCCCCAAACTTATAGTTCATAGTTCATTTATTGATAACAAATATGGTTACAGGTCAAAAATACAAATCAATTTACAAATATAAATTAATATTAATAAAAAAAAAATTAGGGCTATACAATTCCTGTACTACAACAAAATTAAAATATAAATAATACATTACACATCATAATCATGTCAATAAATAAGAATTCAAAATTAAAAAAAAGAAGAAAAAGAAAAGGAACTATGAGAACTAGATAAAGATAGAATACTTCTTTTTTTTGTAAATATTCTTTTAAGTTTGTATCTTATTTATCATACTCATTTCAAGGCTCCCTAATAGAGAGGAGAACAGTACCTCTGCTACACCCCACTTGCTCTAAGGAAGAGGGGTGTAGCAGAGGAATTCCTCCTTAAAGCCCAAAGATGCGGGTTCCTCTTATTTACACCGTGGGTGGATCCCCACGGTTACTAGAGCCGTCGCACCCCGGCAAGGCAATAAAATAACACAAAGAGTTAAACAAAAGCCTTAAAAATATTTTGACATCATTTATTCTGCTAATGTTCTCAACTAAATTCACACTATACTACTAAAATATACACGTAACTTGTATTTTTTAATGTGATTAAGTCACTTGAGTTTCTTAAACAAAGAAGCCGGGTCGGGTTTCTTTATTATTTTATGTAAATTTCCATCAACTTTGTTCTGTTGAGTTTACTCTTGAGAGTGCTCACTTCAACTAATTCAAAAAGTGAACAGAGATAAAATCTGATCAAAACATGCAAGGTAACAATGTTTTAACCATCTTCTAAAAAATAACAATTGCAAATGAGAATGGCCTTCTACACTTTAAATATTGCATAAGTTATGGACGGGTGGATGTAAATAACAAGTTCTGGCGTAAAGTTCCATAGAAGAAAATAATTACATACTCGAAGTATGCAAAACTTTCAAACTGCACCGCAGCTTTCACGAAGCTCGAATCAATAGCGCATAAGCATACGAAAACGTTAAATTACGTATAATCTTGTTTGCTTAAGAACTATTGGAATTGCCCATTAATAGCTTTTCTACATTAGCCTTTATTCTGTGTGATTCTCAGAGTAGTGCCAATTATTGAAGCGCGATCCTTGGGTGCACCAGAAAATCATCACTGGGAATATGATATTAGGAGTACAAATAAGATTCCGCCGTTTTATTGTAGATGGCGCGGCACGGAGTTTCGGTTAGCTTTCGCAGATGATAACCGGCTTAAAAAATAGTTTGGACATTCAAGAACAACATAACCTATTAATATCATTGATTTTATATTGGTAAAATATAATTTTTATAAGTTGAAAATGTCAAAATTTGAGCCAAGTAAGCGTCATTTGCGGGAAATATTAGTTTACTTCTTTAATTTAAAGAAATCTGCTGCTGAGGCGCATCGATTGCTCGTAGAAGCATATGGTGAGGTTGCTTTGAGTGAGAGAACGTGTCGAGAGTGGTTTCAAAAGTTTAAAAATGGTGATTTCGACGTAGAAGACAAAGATCGCAGTGGAAGGCCAAAAATTTACGAGGATGCAGAATTGTAGGAATTATTGGAGGAAGATTCATCTCAAACACAAAAAGAACTTGCTCTAACATTAGAAGTTACTCAGCAAGCAGTCTCACATCGTTTAAAATCATTAGGAATGATTCATAAACAAGGAAATTGGGTTCCGTACGAATTAAAGCCGAGAGATATTGAACGCCGATTATGCTTAAGTGAAATGCTGCTAGCTAGACATAAAAAAAGGGTTTTTTACATCGTATCATAACTGGTAATGAGAAGTGGATACATTATGACAATCCAAAAAGAAGAAAATCATGGGGATTACCTGGCCACGCGTCAACATCAACAGCAAAACCGAATATTCACGGAAAAAAACTTATGCTGTGTATTTGGTGGGATCAGCTAGGTGTAGTGTATTATGAGTTGCTTAATCCGAGCGAAACAATTACTGGAGCCCTCTATCGAACACAATTGATGAGATTGAGCCGAGCTCTGAAGGAAAAACGCCCTCAATACTATTCTAGACACGAAAAAATTATTCTTCTGCATGACAATGCTCGTCCACATGTTGCGGCTCCCGTGAAAAAGTACTTGGAAACACTTGATTGGGAAGTGTTACCCCACCCGCCGTATTCACCAGACATTGCACCGTCCGATTATCACCTGTTCCGGTCCGTAGCACATGCTCTGACGGCGCAGCGGTTCACATCTTATGAGGATACCAAAAATTGGGTTGATTCGTGGATAACCTCAAAAGACAAGGAGTTCTTCAGACGTGGGATTCGAATGCTGCCTGAGAGATGGGAAAAAGTGGTTGCAAGTGATGGGCAATATTTTGATTAAATTTATATTACCGTTCTTCTACAATAAATATTTAATTTGTTAAAAAACGGCGGAAACTTATTTGTACTCCTAATAAAATTGAAAAATCCTACTCTTTGTATTATTATTTTTAAGGGGATTCATAATTTTACGGATAAGAGCTATGAGATACATAAGACCTATGTTGTATTGCTACGCCGTAGCTGATATGTGAATCCAGGACAAACTTGTTACTGCATGATATATTTTCAAAAAATAATTGTTGAATTGATGAATTTCAGTAATTGTAATTTCAGCAGCAATGGAACTTGTGCCAAAATCGTCCGCAAAAGTACTGCCACCACACCTGGTAGTCCACCGCCAAGCTGTGGTGTCCTAGCGTTGCTGTTCGGGCGTAAATGGATGCCGGTGAAATTACATGCACTGACATCCCCGTCTCAGAATGACGAGCGCAAAACAAAGCGACTTAGATCTTAACATACTTTAGTAGGGGAAAACCTAAGACGTATTATAATTAGTTGTTTATAGTCGCCGGTAACCACACAAGTGGTTAAACTTAAGATGGTTACCGCCGCCCATAAACATGTAACTTATGTTGTGTTAAGTGCTTTATGATTACACAAATATTATTCCCTCCCAGACACCAAATCAGCGACTCCCGCATCGCTGATAAGTTTGCTATTAAATTACTTGGAGTCTTCAATTTAGCTTATTTCTTCCATAATGGGCCCGGTAACAGATAATACCAATTAATAAACAATTTGCCCTGTCAGGTGTGTAATTATGCGTAGCATGAAGTTGGAGGCATAACCAAAAAATCAAAGCGAAAACGAAGGTGCGTACGTCAGTGATGTATTGATACATATTAAATTCGCTATTATATCACACTTATCAATATAAGTGTGATTTATAAGCGGAAGTTTATATGTGTGTGTTTATGTGTATGTTTATTCCCCCTTCACGCTCAAACGCCTCGACGGATTTTGATATACGTGTCGCCGTATTTAGATAAAGAATCTCTTCAAGAAAAAAAAACTCAATATAAAAAGCGATATTCATTAACACGCCAAGAAGAACCGGGACTAGATAACAAACCAAGAAAGTCGATGACACAGACCAGCATAAATAGAGACAATACAGATAAAGGAAATCGACCGTCAACTCAACACCAAACAACTAAGACGTCGATGGAAGGAAGAAATACCGGAGGGACCTTTCGAACAAGTCTACATAGCTCCTTTCGAAACTAACAGCTACCTCAAATTACTTTTCCAAAACATGCAGAGCTTGTTTAACAAACAACACCAACTACAAGCATTCCTGGAGCAAGAAGCTGAGAAATACCACATCATATGTGTTACTGAATCTTGGTTAACAGAGGATAAACAGGCTATAACACAAATAAGTAACTACAGAATAATAACCTCATTTTGCCGGAAAAGCCACAGAGGAGGAGGAGTATGTATAATTGCACATGAAGGAATACCCTGCAAGGAAATTGAATACATAAAAAAATGTTCAGTAGAATATGTGATTGAAGCTTGCGCTGTGGAAGTGACTGGATTTAATACTTTGCTGTTAGTTGTATACTGGAACGGGAGAGAGGCCAATGTTTTCTATGAAAAATTAAAATTAATTTTAAATTATATATCACAAAAATTCAAAAAATATAAAACAATTATTGGTGGAGATTTTAACATTAATATACTAGAAAAGTCAAATGAAACGAATATGCTTCTGAATACAATGCATGAGTATAATTTTGCACAAATTATAAACAAACCGACTCGAGAAACAACTCATAGCTCGAGCTGCTTAGACCATGTTTACATAAATATATCGACTCAACAAATTAAATCAAATGTGCAGGACTTCGGCTTTTCCGATCATAAATGCATTACACTAAACCTAGATTTATGTGTAAAGACACAAAAAATTCCATGGAAGCTCGAAAAACGTATTTACAATAAAACTAACATGACTAATTTTAAATTGGAATTGAATAATTTAAATTGGAATAATATAATTAACCTAAACATTGACATAAATAAAAATTATAACATATTTAATGAAACTTTGTTAAAAATACTAGACAAATGCATACCAAAAAAAATATTTAAAATAAAGTGTACTCAAAAAAATTATTGGTTGACTAATGGGCTAAAAATATCGTGTAAAAATAAACGTCTATTAAAAATTCATGTTAACAATAGTAATAATAAAATACTGAAAAAATTCTACAAAATGTACAGTAAAACTTTAAAACAAACAGTGTTCAGAGCGAAAAAGTTACACTATATACAACGCATGAGAAATTCGGAAAATGTAATTAAATGTATGTGGAGAATTATAAAAGAACGTACGAACAAAACTATAAGAAAAGAAAAAGAAAATATAGTGTTAAATATGAATCAAACGCTAATTAATGATCCTAAAATAATAGCAAATCAATTTAATACTTTTTTTTCAGAAGTAGGTAAATCGTGTGCTTGTGAAACTTTGAATAATTTACCAACATTTACCCGAACACCCAATAGTCTTTACCTGGGTACAATACCACAAAAAGAAATTTACGATATCATTCGAAATTTAAAAAATAAACTAAGTTATGGAATTGACGAATTACCTCCTAAACTAATAAAATTTTGCGCTAGTGAATTATCCCAACCATATACCCTTTTAGTTAATCAATCTCTCACACAAGGAATTTTCCCGGATCTCTTAAAAATCTCAATAATTAAACCAATCTATAAAAAAAAAGATTCAAAAACCGACCCGAATAATTACCGACCAATATCGATGCTCCCCACATCATCCAAAATATTTGAAAAAGTTATGTGCAAACGTGTTTATTCCTTTTGTGAAAAATACCAATTATTTGACGAAGCCCAATGTGGATTTAGACAGAACCATTCGACTACACTTGCTGTTTATAAATATATTGACAAAATTTTAAATATTATAGATAAAAAACAATACGCTGTTGGTTTGCTCCTAGATATGTCGAAAGCATATGATAAAGTACAATATAAAATTCTTTTAAAAAAATTATATGATATAGGAATACGAGGTACAGCGCATAAGTGGTTTCAATCATACTTACAAAACCGGTTACAATACGTTGAAGTGGAGCATTTTGACCACGACACGGGAACAATACGTAACATAAGATCCGATGTCCATATCATGGAAAGTTCCATACCACAGGGCAGTGTCCTAGGTTGCCTATTGTTCTTGGTCTATATAAATGATCTGCCGAAACATGTAAAATCACAATGTGTTTTATTCGCGGACGATATTTCACTGTTATTGCCATGCAGCCGCACTGATAACATAGCCGACAACATTAAACAGGTAATGAGTCATGTTGAAAGCTGGATGACTAATCACTGCTTAGAAATTAACTACACCAAAACCAAAGTGATGGAATTTAGACCTCGACAAAAACGTACTTTAGACATACACGCGACATACAATAGCATAACATTGGAACAAGTAAATAGCTTTTCATTGCTAGGAATTATTATTGACACAAACATTAACTTCAAAGACCACGTTCAAAAAATTAAAACAAAGCTATCATCTTTCACGTACGCACTAAGACAGCTAAAACAAACAACTGACTTGGCAACAGCTGTATCTGCTTACTATGCGTATATTAATTCTTTTTTAGTGTACGGAATTGTTTTATATGGCAGTACTACTGATGCTCAAGACCTGTTTATTCTGCAGAAGAAATGTATACGCATTTTAGCAAATATTAAACGACCAGATAGTTGTAGGGGCCACTTCAAAAATTTGAAAATTCTGACATTGCCCTGTATATATATTTTAGAGATAAGCAAATTTGTGAGGAAATATCCCCAATTTTATCAAAAATTAGACGATGTTCCAAGGCGATATAAATTAAGACCGGGAAGAAATAAACTAGTACAACCTAATTGCACACTAAAAATGCTTAGTGACGGCCCGTACATTATGTCCATCAAGATATATAATAAGTTGCCCATAGACATAAAGGAAACTAGCAAATATCCACATTTTGTAACAAAACTAAAATCTTTTCTCGTGGAAAAATGCTACTATGACATAAAAGAATACTTAGAAGAAAAAAACTAATGCTTGACAATAATACATAATAATAAATAAATTGACTTGAAAACAAATAAATAAAATAATAATTTGACTAGAAAATATTCATAGTTTATTTAATATTATATTAAGTATAAAATTGACAATAGCGCGTAGGTAGTTTAGACCTACCTACATGCTATCTAGAAAACCTCGGACTGCCTCCATTAATATTGTAATACCCGAACAAGGGTCCATAATGTGAAACTCAGAATGTAAACCAATAATATTACCTTGTACCATTATGAGAAGCAATAAATGTATTGAGTATTGAGTATTGAGTATTGATTAAATTTAGTATCAGGATAGCATAAATCCTGGATTAACACATAGGCTACATTCGATCGCGGGAAACAGCGGGTAACACCGCGTGGCGCAGCTAGTATTTCTATACATGTTAGTCAATATTGAACAACTTAACATTGTGGTTATTTTCTGACGATGAATATGGAAGGTAGGTAAGCCTAATTGCACAGGCAATCAGCAAAAAATAAGGGATATTTTTTTGTCTAGTTGGGGCTTATTTTATTTGATTCGATGAGTTTTTCCAATAGAAAAGTGTACTTATCAGAAATTTTTAAAAGATATAGTTATTTCTTAACCGAAAATTGGTCAGCAGTAATTGGGTACTAATAGGCAAAATTCACACTTCATAAAACACTTTCTAATAAAGACTTGTTTTAGCCGGTTACCTGTAAAATAAATAGCTAGTTCACGATGTATATTAATCACTAGCTGTGTCCGCGACTTCGTTTGCAATTGTCATCTCTGCAGACTAACTATTCGCATTAAGAATAAAAAACACATTTAAAAACAATGGTGTTTGCTATTTTGTGCCATACCCGAGATTAGTTGGTTTTACTTCTATTGTAAAAAATAATCCTACTACAGTAGATAATAAACTAGTTAATACAAAACCACATCCACTTAAAGGAAAAGTCAAGTAAAAAGGCATTTAATTATAAAACGGAAACATACAAAAACACACAAAAGATATCCTAATATTTATAAATAACCTAATACTAAACAGGAAAGAAATTAACAAAAGAAAAATTGTACCCCAAAGTATCCTAACCACAAAAATGCGCCCAACGCGGCATATAGCTGGGTTACGAGATGGCAACCCAGCACTAGTCTTTTTTTGGGACCAGCTTGGATTCAGCTTCAAAATATAAAAAAATAAGGAAAACAAAAAAAACATTCGTTACATAGTCTGTTACTACCCACACGCCTCACAAATCAACATCAGACAGACGAGGGTGTCGCGAGGCTTCTGTACCCATACGGGAAAATTCCTTGGATTTATACTGTTTCGTATCACAGGTACCTGTAGGGAGTATTTTAACAAGATCATTAAATTTTTAGCTTTTAAATTAAACTTGAAATCTAATAATCTAATTTAAAATAATTCTTAGAAAGAATTGGAATTCAGAAATGTTTACAAACATAAATTTTCTGGTATACTGGTAGAAGCCTTTCCAAGTACCTAATATGAAAATTAATTATCTCAGAGATTTTTATTGAAGTTTGTGAAGGTATTACTAACATTTTAAAATCCTTTAAAAATTAAAAGCTGATGGATATAAATGAGGTGAGGTCGAGTATATCAAAGTATGTGTTATTTATCTTTGTGTTTTCATGCTATCTGGGAATCTTGAAAAATACTATTAAAGGTATGTAGTGTAGCATTACATTTATTTAATATATGGTCATAACAGAGTCTGTCCTAGTTCATAGATTTATTTAGATTATATAACTGGAAGAACGTGTTCGCTGAATTATATGTCGAAAAACAATGGCGATGATGAGCTCACCACGTTTATATTCCCATGAGAGTTCATATATCGTTCATATATAAGACTATCTTCGGGGAACCTGAATTTATATATGTGTGTAATATCTGGTAAGTATCTGAAGATCAAATTTGCACCATCCTGTCATAAAAACAGACTAAACACTAAAACATACATAAATAACCATCCACTTCGCGAGACGGTGCCCAATAATCCCAAACGTTGACAAGTTGTATACAACTTGTTTACGTTTGCACAATCATAAACAAACCATCTCAAGTTGAAGGAATTATTTCAAAAGCTCAAGGCTTAGTCAAATACAATGTCTGGGGTGGTCTAAAGGCATTTTAACGGCCCCTTATTGTAGTCCCGTCACGATTGAGCGTCGCGTCAAACAAACTCAAATCAGGCTTAGAAAATTTAATATGTTTTAAATAAGTCACTACAGCAAATGCTAACTTGAGTCCTCCGCCGGTATCATAAGTTTGGTGTACAATAAAGATTTTTTTTATTATATTGTACTGTACTTCAAGGAATTGGGCTGACTGGGATAGGGTTTAGTAATCAACGAGGGACAATGCACAATACACCCCTACTCCCAGGCACCCCATCCTGATTTAGAATTAAAATCAGAGCGTCGCCTGACGTGTTTTGTTGACAGGAACTATTGTCTAAAATCTTGAATGGTAGGTACTGGGGGTTAATATGTTTTATATGCATGTATTTACAACAAAATAATACTATATAAGTAGTCTATATAAGTCTATATACTATATAAGTAATCCAGTCTCCGTAATACAAGCTATATTTAGTTGAGGCTGTGCTGTGCGAAATTTTCAACAATATATTTTTTTTAATGTTCGTATAGATACTTTTATCTTTAAGTATTATAATATTCTTTTTAGATATTAGATATTATTAATAATATATCAAGGATAGATAGATAATGCTTTATTGTACACCAAATTACTTAATACAGAACATACTTATAAAAGTATAATGGGCGGTCGTATCGCTAGTGAGCGATTTCTTCCAGACAGCATAAAGGTTTTAAATGAAGTGAAAGTGTTTATAAAACTTGGACATCTATTAGTTGAAGAAAATGCACGAATATTTGACAAAACTGTACGCTACCATTTTCAGGTGAGTCTTCCCAAATTTTTGACTTACTTTAAATTTGACGCCGCCGCAGCCAACTTCCCTAGATTCCGCCCACACAAGTTGTGAGAAGTATTCATAGTGATTAAGTCCAGTAACTTTCGACCTGCAGAAGCATGATAAGCCATTTTGTAGAATAACCGTCCAAATAAAATCATTTATCATCTTAATGCTTTATAACCACCATAAAAATAGATAAACACAAACATTAATTAGATAGGTATGTACACAGGCGAGCTAAGCCTAAACAGAGTTTTCGTTTAAATATCGTTTTGAAGACTTATTTGCTTAGGTTTTTCGCTAGCGTTTTCGCTATGTTTTATTTACCAAAAGGCTAGGTAAGCTAATTAAGAGTAAACTATATAATAACGGGTTATTCCCGATCGTCCCCACGCTTAGTCCCCGATGGGGACCAGCGGGAAGTTTTTGTAGCGGTGGTCCCCTCTAAAATAATATGACAACAAGCACTCATACGGACACAGCAGTTGCATTAATAGAAATAATTATATATCAGAAAGAAAGAAAGCTGAAACTTCGTGAACTAACAGTTATCTGTATAAGTTACATTAAAGAATAGTCCACTGAGCTTTACGCGGTGAAAAAGTGCTAAGTCGATGCGGAGAAATATGCCACACGCCCACGCGCATAACAATTCGCCGTGCCTATCAATAGTCCGGTGAGGACTTTTCCACCGCGAGAAACTCAGCGAACTATTGTTTTCATGTATTGGGTGTGTGAATATGACTCCGCCCTTTCTCAACAGATGTCGTTTTTAGTATTGTTTACGTGTACTAATAAATGACCATACTTGTATTCGATAGTACTGAATGTCAGCTATCTAACGCATTTTATGATATTTGGTTGAAGTGTAAGCAACAATTGTTTTCACCTTTTCGAAAATGTCGGTTTTTATTCCAAATAAACGTCATTTGCGGGAAGTGTTATTACATTATTTTATTGCGAAGAAAACTGCAGCGGAAACTTATCGTTTGCTTGTGGAGATTTATGGTGAGCATGCTCCGTCTAATACAACTTGCAAGGAATGGTTTCGACGATTTCAAAATAACGATTTTAGTACTGAGGATAAAGAACATGGAAAACCACCAAAAAAATTTGAAGATGCTGAATTGGAAGCATTATTGGCGGAAGATTCTTGCCAAACTCAATCAGAATTAGCTGCAGCATTAAATGTTGATCGTTCAACTGTTGCAAAGCGTTTACAAATGATGGGAATGATTCAAAAAGCCGGTTACTGGGTTCCACATGATTTAAAAGAAAGAGACATGGAACGTCGGAAAACCATTTGTGAAATGCTGCTTCAAAGACAGCAAAGAAAAGGATTTTTGCATCGGATAGTCACAGGAGACGAAAAATGGATACACTACGAAAATCCTAAACGCAAAAAAGCTTGGGTGAAACCAGGCGAACCAGGCCCATCACAGCCAAAAATAAATATTCACTGTGCCAAGGTCATGCTCTGTATTTGGTGGGATCAGAAAGGTATTGTATATTATGAGTTGCTCAAACCCTCTGAAACTATTAATGGAGAAGTTTACCGACGACAACTAATGCGTTTGAAGCGAGCCATAGAAGAAAAACGACCAGAATGGGTGAATAGACATAACAAATTAGTTCTTCAGCATGACAATGCCAAACCGCATACCGCAGAAGTCGTAAAAAGATATTTAGAGGGACAGGACTGGGAAGTGTTACCCCACCCGCCATATTCACCAGACATAGCTCCTTCGGATTACCACCTATTCCGGACGATGCAGACAGACCTTACTGGAGAAAAGTTTACTTCATGTGAAAGTATCAAAATTTGGATTGACAACTGGATAAGCTCAAAAGACCAGGACTTCTTCCAGCAAGGAATACGAAAACTACCTGAACGATGGGCGAAGGTTGTAGCTGCAGATGGAGCATACTTTCAATATTTTTTTTTTTAATTTTGTAAGCGAACAAATGTGTTTTATTTTGACGAAAAGGGGCGGAGTCATATTCACACACCTATTAATTCATACAAGTAACTATTACTTCACGAAGTTTCAGATTTCTTAGTACAGAGGGTGTATTCTGTGTGTGTACTCTTTACAGAATTAGAGACAAAAAGTTACGATGTTTAAATTGAGGCGTAGGAATTTTCACATATGAAAACCGACATTACTTATGAGACACCCTCTGTATTACTTTTATTAACGCATGTTTTTCGTGTGTTTAAGCGATAAGCTGACGTGCTTCCCTCCACCCTCAAGTCAGCTGACTATTTATTTCCGATTATTTACGTCATAAAAAAGTTCTAACAAACTTTTAGCTTTGAAGGGTCGGAAAGTTCTTTCCCATGAAGGGTTGGAAAGGGTTTAAAATCATGAGTATCATGTCCTAGGATATGGATGGATACTTACTCTCGAAACCGTGACAGAATAGACCTATTGATGCTGAGTAACTCCATATACCAGACGTCAACAAGAGACGTCGGAGTAAGTCCTGGAGATTCTCCATATATGGTAGCGATATTCTGCCCGACGGGGATGCCATCTAAAACAGTTTTTATAACCAAAGTGACGGGACGAGCTGAAGAACCAGCTGGTATTCAGTAGTTCCCTCAACCTATAACAATACGACTTAGATCCTCCCCAACCAAAGTATGAGAAGACCCAAGTGGCACCCCGTTGCGCCCGTCACCCGAAACGGGGATGTTACATCTCAAGCGCATGAAATTACACCGGCACCCAGACCCTTCCACCAGAACACAGCAATGCGAGAGCACCACTGCTTGGCAGCGGATTACCAGGTATGGTGGCAGTACTTCTCCGGACGAACTTAGCACAAGTTCTACTGCTAGATTTTATTAAAAATGCATCGGATTTTTATCTCTTTCCTTCAAATGGTTGGTGATATTTCCAAAAGAGAAAAATGTTCGTCCGAATTCTCAATAAAACTGGATTTGTGAGTTTTCAAACTGACAGTTCTACCATTTCATCACATTCGAGATTCACGCCTCTTTCCCCAAAGGGTTAGGCAGAATCGCAATGAGCCACTGTTCATTGGTAAACTCATCGCTGCCATTGTTGCCCCACAATACTTTCCTTTAATAAACAGCCACCACCAAACTATAATGATAATTACCAACAATTCCCGGCGACCCATAGATTATGAACAATTAATTTCCGTTCTGTGCAACTACCTTCTTTTATTAGTCTCCATAAAATAGGAAGATAAAGTAATCCAATACAGTACAATCACATAATAAAGATAAATGGAGTGATACGTTACTATCGCAACTCAAACTTTTACGTCTAAAACTATTTTATTAGATGAACACAACAACCCCATCCATCTTACAGGATCCATAACCTACTCAAGTGGAGTCCTGATAGTATTATATTATTAATGTATAAATTTCTTAAAGAAATAAATTTTAAATAAAAGTTTATACACTCATACCCTTACACTAGGATTTCCTGTGTTGCAGATGGCATGGACAACCATTCAAGACTCGAGAACTAGCTTCATGCTCAATACGCAAAGTGAATCGAACCCAGGACACATCGCTTCGAAGGCAGGGCTACCAACTAAGCCAAGGAGCCGTTGATATAAGTCTGATTATTACATATTTTTTTCTTTGTATAAATTTATTCTGTGATAGAGTTGTGAAAAATGTAATGTACTTGTTAATTACGATATGAATTTAATAACATATAGGCTATCAGCGTTAATTGCTTTATAAATTGTTCCGAAAATACTTCATCAAAATCACATTTATTTCGTTGTATTAGATTTTCTCCGGATGTACGTTTAATTAATTGAGAAAACAGTAGCTATAAATGTAATTGTATTAAATTTATCAGTTATGCGGAGAAAACGGTTAACAGTTACTTAAGGCGCTCCTTAGTTCTATACTATGGAGCACCTTAAGTAGTTTTGAGAGGGAGGTCGTCGTAAGTACCTCTGAGTGTTAAGCGAATCTGAGTGCAGCAGTTAGTCCTTTTTTGTTAATGTACCTAATACTTATAAACACCCTAGGTGAGAATTAAACCCACGACTAAGGAGCAAAAGGCAGAGCTACTACTAACTAAGCTGTGAGACCAATCAAAATGATACCAATAATGTAAAAGGAGTACCTACATTTGTACATAAATAAGTCTAAAAACAACTTACCTAGATCTCTACAAGAGTCTTCTATATCCGGCGAGCTATATTTTATACACTGGTTGGCCCATCTTTGAGCAAATGATGCCAACTCCTCGTTCCATTCCTTTGAAAAATTATTAATTATAATACTATTCAACACCTTTTTCTGGTAGAAATATGTAATAGTAGGTAGGTATAATATATAGTATTGTACTCAATAGTAATATTAACACAGTTTGCCTGGGAAACTATGAACAAATTAAGAATTCGACAAATAGCAAACGGGATATTATTACCTACTTGCGCATAGGATATTCGGAGAAAAATAGAGGTAAGTACTCGCGTAACTATTCTATGTAGTTTGAAGGTAAGCTGATATTAGTAGCGTTCGCAACATATTTTATGTCTTGGTTTCCGGAGATGTACTGCTTGTACTCATTACAAGTAGAACTCACCACACATGGTGTACGCCTCAAATAACATTCGAAACAGATTTGCATGTAAATGTACCGGTTCTAGAAATGTTACATGAATTTTTTGCCCTTGTTAGTTTTAAAATTTTCCGATATTTCTCCTATTGATGGTGTATTGTTGTTGCAGTTTGCTGAAACGATTGACAACGAGAATTCGAGTGAAAACGGGAGGTACGACGGGAATTTACGGAGAAAATTAGGAAAAATGTGAAAGTATTACGAATTTTAGTCTAAAATGTATGAATTTGAAGGTTTTCTTTCGGTGAAATATGTTTTCCGCATAGTCCGCGATGCTGTGCTTCAAACCGATTATGAAAAAAAGTACACCGAACGAAAACGCAGGAAAAAATTAAATGCAATCAAAATTAAACTTTTTGTAAAAAAATTAAGGGAAATACCTAAGAAAATTTTGTTTTCAGATGGAAAGTCCTAGCAAAAAAACACAGTGGTACAAAAACTAAATTGTCTATTTGTTTATGGTCCTGGTGAATGCTTTTATGCGCTTGCAGATCGAACTTAAACAGTCCTATAGGCTCAGGAACCTACGTTTTAAAGTTGCTTTGAAGATATAACACGACTGCCTTCATTATTGCTGTAGCGTGTGCTATTTTATTATTGTATATTTAAACAAAATATAGTTAAAGACAAACTGTGAAGGTCTGAGTGGCGGTGCGGCAGGACGAACAATGCTCGCGCGCTGCATGCAAGTAGGTATACCTAACGCAGTAGATACACGCGGGGCGCGTAAATTAGGGTGCAAGAGCATCGCGCGAATAGATCGCAATACGTAATCCACGTACGAGCCTTTGCGGGCATTCGCCAGACGTGTACACACCCTACCACACAATGCTTCTCACCAGCTTCATCATATCCGCAGATGACGGCAATGATTTGATTTCTCCCGACGCAACTTTATTTCTCCTTTGATTTAGTTTATCCAATATCTCCTTCTTGGCGGCATCAGTTTTGATAGTTTCATTGAAGTCTAAACAACGTTTGGCGGGTTCTGGTAACTGAAATAGAAAATGGATCACTCCTCTCATTAACATAGATAATATAGATAGAAATGTAATCTTACGTCTTCCTCACTGATGGTGCAGCTGTTGGTATACCTACGCGTAACTTTTAACAGCAGCGAGTCAACATACTGATAGTGCTCCGAAATTATCACCAATTATTTGAATGCGCTTTCGTATTTGTGATATTGATGGTCACCATAGTGATAAGTAGGTACAGCCTATCAAATTAAAAAATAAATCATTCAAATCTGTCCACAATTAGCGAAGAACTTGCATAACAAAACGCCATAATATACCTACAGTTAAATTTAGAATGTCGTCTTTTTTTAAATGGTTTAAACAGTATTCCATCAGTAATCTAGTTTTCAAAGTAGTACCTACGTTCAGTTTGGGGCTAGGTGACGCTGTTTGAAATGTCCAATTTATTTATATTTACAGAGGATCAGACATCCGAAATGGCACAGATTAGAAAATCTAAGAGTCAAAATACCCAAGTACTACGTACAAGTTAATGTGGTTGAACCAAACGAGGCAACACTCTCAATTACGTATTTAATAATTAGGTAGAGTTAAGAATTGCTTTAGGTATGTTGCGGTAGTATTACATACCAAACGTAAGTTAGTCAATAGTAGATATTTTGATGAATTTACCAATGCAACACGATACGACTTATTACGTCTCCCCGTCCTCCCTTTCACTAGGCAGTAGGTACCTAAATCGTATTGCGGCTGTTAAGGGCGGACGTGACGACATAGCATTAGGCCGTCATCACGTTCCGTTACTTCCGTCACTTAAAAAGGTAACAAATAATAGATACCAACAAGTAAACTCACCGGAAACTTACAGAGGATGTGTTCCTTAGTATTCCTACAGTAAGTAAAACTACAATAATCCCTTGAACTACATTCTGAAACATGTAGCAAGCTTGATACTACAACAAAAAACACGGTATGCTTGTTCGTTGATGACATTACAATTTTCAAACTTAGATATGTAAAAGCAAATTTTCAAGTAGGTAAGGTAATGGATGCATCGATGCACTGAACTTGCATAAATCTAGGTGGCTGAAAGGGGTAAGTAGGTATGTCCTGACAGATCCCTATTTTCGATCACGATAATGTTCAACCTATCTATACCTAATATAATTATTATTGTTTTATTTTTTTTTTTCCAAAATTTCAATTACCTAGGAGGTAGGTACTTCCTAAAAAATAAAAAAATAAATCATCCAAATCAATACACAATTAAAGAAAGAATCACATATCAAGCATACAAAAAATATATACCTACACTGCTGAATACCTACTCTTTTACTTGAAATCGACAGCGGATCTACTTACTATGATTCGGGCTTACAAACCGAGAGATCCGTATCACTGATTGTGTTTATAATTATTTGCAAAGCTTTACGCCACAATTGAGTTTTAAGCACAAATCATCAAATCATATTAGCGACATATAGGCCCCAGCAATGATATGCAGTGCATGGTCGAGAATGTGTGTAGCCCCATTTAATTAAATTGAAATAGTATCTATTGAAATTTTATAATATTGTAGAATTAAAGTTTTTTTTTTAGATAACGGTAGCGAGCTGGAGGCCCACTTGATTTTAAGTGACGAACCGAATTTTTTCTTATTATTATCTTCATTTGCCATTTATTAAGTTATGCCATACAACAAAATAATAGTTTGTCTTCGAGCGATTATCGCCTCTGTGTGATCTAACTGAACGCATTTATAAATGAATAAACTGTCAAACTTCAAAGTGTCACTTAGTCAATCAACGTCAATATGTCATTAGCTGAGAGTTGAGTTGCTTTGCTTCTATACCATAGAGCAGCATTGTAATTAATCAGTAATCACTTACGTATCTACTTCAACTTTGTCGGGCCGGTACCTAACTTGCTTCAGGCCCGCGAACTAAAGAAACTACTATTTGCCATTTTGATAACCTTTGGGTCTATTTATCAGATTTTTCTTCAGTCTTTTCTAAATATCTACGCAATTCTTAACCACTATGAGTCGTAATTTGCGGGCACTTATTGGACCTTCGATTTTGAATGCGGATTTGTCAATATTACTCGAAGAATCACAGAAGCTCCTCGATAATGGTGCCGATTATTTACATCTAGATGTCATGGATGGGCACTTTGTCCCAAACTTGACCTTTGGTCATCCGGTGGTAAAATGCCTTCGGTCCAAAATAAAGAGCGCATTTTTTGAGACACACATGATGGTATCTAACCCTGAACAGGTACTATATCAGCCCTAACTCTATACAACTTGTATCATAAATTATTTCCATACAATTTCTTATTTTTTTATAATTTCCAGTGGATTGTGCCTATGGCAGAAGCTGGAGTTGATCAATACACATTCCACATAGAGCCAGTGACCAATGTAGAAGAAGTCTGTAGAAAAATAAAGGAAAATGGCATGAAGGTAACTTATAATAATTACTAATCACAATACTTACACCATACTCCTGCATTGAGCTATGTGAATGCTGTAATATGAGTGACATAGCACAGAACTGTCAAGGTCAACTGGCATTACAGGTTTGTAGTTAAAATAATCCTACACCTGTCTCAGCTGTTATGCTAAGTGTCAAGGCTCCATGTAACATACATGCATGCACAGAACAATCTTCTCACCTATCACAATGACATAAATTGTGCTTCTTGTCCCTTCTTTAAATTAGCTAAGTTGGTTAGGGACAACTTTAGTTGTATTGATTTTTCTAGGGGGGGGGGATGTGACCATTTAACATCAGGTGGGCCATCAGCTTGTCCCGTCACTTCTGTAACTGAACAGATTTTATATAAAATGCCTAGATAGAAGTGCATAGACAATGTATAGGACTAAAAATTACACCCTAACCTTATTATTACTACTATGTTTTATATACTAACATTTCAGGTAGGAGTTGCAATCAAACCGGGGACTCCTGTTTTAGAAGTAGAAAAATACATTAGTTTATCCGATATGGTTCTAATTATGACTGTGGAACCAGGATTTGGTGGACAGAAGTTCATGACAGATCAAATGTCAAAGGTGAAATATCTAAGAGAAAATTATCCAGAATTGAATATTGAAGTGGATGGGGGAGTAGGACCATCAACTATTGATTGCTGTGCACAGGTAAATTGTAATCAATTCCATTATTAAAAACCTTTATTCCCTATGACAATTTTTCAAGATTCACATAAAAGTAATAATGTAAAAACACTTCTCATTCAATTTGGAGTTCTATTCTATGAATTTAGAGAATTATCATGGTCTGATCTTACGTTTTTTGGACAAGCCAGGTCTTGAACACCCGAGGGAATTCCTCTACAGCAAAATGTATAAACTCATGGAAATTATGTCCAAATGACTTCAAATAAGTCTTGTGTATGGATTTTTTTTTTGACCAATTGGACAATCGCCGACTATGAAAGTGGCCGAATGGCGAATGATATCTAATTCTTACCTACTAATAATAATTATTCTATTTTTCAGGCTGGTGCCAACATGATAGTTTCTGGGACAGCTATTATTGGATCCACAGATCAAGCAGCTACTATCAAATTACTGCGCAACACAGTACAAGACTCTATCAACAAATTATAGAATTAATTAATAATATTGTTACATTCCTATAGAAAGGTTATTGGATAAGGAAAAGTGGGCTTCCAAGATGTATTTTTGTAGATATTTACAAAATAAACATTTGTCTTAATAATATTTTTAATCAAACTTACTAAGATCTAATTTGGGTTCAATTGGTGTATCTGATGGCTCAGAAGTTGGGAAAGTCGAGCTGCTGGCAATGCCAGTGTCTTTGAAAACCATAGGTTCATTATTAGCTTTCAGCTTACTCCTTAGCCCTGTTAAAGCTACTAGTATAGCCTCTTCAGTCCTGATTGTTCTAGATCCTTGATTCGGGAGAACATTTAAGTATTGATTGAAAAGTAAGCTAGCATCATCAACATTTAGCTCATCACTTTCCAAAGCACTCTCAATTCCATGCAAGCCACCAAATACAATTAGGGCATGATTGTATTTTAATTGTTTTTCTGGTATTTCATCGATGGATGTTCCTTTGTCAGAAGTGCCAATAGTTAGGTCATATCTGGAAATTAAAAAATATAAATATAATAAACATAAAACCTCTTCAAAGTTATCAATGGGATTTAGAGAAAAATAAAAAAAAAGAAATGGATTAAAAAATAAAAAATAAATAAATTGATTATTACAAATTTCAAACAGCATGAAATCATGAATACCTGATCTAAGGCATCATTGGGCTAAATTTATTCCCTATTTGATCATCTCTGCTAATAGAATGCAAAGGACAAGGACCAAATAAAAAGAAGCAACTATATGAAATTCTTACTAATGGTTTGGTGTATTCAGTTTTGACAGTTGCTACAATTGGATCAAAGCTATTAAATGGATTGGAATGTCAAACAAACTATAATAATAAAACATACCCATCTTTGTAAGGGCTTTGTGTAAACACCTGGCTCAAGTTATTAGCCACTCTCACAGTATATCCCCAGTATACTCCAGTTTCAGCTCTTGGTGTTGTGAGGCTGACAATCTTCCCCTTAATCTTTTTGCCACCCTCTGGTGATGGCAACATTCTCACTGTGACGCGGATCCCTGGATTTAGCAATTTGTCTGTTGAGACATCCTGTAATAAGCCTACATTGACTTGTGAACCTTTTCCAGGTTTTACCTTTTTATTCATTGTTATACCTTCTCTGAAATAAAAATATCTGAATAAATTTGACATAGTTACTAATAAACAAAATTATAATGAGTTAGTGAATGTCTTACCGGAACTTAAAATCATTAGACTGCCTCAAATGGTGTGGCGCATCCAAAGGGTTTAGAAGACCAGCAAATTCAAGATCTTTGTGTATTGGAAAGAAATGCTTCCGCAAGTACTGTGGGCACTCTAAATATTGCAAAATTCGCGCTAACTGCACGCAACTCTTACGCGCTATTCTAACACCATCTAAGTCTTCCATTTTCGACTTTTTGGTGTCTAGTTTATCTCCAACATCATCATATACTATCACTTCGTCTACACAGAAAACACAGGCAGCCCTCGCTATTTGCCCCGCTAAATATGTGCGCAGTTCTGCAGATTGAGCATTCTCTAGAATAGATCCCGGTACAGCTATACTGACTGTGGATATTTCTGCATACTTTTTTTCTCGTTCAACCTCTTCTTTGACTTTCTCCTCGTCTTCTCTTTCGAGAGCAACACGCTTCTCACGTTTTACGATTTTCTCCTCATTCCGCTGCCGTTTTAACGCTTTCCTTTCTTGGTTTATTTCCCTCCAACTTTTGCCCGCTGGCTTGGGCGTAGGCTGGGAAGACATTTCTTACAACGACAACAAGAAATTAACAAAATTTATTAAAATAAATGTTTACTCAACACAATCCAATCACATGTGGTGCAAATGGAATGGAATGGATTTTGGTTTGGTTCGGCATATTCGATGATAAATTGCTTGGCACGACCATGATGTGATTGGTTGTCATTAATTAACTGACCAATCACAACGCGCGGATAGTCATTCATAAGTAAAACGAATATCGGACGACGAATGAAACGCACCAAGAATAACAATCAGTGCCTCACAGACGTCTGTCATCTGTCAGTCAGGACTGTGCTGCCAGATGTGATATTTCCTCCAAACCATAACCGATAGTAAAACCTGAAAATAATTATTAAAAAAGAACAGAAAAATAACACAACCCATACCGGTATAAGGGTGTAGGTGCCCGTGAAATCACATGTGCTTGAGACGTATTATCTCCATCTCAGGCGATGGGGGCAACGGAATGCGTCATGGGTCTTCTCATACTCCAGCCGGGGAGTATGAGAAGACCCAAGACGCATGATCTGTATTTATAGACGGAGGTAACTACTTAACATCAGGTAAGTTCACTTATCTTCAGCTAGTTCTGTGACTTCAGTTACAACATAAAAAATACACTGCAATTATTGAGTTGTATTCACTCCGAAAATTAAAGATTAGAAGAGACCCTCATAGAGATCATAACTATGGTACAGGGTAGTGGGCCTACTCGTCAGCTTTAAAAATATTTTCCCTAATATAATACGACATCTAGAAAGAGATAAAAGAAGTCGGTCCAATGCCAATTTCAACCAATCTGTATTTAGTGAATAGCAACCCAAGGGCAGGAATAATTCCTATATAGTGCCATCTATGCTTGCGATAATAATCTAGCTCGTAATAAACTTCTTATAAAAGCGCCGTCTCTACCAGTTAACAGATAGTTGACAAATGATTCCCTAGATGGCAGCTCTTTTTTTTCATTTTGTGTTAAATGTATTAATAGTCATAACGGTAATAGTTTCATCCTTGTAGGAACTATTTATTATAAATCGAGACAATTATAATAATTAAGATTAGTATAGAGGAACATATATTAAGTTTATATACATATATTAGACTTTGATGCAAAAATCGTTTTTAGAGATCCCATAACATAAAAATTTTTGGTCCTCATTGGTTATTCATTGTTTTTTTTATCCAAACCTCTAAAATACCAAACAGGTGACCACGCTCTCTATCTCAGCTTACAAAAATATTATTTCTTTTACTTCGTAATCATGCCTGAGAACAGGTATGGATAAAATAGGATCACCTTTTGATCCCTTTCTTGATTTGAATGATCCCTAGTCGACCCGATTCCAATTGCAAAAGAAATGGATACCGTGTAAGGCAACAACACGGTTCACATATTACCTGACGGTGTGGTCCAAAATGCATATAATACCGAGGCCGACTAGATTAATAGGCGTTATTAAAATAAATAAATTAAAGACAAGAATCATTTAACATACAGTTTTAATAAGTACTGAAAATACTAATTGCATAGTATTATTAACAATACTACGTGTTACATTGCTTCGCTTCAGTGTGATTTTTCATTGTGCACTTGCTACTATTTACCTTCGCTATACTCCACCTATGTCTACTTCATTAGGTAGCCTGCCTCTACAATAGGTACATATATTATGAACGTTTCTACGCCGCATACAAAGTAGGTAGTCATGTAAATCCTGCTGCGAGTAACATGAAATTAGTTAGGCCATGAAATTAAACAGAAAAAGTACTTTTAACATACAGTAAGTAGTAATAGACATAATATTGTGTAGAAAATAGGGTGGACCAAGATATTTAATACCAAGATACTTACATACTAATTTATGGACCTTATATGGATTTATATGGATCTATGATGTTTTGCTGTTGACATTATTTAATATGTGGAGAGAGAAAATTCATCCCTTCAAAGTTGTGTCTAGTCGTGAATTCTTTTTTTAGTTGTGTATGGCGATTTGGAGCGCAGCGCATTCCATGTTAATAACTGTACGCGATATATAACTTCTTAAAATAAGTATTCCCGAATGTACGATGATCTAGAACTGGAATTATTTTATGTGATAGGTTTATATTATTGTAATTGCTATTCACGAAATGCCCATTGAATCTTGTCATTGTTGGGGAACTTCACGGATCTGTTTCCAAAATGCCCACCTTACATTGTAGCATTTGTCTACGACGTAGCCTGGATATGTCCATGTTTGTCTTGGTTCTATCCATGTTTATTTGACACCCATTGTTATCATACAGATGATTAATCTTGGTGGCAACTTTGGTTTTAAAATGGAGTCAGATAATTTCAGATGTTTGAGACACTGTGCTACGAGAAGAATGCCTACGGAAACTCTTTTTCTTAGTAAACTGCGGCTTTGAATACCACGAAGGAGGGCTTACGACGCTCTCTTCAAAACTCTTCATGCTACTTGTGACGCTTTTTACTGAGTTCTGACGTTCCGCCACCTTAGAAGACACAGTTTTTATGTTTTGCTCTCGAGGCAAGGTGTCTTTCTGATATGGAATGTCTTTCATCTCAACAATCTCAACTTCTGTATCACTCAAATCTCTACTTGGTCGATGAATTCTGCTCGCATCTGTAGTATAACCAATCGTTTTCAGGGTTCCATCCTTCCTCCTGGTAGTATCTTTGAACATAACCCTTTTAAACTCCTTACGAAATTTAGGATGAGTGATGATATAAATAAAAGGATTGATACATGCAGCGGTTTTGCAAAATAATGCGGGGATTATTGACGTGGTTGGTGTGATCAATTCCTTCTGGCCAAATATTCCGAGAAGAGCAACCACGGCATATGGCGTCCAAGACACGAAGAATAGCACTATAACGACCATGACTAGAAAGGCTAATTTGATTTCAGCTTTGCGTTTGGTTCTCTCCTTCACATGTCGAGAGGAGAGTCGCTGTTCCTGGTTTTTAGTGGTCATGTTTCTGTTGCAGACGACAACTTTGAAGATGCTGATGTAACAAAAGCTGATTGTGCAAAAGGGTGCGAGCCACGCTGCGCAAAAGAAAACGAAGATGAAATACCGCGGCGAAAGTTCATCGGTGAGATAATCGAAGCTGCAACTTGTTAGGTATCCTTCTGGGACGTAGTGGCCGTAACCGATATCGAGGGCTGGTATTATGGAAAATGCCCCGGCATAAAGCCAGGAAGCGATTGCCATTAAGCGGGCTCTTATTGCAGTTAGGGCTCGCAAGGGTTCTAAAGGACGAACTACGGCCCAGTATCGGTCCAAAGCAATCGCTGATATTGTAGCGATTGATGTGGTACCGGTCAGGCCGCCCAGAAAACCGTAGACAACGCAACCTGGAACGAAAAAGACAAAACTGAGACACTTGGTTCGTTTTTATGACATAGAATTTTTATGGAACGATCTTATAACGTTAAAATATTAACGTACTATATAGAATGTAAAGGTTAAAGTAAAGGAGAAAAGGAATTATGGTTAGTTCTATTGGAATTAACATCTCTTTTACTCGTGAAGCAGAACGAGGTAGATTTAATTTGAACCATTCAAATATTGTAAGAAAATTATTTCTTTTATACAAAAGGGATGGATGTACCTACTGTTTTTGACTTTTTTATTTTTTCCTCTGCTCTCAAAATGATTGGAAGTTTGAATAAAACTATTTTTTCTTTTGTTTGTAATGTAGCTTTGCGTATACTAACCTGTTTTTCCAAGTGCCGGTCCCAAGTTGAAAGAGTTGAAGACAAACACGGGGGTTTTCGCCAGCATCAAAAAGTCGCTGAGTGCCAGGTTCGCCACCAAAATATTTCCAGGAGTGCGAAGTGTACGACATCTGTAGTAAGGAAATTAACAAATTAATCAGTAATAATTAGTTTTTTTACTAATATATTCTTTGAATCACGCTACATTGATTGCATTTCATTTTACAGGAATAGCTATCACACAAAACTGCTTCAATCCCAAAAATCCTCTGTCCGCGTTCTGTCTTGTAAATTGCTCTAGACCGTTATCTATTGGAAACAACCTGTATAAAACTGTCTACATAAAAGAATATTGTGTACCTAGTTGTTATCTTGAATGTGCTTGAATGTCTCAGTCTCGGCGGGCAAGCATTTATTGGCCGCCAGCAACCTTTTTGATCTAGCATTTGATAGCAAAAATAATATGGTAGGTAAAGATAAAACAATGTTAATAATATTTATTCTCTTCTATCATGTTATACTTAGATCTATTGATTACCCGATTCAGCCAGATTCGCAGATAGGACAAAACGATAAGAATAAGTCGATTGCTTTTCGCATTATAATAAATCTATCTTTAAGTTGGTACTAAATTTTGTCTTAACCACCATTTCCACCGTATGTGGTAGATATTGTCATTCTATCATTGCATATGACAACTCTGTGGCTTAGTAACACCTTAGTGGCTTAGTTGGTTGTTAGCTCTGCTTTCGAAGCGAGGGGTCCCGGGTTCGATTTCCGGCCGGGGCACACTGCGTGGTGGAGCATGAAGCTTGTTCTCGGGTCCTGAGTGTTTGTCTTGTGTTTCTGTGTCTGTCCATGCTATCTGCGACACAGGGAATCCTAGTGCGGAGGTATGAGTGTTTAAACGTTTATTTATTTAATCAATGTGATGGGTGCTACGCGATACGACTAAGATTTTCTCATACTTCAGTACGAGAAGATCGGAGTCGTAAAGCTGTCTATGGGAGGAAGTAGACTCGTCCCGTCACATAAAAAAAAAAACAAGGCTGAGTTACATAAACAATAAAAAAATTGGACGATTGATTGCTTTTCGTATTGCTGGTACGGTCAAATCCAGGGTAAAACGTGCAGAACCTCAATTACATTTACCCATTATACCCAACTTATAGAATGTATATACTATATTTTCTAAAACCAAGACAAAAGATTTCATATTTGTGATCCTCAGATAAGGATGACAGAGCGAAGCTTTTTAATCTGCCAATAATAACGGTTGTACAGAAGACCCTTCGAGGTTGAGGGATTGCGGGTATACATTTATTGTATGAGTATCAAACAGCCTGTGAAAGGATTATTAACTTGGAACTTATAAAAGAAATAATAATGAAAAAAAAAAAATACTTGTGACATTACACTAGACACGAGCGAGCTAGCGACTCTACTCTAGGTAAAATTGAATAACCTGTTTCTCATATATCCTGCTTACGACACACATTAAATAGGTACTATTGTCGTAGCAGTATAAATCATTTTCAGACAATAAATGTTTTTAATTTCTTTAAAATCCAACATATCTTGAACAAATTTAATACGTTTCTTTGCACAGATGCTAACATAAATTACAAACAATGTAAATGCACATGTATGAGATACTTCAGTTATCACTTAACTCACTTTAAGAGCACATGACGACACCAAAATAATAAAATGTTTAAAAAGATTGTATTTTTGGTGTTACTTGTTGCTCTGGCTACTGATGTACGCTCGAAAGAGCACAAGCACAAACATTCTAAATCTGACACGACTCGAGATATGTCTATCAATGTCATAGATGAGAACACTGAAACTAAGACAGCAGGTGATTCAATCAATTTTGAAAAATCTTCACTTAGCGGCCCTGGCAGCTTGGATAAAGATCAATCAGAGACGATTAAAACTAAAGATGAGATAGTAAAAGAAGCAGGTAAGTTTGTAAAGTATTTATTTTTCTATTGAGACCACGGATAATTCCATTTTTTTAAAATGCAATCCAATCGGGACGTTTGTTCTAAACACATTAATAAAAGTTCTAATTTTTACGAGTCAATTTGAATTGCTGAAAATATAGGTAATTTAGTGTACCACGACACATGTGCCTGAAATGGGCTACTTTCTATAAGTACCTTCATAAACAATTACACTTTAACCTTATAGGTTAAACTAGTTAACCTTATAGGTTAAAAGTGTAATCAGTAGATATTTGTGGAATCAACTTTTATCGCGAGTAGGTATGCCGCGCTTTCGATGAATTAGTAGTAGTAATTAGCGGCAGTAGTGCACTCCCATTGCTGTGTTCCGGTGGAACGGTGTGGGTACCGATGAAATCACAGGCTCATAAGACGATACAACCCTCCCTCGGTCAACGGACACAACGAGATGTGACTTGGGTCTTTTCATACTTGGGTTGGGTAGGACCCGAGTCGTAATTCTTTTGTTATGGGCGGAGGTAACCACTTAACAAAAATCACTAAAAAGAAAACCTTTTAATTTCAGAAGAAGAAATTACTGCTTGGATAAACAACTTGAACTGTTTCAAAGTCGCTATGGGAGCAATGAAATGTTATATGGTAAAGCAAGTCAGCAATGAATACCAAAAAAATCCTAATAGAAATCCAATTAAGATGAAACAAACCATAACGAAATTTGTCAAAAAACTCCAAGACCTCGATAAAGTGGATGACGAGCTTGAGAAACTAATTCATAAGTACGGGGGTTACCTATATGGCCGATGATGCAGGGGCGACGGTGCAGGAAAAAAAGTACCTAAGTCTGTTTATTATTAATAACATTTCATAAATTATATTACACAAAGATCTTGAAATCTATTATGCTTATAAAGTGGCAAATAAATAATCAATCAATTACATATTCTACTGCTGTACTATAAAAAACCTCACTATTAAGAACACATAAATTTAAAATAACCAACAATTAAAATGATGACAATTATTCCGCCGCTCTCTTTTTATTCCGCTTACTCATTTTTATTTCTGTCAGCCCAATCACGATGGAATGAAATTTGTCAAATAAATTGGGGAGAAAATTTTAAGTGAGTCCTATTTTAGAAATTTTTTTGGAAGGTCGATTATGAAATTCTCATTATTCTCAATTCTAAAGACCTGCGAGCCATACAATGTTTCGCCGGGATCGGTTAGCAAAGGAAACGTTTTGCGTATTTCAGAGGTATTTTTATTTCATACTACCATAAGTTTTTTGCTTAGTTATATTACTTAGTTGCCGTTCAATAGTCAATTGCCAGAAGACGTCATCGTTATCCATCTAAAAAATCGATTTACACAGAAAAAGTTATCGGCTATAAGCATTTTGCGTATAAGTCTTTCTAATCGGCCCTTAGATTATTTTCGATGTACTCTTTCAATCTATTTGTAACGTTTTATTTTCAGCGAACTAGTTCGAACTAGACGGGAAACTAAATTGATCGTTCCCAGTGGCAAACGACTTTGCCCAATACTACAAAACATAGGTTTGGAAACAAACAATGTGTACGCAGTCATACGTGTGTATTAACCTACCAAATTATGTCCGTTCGCAAACTCTCTTACGGCCGCGGGTTTTCGTTAGCGCGATGCTGGCTTGAAAACCGCAACGTCAAGCTATCTAGTAATGTTTTGGAACACTAATTTACATTGAATCAAATGCAACCTTATTCTAGTTATACAGGCTTATATATTAATGTAAAATGCAATTGGTTGTAAGCGACCCTCGTAGCGGGGGATGAATCGTGCTCAGCCACTTTTTTCATTATCACTTCGCAGATTTTGAACCTATTTTAATAATTAATATTTTGAATACGACGACTGTACTTATTTATCGTGGTGGTATCACATCGTATTATCGTAACAAAGTATAAAATCTCTTCATAATGTACTTTTATCTTAAGTGGGTAGCGGGTAGAACTTTTACCGTTTTTAATTTTGTTAGAGAAAAAAAGTTTCCACGAAGTTTTGAATTCGTGAACTTTAATTTTTCATCTTTATTTTTGAATACTCCCGGAGGCAGCCAACCGCTTCGGGGATTACTTGGTCACATATTTGAGGTCAGAAGCTATTAGGGCGCAATGAAATAGGGAATAGGTACTAAACGACTATAAGTGCACAAAAATAATCTAATAATCCCTTGTATGAAAGCTATTGTAGTTGGCTTTTTTAGAAATAGTAGTTTGATCTTTTGTCAAACATCTAAGGCTTTTTCTACTATTTGCACCGCAATAGTAAATTAATCATACAGTACTGTTAATCGTATATTACTTATTATTATTGAAGCACCAAAAAAGCTCTTTTAGATTTTGACTTGGCAACTAAATTTATCGAACTAGAGTAACCGAATATTTATCGAATAATGTATTAATTTAAATACCTACCTACCTACATTTCTTTCCTTTATCAAAATGTTCTGACAGTATATCTTATTATTATTCCAGGCAACAAAAAGTTACAGAAATAGTGAATATGTCTTATGTCTCAAAGGCATGGCCTAGCACAATGGAGTTGCTTATTGCGTCCTTTGCGTGCAAGTACTAGCTTTCTAGTCTTGTATTGATTCAACGGCTAAGCCATTTATATGCTCGGTTGCGCGGCGAGAGATGGCGAAATTCAATGTCTCCTATCCTATAAGCCATCCACATAGATATATATTATAAAAACGTCAAAAGAACTTATTATATTCATTTGAATTGAACGAATAGTATTACTATTTTTTCAATCATGTAATAAAATATTCATTGTCAACTTTTATTGGTCCACTGCAAAACATAGGCAGAAGGCAGGCCCCTAGAAAGCGCCACTGAGCTAATATAACATTCGCATTATGTATATGTAAATATTTGACCCTGCCTAGTTGATTATGTACCA
The DNA here is from genome assembly GCA_921293045.1 of Aplocera efformata. NCBI lineage: Eukaryota > Metazoa > Arthropoda > Insecta > Lepidoptera > Geometridae > Aplocera > Aplocera efformata. The sequence goes on from OV121045.1 coordinate 7,393,509, forward strand.
CGTTACTTGTACTTGTTTCACGATTCAATGAAAATCGAGCAAACGCGATATTGATAAAACCTAGACTGAGCAAAGCGCGTGACGTTATTAGAGTACTATAAATATCCTAGTATATCTGTCTTGAACTTACTAAAAACATTTTTGCTCCTTTTCTTCACGCGTTTCACAAATACGCGTATAAAGCGGATTTTTAGAAGGAATTCAATTGCGCCGTAGATAAATTGACTTAAGCGGACTAGCAATATATGTAAGCAATTTATTGAGTACGTAATTTAGACAAAATTCGTATTTTTAAAATATATAGGCAAATTGATACCTTTGTATCCTAAATAAATTACAGACATGAATGAGATTTTCGATTGAATAATTCAAAGTTAAAGATCATTAATGCCATTGAATTCTTAAAAAAGAAGGTAAAAACTTAGCATTTTAAAATAAATATGCCTACAAGATTATGAGTTTATATTATTAAGTTTAGGGCTTGTTCAAATCCTATCCGACCCTCCATGGGGGAGAACAAGCAACCCCTATTAGAAGGATTTTTCTTTTCGCGAACATGTGTAAAGGAGATTTACAATGTAAGTACCTAAATCTAAATTACACTTTCTTTATTACCTTTGGTGTATTAAACAGATTTCACAAAATATTTTGCTGGTCGTGGACCAGACTGTCAATAGACCGCGGAAAAAATAATAATATATATAAATTACGTGTCACGATGTTTGTCCGCAATGGACTCCTAAACTACTAAACCGATTTTAATCAAATTTGTACACCGTGTGCAGATTGATCCAACTTGAAAGATAGGATAGCCCACATCTCTATTTATGATCGCAATATTATTTTATTGCAAATAATAATATCATATGACAAAAACGTTAGCCACAGCAACGCGTGGCCGTGTCAGCTAGTATTATATATTGTATTATGTTATTTATATCTTTGTATCGAAAGATTGGTATCATTCTCAGGAAGCTTGTTATAAAAGCGTATGCTTTTTCCCATAAAATATATAATTTATTAATTAATGTGTACAATAGAGTAAAGCGTTCTCAAAACAGTGATGGTAGAATATGGTGTGCCAGCATATCGTAGAAACACTCGAAGACATTGAAGAAATCTACACATTCGGATTGTAGGATTTCTTGCAGTAATATAGGAATCATTTGAGACTGATACGGATACGGATACGGATACGAATACTTCATTTACTATATATTATAAATATTTAGTGTATTTCGGATGAACATCCATAAACTTTTAAATTTAGGTACCTATAAAAGTTTACTAGCCAGAGATTTAATTAATGACCGAAGTTAAGTATTTATAAGTACAGCAACGGAATTTATGTTTAATAACTTTCTACATAAATAACATAAAATAAATTAAATGAATTAAGACAATCTAATAAAATAAAATTAAAAAATCTACGAGTTTTAAGTTGCGAATTAAGAAGTACAATTACAATTTACACTTATAATTTACATTAAAAAAAAAAAACAATTGTATAAATATAAAATAAAGTGTAAATTGTAAGTTTAGAACTTATATTAAAACTCTAGAGTTTAAAATATCAAACTGAAACAATGATTAAAATGGAATTCAGCTGCATTCTGAACAAATTTCTACCGATTTCCACTAAATATGGCTTCACTCGGTTTTCATTTCTCACTTGTTCCACAATAGCGAAGACGCGGGAAGTTCAGTAGTTTTGTTAATATGAAAATGATTTTTCTAAAAGCCGCTTAAATCATTCTATAGATACTTATAATCATTCTATAGGCATAATCGGAATCAAGTTAGCTGCATTAAGTGCATCCTACTAATATTATAAACGCGAAAGTTTGTAAGTATGGATGGATGTTTGTTACTCTTTCACGTAAAAACTACTGAATAAATTTTAATTAAACTTTACAATAATATAGCAGCTTATACATATATAGGAAAAAAAATACTCAAAATACTAATCCTGCGCAGACGAAGTCGCGGGCACCAGCTAATATTATATAAGGCGATAGTTTGTATGTATCTCTCTCTCGCTCTCTCTCTGTATGTGTATGCATGTTTGTTACTCCCCCTGTTATCCTGGTACCAAGTACCAGGATATGTTAAATCCTGGACTAACGCAAAACCGCGGGTAATACCGCGGGGCACAGCTAGTGTAATAAAAGCAACTCTTGTGACACGCAATGTGCGCAAAAATATGTTTACATAATATGTGCATGTCAATTTTTACGTATCCAAACGGTACTTGTAAGCAAATATATCATAAAAACAATTTGACATTAAAAGGAAGAAATAAGTTTGAGTTATACACTATTATAACCCTGTACTTATCGATGATCAGTGTTGTTTTTTGGCTGTTATCCTCGTTCTTTGATCTACTTAATTTAAAAGAAAAAGTACATTATTTCCGAGATTGAAAGGGACTCTATTTTAACCCTTCGAGGCCCTGTTTCACCCCAGTTCTTACAAGGTTCAATCTCTTTAAGTGCGCAGCCTTGACAAAATCGATTAAGGATGTCTTAAACTTTTAAAGCAACGTCTTGATATGGGCCTACATCTATCTGAAAACCAGACTACTAAACCACGTATTGAGGATTCAGAAGGTTTTTTTTATACGCCACTATTTATAGTACCTTATTCATGGGTATTTTCAAACGAACGTTTAGGGCTCAAGACTTGGAGGTTAGCAGTGACTGTCTGAAGAGATTTAATGATTAAAAGTTGACTGAAGCCAAGAGAAACTCGGTAGAAGCCGCCCTTTATGCCTTGTCCAAAATGTAACTACACAAATAAAATAATAGAATGAACAAGGACAATTTCCATGAAAACTCTGTGAAGGCAAAGCAGACAGCCGTTGGGCATATCTGACATTTTGGTGTAAGTTGGCAATGATTTTTTTTACATTACGTAAATTGTAATACGTACACGTATTACATAAATTGAAAATTTAAGAATTAATTTTATTGAATATTGACTGATGTGTTTTTCAATCGGATGGATAGGGAAAGCTACTTATTGTGCTCAAAAATTAGGTTCAGCCTATCACATAAATTACCGGCTAACTTCAATATAGGTAAAATTTATTTATTTATAAGGGACAAAAATAACTACATGTAACTTAACTTAAAATGAAGTTACAAGTATTATTAAAATTGCAGCCTATCAGATTATCCACAGATTACATGATAAAATTGATAAGAATGTGCCACTAGAGACACTAAGCAGATTAAAGTAAGTATAATAACATAAAAAAGAGTGCGAGATAAATTTCTAAAATAATTCCTTGCAATAAAAAAAGGCAATAATTTTTTTTGATCGCGTTCTTATAAATGTTTACCTACTATGTTCATGCTACATTCAAGTTTGGATTACGTGTAAGTATTGTTTTTAATAAATCAACCACACGCGAGCTGTGCGCAATGCTGATGTGTGCGTACTACGCAGAAAAAATCACTAAACATATATGTAGCTCAACTCCTTAAAGTTCTCTGAGTTGGCTTTAACTATGGTCTGGGTCAAAACCGATGCAACTTGGGTTCTTTCATACTTCCACAGTGAAAATGATTGTGAGCCAAAGGGTATTGTTTAACATCTGTTATGCAATATTCTACCGCACACTAATACCTAACCTAATAAACACACATTCAGTATATAGTGTCTCGATATAATTTCTTTATATAGTGTCTTTTTTGGTTGTAGAATGTTAGAAATAGGAATCGAGTAGACAGACCGACAGTGATCGGCAGATTAATCCGCAAACAAACTATATTGGATACGTAGTAAGGATAAGTAATGAAGACATTGGTTGACACGAAATCTCCTAAAATATCTAGCTAGAGATGGAGCAATTTTGTCTATCAGCGTGTCGTATAAAAGTACATTCTGCCACAAAAACATGTTTAACTTGATACTCTAAAATAAATAACATGGAAATAACTTTTGCAAATAACTTTACGACATAACCTTCTACCAATAGACATTTAGGTTAAGTATTTGAAAGCCTGATCAACTATAAATGCTGTTTATATATCAATAGGAAAGATTATATTTTATTAAAGATCATAAAGATTGCAAAGAGAGATTTTTTTACTATTTGATAGATAAATCATTTAGATAAATTCAATGATCTTATTTGCCTGATTTTAAATTTTAATTAAAATTTTTGTATAAATATACAACTAGTGTGTATAAATATAAATATAAATAGTGTACTACACATACTCTGGCAGATTTATATATGATATATAGGTACAAACTAAAACACAGACACATAGACACATCTAAAAATATACATTTGATAGTAGGTACAACAACAACTAGACTGTTTTTGCATAAAAATAAATATAAAAGCTCATATATCATTTATTTTTTTATTAGAACCATCACCTGTGCCTCTATCTAAAAACACCGAAACACATTACATAGTTATTTTTCCAATTTTGTTTTTATCTATATTTGGCACTCTTACGTACATACTAATGGCATTTTCTGATACCTAAACTCCTATGAGATTGGTGCTATCAGAAGAAGCTTCACACCCACATTGAAAACACTTTCTATAAATGTACTTACCTTTAAAATGACTTATACCTTACTACCTACTTATTATAGTAACAACTCTTGAGTAGAAACTCTGAACTTGTGTATAATTAAAAATAGTTTTCATCCCTAAATAAAAATATTAAATACAATAAAACATAATATCACAAATATTCCATACAACCCAATAATATATAAGCATTATAGATACAAATATTTGATAGGACAGCAACACCAATTCTCTACTTCCTTTGCATACACAGAAATTCCAGCTACGGTTGGTTGTATACCATACATAGCTAAGTTCTAGCACGACTCTGTTGCTAATGTTTAGTCCTAATTGAAACGATTATTATTATTTCAAGTTAATTATTAGAATTTCTTATTATTCACATTTTTACTACTAAATTAATACTTTTCATCAAATAAATAATGTAAAACTATTGGACCCATTTTGGTCCCACGAAATGCATAATATTTTATTTTTATAACTTTTATTTCTGTTATTTTATTCTATAAACTTTATTTTAATATGTTATCGCTATCTGTAAAAACTTACCATGGTATTATTATGAAAACAAATAAATGTATTTTCTTTTCATTACATTTGCAACTTGAACTCGATTCATATCATGTGCATTGGCTCAAAGTTATGACATAACTTTCAAGTCTAAACTAACTTGAGGCGAGGGAGACGTCTATTTTCTTTGCTCTCAGTATGAATTTAAAGTAAATATGAGATACTACACTAATTTAATGAAGATCGTGAGATGTAACCTAACTACGCTTGTCTGTAACAAATATAGAAGATTTCGAAATTATCCGGAGACATAGGAACGGTAATAACTACTAATGGCTATTAGTATGAACTAAAATCATGGCAAGTTTCTATTGAATTCATTCAGTAGTTTCGGCGTGATGTGCGGCCAAGATACAGACAGACAAAATGAAAAAAAATATCGATCATAGACAGAACTCCAAAAATAAATACAAAATATATTCAATGTACAGTATTGAACCTGTTACAGTTTTAATATAATAGATAGATTGAGAAAACCGTAGACACGTGTGTGTGTGTAATGTGTATGAGTGTGGATGGAATGTCTTCTGGTATGGTACCCACACTTAAACTGAAACACAGCAATTCAAGTGATCCCCTTGGCGGCAGAATTATAGCTATGATTGCAATACTTCCCCGGACAAACTTAGCCCAAGGCTTACTGGTGTTAGATTTTGCTTACTACTCGTAAGTAGATACTGTTATATTATATAAGGCAGAAGATGATTTGCTAAAGTTCAAACCTGTTAAGTTCTCACTGAATTCAAATAGCACGCTTGAAGTTTCTATACAATAGGGACTAAAGCTTTTGTCCAAGTACAGTCTAGTCCTGAAACAAAGTTGTGTGGCTGCCCAAACTCTAGATATTGCCAATGTTAGGTACGAATAAATTACTGTAGGTCCCTTAATACATAGTTTAATGTAGGTATTAAGAGTAATTAAAAGATAGTTTAGACTTGTCCGTGTTTCGTTGGCATAAAAATAGGGTTAATTTACGAAACGATTTTCTGCAAGAAAGAGTTCTTTCTGAGAAAGCGATTGACAGCGATTGACAGTTAACCACTTGCCATTACAGTATAACACAAAGTGAAATTGCCTATTAGATATTTTTAACTTCTACTTCCAAGGAAAAATAATGTGTATATCTTGTTCGAGTTATATTTGTAAAAAGAATTGGTAGTCTGCTTGCAAAGCAACAAATAAAATATATGTACATATACTCTAAATATGTATTTTAAATGATTCATCAGAAAAATCAAATATAAAATGATCGTTGCTCTGATATAACTATAACCTTTTCTACAATATATGCTTTTCTGTGGTGTCCCACCCTGCCCTGTATGTAGGTATGATAAATGCATTTATTACATTACAGTACATCTCTCGATCAGCAATATCAATGGCTTGTAGTGATTACATGGTAGTGACTCTACCGACTTGACTCAGTCGGTAGTGTCACTAGTGTTGACTTCAAGTTATGCATGTACCTGCTGAGGTAGGGTGAATAAAAAGGCACCCCATTCAATTGCGATTCCAAGATGATGCCAAATTACCATTACTAACGCGTTTCCATTCCGTAGTTCTCTCGTTAAGCTTATGGAACAAAAGGAATTTATCTGAGCGGTGCGCTGCGAGGAAGCGTTATGAAGATGGACATACTTTTAGCAAAAAGTTCTACTTGTAATATGCACAATTTTTCATTTACGTTTATTTCCAACGTTGCAACCATATTTTTTCTCCTGCCAGTTATTTTCTTGTTTATAACTATTCACGAGGTATACCTAGACTTTACCACAACCAATAAATAAAAATTAAATAAGTTAAGAAATCATATTAACGCCAAATGAGAGTAATCAATACACAATAACACTACACTACACAATACACAATACACTAGTGATTACCGTGATTTCCGTGGCGTCATGAAAGTGTAATTTACACTGTTCGTTTTGCCCTTCGTAAGGAATACAGTAATGCAATCCTCCTTTTGTAATAATGGATACCTACTTTGATATATCTAATTTAGTTTCGAAGCTCTCACGTTGAGTGCAAAGTTACGTAGAAAAAACAGAAGTGACAATTATTTGTTAATCAAACAATATTCTTCTTTCGTGTGAGTGAGAGCCCTACAGTTGTCGGAGTTTTTAAGCCGCCCGAAGGCCTAACGACATGGCCTAACGACTAGTATAGCCGGGACCGACATCAAAACATGCCCTCCGAAGCACGGACGCGCTCAGTTGAAATGTGCCCATCCAACTTCTGAGCTTGCCGAAAGTTGCTTAACTTAGATGATAAATAACAGCTAAGCTACTCCACGAGCGCTAAAATAATTACAGCTCTACGAATTATTAGGTATAACTTTGTGTAAAGGAGTAAAACTTTTTTTTGCAGGATAATTACTGATCTGTATCATCCTAAACCTGACAGCACGAGCTAAAGGTGGGCCTTAAGCTCAACCTGTCACTTTACATAAGAAAAGGTACGCGTAGACGCAAAATTTTAAAATAATTCTGTCACATACATACATTTGATTTCTATGTATTCTGTATTCTATACCCGCCTCAAATTTTTTCCACCGCAGGGACACAGGCCAACTTTTGTTAGCCATGTTACAGTGGATGGGTTTTTTATTTACCGTGGGAACCCAATCTGCATTCGCACATCTTTTTGTGTTGTTGGTTTACTTACGATGTTGTGTATCAGCATTTTGAGAACGTTATATTTATTTTCATATTATACGTACATTTTTATTATACATCCATTTTCATCACATATTATTTTATACCTGGATTTGAACCTGAGACCTGATGAAAAATATTCTGTGTATGAGTATTATTATGCAATATATAAAGATATTAAAAGAAAAATAGTACTACTATCAGTTATGTAGTTCCCATATTACAAGCTATGCTTAGTTTGGGGATAGATGGCAAAATATGAGGCTTTTTATTCAATTATCATTGGGATCCTAATGGCAATAATATAACCTATGTCTAATATATAGATGATTATTCTAATATTGAAAGATAAGGAAGAAAATGCAATTTAAAGCTCTAACAAACATCCAATTTATATAAAGACGAAGGTAAAATGTCCCGTAGAAACGTTAAATTTAACGACCGTGACATTGAATTTCTCGAGTCAACTCGTATTACCTCTTTCTCTAATCGGCGTCTTCATATTATATAATTAATGATTAGTTTTCAATGCAGAAATCAAAACCATGAAAAATCAAGGATTTAATGATATAACTACATATTTAATAAAGTAATAGACGCGAAATTCAGTACTGGGAATTTCCGCCCGGAGTTCAACGGTGAACTACCATCGAATGAGGTGAGTTAGTTTTATAAATTCCGAACACATATTTGGCTCGAATTCGATATACAGATAAAAAAATACAATACTACTATTAAAACTTGAAAATCAGTATACTTTTAACTTGACGCGTAGCCTGCTGTGAAAGATATTTTGCGTGTATAGGATATTAATTAAACATTATTTTAATCTATAAATAAGCAGATAGTTGCCTATCTGCAGTCAACAGCCGTATAGTCTATTATAAAAAAAATCCTTTTCCCGTATTCATAACGCAAACAACTCGCAAGTGAACCGATGTAATAGCTAATCGAAACCTACATGGAATAAAAATAAAAATAGAACCAATTTGTATGTGAAACAAGAATATTATTTACTTAAAATCTTGCGTTAAGATTAGAATTCAGAGAGGCTTCTGTATAATCACTCAATCAAAATAAAATGGATTCAATTCTAAAGAGAATTAAACTTATAATTGGTTTTTTACGAAGTGCCATTGGGGATTTTTAAAGCTGGTCATCGCGTTTCGTTAGTTGCAGTTTAAGCCGAAGATAATGACGAAACTTCAATAAAACTGTGCTACTACTAAAACTTTGCCTTTAGGTCAAACGGTACCTGCAATTTTCGATTTTCATAAACGATTTTGTAATTATACAAGCCACTCCATGATTTTTTGACAAGGCAGTTAATAGAAATAGCTAACTTACATGTCTTTTTACTTTTTTTGTTAGTTTCTACTTTACGAAATGAAGACCCATCTGATAGTAAGCCGAGACAAGAGAAATTCGAGCTAGGTCATCCTACTCAAATCTCATCCCGTTGCGCCCGTCACCCGAGACGGGGATATTACGTATCATGAATTTGTGATTGCACCGGCGCCCACACCCTTCCACCAGAACACCAGCAATACGAGTGTATCAGTGCTTAGCGGCACTGATACACTCGTATTGCCACGGTAGAATGTTTACAAGCAGCCTCCAGCGCTTCGGTGCGGGTACCTAGGAGTTTAGTTTGTTTGAGTCCGACATACCTAACCCTTCCGCAATCTCGAGAACGGAACTCAAACTCAAACTCATTTAGCCCTTTAGATGGAACTGGAACTTTAAGTCGAATTAATGGACATTCTCGTTGTAAAAAAGATACGTACATTTTGTTTTTCTTTGATGATTTGACTTATGAAAATGGTTGGCCGAAGTAAGATAACGAAAAGTGCTAAAAAATTACGACGAAATAACACATTTCAGTGACAGGCCAAGGCTAAAAATGTGAGTGGCCATTGATCTTACTTGCGAGAATTCTTCCGAAATTTCAGCGAAAGCCACCTTAGAACGTGGTCTACAACGTGGTTAGTAGAGGATGGTGGCCGTTGAACAACCAAAGTATCAGATACCAAGTTTTATCCTCCGTTTACGCAAATATTTATTATTTGAAGTTTGTTTTCGGGTGTTTTGTTCCGCCCTACTAACAAGTATTAGTCAAAGTCAAGGTCAAAGTCGAAGTCGAAAAAACGTTATTTATTTAAAAAATACATAACATTTTAATATTGAATTTTATGTGATGATATTAAGTGGGGAGCTATTAGTGTTAAAGTGTTTGTTTTGTTTTATTCTATACTTGTTGTTTGGTTTTTCTGATGTCTATGCGGAAAAAAGCAATGAGACGAACTAACAATAATCAAAATTAATAAACGAGAAATTTATCAGAATTATTGAATTGTGGCGAATGTACATATACTTTTTTTCGTGACGAATTTACTTTGTGGCAAATGTACAACCCCTTTTCGTCCATTCAATTCTTAAACAACTAAAAAAAGCGGCACCTTTTTAAATAAATTATGCCTAAGACTCAAAACATACTTGTTCTTACTTAGCACGTAAATAAAGAGATGCATTATTAGTTCATTAGTGTGTAATTTAGAAGTGTATTATTAGTTCATTAGTGCAAATCCAGGCGTAAATACAGTAACGAAATCAATGGAGTTTGTTACTTGAAAAAGTATCACGTACTTTGTACGGAGAATGAATGAGCATACTAATGATACCAGCAAGTCTTAAATTGGATTTTAAGAGGAAGATCGAGTCAATTCGGTCCTTCCGCTTACACACCAGTATAACTGCCACAGTGTACGCAACTGAATACGAAGATTATTAAAATTTATAAATTATGCACGCGATAGTAAATATAGATTATTTTTTCCACAAACAAGTAGCTATTTTGTTAGGGTTATTGACTTTTTTTATTATTAATTTATTTCGACACGCTAACAACAAATTAATACGTATGGCTTTAATTTAAAGAGAATAAAGAATTTCTTCAAATTCCTTGTCTCTTAAAGGCGTATAAAACGTGTTACCAATGAACAGTACTTATTTATATAACAATACAGATATTGACTTTACAATAAATAATGTTTCCCTCAAATACAAAATAATAATAATAGTATTTAATTGAATCACATAAATTGATTTACAAAATTAAATAGAACCAATTTATAAGACAAACAGTTTCCCGAGCTTCTGCTTTATACGAACGCAAGATTATGTCTGGCTTGTTAAATTTATATGATGATAAATTTATCATCATGCGGTTGAGAGATTAATGTGTGCCCATGTTGGATTTGTGAGGCCATGGACTAAAATTTCCTAGTTTGAAGTAAGTGTAAGAAGTAATTGAAATTTTATAGATCAGGTCAGGAGCACTGAACAGCCCATTACAGATTTTGAAAAGGGTAACGGGGTTCATCAGTAATCCTCGGGATTCTAAGGAGTCAATATTAAATTGGTTTAAGCGGTCAGAATATGTAAGTACCTTGGAACTGAATTATAATACTATTTACGTAGCGAGTGAACTGTCTTTTTATACAAGAAATCTTGTGATATTATATTTTGAAAACAAATATTATACAATATTTTGAAACAAAAGTTCTAGGAAATATGGTGAATTTATAAAATAATATTTCTGCCGCCATATACGAGTGTACTTAACCAGTCTCACACAGTCAACAGCTCCTTTGACAATATTATCGCTTTTATATTGTATAAAAGCAACAAGGAATTCAGATTTAAGGAGCGAGAAAACGAGAAAAACAATAGATTTCGACGCTAGATTCGTTTATTTTCCTAATGTCCATTATTTTTTATAAGTCAATGGCATGAACCAAACATAACGAAGAACATCTACCGAATCGGATTTAGTTCCAATTCCCTCAGGCATGGCTTGAGAGCGAGCTTGTATAGAGTGGTACTTCTATAAAATTGTTGACTTATTTACACAAAAATCTTTACACTTTGCCATGACGTTCCTTTGTTCAGTCCATCATTGTTACATGGAACAAACGATAAGCCCCCTTACAATGGAAGCCGGGAGTGAAAAGTCGAAACCGTATTTCAAACAGACTTAAAACAGATGTTTATGTAGAAAACCAGTTTGAGTGAAGTCATTTTTATAAAGTAATCAAAAGTAAGAAAAGAGGTGACTGACACAGGCGCAAGTGATTAATCGCCTGTAGGTCAATTTATAAAACGTCTGTCTTAATCAATGTCTGTCAATTTTAATGTCATGTTGAAATCATTCTAACTTCCCAACCAATTATTACGGGAATAATAATAGGTTGGGAAGGGAACGGGAACTACGTAGATGAAACCTCGGGGCACAGCTAGTACTTAATATTATGAATGCGAAAGTTTGGATGGATGGATGTTTGTTACTCAATCACGCCAGAACAGCAAAACGGATCTGAATGAAATTTGGCACAGAGATATAGTCTGGAAAAGCACATAAATAAGCAACATTATTATCAGCGGATAACGCTGCGGGCGGAGCTAGCTCCGAAATTATGAAAAATAAATCATAAGTTATATTATTCAGCTAAAGACTAAAATACCCAAAGTCACTACACAATCTATAATCTAAGTACTACAAATGTAGTAATGAAACAAAAGATCATACGTTCATGAAAATCTAAAGATTACAATATGGTAATGATTGATAGAAGCGACCATCCGGACCGATATTAATTAGACTAGAGTGAAATGGAATACAAGCAGAATTTGTACATACATATATTTACACAAATTTACACCTTTTTTCCGCAAATAAAGGGAAAGGTACACATTAAGGAAACACGCTATAGTAGGAACATAAACATGACAGGTGGCACTTTCAGTAAAAAAATGTATGCCATAAAGTATTATATAAAATACCATCTTATTTATACAGTAAGTTGACTCAGCGACAGCAGACAGTGCTGCCGGCAGCTTTCAGCCACCCCCATCGAATAGCAGCTTTTCGCGGTAGATTTAAATACGCAGCGCCAAAATGTTGAAACAACATACCACCTCAAATTAAAAATACAAAAGGCAGTATCAATTTTTTTAACAAAATTGGATACTAGATGGCTTTTTGAACATAATAATTCATCTATTTATGAAACTGTGCTTCAACAGAGACGCTAAACAAACAAAACAAAATAAATAACTTACATTATCCTGTTCTATTCACTGCGTATTGACTCACTTAAATTATTTGTATTGACCCATTATTTAGTTTACTTAATATCTTTATTTGTTCATCCTATCTTTTATTGTTTATTACTATTATAAATATATTATTGATTTTGTTTGTATAACTTGTTTTATATTTTATTTCATAACTTTTGTTTTAATTTGAACAACGTTTATAAATTGTGTGTAAAAGTTGCATCCTACACTGACGTTTATGTCGTGATAGATTAGGTATTTGGCAGAAAATCAGTGCTGAGTATAATATTATGGTCAGCATAATTATGCTGAGCCAACCCCTTCTTCGGCACGGGACGCATAGATATCCAATGTTCGTTTTGTTGTTTATTGCTTAAATATATATTTGGGTCGTATTATTCCTATGTGTAGTTGTGTCGATATTATATTATTTATCTATCTAAAGCAACCGAGCTCCTTCATGTGTAAAACGTTTTATGTAAAGAATTGAGTTTTTACAAGGAATACAATTATACAGGTAGACTTGAACAGTAAAACGCTATCTAAACAAAATAACATCCAAGTTGTTGGAGCCGGTTCAGAGATACGCGAAATAAATATGCAAGAGTTGCTCGAAATATATTTAATTTATTAGGGTACCTAGGCAACCGAGCTTCCCTCTGTGTTTTTTTCAGCATAATTTATTATAAAAACTTTTTTATAAGAATACAATTATACAGGTAAATTTAAACATTTTTATACAGGGTTTGGCTCCCCGTATAAAAAATGTCATCCAAATCCTTAGAGCCATTTCCGAGATACGCGAAATAAATAAATAAATATACAAGAATTGCTCGTTTAAAGTAATAGGATATGATAAGATATTTCTAATTACTGACAATTCGATGAACACCTCTAAAGTTCCTATTGAACATGAGTCTATTTTTGACAAGTGAAAGTGCTTGATCTACCCTGGGAGCCCAACTCGGATTTGCAAATATATCTTCTTATTTCTTGCGCACATTACTTTTTAAGCCAAACGCGCTTTGGTTCCAGTGTGGATTTGTACTGGGACTCGACGCTTTTAGATATAAGTATACAGAAAAAAACAATACTATCGAATTTACAATGGTACTCGTAGCTCCGTTAGACCCGTTTCAGGATTAACTTCTGACACTTTGCTCTTTCTCGTAGCCATTCGAGCAAGACGCGCAATTTGTAGTCAGTTACTCGAGCGAGCTTCATGATTAATTCAAAACTTAAATTAAATTAGTACAAGACGTTAGCCGTGCTACATTTCTACGGTTAACACACAATTAATGAATGCAAAAATGTGAAATCTATAATATGTATAATATTTTTTACGGTCGCTTATTTTACACGATCTTCCAAATAGCCCAAGACTAAACTTAGCAACAAACTACCCTTTATAGCGGGATTACTGATAGAATACTTTCATATAACCATAGTAATCAATTACTATTGGTTGAATGAAACAATCAGTGTGCGAGACCTAATAGCACTTATGCGATTATTTTTTGGTTCTACTGGATGAGTTCATAGAACTTAAAAATATCATAATATGGCGTACAGCCACAATATGGCCTGCTATCTATTTCCACTATCATTACAGTCTAGGAGTGTATATATACTCCTAGACGTGATAGACTTAGTGATGGTGACTCTTTAATCTTTGGTTACGGAACCCTAAGAAATATGGGTGGGACTTAATAAGTTACGGGCATACATATTCTGTGGCCACAATTCGTTCAATATCCGGTGAACGTGACCACGGCAATCTTACAAGAATTGGGCGCATCTCACGCTCTGTTTATCCTGAAGAGAGAACAAAGCGATTAATTTATGTAGGTAATCAAAATCCCTTGATAATCTTTTCTTTCACACTTTACCGGATTTTCAAAGAACTTAATCACCGTAAGATCAATGGAGAGAAATTTGTCACTAACACTTCATATAAATATACCTTTCGTGCGAGAGGGACGCATCGGCGCATGATAAAAAATCAAATAAAAGTTTAAATAAAATCCGTTTTACCAGTTTTACACAATACACAATCATCTTCTGTATTTTAAATCAGGGATCTAATCTCTGCCATTTTGAATTACCAGCCAAGTTTGGAAAAGGAGTAACAAATATACACACACAGAGACAAATATACATACAAACTTTCACCTTTTTGCTAAAGAAATTACGTACAATAATAATAAAAAATTATCATCTCGTTCGTACAAGCTATGCTGTTTTAGGCTAAAATAGATATTGCAATTAGTTGAGTTGATTCAATTAATTTACGAAGCTGAAATCGTGAAGATTAGAGCTGATATTTAAAAAAATAGATATTATTCAGTTATTTTTCACATTAAATAGCAACTTTTGACGGTAAAAAACCACTTTGTACCACGGATTTCTCGGAGCAACGAAGTTTTAATGAAGTAAGATGATCTGAAAAGTGGTTTTGTATTCCTTGTGGAGAGGCGAAACACTTGTCCGATCTATGTTGACATTTATAACAAGTTTAGCGGAGGTTTACTAAATATTATCTTAATATGAACTTCCGCATCTGACTGGACGCCTGAATATATCCTGAATCCAATTATACTAAGTATCAGAATGCTTAGTACAAAATTAGATACGCTACGTTTCTGTAAATATAAATATTTATTTACAGAGAATAAATGTGTTCTCTTATACTAGAGCATGCAAGTTATAGTAAATGTTTAAATGAACCCTTACGTAGGCTTGATTTAAACTATTTTTTTTAAACGTTTACACTATCATACCTCTGCACTAGGATTCCCGCTGTCGCAGATGGACGAACACTGAAACACAAGACCCAAGAACTTAGAAGGCAGGGCTACTACCAACTAAGCCACGGAGCCGTCACTATACATTATACACTATACAAGTAGTTTATGTTACCTGCGAAAGATGTAAACATTTTGCAGGCACCCTTTAAAATTTTCCTGATCCCTGAATTCATGTATTCTGCATTTGAATATGGAGATAGGAAATGTAACGAGGTATAACTATTAGCTTTCTCATGATGTATTCACAGCTTGAGTGCAAACACTGCCAAATGCTTAAGTAAATAGTGCTCGGTGACTGAAATAACTTATGAACAAACACGCTACGAGCAATGATATTAATAAATAATACTACGATTAAAGGAGTAGGACTTCTAGTATAAGGAATTATAATTTAAAGATATATATGACAAAGTGTTTTCATTGTGCTTTCCGTTTATTTAGAGTACACAATCAGGCGATCCAATTTGACATTGCTTTAGAAAGCTTTGATGTTAAATTCAATTGCCCATCAAAAAAATCACCGGATGTTCTGTTTCTGGCTTGACATTTTATAAATGACAAAGAAAAGTTAGGTGAATTTAGAAACAAAAGAAAAATTAAGGACATTATAGTTTTAGTAGTTGCTTTGCCTTCTAAGGTTTAGGTTAGGGGTTCGATTCCCATCCAAGACAAATATTTGTGTGAGAAACATAGATGTTCGTACCTAATTTCTCGCCCATTGGGTTAAAAATCCTTTATTTCATTTCTATGGGAAACATGGACGTATCCTACCATTTTAAAATATAATATAATCCAAAGCAGTACATAATTGGCGAAGAAATCACGTAAGTAACACACAAAATCAGGCAGCTGAATTGAGAACCTCTTTGAATTCGGTTAAAAACTAAACCAAAACACTGAAGATGTAAAATCTGTACGAATTTTAAATACTTATTATAATAACTACAGACAGGATTGTTTCAACTTAACGTAGCGTAACTTAAGCTACGTCATTGTACGGCAGAAAATACAGTCTAGATCTTTCCCCTTTCTAGTGTTATTGATTGTAGCTGCTAGTGTTTCAGTTATTCATTTATAAACGTGAACGTCATCAAGGCTGATAAGAGTAGCTGCCCCGCTATAGCGAAATTTTCGTGTAAATGCTAAATGCTAAATTTCGCTGAGTAAACTGTGACTCACGAACAGACAAACTGATAGGTTGAATCTTAAAGCTCATTACCACCATACCAACCATATGGCTACGGAACTTTGATCTTTGCCCCCCCACTAGCTGATTGGCTGGCTATGACCGTAGCCAGCCAATGAGGTAGGGGGGGGGGGGCAAGATCATACTAAACTTTGAACTACAGTCAAGTGCGACGTGGACTTGACTGTAGTTCAAAGTTCCTTAGCCATATGGCTCTTGGTTATAAATAAGAAATGTGAAAGCAATTACAGTAATTATCAAGTATTACTTTAGGTGTTGCTCTTATAAAAGCTAATTATCTAAAAGAGTGGAAAAAACCAATAATGATTACCAAAATAGACATTACCGGCGTTCCCAACTGTACGGGTTTGAAACATGAGTATGGAAAATCTCATTGATTAACGGTAATTAGGTAATTCATAAATTGCTGGCAGTAGCTCTACCTTCTGTGTATAGTCGTCAAATTTTGTCGTATTCTGTCAAATTTTGTCGTATTCTGTTCAGTTAGTTCAGTGTGGTTCAAGGGTGAAAAGGTAAAAAGAGTTAGCTGGTACAAGTAACTTCGTCTGCGTAGAATTAGTACTTTCAGTAGCCTATTTTTCTCTCCCAGCTTTCATCAATCTGCATACATTAATATTATAAAGGCGTACGGTTGTATGTATGTTTGCGTATGTTTTTTACTCCTTTACGCCTAAACGGCTCAACGGGTTTCATAAAATTTGTTATGAAGGTGGGTACCCTCATACCTGGCTACTTTTTATCCCGAATTACTGAAGTATTACTGTGGGATAGCTAACCGAGGGTAACACAGCGGGGCGCAGTTTAATAAATAAATAATAATGCTGTTCATTGGTTAGATCAAAATGTATGTAAATAGGTCAATGAATAAGATGTGATTGTTTAAACTGTATTATTAACACATTTGTAAACTAAGTATTTAGTTTTCCCACATTTTACTAAAACATGAAGATGTGTAGCAAACAGTTGCCCATGGGTAAAACTGTGTTTTTCTAAATATACACTACTATCTTCAGTATTTGCCCTTGAACTTTGTTTATTGTCATCGCAAAAGCAGCTATCAGGGGGAAAGCTACTCTTTTAAACTTGAATGACAAATCGGTGTGTATTATTGGAAAAACAGGAATGAATACATCTTCTCCCTTTGCTTTTACTGTCTGTTTCAATATTGTGTCTCAGGTGTGTAATTTGTAGCCGTGTGCTATTGCATAGTCTGGATGCGTCAAAATTTCTCATTAACAGAATCGGAACACCATCTTTCAACTTACGGGAAGGCACCCCTAATGAGTTGAGACTCTACGTAGTACGATATCATTTGCAGAGTCCATGTCATTGTCTACGGAAAAATACTCGACATTATCTTACACATGTTTTTTTTATGCAATTATGTGTATTTACGGGATAAGCCAACAGCCCACCTGGTGAAAAGTGGTTACCCATAAACAATAAAAATACAATTCTGGTCTTCCATTACCAAAGCATAAGAAGACCCAAGCCACATCGCATTGCGCCCGTTACCCTGAGACGGGGATGTTACGCCTCAAGTGCCTGTAATTTCATCGGCACCCACACCAGTCATGAAGGTGTCGACTAACGCAGAAACACTAGACAATCCCTAAGATACTATAACAAACTTCATGCTCATCACAGAAAGGTACCGGGAATCGAACCCGGCCATCACATCGAAGCTACCAGCTAAACTACCGAGCTGTCTATTAACCTCCATTAAATAGTTTATTGAAATGTTAGATTTAGTTAGATTGAAGAAACCTATACAATTTCTATTTCATCAAGGATTGAAAAATCAAGAAATTTGTTTTTTCAGCGGTCATAGTCAAAAGTAGAGCAAAAGAGTAGGTGAGTGGATAGGTAGGTCATACTTTATTCACACTAACCGTATCTACCTTTGCTCAAGTTCGAGGCAATCTTGGAACTAACATCCTTAGCAACCTTTATTTGTAGCTAAATGTGTAACACAATTAGTGGCAAATAAGCACATTAGGTAGTTCTTAATACCCAGTTACGTTAATAGAAAAACAAACATAAAATTATAAGCACAAATTGCTACATCTATTTTTGGTTATATTCGAGAAATGGAAGCAAGTCTGAAGCAGAAAAATATGTGATGTACACCATTTGAATTTTCTCAATCACTATAACAGACAAACAAACAATGTGGTGTTTTGCGAGACTTTTCCTTATTTTCTTTACTCTATTTAGGAGTCATAATTTGTCATACTGCAACTATCTCCTAATAACTAGGTATTTATTTCATACAAATATCTGATGTTTACAAAGGTGTGAACGCGTATAGTACCAATATTGTATACAATAATGCTAAGGATACCCCAAAAATCTGATTCAGGTTTATTGGAAATATGGCTGAAATTCCTTAACATTTTTTTTTTTTTTATGTAATTGAGTGACGGAACGAGCTGCGGGCCCACCTGATGGTAAGTGGTGACCCTCGCCCATGACAACAGTAATGCGTGCGACTCAGTATGAGATCCAAATCTTTACTGAGTCGCATTCATCCTGCTGCGTCCATCACCCGAGACGGAGATGATACGTCTCATGCGCATGTGATTTCACCGGCAGCCACACCCTTCCACCGGAACACACTACTGCTTGGCGGTAGATTCCAGATGTGGTGGCAGGACCTCTCCGGACGAACTTGGCACAAGTTCTACTGCTACTAAAACATGTAAAAGTTTTAAATTCGTTTAACTGGCAGAAATAGATAAATATTTATTTATATTTATTTTTAGCTTTGTTAGGTATTACAGTAACTTTGATATTGTTCACAATGAAAATTAACTAAAACTCAGTTACACCAGACCATCAACATATGCACAGTCCTACAGAATTACTGATAAAAATATATATAATAGTTTAATATAAATTACATTAAATATAATATAATTTAGAAATGAGCTAAAACCTAAATCATCATAACTTAGTAATAATGTTGTAAACGCTAAAGTGAGTTAATTTGTTTGTTTGTTACGATTTGACGCCTAAACCATTAAAGTAATTTCAAAAATTCTTTCACCAATGGAAAGCTACATTATCCGCAAGTAACATGGCCTATATTTTATCCCCGTATTCTCACGGCCACGGGAACTACGTGGGTCTGTTTGTTTCTTGTTGTCTGTCAGGCAGTGACACATCATATGCACACGAATACGTTTACTTGTACGAATAAATTTTGAAGTGTCCAAACTATATTTGAGATCTAATTAAATAAAAATCTAATGAAAGTTTGAGTTTGAATCAAGACATTGATTCTGATATATAAGAAAAAATATCAGAACAAAATGAAAATGGAATGAGAAATCTCAACAATTCCAAAATGTGCACACAACAATAGATTTGGTCATGTACGATGTCTTGCAGTTTATATTGGGAATCGGTCTACCCGTTTAACCAAATTCTATTTGCTTTTCAATTTTAAGCTGAAATAGATTGTTTTCTGTATCAGCTGAATAACTCAGAGCGATCACCAATTTTGCTATCCGCCAGGCGTGATCGTCGTCTTTTCCCTAGGGGCACGGAAGTCACACATATACAAATATATAATAGAAGAAATAAATAATACCATGTACGTATTTCGGTGTCTCTTGGCATCAATCCAGGAATATACACAGGAAATATTTATGTTTGCAATCACATTTCTTAAAACAACATAATGTGTTTCTGTTTGTTTTAAAATATGTGATTTTTTCGCATTCCGATTGAGCCTCCAAATTCTCGGAGGGAGGGACCCAGAGGCCCGTATGTTTTGTGTTTCCACATGATTTATTTAGACCACTACTGTCAAAATCATTCCAGTAAGAATTCAAGTTATGGAGCAAAAAGGGGCAGTGATTTTGTGGATTTCCGGCACTTTGCCGTTGATGAGGCACAGATTGTCAAACAAAAAGTTACGTACGTTTAGAAAATAGATGAAGCCGTGAATATATTTTTAACTTCCAAAAAGGAGGTTATCAATTTGGTTGTTTTTTTTTTTTGCCTTATTTTTTTTTTTTTTTCTCTCTTTATCTGTATTTTTTTATTTGAAAGGATATGCTTTCAGATTGGTCCCATGATAATTTTATCAAAATCGGTTCAATACTTTGATTGTTAAATAAAAATAACAGGAAAACCATGTCATCCAAGTAAACAAAATTGCGTAATTGACATTCCTGTGAATTTTTTCTTCGATAGTTATTAACCGATTTGAGTGTGTTTTTTTGAACCCTCTCGCCCTAATAGCGAGAAATGAGGGTAAGTATTGAAGTCTTTTTTTCGATTTTTTTTAATCACTCACTTGTATCCAACCAAAAACCTATCTAGTTAGACTGCTCTTACAATTGATTAGGGTGTAGTTGCTCGCATCCGTAGTCACCAGTGAAAAGGTGCCGGTAAAATCACAGGTGCAAAGGACATAACATCCCGTCTCCGGTGATGGGCACAACGGAATACGACTTGGGGCTTCTCATACTTTGGTTGGGAATACCTAAGTCGTATTGCTGTTGTTATGGGTGGAGGTAACCACTTACCACCATGTGGGCCTTCAGCTGATTTCATCACCAAAAAATATTCTATTTTAAACGGTCATACCCATATCGGTCTTCCCTTTTTGCCATTTTCGAGCCAACGAGCCGTCTCAAAAACCTCTTTTTGAATAAAAATGTATTATTTGGATCGGCCGCAAATATCGAAATTATAAACTATTCATGCAGGCCAGTAAGTGCAAAGTGCACGCTAACTGTTTAGGTGGGTCGCGTCACGTAATGGCACGTTCAACCAATTAATTTAGCCAGCGATTACAGTTTGTCGGTGTTTGAATAATTGACTTACTATATGGGAACCAGACTATTAGTATATTAGTAATATTGTTTTGTAAATACGTTATATTTCATAGACTTTACCATGCAGACACAAAAGATACATCTATTGTATGATCGTCACACAAAAGTTTGTCCTTGGTAGGAATCAACCCCACAACCTACAGTGCAGAAGGCAGTGTAACCAAGCTGTAAGGCCAGTCCTAAAATACTTCTTTACGTCTAGATATCGTCATTAATCTATAGGTAATTTTAGGTGAATAGTGGTTCCAAACTTATAATAAAGTTGGCTTAACTGTATAACAGATGGTTCTTAAATTTTTGTAATCTCAAGTTTGAAATAATGGACCAAACCATAATTTATTCATATGAATAATAGGGATACCAAGTTGATATTCGGGGACATTTTTTCGACTCATCTATCAAACGCCTAAAGGAGAACAATTCTTATACCTCAGGACTTTGTTATTTACAATACTATTAATAACTATTACAAGTACATTTTACGTAATGATAAAAAAACACTCATGATTTAATATTCCTTGTTTTTGTCGAGGTTTTATCTTGGTAATGGATCCTAATACTTTTATTGCCTATTATGTTTTAATTTTCGAAAGAGTTGCGGCGTAGGTTAATTGTCCACCATAAAGAAAGGTTTACAAGATTAAACCAATTTGTACTCTATTTCGGAAGTTTCCTGCCAAAACCTATTCGTTTATTAGTATAGAAAAACTAATTTATATATCCAGCAGTAATTCTACGGGAAGGGATACTGTGCCCTTATTTTTCAATTACATATTTTGTGTTTTTCATTCCCACAAAATTTGTGCATAAAGGTACTTATAAAGATTGTTCTTTAAGATGAGTTTTAGGGTCCCTAAAAAGACAGCTACAAAGGATAATATAAACCCTGAAAGCACCCTTCACTAAAGCGGAAAAAGGTTTATGTTAAAATTTCCAAGGACTCGTATTATGCTCTTTCTTTTAGCTGTTGTGTATGCCGAGCGACAATTATGGTACTTGTTGACATCAGACAAGAGGGACTTGCGTTGTAGGACATAATGTGCTTTAAAAATTATTATCAGAGCCTAAAATACTTAATACTAAAATAACCAACAGGCGGAATGCAATAAAAATGAAAATGTTTGACAAACTAATGCCACGCATATAAAAAGGTTTAACAGTTTTTATTGTGGCACATTTTTACGCGTTAATAACGATCGTAGTCTAGTGACGTTCATCTGTAGTGATGAAGTTTATTGCAAAACCGCTCAGATATGCATATTAAATTATTTTAATATACGGTTTGATTCCTTTTTATTTAACTGATAACAAAAAATTATGGAATAAATCATGCTGCGTATCTTTTTGGGAAAAACATATTCCATGTTACCTGCAATACATAAATAGCACCAAGAAATTGCCAAAACATCCCACACACAGCATCACCAGGTAAAAGCTTCCCAAAGTGTAATGGATCAAAGGGTGCGGCGGAGGAAACTTCAGCCAATAAGGATTGATCATCAGCAAGTAGTCATCGTGGAACAAGCCGTATTTGCGCCATCTCTCCACCGGCCAACGCTCTTTGAACTTCTCAATTAATAAGTCTCTAGTTTTATAAGTAGAATATACATCTAAAATTTGTGTATGGGTTTTAAGCTCCCCTACAGAGCCGTTAATAGTCTTATCGTTCACTTTCCGCGTGAAGTAATTAGACATCCTTCTCCGCCGTTTCCATTGCTTCAAATCCGATCGGTACCACAGATAATCCTCATGACATTTGAAAGGGTTGCACACAGATCTCAACACGATATCACTGGAATTATGCACGGTTTTTATATTAAACATATTTTTATCTTGTTGCGAATCATCAAGGTTCACACACTGAAATATCACTGCAATTAAAATCCAATTCATTGTATTCGACATGTTTGTGTGAGAAAGTTTTCGCGAGTCTCGAGAGCGGCGGGCACAACCGTCTGCGAAGCTATCCGAGACAAAATGTTGTTGGACTTGTGGAGTTCGGGACACAAAACATAGTAAATAGGATGCGGTAGTTTGGTGCTACGTTTATTGACGGTTTTCGATATTAATGGAACGTGTTCTATTTATAAGTGACAAATGCGTCGCATGCGGTGCACGTTTCCACTCAGATTGTGGCCTCGCGGCAATTCTAGAATAGATCGAAGTACACGAGTAACACCATTAATTCTCAAAGACTTCTTCTCATAAACGTTTGTGCACTACTTGTCTGATTAGTTACTCACTTGTCAGATTGTGGCATTTACGTTGCACATCCTTTTAAATATATTATTTTATAATTCTTTGTTACTGCCGACTACATTACATATTCATAGAAAGTAAATATTGTAAAAAGAGGATTGTCTCTGGCAATTAGATTGTTAGTATATCTTGGCAAATCATGAAGTCTGTGGGTATACAAATATGTTTTCTAAATGTTTTTTCATGGACTATAATACTAGATGCGCAATTCAGTACTGATAATTTCAGCTTGGTAACAGCTCGTGAGGATAGTGATGAGCCATCGCTAAACTAGGTGGCAGTTCGATATTGTAACAGATTTATATATACTACTTCTTCTGAAATAAAATCTCTTTTACTAGTTATATTTCAACGTCACACATAATCTAAAATGTTATAAAATGCAAAATGACATGTTGCTCGCGTCTGTTCGGAGCAATCCAAAGTAGCGGTAGAACCTGTGCCAAATTCGTCCCAAGAAGTACTGTCACCACATCTGGTTGATCCACCACCAAGCAGTAGCACACACGCGTTGCTATTTTCCGGTGGAAGGTGCCGGTGAAATTGCGGGCACATAAGACGATACATCCCTGTTTCAGAGAGACGGGCGCAACCTGATGTGATTTGGATCTTCTTATGTTTCCGTAGGGGAGAACTTGAGTCGTACTTGTTGTTTATCGGCGGCCACTTGATGTTTAGTGGTCATCACGACACTTTCATGACATATAAACATACATATTATATATTATATAAAATCAAGTGTTGAATGTATTTTTTTTTTTTTTTCATTTAAAACGGCTGCGCCTATTTGGTTAATTATTTATTTGTTGTTACCCCTGACAACATCTTAAACAGAAATAGGTTGAAACAGAAAGAAATTTTATTATAATCGGTTGGGTAGTTAAGGCGTGAAAACGTTACAAACAAACAATCTCAAATTAGCAACAATAATATTGAGTTAGGATATACGTAATCCTGTGTATTTTTCTTTGGCTCAATAATAGCAGTTAGGGTAAACTTGCTATCTAGTTACCTAAACATTTCCTTATTATTTATGTTTTCTTTTCATATTTCTGTGAAGAAACATGATAAAAGTAATATAAAATAATAGTGGTTGAATTTAATCTGAATCAGATTTTGTTGTTAGAAGCGGGGGTCCATTAGCTTACGGAAAACTTTTTGATGATTTCATACATACGTAACATAAGATGAATAAATTATGGACAAAAAATAATAACCCGACTGCGTTTTCAATTCCAAATAACATTTAAACTTATATGATATATTTATTTTTGTTAGCCAGGTTTCGAGAAAAATAATTTTTTGAAGACCATAGGATGGCCATTTTAATTTTTTATAATTTAGTTCAAAAAATTCATTTCTATTATTTTTGTAAATAAGCGTTCTGTAGAATAGAAATGTTCCAAACTTTTCGATCTAATTTATCGCACACAATTTATTGCCCCAGTGGGTGGCGAGGACAGTTTCCTTCCAGTTTCAGTATTAGAAAGTTAAATCATTTATAAAGTACGAGTTGCTTCCTTCTTTCAGTTTACCCATAGATTTTTTTTAATTATTTGTATTGATTTTCGTTCTAAACGTCATGGCTGACTTATAACCATAGACACACTGTTTAGAACAAATCTCTGACACAGCAGGTTATGCGTCATGTTGAATGACCACTGGTTTCATAGTTCTTATTTGAAAGATATTATATCGAATTACAGTGCCACCAACTCATCTGTGAAACGGTGAAAATAGGAACTACGGTCGCCATATTGAAATGTCATTCGATAATCAGAGTTTAATATATCTTAATTTTAAACGTTAAACATGCTGGAAGCTATTAAAAGTGACGCTCAGATTATTATTCTATAAGTGAAATAATTTTTGATGAAGAAGCTCGACAGCAGGCTCCAATAATTCTATTTATTCAAATGGCTCCGTGGCTTAGTTGGTAGTAGTAGCCCTGCCTTCAAAGCGAGAGGTCGATTTAGGTATATTAAAGATACCTAATTTTAAGTTATATATATATATATATATATATATATGGGTGTGTGAATATGACTCCGCCCTTTCTCAACAGATGTCGTTTTTAGTATTGTTTACGTGTACTAATAAATGACCATACTTGTATTCGATAGTACTGAATGTCAGCTATCTAACGCATTTTATGATATTTGGTTGAAGTGTAAGCAACAATTGTTTTCACCTTTTCGAAAATGTCGGTTTTTATTCCAAATAAACGTCATTTGCGGGAAGTGTTATTACATTATTTTATTGCGAAGAAAACTGCAGCGGAAACTTATCGTTTGCTTGTGGAGATTTATGGTGAGCATGCTCCGTCTAATACAACTTGCAAGGAATGGTTTCGACGATTTCAAAATAACGATTTTAGTACTGAGGATAAAGAACATGGAAAACCACCAAAAAAATTTGAAGATGCTGAATTGGAAGCATTATTGGCGGAAGATTCTTGCCAAACTCAATCAGAATTAGCTGCAGCATTAAATGTTGATCGTTCAACTGTTGCAAAGCGTTTACAAATGATGGGAATGATTCAAAAAGCCGGTGACTGGGTTCCACATGATTTAAAAGAAAGAGACATGGAACGTCGGAAAACCATTTGTGAAATGCTGCTTCAAAGACAGCAAAGAAAAGGATTTTTGCATCGGATAGTCACAGGAGACGAAAAATGGATACACTACGAAAATCCTAAACGCAAAAAAGCTTGGGTGAAACCAGGCGAACCAGGCCCATCACAGCCAAAAATAAATATTCACTGTGCCAAGGTCATGCTCTGTATTTGGTGGGATCAGAAAGGTATTGTATATTATGAGTTGCTCAAACCCTCTGAAACTATTAATGGAGAAGTTTACCGACGACAACTAATGCGTTTGAAGCGAGCCATAGAAGAAAAACGACCAGAATGGGTGAATAGACATAACAAATTAGTTCTTCAGCATGACAATGCCAAACCGCATACCGCAGAAGTCGTAAAAAGATATTTAGAGGGACAGGACTGGGAAGTGTTACCCCACCCGCCATATTCACCAGACATAGCTCCTTCGGATTACCACCTATTCCGGACGATGCAGACAGACCTTACTGGAGAAAAGTTTACTTCATGTGAAAGTATCAAAATTTGGATTGACAACTGGATAAGCTCAAAAGACCAGGACTTCTTCCAGCAAGGAATACGAAAACTACCTGAACGATGGGCGAAGGTTGTAGCTGCAGATGGAGCATACTTTCAATATTTTTTTTTTTTAATTTTGTAAGCGAACAAATGTGTTTTATTTTGACAAAAAGGGGCGGAGTCATATTCACACACCTATTATATACGTATTAAGCATGTATTGTTACAATGAAATGGAATCACTTGTTACAACATTTTAAATGCATCTTTAGTTTACATTTTGAGACTTCCCATAGTCTGAAATGGGGCTTTCGTTTCGTTTTTCATCAAGCTCGGAAATTCCATTATGCAAAATTGTCCCGAATTCACTGTAAATAGCGTCTCGTAGGCCCTGAGCTTATAAAATAAGGAATTACATTGTTTTTGTTTATAACTTAAATCGCCGCAATCAAAACTACAATCATTAACCGAATTAACATTTGAACACATAATGAACACAATTGTAATTTTGTACATAATCCAAACCCAAACATAATTTCACCCTAGAGAGAAACACTAAAGTTCGCGGTTCTACAAATACAGGAACAAAACCACCATTATCTTAGATGCTTGCCAGCCCTCGGCTTATCGCAAATACCTTGGAAAGGGTGGTAATTGCACATTTAATCTTGTAACCGAGTTTAAAAAAGTGGTGTATTTGGCTGTTTTTTCTCTTTTTTATTTGTTACCTTGTCTCTAAGGAGGTCGCATAGAAATTCACCTGTATGGCCCAAAAATAGGGGATTGAAAGCAATTTATTCGACATTTAAATCAGTCACTTACATGTGATTCATTTTGATGTTCGGGTTCGTAGTAATTCTTATATAGTAGCTAGTTAAATTGGTTAGAAGTAATGAGGTTTACCGTATTTCGGTTTTTTACCTTTTTCCTAAATCGTATGTTTATTTTGCTATGACAATTAAAGCTTGCTGTATTCTATTTCATACATCATCAAAGACAAGAACTTATTATTGTGTCCACGTGCTAAATGGACACAAAAACACCAACACCGCACGGTGAATAGCTTTCTTCGTAACGTGTTTGTTTTGGTCTTTTCTTGACCTTTAATGGGAATACGGCGCAATAGATTGTGTGGTCTTTATAGATCACCGTCGTCCCCTGTAGTCTTACGATGCTGTTGGTTACGAAGTCTTTTACGAGCGGGTTTTCAAGTTAGCTAGCACCATTATAGATCATATTGGATCGTTTTGTAACTTTTTTAAATTAATTCTAAACAAGTACAAATGGTATTTCCTCTCAAATAGCACGCATTATCAATGACTTATACAGACTCTTTACTACTTACTACTAATAGAATCACTATTTTCTAAAATATTTTACGTCATAAAAAACCTCTAACAAAATAAAGTGATAGTTTAAAAGGATCCGTGTCAAAATAAGTGAAAAAGCGCTAAATTAAGATAACGCATTATCAATAACTATGTTAGTTACATTCACGCTCAAACGGCTTTGATTTGGATGAAATTAGGTACCAGGATAGCTTATATTCTGGATTACACATAGGTAGGCTACTTTTGATCGCGGAAAAGTAACACCGCGCGGCGCAGCTAGTGCGTATATAAAACGGAAAAATTGTTTATACCTACGTCCATTATAGACTTTGAAACCATCCAACCGATGTTTCATTGGAAAGGCATTAATGCGAAGATAGTTTTAGACCACTAAAACAATGAATTAGGCACAATATATATTTCTTTTTTTAGTAGCATACGCCAGGTGACTCTTTTATTATATTAATGAATTTAAAATTCCAAGTACTGACCTATATTATTTGCGACCAACGAGCCTTCGAGTTCTCGATATTGCCGTGTGAATAGAAATTCAAATTAAGCTGGAACCAACGCTGAAAACAATGGAATTGCAATTGGTATTCCATTATTTTTATTTAAATCAGTACCAGTTATTTTTAATGAGCAATTTTTACTGGTTTTATAAAGTACCTGTGTATTTTCTGATCGAACTGGATAGGTATTTTTCTTTTCATTTCCTCCCTAAACTAATACTTCTGAAATCTTTTTATTTGAAAGCGTTCAAACAATTATAGCTCTTGAATTTGGTCTTTGAACTTCTAATAAACAAGATTCGGTTTTAATAAGTTTTACCGAAAAAAATATGCCCGATAAATCTGTAGCACGCACCTGGAACGAACTTACATTTACCTAATTCATCTCTAGGGCCGTTTAGATGAAATTTATAGGTACATGTATTTTATACGTACATATATTTTTTTAAATATATTTTGTTATTCGTACTAAGATTGTGATTTTTTTCATTTAACGTATTTCAAAAGAATGACATATTTTGGGTCCATGTTGCTCCTTGAGAAAAAATATTTTGACTCCCTTTGGGTGGTACTAAATGAACATCTAAAGTAGCAATAGAACTTGTGCCAAGTTTCTCCGGAGATGTACTGCCACCACAACTGATAATCTGCTGTCAAGCAGTGGCGTACTCGCATTGCTATGTAAAAGTAATTTAGTGAAATGGGGTTTTAAAGAATCATCGCAAGTACAATGCGAATACTGAATCCCCATGCCAGATTTGCCACGCCTACTCTCATGTACGTTAAATGACACCTGCATTCTACAGGACCTGGTAGAGACCAATTTTAGGGCTGTGGAATTTGCGACGTATTGGTCGGAACAATTAATAAATATGATTTGTGTTGCTGACACGAAAGAAGATTTCTGTGTGCCGGTGGAAGGGTGTGGGCGCCGGTGAAACCACAGGTCGCATTTAGATGCGACTTGGGTAAACTCATACTTAGATCGGGCAGGAACTATATACGTCTTATTACTGTTGTTATCGAAAAATGAGTTAAAAACAAAAATTGCTTCCATGCCTATATTCTATTGTAACGGACAAAACTTGATAATGCATTACGGTAGAAAATTCCTGGTGTCTCTAGTTCGTTTAAAGCTTTAACGTGCTCATAAATAGGTACACAAGCTTTCATTGTCCCCTCTAGCTATTCTGCGTTGACAAAATTTTATAACATTACTTACCTTATGTACATGAAAAGAACGATGACATTGCCCCAGCAGCCCACCGTAGCAAATAACAAATACAAGCAACCCAGCGTCTTCTGCACTGTTTCACTCGGAGGAGGAAACTGCAGCCAGTGCTCGTTTATCAAATCCAAATAGTCGTCTTGGAAATATCCGTATTCTCTCCACCGCCATACGGGCCAAAGTCGCTTGAACTCGGAGACTAATAAAGCGTGCTCGAAAACGGTTTTATTGAATGAGGCTGAGCTGCTGTTCTTCGAGTCATCCGACTCAACGACCCGCGATGCCGTATCTGGGTCACTTTTGTTTACTGAGCGTTCGTTCCGCTTTAATGGCATTCTTGAGGGCACGTCTTTGTACCATAACATTTCGCGGACCCTTTTTGAACTTGAATCCCTGACGTTGCCATCTAGGTGGGAAATAGATGTGATGAATCGATTCGTAAAGATTCCGTTGCACAAAATGCTGAAGAAAATCACGCTCGAAAACCCGAATAAATAATTGAGATTCATGATTTTCTTGTTTCGATAGTTGAACGTGTGGTTTGTCTCGGCCCGTGCGGTGTACAAAGTGGCCACGATTTGCGTGATAGTCCCATGCAGCTGGTTTACTGGCTATTCCTTGGGGATCGTTTTAGCTTACGCTTAAATGGATTAAAGTAGTTTGCTTTTAGTGGAGTCGGTATGGTATTGATGGCTAATAAAGCCATTTATGAGGTTGATTGGTTGACCTCTTTAATCTAATTTGGCAATTTATTCTAAGACGGATTGGGTAACTAACCACAGGTACACGCACGGCCCGTTTGCGAAGGTCATGTAAGTGACCAATATGTATTCTGAAAGGTGAATACCGGTCAAAGTTCAGAAACTATGCCTAAGTTAATTACGTATGCCAACCCTGTATGAAACTTACCTTTTAGATGGGAAAGTATTTCTCACAAACCAGCATATATTGATGTTGCCGTGTCGTGGCGACAACATGTTTTTTCCTGTTTGAGGCTCTTTGTCCTGCAAATAAACATATTTTTAACTAGCTATTTCCCTCGACTTAGCTCGCGTAAATTTTTATGTACGTTTTCCTTTTTTTAAAATATAGGTACACTTAATTACTCCTTATAACATCTGCCGGTGAAAGTCCCGTTAAAATCGGTTTAAATTGGTTTCGGAGATTAGCCGAAACAAACAGACAGACGGACGGAAAGACGCAGATATAAAAAAAATGTTTTTTGTTATAAGTAAACATTTTTGATTTGTATGTACTAAACAGTTGCTGTACAAATAAACCACTCCATCAACCATATTTATTTTGAAAACGCTTTGTACATATTTTAAAGTCTGTCACGAAACGATATTTCTAACAAGTGTCTTCAGATTTCTGGCAGCCACTAGACACTGATGACGATTAGCGTCCACATTTAGTCGGTGTCAGCCAAACAGAACTGCGAGAGCTAAACTATAAAACTTATCATCTGTATACATCACCTATAAATAAATAAATATTTATGGACATTTTACACAGCACCTTCCAGCCCAAAACTAAATCTATGTTTTATCATGGGATGATTTGCCAGATTACTGATAGAATACTTATATAAAACGTGTATTTGTAAAACATAAGTATAATATTTACATACACATTTCCAGTTTGATGACGCTTAGAATTGGACGTGGTGAGATTGTGATCGTATTGAAAAGGTAGTTCCAATTATTAAGTAAATGCTGTATTTACCCGACTGCGTGACGCTAAGGTAGTATTTTTATTGGCCTATGTATGTAGTATGTATGTTCCTTTGTGGCATTCAAGAGACTACACGTGGGCCGCTTTTGATAATTCCTACGTCATTCAATTCATGTTTGACACTTCACTAAATACATGAGAATAATAGAAACTGAATATGGTGACCACCAATATTGTGAAATATACTCGTAATGTGTGATTTAAAAAATTAAATGCCAGGCATCCCTTTTTTTAAACAATTTAAGTATAATAATAAGCTTAATTTTACGTGCTATTTCAGTGAAAGTTTTCGCATAAACTAACTTTAAAACCGCCGTAACCACAAAAATGCATGTTGCGTGGCTTACATTCACCGCCAAAACGTTTTGAAAGAGTAAAATGAATATACATACCGTTTAAGAGCAATTCAAGGGCAAGCTTAGCTAAAAATAGATCAGATAAAACCCGCGTCAAATTGTCAATCCCATCTCCGAACAACAACGTATAGACAAGTAAAAAAATAACCAGTACCTACAGTTTTATACCAACACAATCCATTATTTGTATACTTTTTTGTGAGACTAATGTGGAACGAGCGTAGAGCCCACCTGATTTTAGTGTTTACCGCTGCCCATAAACAATAGTAATACGACTCAAGTCCTGCCTACCGAAGTATGTAATGACTCATCCCATCGCCTTGTGCTTGTAATTCCGATAATTTCATGATTCATGCACCTGTAACTTCACCGGCACCCACACTCTCCCACTGGAACACAGCAATGCGATGCTATGTACCTTGCGATGTGTCTGTACTACTGGGGACCGATTTATATGTACACCTATATTATATGTGATACGAAATTACGAATAGGACAAAACGTAATTTATTTTTTCATTTAAATTTGGGCTTGTCTAAACTACACATGAGTTTTTTGTGTATGAAAGTGACGAGTTGTAGGCTCACCGATATTATGTGGTAACCTCCGCCTGTAATAACAATAATACGACTTAGGTCCTCTTTGACGCAATTAAGAAGACCCAAGTGGCATCATCACCCAAGACTTTTGAGTTTTGAGCTTAACTCTGTGCTAACCTAAAAGTTTCCATTTTTAAAAACCCCAATTGAAATAAACATTACTAATAATCAAAATCATGAACATTTCACAAAGCGCCATCTAGTATCAAACTTATCACTTACCAAATTACTTACTTACGTACGTATTCGTAAAAACAATTACGTACACCCAGATAAAGTACAGACATCAATGTTCGTCACACGAACGTTTGCATACCTGTGTACATACCTTTCTTCCTCATCTGTGTATTGTCTTTTTATTGTGTACAATAAAGAGTTATTATAAATTATTAAAATGTTTGTGTGTCTACAGGGCAGAAGACAGAGGTACCAATAGCTGTGACGTTAGAAATAGTTGAAATTGAAACAGTACAGATATATTCAGGTCTAGTGGTCGAAATTGAAAATTACCTCATCTATTGCCAAGGTACGTAAACAGAGCTGGAGATAATCCCAGTGAACTAGCAGTGGAAACATCGCTATCTGTAACTTAAACCAAAACCGCGAATCTTTCATTCCTCTCCCTGTTTGAAATGAATCGGGGAACCACGATTCGATAGATGGCTCTTGTATGCTTTGTAGATCACGTTGTAGATGGCGCTAGTGTAACAAAATATTTCAGGCATACGGAACCAAGGGAAGCCCTTTTTGTCATAATATCGTTAATGAACAAAACTTTGAAGTCATTTTAGACGGTAAATCTTAAATCTAATAATAAACGGTAAATCTTTTATCCTGTATATCGCAGTAACTTTTATTTATATTTTATGAAGTTGGTACAAATCGCTACCTACCCTTCACAATATTCAAGAGTATCTGAAATGGTCATACTTTCTTCCCTTTAAAACTGCATCTTTTTGTCATTAATCCAGGTAAAAAATTATAATAAATGTACTCGAACTTTTGATACATTTGCGCAACTAAATGATCATACTAACAATTTTTAACTTAATTTAGTAAATTTATTTTCGTTGTGTGCTTATTTTATTTCCAGTTTCTGAATTCTGTAAAACGCATTTCTTGATTCAATAAATAAATAAATATTTATGGACAGTCATTCAGTTACAAACTAAGCATCGCCTGTTGTATCTTGGGAACTAGATATAATAACTAGATAAAATTCATGTAGTACTTTTTTTGAAACACCTAAATATAATGTATTTTAACATTCATTCACAGATAAAATATCTATACGGGTTGGAAACTCTGACAAGTCTGCCACTAAGGTACATGAAAGAAGTAGTAGAACTAGTGAGTTAAGTTTAAAGTATTTTTTTCCATCATGTTTTGTCTTTATCGTAATATTCTATTTGTTCAGCTCTAATAACGTTAGCTACACAAAAAGAGTGTCATGAAAGTGTTTCCAACCTCTTTTTCTTCGTATTACTGATCAATCAATCATTTCTCGGGAGAGCTCGTTATCTCAACATCCGGATATTTATCTTTGTATATAGGTACGTTGCCTATCAATCACAAGGCTTTCAGAAATTAGTGTAACACGATTTCTTATGTTTCTGGAAACTTTGAACAAGATATATTGTAAATAGAAGGTGAATTGTTAGTGCCGAAGGTGCTTGCCACACCAGCTATTGTAATGGCAGTCCAGACTGATTTACTTATTGACGGACAAATAACCACTGACTTCAGAAAATTGAAATTGGTGGAGCGTACAGTAGCTTGAGGCGATAAATTTGTTTCTTAAGAAGCCCATCAAAGAGCTGTTTAAGCAATTTTAACCATAATGAAAAATTTTAAAGTTTAATTTTTAAGTTTAATACAGTTTCCGCAGTTTGGCACATAACTCGAGTAAGATCTATAAAAATCTTTTCTTACTTCATTACAGAAATCATACATAAAAGAAAATGAAATTATAATCACGCAAACACAATATATTTAACTCTAATAATAAACTGTTTATACATGTAACTGTCAAATGTACCCATACAAGTACATAGTACCTGGAGTTATTTGTTTTCTTTTTTTGCAATAAAGTAAGTGATTACTTACAAATATACAGGTAAGCTTAATCAGCAAAAACCTAACAAACTAAAAATTTCATCCAAATCGTTAGAACCGTTTCCGAGATACGCGAAATAAATAAATATATTTATATATACAAAAATTTCTGGTTTAAGGTAATATGATTTAAAAAATGGGTCATGGTGGGTCTATGAAATTGCCGTTTAATTTGTTAACTTGTTAAGTATAATTGACTTAATAAATGAATTACTTTTGAGTTCATATAAAAAATATTATGTCAAATATTTGTTATATATAACGTTTATACCTATAAACCTGAAATCCCCTGTAATACAATATATTACTGTCAGGTGACAGTAGTGACGACAGCGTTGTGTATATACAACGATGTGCGAGTCCTAATGGCAAAATTCGGTATATTATAATATTTAGATGGCGACATCAACTGAATATAGCAGTTTGATCACGTGGCGTTCTCTCCGGCGTAAGACTCTGGCGTAAATTACGTCACGAAACCTGCCTTACGGTTAATCCCTAGAGAGATAAAACACCCCACCCTAGCGTTGATATGTCTGTCTGAAGATATTTGCCGTCCACAATAAAATCTTTTCATGAAACACAGGTCTTATGGAAAAAATAAGTATCCTGATAAAAACCCTTTAAGCTTCTTCTTTCAACCTAAATGTTTGCAGTAATAGGATATTTTAGGGAATGTGAATATTGTAATCAACTCTACTGCGAACATTTTCAGACATCTGTCTATTAAAGCTGAAACTGTAATTTTTGATTTAAAAAAAGACTTGTGTCGTTTTTGTCTATGGTCGGTGATAACCACATAAAATCAGGTGGGTTGTAAACGCGTTCTGTAACTATGGTTGTAAAAATAAAAAAATAACTGGAAAGCGTTTAACACAGAATTTGTATCTGATTTACAGATGGTAGGTAATCTTTTCATGAAAATCGTGCATCTAGTTTACTACTCTTTCTGCTATCATTAACATATTTCAAGAATGGCCCTGGGTTACCAAAACAGCTGTATTTGTATTCCATGTAATAACAACTAGCGAAAATGAATAATTTTCCAAACGTGGTTTTGCATTGTTCAAAGTCAGAGGTCATTTTACGTCAGTTTCATTACTTATGTACAATTATTATACAAAGGAGACCGAAATATTATGAATGAACTAGTGCGAAATCTGTAATTTTAGGCAGGAGTCATCAATCACTTTGTCTCTTGGAGGTGAAAAGCTGTCAGAAATTAAAAAATAGGCAGTCTAAATGAAATCTGTATTATATTTGACGATTTGATAAACAATGTGGACTTATTTTTAATTACGGTCAGCTAAGTTGGTTAAAACTAACTAATTCTGTTTAAAATTTAGTGCAGAGACGACTCCAGTAATATCAAAGAGTAATCATAGTGTTTTATAAATATTTACAAAAATAATGATAGAATCTGGAAGAGTTTGGATATTGTTGAATGGACTTGTGATTGAGGGCAAGTGTCAAGAATGTGACTGCGGTAGCAGATTTTTTTGTGACGTCATTAATATAGAATAGTGTCGAGTATATTTTGAAGATTGCTTGAAAAGTATAGAAATAGTCACTTCGGTACGCTGTATCAATAAGTACTTGGATTATGTTGAATTGAATCGGTTCGATATTTGTGGCGTGACACTATACAACCTGAACAACCTGGACGGTTTATAATTATAATTTTAATTGAGATAAAAAAAAAAAATATATTTTGGCATCACATAAACAAACGGATTGGAGTATTTGTATTTATTTGTGATTCAAACCTAATATAAGTTTTTTTTCCTATACAGGTTGCCACACTATCTAAGTAATTAATTGAGGTCCATTTTTAAATAAAAGGAGC
Organism: Aplocera efformata; assembly: GCA_921293045.1. Classification (NCBI taxonomy): domain Eukaryota; kingdom Metazoa; phylum Arthropoda; class Insecta; order Lepidoptera; family Geometridae; genus Aplocera; species Aplocera efformata. The sequence goes on from OV121045.1 coordinate 7,430,371, forward strand.
CGGGGTTGTCAAAATTTATGTTGATATCGGATGTGTGTGATCATCGTTACAAATTGCCTTCATTAATTCACTGCGTGAGCCAATTCTTTGATTTTTCGTATCCTTACTTTAAGCAAGTCATCGCTCTATTGGGCCTGGGAATGCGCTACGTTATATTTGCCGTTGAGAGGTCTCCATTTGAGAAGTCAATCGAGTTTTTGATATAACTAACCCGCCCATAATTACGTGTACTTCTTAGTAAATCGTAAAAAATGCACATAGTTAATATAGTGAATATCCACCTACTATTTTCAAACACAGGAAAATATTTTAACAAATTATCGGCCCATATACTTAGTCAAAGAAGTCGAAAAGAAGGGCACTAAAAAAAATTTAAAATACGAGCAAACGATCCCTTTAACAGATATCTGGTAGCTTCTTTACAGCAATCAAATTAAAACGTTTATTTTTATGACGTCATTTCGCTTTACGGCAGTTTTGTTGCATAAACACTTTCCGTCCGAGCTTTTTACTGCAAGTCCCGGGGGTATTATAACAAGCTACTTTCGTGTAACCCTGCATTTACAAAGCCGGGCTTGTGGCCTTATTAGATATATAAAGCTTCTTAAATTACAACCAATGAGACTAGTATTTACGGAGCTTTCCTTTGATCTTTTACTATGTCTATTATTTCTTATTATTTTCGTTAAGCAGGATTTAGCTACAAAAATAATATTCATGTTTTATTTTTCAATAATGAGAGCTTCGTCCAACAATTTTAATTAGGACATATTTAAAATATACAATATATTTAGTTTCTTGAAATCACCCACTAAATATAAAAATAGTTATGGTCGCTTTATCCTAAAATAGTATAAAGTATTAGCCAAATCTTCCATTAGTGTGAAAACTAGCTTTATACCCCGAGGAGATAAAGTTTATCTCAATATTGAAATCAGGAAAATGTTCCTCGCGGCTTGGTGAGCCCACATTTTAGATATAAGCAAGCAGTAATGAGTAATTCTACATTTCTGTCTCATGATGACTTAGATTCTAAGTTTCTACTTTTGGTCAAGAACTAAGCGTATGTAAAGATTTAGCTACTTCATTACTTAATAGATTTAAGGTGTTTTTCATAAATACTTTGTACTGTTGATTGGTCAAGTTGGCTTTTGATTTGTTATAATTCCGTCTTCTCACAAGCCTTCTAAATTCTAAATTGTACCAAATAATCGATTTAAATAACTGTACGGTCGTGTTATTGTTATTAATTCTTAAGAAGTTTTAATACTTATTGTTCTAATATAAAATAAAACTTATTGTTAGGAAGGCCACCAGTTTGGGCCCACCGAATAATATTATGCGCAGCCAATAGGCTATGATAGCCAGGATGCCTCAGGATTTATGCCGCAAGCAGTACATTCCGATGTCACCTTGAGCCGACGTACGCAGGGAAGTCTATGCATATTAAGGGTTACCTGAATGGTATTATAGTTGTATAATGCATAGAATACAAAAAATACTTAAAATCAGGTGAGTCGTTTAAAATATGCGTGATATTAAGTATAGTAAAAAGTTGCAACGCTGTTTTTTTATCTATGGATAATCTGAATTTGTGAACATAGCATAAACAACGAATATGTTTTATAACGCCCTTACTGTTAAAGCTGAAATATTTTCTGTGGTTGAGTTTACATTAATTTATTACACCATCAAACAAACTTCGCCCGGAGTTGGCTGCTAGTAATTAAATCTAACGTTTTGATATTATGGGCCTTTACTGTGAAAATGAGTGACCTCTGTCGGGTAATCCTTCGGTGCGAATTGATATGATTGAATGATTTGCTATTAGTAACTGTCATCAAAATTTTATCGATTTTGTGTTTTTAGATTAAAACTGTTTTTGACGCTATAATGAGCCGTACAAATTATCACGTCAAAAGTAGCTAAGCGGTAGCTAACAGCTAATAGCTACCTATTTTTTAATATCGCTATTAAATTCCATTAGCCATTAAAGTGGCTGTGGCATGATAGTAACTAAAACTGTAAGAGTAGTAAATAATGTTACCGTACTGAAACCAGGGAAGCCACGTTATTATCTTGACTCACATGACCTCAAGTATGTAATGAAAATAGTAGTATATATTGTAGCACAACGTAGTAAGCTACGTCGTAGCAATATCTACGGTTGATTGTAGCACGCGTGTGCTTAATTACTTTGTCTCGTATTGTTTCTTCATTTTATCATGATAGTGAGTTAAAATAAAGTTTTCATGCGGGAGTTACTTTGAAATCATTCACGGTATGAGGGGCAGTTACGGCCGAATCACAAATAGGTTTTTTACGAGTAATTATTAACCTTAATAACTTGAGTTAAATTAACGTTATGTTGTCTTCTTGTTTTTTTTTTTTTTTGGTTATGCTAGTACTTCTTTGTCATTCACTAGAATTTTTGAATAGGATCTGATATACTTGTTAAAAATGATATATATATATAGAAGACATGTTTTAATAAGAAAGATGAACAATGATGATTGTCTTTACAAATCATTTAAGTTTAGGAAGTCTCCGCCCGGCCAGTATTTGGATGGGTGGTCGTTAAATGGCATTTGATTTGAGCGCTTCTGTGCTTTGAAAGGCATGAAATGTCAGTCTCGTGCTTAATCAAGATTTAGTTGGCGATGAGTCAGAGGCTTTCAAGCGGCTTGAAAATTTAGACACAAGGTTTTTTGGAAAAAGAAGAAGTAATTAATTATGTGATTCTAAAGTGACAAAGTGGGTATTATTAGTTTATAACTCTACACCATGGCAGTATTAAATGTTTCCAGTGGAGGGACACAGGCCTTTTGCTTTAATATACCACGGGAGCATAATCCGGATTGTAAGATGTGACATGCCTTCAAATTGTTAGTCATGCATTAGAGGACATGCTGAAACCGACAAGTCATGATTATTTCCTTCGCCGTTTCATAATAGCCATAATATTATTTAATGGTAATAAAATTACAGGTTATATAAACAGATGTAGGTCTAGGCGATATGCAGATAGATATGTGGACTATTAAAATTCAACAATATCATAAAACAAAGTATAAAATTAATGATAATATAATATTAATTTGGAACTCTATGTTGCTCTCATCCGTAGATGAGAAAGAAACTCTACACGTGACCCCCGGGTGAGCCGGTTAATATCAGGTGGGCTGACAGCTCGTTCCGCCACCATCATTGCATAAAAAGCAATAATTCAATAATAGCCAATATATATTCTAAAACAAATTAGGTAAATATATTTTTCAAAACGCAATACATTCCGCAAATATTATACATTTATTAGGCGAGCAAATCGTTGATGACTAAACTACTCACCGAAATACCAAGCCCTCAATTATTATTTTTTTATAATAACCGAACATAAAAGAACCTCGTTATATTAATTTCTTACAGGCCACTAAAACAATAACCAAACCAGTCTTTTATAGATTTTATCAAAAGCGTTTACTTCGTCACGCGAATTTCCAGGATCCTACCATGCAATATCATAACAAAAAAGTTAGGCATATTGTTTCGTAGGCAAAAACAAACATTCTATATATATTTCTCAGTTAGGCAAAGCGATACGGCATTGAAACGATAAGGTTGCGGTTTGAACAAAAGGAGTAATGCGCGCGGCTTGTTAATATTTTATCAGACAGAATGAAATACTTTTGCTTGTTTGTTGATTTTCAAATGCAGATGGATCGATAACCCTTTAATTGTAATAATAATTACAAAGTTATATTTCAATAGCTGCGCCCCGCAGAGACCAAAAGTAGCCTATGTGTCCATCCAGGTGTAGGAGTAACATATATATATATACACAAACACACACGAACATACATTCAAACTTTATAATATTTGCGGCCTCACAAGGATTTACGAATGAAGAAAAAGAGAAATGCACCAGCATAACGTACGTGTAAGTATATTTTTTCTTCCGTATAAACTTTGTCCACACAATTACGAATTCAACAAATAAAACACAACACATCGCGGTCGAGCCATTCTTACTCGTAAGTGACGATCTTTCATGCATGCGGACAAATAAAATAAGCCAAATCGGTCGAGTAATCATATAGAAGTTTGTTTTTCCCATTCCGTCCGTTCCATGTCAGTTGTTGGGAAATATGGGAGTAGCATGTGGGGGACAATGTAAATAAACCGAAATTTACGATAGGCATGTTGCATTGGTAATAAAGGTATTGCCATTATTTTATCCGCATTTATACTCATACTAATTTTATTAGAACCGTAGGGACCTTAACGGTCACTTGGTCACGTCCAATCTTAATTAAAATACAAATTATTTAATACATAGTTAATAAAAATCAGAAGATCCGAACCCATCCTTTATAAACAGACAAGCATAGTAATTTAGATGTATTATATAATTGAATACAATTCTATATTCAAATTAAAGCTAAATAAATAATTAATGTTAATGTAATTTATATAAAATTTATAGACTACAACACTAAAACATGTAAGACATGAATAATGAATAATTGTTTGAAATAGATGCATAGAAATTTAAATTCTTACAAAGAACATTTCATCCACTTTAAACCCATCAGGAACCACTTTTATCTCGCTGAGGAAGTCTCTAAAAAGCTTCAAAGCGAAGGAATTTTCATATAGCGCCAGCAAAACTTTGAGAGGTGCTCTTCAAGAATTTCCTTCGCAGGTTTAAATATAAAGGAGTTGCGAAGACATTATAATTAGTAAATATTAGGCTGTGTTTCGAGACGAATAAATAACAAATGAAAAGGTGATGTATAAACAAAATGTTCACTGGTTAGTGAATGAAATGGCCATGGTAGAATAAATGCATACCAGTCCAAGTATGGCTCTTGATTTGACAAAAACGAGTGGAGGGCCCCTGAGATTCGCCCTCGTAGATTGCGTTCAGTTTATTGCTCTCCGTGTTTTTGTCGAGTAAGCTTCGTTCTAATTATTTTTTGTGCTTTACAATTAGAATTTAGTGGACATTTGCACGTTATAAAACAAATATTGGACAAGAACTCGGAGATGAAGAACGTAAATAGTAACGAAATATTTAATTCATTCAAGCTATAATATTTAGGTACTGAGTGATTGTTCAAAGTTTGACGAAATATTTGGGGTTCAGTCTTGTGCTCACGCTCCTGAAGTTGCCTCGTGGAGAGACGAATCACGTTTCGATTCTATTGTCCTCATGTCACACTTTTTCACATAATTTTATATTTTATGGTAGTTCTATATAAATCTTAACTTACTGATATATACAAGTAGTTCAGTTAGAACATAAAAATTAACATTATATTAAATTATAATTTAATATCACATAAATGAGTGTGTTTATGTCTATGTCTATGTCCATTTTTCAAAGTAACTTTACCCCTGAGAATACCAGTGACTTGCCTATGTCTAAAGATTAATCTGAAAATAGCTCGGTTTGCCCGTACACAACTGTGTTCTGTGAATAGTTTATTTCCGGCAGAAATTTCCGAGATCTTCAGAACCAGAAACTGCTATTAATTTATTTAAAGATGTTGACCAAAGTTCCTCCATCAATTTAAATATGTTCAATAAGCGTAAACGTTGAACTTCAAAGACCGCAATAGTTCGCAATAACAATAAATACAGGAATTTTGCTCGCTTCGTGAATTTAACGTGGCATTTTCCCCGTTTCTGGCAAAATTCGAAGCAGATGAGAAAAACGAGCGGACAGCTTTATGTCGCGTCATCACGGTTGGTGGTCACTTTACAAATAAGAATAATATTTTTTCGGCTCACTCTTGATCGTTATCAGGATTAGTATCAGCTGAAAAGGATGACGACGCAGTTCCTAGTGAAATTGTTATGGAGACTTTTTTAATATAATATTTAACATTTTGCAACATTTCAGCGTTTGGATAGCGGGCCCAAATTACAGTGAACACAAAACATGAAATATATATTGTATCTTCGTAATAATTGCATTATGTTTGTGTAAATACGTTTGAATAAGCGACTGCCAGGATGACTAAAGGTCATTTGAATACTGGGTAACATTGAAGACTTATATTAAATCTATTAATTATTTGAGTTAATTATAAAAAGTCCAAGTTACGTAATTATTTTAAAAATATACCAAAAAGAAAGAATTTACAGAAGATAATTTCTTATTTTTGAATGAAAATTTTTCAACGCAGCCAGTGAACATGGAATAATGTTATCCGAACGGAGTTGAGTTAGGGGTAAATTGAATAATTCGAAAGATACCGTACAAGCGGCTGCCGTTATAACTAAAGCGCCATTCTGAGGAAATAAAACCACCAATTTCATTTGAGCTTTATTTAACTTCAACCATAAATTGTGGGTATATTGTACTTTCTTTCCTTGGCCGCTTGGGTCATGAATGAATAACCCTTGAATGATAGCGTTTTTTTGGTTGTTTATCGGCGTAGATGTTTTACAATGATATATTTTTGTTCGGTGAAGAAAAAAAATATATTACTTAAAAAAAAGGCAATTCTGCTGATATTATCTTACGCGATTAGATCTGTTTTATTTACCTCCAGGGTGTTTGCATAGAAATTCCTTGAAGAAATTCCACACCTACAAGCTAAAATTAGTAAAAAGTGATAAAAGTATGAAAGTGGGTTTATTTGGTTTTTAATCAATCAATTATTTGGAATTTCACAATTAAGTACCATTTAAAAAAAATAAGACAATAATAACGATGACATAATCTAACGCAAGGTTAAAATTGGTCAGAATAAAGGAGTGTTTCGTGATTATTTTTCTCCATGGAGGGTCTGAAAAGACAGTGAACTTAGCAACAAGTGCGTGTAATCTAGTGAAATATTTACTTTAGCAACTTATTGTCCCAAATAAAAAAAAATTAAGGTTATTGCGTTGATTATAGTTATTTTGTAAAACAAATTTAAGGGGTCTGATTCATAAACATCTATTAGCAACAGATTTATAATTCTGCCTTAACCTTAAACTTTGGTTTTTCGATAATATTCAAAACAACCTGTCAAAAATGACAACATTAACCAACTAAAGTATCACTGAAATCCGTTTGCGAAAAAAGCCCTATTACGAAAGTACATTACTCGGACATTGGCAGAATTTGTGTGGCTTAAGACACAAAAGGCCAGAAATAAGAAGAAAAAGCCCTATGCTATTTGGAACAATGATATTACCGTTGTCAGTCAGAGATGAAATTATATAGTACTCGTATATTGACTTGTAGATTAGATGATACTCCGCATCTCGATGTTTATACTGATTACAAATTCTCAAACAGAAGAGATTTTCCTAAAATGGAAGTTGATAAGGAGTTTAAACATATAATAGCTTTCCCTAAACTTTCTCGTTTACATTAGAATAGACTCAACACACAGGCGTGTATGCAGTAATGGAAACTAGAATGTAATAATACGTTTTTTAATGGAAACTGCTAAATAGTAATAATAACATTTACATGCACTAGAATTCACTGTGTCGCACATTGCATGCACAAACACAGGAACATAAGGGAAATACTGGTAACCCAAAAACAAACTTGACGTTCACTACACAAAGGCTGCCCCATCCCGGAATCGAACCCGAGTCCCCTTGCTCGGCAGTGCTACTACCAACTAATCTAGAGCCGTCAATATTGAATTTAGAATGACTAAGGCTTTTAACCCAGTGTAGTAATCAGTACTGGAGAGTGATAGTTGTACAAGCTACAAACTTTAAAGAACGCTTGACCAACGTGCCTTCCCCTTAACTAGGGACCGTAAGTTTTTTTTTCTTTTTTTTTTATGTGAATAAGTGACGGAACGAGCTGATGGCCCACCTGATGGTAAGTGGTGACCCTTGCCTATGACAACAGTAATGCATGCGACTCAGTATGAGATTCAAATTTTTACTGAGTCGCATTCATCCTGCTGCATCCATCACTCGAGACAGGGATGATATGTCTCATGCGCATGTGATTTCACCAGCAGCCACACTCTTCCACCGGAACACAGTAATGCAACCGCTACTGCTTGGCGGCAGATTCCAGATGTGGTAGCAGTACCTCTCCGGACGAACTTGGCACAAGTTCTACTGCTACTTTTGGTTGCTCCTTTAGCACCACCCAGGGGGTACGTGTAGGGAATCAAAGGGTACACACCTACGGACGCGAGCAATTGGACCCCCAAGTAAAGTTCCAATGAACACATTCTTTGAAATATATTACTAGAATGCGAATTTATGTTAAACTATTGTACAATTACTCCTTAGCTTATTAGCTTATTATATAATCATATTATATCATTATACCGAGATCATAATATGTATAAATTTGTATCTTTCATTGACTGCATTATTTATTTTAAGTGTTTTTGTATTTATCCTGTTATTAAAAATACAATAAAATAAAAATAATTAGCATTATTAATGTAATTTCACAATTAACAAAGTTATAAATATTTGTTACGGTGGATCAAAACCTCTTATTACGTGATACGCTAAAATCATATAAAATATCCCACCAAAGGTTCACATCTAAATACTTTTATTACTTGAACGGATAAGGAATAATGATGACGCATGGGTTTATAAACAGCCCTTTACCTATCCTTCTGAAACCGTGATTTAGGTGTATTTCTTTGTGAAGTCAGATTTTGCCCCAATTTGCTTTAACACGCTCTTTTTATGGAGCTATTGAGAAGTCCCGTATAGCTTAGCTACGGGCGAATTTTGCTCGAAATTAAAGTTTAGAAACTCTCCATCTAAATGGTTACCTATCCAGCTATTAACCGTAGCTTGAGGGAGGCCATTTAGTGGCTAAACTGAGCACCTCCGGGATTTGGAGGGCACGTATGATGTCGGATCTGTATATACTAGTCGATAGGCCATTAAAAACTCCGACTTACTCACATGAAAGTAGGGCAACTTGTGATTTCTTTATTACTCTAGTGTAACTGAAACGAGACATTTGGAAGTAAAATGTGGGATGTTAAATATATATCTAAATGATTTGCTATAGTGGACCTATAGTGGTCCTTAAATTACTTTAAGCAGCACTAATGAATAATAACCTGCTGGCCATTAAAATACTTTTACTATAACCATAGTAAAAGCAATATATTGCAGTATAAAAATATAAAATAAAATGGCGCATATATAATGAATACCTTTCATATAACATACAAAAGAAACGTTAGGGAATTGTCTTTTTCAGCTGCGCCTCCCTGTAGCGACGGTAAATAGTCCCGGCAGAACAGGAGTTGGGAGCCAAAAATACTTCCTTATACTTATACTTATACTTCCTTGTATCCGGAGCACGTAATACTAGAAATTGATCTCTCGACTGGACTCCAGGCGCTGCAGGTCATGCACCATCTTTTCTGGTGCTTCCCAGATGCGGCATCGGCTTCTTGCGTCTACATACTGCAGTGCAGTCTCCCCACTATTCAGAGACATACTCTGAATAGGTGTTCCGCAGACACATTCAGATAGGATTGCTTGCCTTATTTGCACAGGGCCCACCTGAGCCCGAAGTCGGGTGATTCCAAGGCGAAAAATAGAAGGATTGTGATTGTCACAAATATTTTAATAACACTAGCCTTTAAGATGGCAAAACGTTTAAGATGTTACTTTTCTTTACAAAACATTTCAATGATGTTCAAAAACAGCATGCATATACATTGATAATGGATAATGTTATAGGTAATATACTAAATGCAAAAACTAGAAGTATGTGGATAAAAACCTCGTTAAAATATAAGGACAGAGAAAAGAAACATTAAGAACAACATAAACAGTATTAATTAAATGTTAAAGTATTAACAAGGGAAAATTTGTACTCATATGATTGGTATTGTACAATTTTGGAAACTGAGTTCCAATATTGAAACAATGCGTCTCGCATCACTAGCAAACGAACTGTGCTTTACCGGTTCAATAACTATTGTTTGAATAATTTCTCGAAACAACCTCCAAGATATTACTTAGAATGTTAACTGAATATTTAATGCTCATGCAGCTTACAGCTAGCATTTTATGAAAGGGAACTGACTTTGTGTATAAAAATGTTTTGGTTTTCTCATGTTAGTTGACAGCGCATTGCATTTAACTGATGTATTGAAAATCAAAAACAGATAACATGAACGTGAGTTACAAACTTGATAAACACTTTTCCTTTGACCCTTTTTCTTTGTTAAAATCGTGTCCATCCAAAGGTTGGAAGAGATCGCTCATAGCGATATGGCTGCCCATTGTGCCACCAATTATATGTTCTTTTTTATTGGTTTTTGCTGTATAATTTCTGGTGTGAACAATAAAGAGTTTATCTATTTATCTATGAATAATACGCCTTTGGTATATTTTGGTAAAATTTAAAGTTTCACCTGACTCATTTCACTGATGGCCTTTATCAGTGCCATCAATTGAACAGAGTTTAATTTATAATTGAACATTTATTAGTTAAGTAAGGTTCCTAACTGTTGAACTAAGAAGATATAGTATATTATTGACGGAATGCTGTGCATTTCATGTAATGTAATTGAAAAAAAAAAAAAAAAACAATTCTATAAATGATAAATATATTTAATTATTTACCTGCTAAAATAAAGTTAGAACATACATGTAAACTGACTTTATTCGGAAACTAGGATTTGTTTTGTATTGACATAATAATAATTACTTTAATATTGTACGCTGTTAATATATATGCGCCGCAATCTTGACACTTTCTAGGAAAGAATATGTCGATATTGGCTCGGGGAAATGTATCGTATAACGGAGTAATAAACAGGAAGTTCTTATGTTAAATATGGCTTGTTTACTTCTTTCTCAAAAATATATCCCAGGGCCGAAAAAACCTATGTTAACTAGCTATCAAAAATCTGTTTTGTAAAATAATATTTTTAATTACTAAGAATTCTTGCTTCTTACTTTTGTTTTTTAGGATGAGATCGAAGGCACAGAACGGCTACCTGATTTGTGGTGGTTAAAACAAATCAGGTAGGAAGCCCAGCACAGAGACTTATGTCATTTCCCATTGGGAAGATAACTTCACTCTCCTGTCATTATTTGTTAATTGGCATCCTTTTTAATTTTCCGAATTTAAATCTAGCTCCCACAAACATCAAACAATAATTTAATAAGTAGAAGTCTGCAATGATGATCGAAAAGAAACTTTGTAATACAGATATTTGCGAAAACTACTGGTTATATCATGAAATAACTTTAAAAATAAATTACTCTGGTCCATAGTAATTTATCAACCGCAAATAAGTAAAGAAAAATGGAAAAAATCAGGTGTCCTTACATATCTGTTTGTTTGACCTTAATCTCAAACAAACAGATATGTACGTGTGACACAGTGAATCCTACTCATATGAGTGTGCGCGTTTGGAAACGAACAATGTTTGTTTTATGTTTTTAAAAGTGTCACCAAACCGTGTTCATCGTATTTTTTATGCTAACGTTGTATGCAATTAACTTCGACGTAGATTACAGGCGTTGTGATAAAATGTAATACTTTGTAATTTACAAGCGGAGAGCGTACTTACAAAATACAGAAACCTGAAATTACCCGCGATATAAACCACAGAAATACTTGCCGCAAACAATAAGAATGAGGTGCTAAAACAGAATTTCCCCATTTTCAGGCGCGAACTCTGCACATAGGCTATAAAAATAACCTTCAGAATGCCTAATCGATCTTGTGTTAGGTGCTTTTGCTGAAATAACTTTTAGTATATTGTTGTCGAGTCACATTTGACGACTCCGTGGCTTAGTTGGTAGTAACCCTGCCTTCGAAGTGAGGGGTCCCGGGTTCGATTCCCGGCCGGGGCATACTTTGTGTGGTGAGCATAAAGTTTGTTCTCGGGTCTTGGGTGTTTGCCTTGTGTTTCTGTGTTTGTCCATGCCATCTGCGACACAGGGAATCCTAGTGCAGAGGTATGAGTGTGTAAACGTTTACGTTTAACGTTTACGTTTTATAACTCAGTTTGAGTAAGTAGTACGAAAATTTGTATTTGTAAGGTATACAATATGAGTAGCGTAAATTGAAACGGAATATTTTTCTCTATTGGAGAAATAATCATTTAACCTATATAATTTCTCTGGCACAAAATAAATTCTTTTGTAATACTTACATCTTAACAGCGTGATAACTTTCACGAAAAAAAGCTATTGGAATAGATAAAGACTTATATTATACTGAAACTATTTATACTAAGTTGGCACAATGGTATGAGTTAAAGATTAAGAATATACCTATACCGCTGTACCATCTTAATAAAATAAACTTAAAACGATGTCCATTGGTCGATAAGTATGGACTAATATAGGCCCGAGAGATTTCTAAAATGCCCGAGATAAATTTATCTTGTCATGTCCATAGTATCTTGGGTTCTCGCAGGCAAAATCCAATAAAAAATTAACCCTAAAATTCCGGCATGCAAAAGTTCATTGGATCTTTTATGGGTAATTGAATTCGCCATTGTAAGAAACTTTCAGAAAATGCGATCAAGTTCCCAACCCGAAAATTATATATTAAGAATAATTTAGTAAAGGGAGCGTACTTCTCTGTAAGTGATTACATAAACGATAAAATACCATACTTTAACGTCACTCGTACATATATATATGGTAATGGCTGATTATAAAACTAAACTGTAAGGGAAATTATTTAAATACTTACGTATATATATGGGTCATACATAATCAGCAATAAAACCGTGTGTCCTTGAATATACACCTTTATAAATAAAAAGTACACTGCCTTTATTTTTTCTTAACTCATTTGTTATTATTATATAAGACGTTGACTATGAACGCCATTCAACCTTAGTGTGGGGCTGTTATAAAAAGATCTACAAACATGAAAAATGAATTTGAGAAGTAGAACAATCTAAAACTGGAGCGCTAGCTCATAACAGCCCTAAACATAGCCTAGACGAAACAAGAACACAGACCTATAAAACTCCAGTCCAATTCTACATATGCGCTAAATTTACATGATACACAGTGGGCTGAAAGCAAATTGGCGTATCTCGTATTCTGGTGCGTTTGTAAAGGGGTCGTCTAAGCTTGGGTAAGCTTGAGAATGAACTACAACCAGAAGCTTCAGCTTACCAGTAGAGAGCTGTCTACATCTTGGTAGTGACGAAATATGTTTTTTAACAGCCAACTATAAAAAAGTTATAAGTTTGACGGCTGTGTTTATCATTCGATAACCTTGGAGTTAATTATTTTGCTTCCAATATCTCAATTTCGATACCCACGGACTTTCGATCCAAAGATCTCATGTTCAATACCAGACGGCATTTTTTGCTTGATCACGTGTGCGTAATGCCACGTTCTCAAAACAGTGACGGAAAATCCTTGTTATCGGAAGCAAACAACAAGAAACCTGTTTTGGTAAAGAAGAGAAAATAAAATTGTAAGGAGGGAAAGATGGTGATCAAATATTCATAGACATTTCACACAGCATCATCTATCATAGCTATAGGAACGAGATGACTAATAGAATACTTATTTAGTTCTTTTTTTGTTACATCCATCTTATTTGATAGGATATTAAAAAGTATGGTGATTGTTGAATAACGTTTTATTGGCCTGATGTTTTACATAGGACAATCCCAGTTTTCAGATCTGGGATTTTCCGATGTGTCACCATGCAAGTAACACTTTGAATGATTGCCACAAGTTAGTTGCGAAGTATCAACACTCGTTCATTCTAGTTTATTTCATGACCTTCGGCCTTCTGTTATAAAAGAATAAGTTGCCTTAGCTCTATTAATTCTATCCGTTCATGAGTCGGTCAGAGTAAAATCAGGTGGAACTATTTCGATGGAAGAAAAAATTTTCATATGTCTAAACATATGAAAATTTTTTCTTCCATAACAACAACTAATATTTATCGTTTTCCTTGTGGAATTGCAGAACTACAAAGCGGAACTCTTGTTCAGAGCTTGTATATCTATGCTGACCGAGCAAAAACAAACAAGGTCGCCTAAGTCCGACCTCTGGGTGCGAGAATAAATCAAAATTTACACGAGAAACATCTTAGATTCATAGCCGCAGCGTGGGAATATGAAACTTTCTTCGTTGTTTGGGTTTTTCTTCAAGATTATACAAAACATTTCATCACGGCATGAGTATGGGATAAATGTATGTGAAACAGCTTTTTAATGTTACTTTATCATACTAATATTATAAATGCGAAACTTTGTCTGTATGTCGCACACCTACTTTCTGGCTGAGCTGAGGGCTGAGGGCCTACCACCAGGTAGGCCCTCAGCTGATCCGGTCACATTGTCAAATAAAAATTCTTTTTGTTCTGTTATTCGATTGGAACAGATAAAAACATCGAAATATCATTATTCGATACAGATATAGATACTTTCAAATGTATTATGAAAAATTAAAAAAATATTTAATCTTACGAAAAGTGAGAGCCTCTGTGAGCCTTGCCAGTATGTGATTTAATTATTATAAGACTTTCATTATGGAAGTTAATAATATTGTTGGTACTGTTTCATATACTTTTGTGGTGGAAGCAATAACAAAACACTATTAAAGGCCTTCCGTCAGCTGGTGTGTGCCAGCGTTTGTCAGATATCTTCAAATCATGACAAAGCGCAAATCCCCGAAATAAATTGGAAAGGTACGTTTATGCAAAGAGGAAATAATCTGATTCATGGTGTATATATTTTGTTACATACTGGGTATTACCCAGTATGTATTACGATCGAGTTATTCGGTATAGCAAATAATTAATTTTAGTTCAACATTACCTCGTTGACTAGATTATTTCCAAGAATTTGCCACTGGCACTTTTCTAACGGCCAAGGAAAGCGCTTTTATGTGTTTTATGTACCTTTTTTTGGTGCATAAAACCTAACTATAACTATATAATAACTGGCAAATTCATACGTAAAAAACTGTATGTAAGAAAGTGTTCAATTATTATTCAACTACGAGTAGCTGCGTCCCGCGGTGGGCCATACCATGGGAGTGCTTCACTTTTTCGGGATAAAAAGTGTTAATCCAAGGTTTGAGCTACCATCATAACAAATTTCATTCGTACGGTCGTTTAGGCGTGAAGGAGTAACAAACATGCACACACACACACACACACAAACTTTCGCCTTTATAATATTAGTGTAATCCATTGCAGCACATAACACGCAAAGTATTGCAAGAAGGATATTTTCATGTATTTAATAGCATGGGCTATGCACAATATTCGTGTATTTTAAGACTACTTAAATAGTTAATGCTTGCTAAAAACAAACACCAATCGTTTCCTAAGAACAAGTCACCAATTATTTGTTTTTATTCCTAGTAATGACATTATCCATCTGTGTTTCTGTACTGTTATTTCTGGTGTAGAGTTTATCTATCAATCTTTACATCAGCCATATTAACATATACAAAACTGTATCAAAATTTCAGTTACCTGTAACAACGTTCAAAAGATATATGTTTCGAGTTAGGACAAAAAGAATTTTACACCTTTAAAGAATAATTAATACGGAACCCTAAAAAAATTCTCAAAGTTTCTGTCGCAGTGTGAATACATCTTAGAATGGAAACTGGAAGGAAATCAGTACAGTGAATCTGAATATTCTGAAATGTAAAAATATTTTTCTCTTTAGAAGCTTCCATAAATTTATATTAAAACGGCGTTAGCGAGAAAATCGTAAGGCTTACACATTTAGTAAACATCACTTGTTTTTTTTTTCTTCTTGAAATTCATCTTTATATCTGACTAGCGACCCGCCCCGGCTTCGCAAGGTTAGTAGAGTATCAGTGTCGTATCAGAAACTATCCGTGCGAAGCCGGGGTGAGTTGCTAGTTGTATATACTACATATAAACCTTTCTCTTGAATCACTCAATCTGTTGACCTTCTGCCCAATAGACCAGAGCAACAAAATATAGATGAAAGAGAATGTCAAACCAAATTCCGCTCAAAAAATAACCAATGTAAGCGTGAGTGAAATTGTAATTGACCGCCACGCTCACCGGCGAATTAATTAAGTTACTAAATCAACAACATTTCCGCCAAAAGTCAGTTAATAAGTATCTAAGCTAATTCAATGGTAATAGAGTTATATAGAGTTGATTTATGATGAAAATCATACATACGTCAGAGCATGAGCGTTTTTTGTCTAATAGTTCTATGCTTCCAGACATAATAATTCATTGTGGAATATCCGTCCAATACAAACGATTTATCAGTGTTCGTTTTAATCCCTAGGTTATGGATGGATTTTATACATTGGATTGCGGCAATGTAATAATTCCGTCCGTCCGTAGCAGCCTCTAATGTTCCCACTGCAGGGACACCGGACTACTCTCGATAATTGAGAGTGAACCTAATTAATTCGTTGGTTATGTTTTATGTCATGAGTGATTTAAATGTTTATTTACAGCGTGAATTTAAAAATAAAATATAATTGCTAGTAAAATGTTCTGATAATACACGCACAATATTTTATTAACCACACTACAATATAAATCTGACACTAAAAATAATGTTAAAAGGGTCCAATGGGTCCAGTATGATTACACAGTTTAATTGAAATAAGTGCAAATGGGTGACATCGCGGGAGAAATTATAAATAAATAATCTAGGACTAATCACTACATAGTATAAAACAAAGTCTCTTTCTCTGTCCCTATATCCCTATGTATGCTTAAATCTTTAAAACTACGCAACGGATTTTGATGTTTTTTTTTGTAGATAGTCATCCCGGCGTCACACGGGTAGTTTCTGATACGACACTGATGCTTTACTAACCATGCGAAGCCGGGGCGGGTCGCTAGTATACTATAAATATTGAAACCTGTAAGATTTCTACACTGAAATTTTCTTGAACATTAAGTTTTTTTGGGTTTGGCATTCTCAATGGAAATTAGAAGATTTCTATATATTGCCGAGTTAAAAACTTTTGCTATTATTATAGACCAGGATGCCACAGATTAGGTAAACAGATACAATAGAAAGTGAGCAACTTTCATTGGTTAAATTACAAAGGTATTATATAAAATATCATTGTTTAATTAGGACATTTCTATCAATCATTGGCTTACGTTTTTATTTATTAAAAGTTACTATAACGAAAACAAAAGCTTAAGCGGCTGTCAAATCTCCGATTAAGCGAATGGAGGGTTGAACCAGTTTAGCAATGATTAAAATGACATAACAAATAACGTTAACAGTAACCGCTCAATTTTGGGCGGTTAAGGTTATAGTTACATCATATTACTGGTCACCCTTTTAACTTTAACGTTTTACATTAAGTTGATTTTATGGTTATGGTTTTACTTATTGCTAAAGTTAATTTTAACCAAAACAATAACTTAGCCCTTGGTGCAACTCACTCTAAGAGTATTCTGTAATGGCGACTGACCATCAAGTCAGAATGTTTGCTGCCCTACAATTGACGTGACATCTCGTATTCGTAACTGATAAATCATTATTAAAGGGCAAAGAGAAAAAAATCACTTTCGCTACAATGCAGCGTTCTGTATCGAAGATATAATAGATATCCTATCTGTTGATATAGGTACGCTACAAAATACTCAAAACTCAATATTCACATAAATTAAATTAGCAATTAAATTAGCAAATATTATTCATGGCAGTAAATTAAGAATATTTTAGTGAAGTCATAATTTACACGGGCAAGTAAGAAATTTCTGTCACAGGAGCTTAGCATGCACACATGTATTTGTCGAACTAAAGTCAGCTTTCAGTGTTCAACTAATATGTTTCATTAAGGTTACGAAGACTAAAAAGATGTGTGGAACCTTCACGACATTTCAGTCATAACATAAAAACATGAACATAAAAACTGGAAGTTCCAAGGACCTGAGTTAAAGCTTTGTGCTTTAAAAATATAATTCCTTTCCCTGTCCTAAACTTTTTACACTTAGTTTTTACAGTTTTAAACTTAGAAAACCTAGAATATACTATAGTATACTTGAGCATTAAAAAGCTCAAGTTTTCCTTTCTTAATAAAAAAAGAAAAGCGATATTTCCTTACAAACATTCCGATGAATATCCAACTGAGATTGTCCGGATAATAAATCAGTGTGCATTCTAATAGCATGTCCTTGTAAAAGGTTTGTGATGTAACTACGAGTCCGTTCTCGGAATGCGATGCGCTATCGACTCGCATATTTATAGAGGGAGGCGACCGCGCGATGCGGGCACAGATCAGACGGGACCCCGCACCCCTCAACCTCCACACCCCGGGCTTTCCCATTTAGTTGCCTTTCCATCAAAGATGCGCGAGTTAGCTAAGAGAAGGTAAAGCTAAGGTAACAAACCGATGTGTCAATTTACAACAAGCTGAGAAGTGTAGCGTACTGCTACGCTACAACAGTGCTAACAAAGTGCTACGAAAATGCGCTTTCTTCGTCGCTGCCTACCCGCTATGCTCCGTACTCGAAATACCTACGCCACTTGAACATCCTCAGCTCGCATCTCACGCTTTGACGAACATGTACAGTCCCACAATCATAACTTGGCGGCTCTGAAGCAGAATGTTACTGTCTTTTACTTCATCTGCGCAATGGTATAAGATAACATCATTTTTGGCCACCATCAGCTAACTTTAGGGCCGTCAACTTATTATTATCATACTGTCTAAAAACTTAGCTTCAGTGAACTTTTTTCACTAGTTCTATTTTATGAGAAAGAAATAATCTTATTGTTTAATATTAAGACATCGCTCGATGCGCAGGTCAGCGCATCTCTGGTGGAAAGTCAGCCTTACAGTGTCATTGAAACATTAGCTTAATACGGCAGAGGACGGATTATGCTCAGTGAGACAGACGAGAAAAGCCTTTTTGCACACTTTTTTGTATTTTTTACGTGCTTTGTAATTTATACCTGAATTTCCCACAATCCGGTGTACTTTTACACGCTTACGTGACATCTATAATATAATCGAAATAAACAAGATGTTTTGCAACTTTTTTACTATGTCTGAAATATTTTTGCTTGTGAAATCGCCTATTTAATGTAAAACCTCTACCAAGGAAGCTTACCAACTTCCATTTGGGAGAAAAAAATACATTTTTCATGAGGTATCAAAACAAAAAATGATTAATAAAATGCTTAACTTTCATAATACTTAGGCAAGGAGTGTTAATAAAGGCGATCACGAGCAAACAATACAAAAGAGTGTGGCGTCATCGGCATAGTACAATTAATTCAGTTATTAATATCCATGCAGTCGATTCTGTAAATATAAAAAAAAAGAGTTCTTCATAATATTTTTTATTTTTATTTAAAAAAAAAAACAATAATTGTTTTAATTTTAATATATTAATTAAAATTAGTTTTAAATACATATTTTATAAGCCATGAACAATATATACGAGTATATAAGACATAAATATGTAAAACTTGAGTAGATAGTAGATGGTAATGCTACGTTTCTTTGGGGGTGACGGACAGCTTTAGAAGAAAGGAAGTTATTAAATTGTCAGTAATGCAGTAGGTTTTTATTGCTGTTATTTTGCAGTTTTCCATTGATCCTGCCTCGGAAATGCTGGACTCATCGCTAAACGAATCGTCGATACTGCCACCAGTAACACCTTGAGTTGAAATACTGCGTTTAGAGGCAGTGTTATCAAGGGTGATTCAGGAGTACGCGCGGGAGGGGTGGGGCGGGGCGGAGCGGGGGAGGGGGGGCGAGGCAGGCGGCGCAGGGCGGCAGTGCTCGCCGCGCCGCGCCCGGGCCCGCCGACTCCCCGCTTTACGTAACAATGCTAGCCCCGAGCTGATGGCCGCGCTCGTATGGTGGCTGGCGGCCTGCTGCCTGCTCCGAGCCGCTACCGCCGGCAACCCCGACGCAAAACGTCTCTACGACGACCTATTATCTAACTACAACAAACTCGTACGACCCGTCGTCAACACCACTGATGTCCTTCGCGTCTGCATCAAACTAAAGCTGAGTCAACTCATCGATGTCGTAAGTGTCCGGTTGTAAACATTTCAGATAATAAGTACGAGATGCAGGCTGATTGGGGTTCAACGAGTGCAGTGTATACCTTGCACTTGCGCGCTGCATCTGGAATTTAAATATACGTGAATTGCATCAACGCCTGGGGCAAGCGACCCAGTTTTTGTAGGACACTTCAGTTTTAAAGAAATCTAGCTTAGATTGGGGATGTTTGTGTTAGTTTTCTGCGGTACTTGTAACATTTTTCTCCGGCGCCGCGCTGTCTCACGGTTTTACCTCCGATCTGTTCAATAAATCACAACCCTGAATGTTATCGTATCTCATTCGTAACCAAAGATACCGTTATTGGAAAATTATGAATGGTTTGAAAAAGCTTACAGTAATTTTAGCCATACTGCTCTTTTATACGACTGCAGTGGCGGGACGACCGGATGGCACACCTAATGTTAAGTAGTTACCACCGCTCAGAAACTACAAAAACACGGCTCAGGTCTTTCCTTAGTAAAGTATGAGAATATCCAAGTAACTGTGTGATTTGTGTCCGAGAATAGCAGTCCTCTATTCTGATGTATCCTGCGCCAATTAGTATTGCATCGACAGCATCCTTTGTACGCTAACGAGAGTAATGATTAGCCACAGAACAGTGAGCATTGTTCACAATTCTATTACATGCTGCGGGTTTGTACCACTAATTATTCAACCTTAGCGTTGTATTTTAGTAATGTGCATTTCCAATGTTATAATACTTATTCGAATTTTGAGCTTAATATTATATCTAAAGTTATAATGTATAATAACAATAACACGCTTTCGTCGTATTTCTATATTTACCTCGTTAATTGAACATTTACCTAAAGTCATCAGTTTGTTAAATGAGCGTAGCTAAGTTATCTGTCAATTTTTTTTTTTACCAATAATCAATGTTGCTATGATAATTCGATCATACTAATAGTTGAGTATAAGAACTGGACCTTATTAAATAAACGCAGGCTATGAAGTTTGTATCTAAAATCAGATTCACTAAGACTTTGTTAATCTGCACCAACAAATATATCTAGCGAAAGATGACAACTAATCAACGCATTACTAATAACTATATAATAATAGTAATAGTAACTAAATAACCATAAAAACCATAGCTTCTCTTATAAACTGGTAATAATATAAAAACACGAAAAATGGAGGCTGATTACATAGATCTAGGGACGACTGTGGGGATACAGAACGTAATCCGATATAGCTTGTTATATCCTACAGGGCGAATTCTAACTTTAATATCGCTTGCCAGTAATGTAATATCAAATAACGTTCGCGAAAAATCGCTGTAAATGATTTTCTATTGGAGAATTCAACCAATATTATACCGATATCAACAAAAAGTTTCACATTTAACACATTTGCTTCTTTGAAAGAGGGGAATATTAGGAAATATATCGAATATTTTATCAAAAATCTGGATACTATTTATCATGGTTTAAGTAATAGGTATGATTTTGGAGGTCTAATGTACATTCACCCATGTAGCTCGCGTCCGTATAGTCCTCTTAGTCCCTACACGTACCCCTAGGGTGGTGGATGGTACAACCATGAAATTTGTCAAGAAGCAATGTCATGTAGCACAAGTAAAGCAATAATCGTAATTTCTAATTACATAACAATAACAATATTTCATAAAAAAACCTACAAGTTATACACGTTTACCTACAAATTCATGCGGAACCCTCGAAGCGCGAGTCTGACTCGCACTTAGCCGGTTTTTTTATTTTATTTACTTTTGTTTCTCTTACGAAGTTCTACCACGTTTCAGCATCACAAGTTTAAATTACAGAACACAAAACAGATTATATGTTTCCTATGAGACTTTCTGCAGCCAACTATACCCGAACAGAAAATGGCTTCAACAAACTTTACATTGACTATCCGCCACACGTCAAAACTTTTAGTTTTGCTCAGACCGTGCAACTTTCATATCTGGTTTGAACACAGAACTGAGGAGTAATTTATCAAAAATGTAGTCACGGTCCACCTTGATTAAGAGATTACTGGGGTCGCTTAGACCTCGACCTTAATCTGGGAAGCTTGCAGCGCGACAACAATGAAACAAAGGGGACGGCTATAGCTGGCCGCTCCCGCCTTCAATTGCCGATATTGCTGTGCGACGCAACGTGATGGGGTCGCGTCACGTAGTACCTACCCGGATAATAGGCTAATCCAAGAAATTTCTCCTACGAACAATCTTAAAGGGGAAAGTGCTTTTTGTCAGAGAAATTATTGTTGTCGATTGAAGAATGCTATATAACATACATATAAATAAATTCACGACTCTTTTCCCCGAAGTTTTGGCAGAATATCAATGAGCCACTTTCCACTTTGTGATTTACACAATTTTTATCAATAATGAATAACTTAACTATACAAGCGGCAAGGCTGACAGACTTACCGGTAACAAATTTGAATTGAAATACAATTTGTTTCAATATTGTTCCAAGTTTATTTATTTATTTAATTTGAATATTCATAAACCACTTAAAATAATTAGAACAATTATAATTTAAAAAAGAAACTATAGTTTATGAAATATTTTACTAAAAAAACAATCATATTATCATTATTTTCTAAATTTCATTTCGGTAAATATTATTACAATCAAAAGTCGCAAAATAACATGTAAAGATTAATAACTAGATTCTCTGAGGAATGGAAGTTCCATCAGTTAGTTCTTACAAACAAGAAAGTTATCAGTGTTTATAAAGCAACTTGTGATTCCTTTGAGATTACTTCATGAGTATTGACTAACTCAACCTCACGCGGAGTTTACTGTCTGTTTATACCTTCGTGGCTTCCTCGGGTTTCATCAAAGTGTTGATATTTAACGAAGCGGACGAGAGTCTCCACCTGGTAAATTACTTTCTTACTTGCCACAAATATCACGGTTTTGTTTCGTAAGTTCTTGGAATATATTTTTTTGTATATTCATGGACAAATCACGTAACGTCATTCCCAAGATAAGCATATTTTTTTACCAATAACCTGGTATCAATCAGATCAGATTTGACCGCTATCAGGTGAGATAATGGTCAAACAATGGCTTATAATGGATAAAAAAAAATCCATATCTGTCAGGTAATTTTGTCACAAGTCACATAAAAAAATAAAAACAAAAGCTTGGCAATAATTTGAGATGAGGAAAAACGCCATGTTATACAACTAAAAGCATTTCCCATGGGCTTGTTTGTAGATGGCGTGATTTGTCTTCAGTTTGCCTTCTGTACAAGTTACCTTATACTCAACAGTATACTTTTTATTTAATAGTAAAAATATATTCCATAAATATCAATTTTCTCTAATATAAGATGTTTGTAAATGGGGTAATTTTAAAACATCACAATGAATACTTCGACACTCGTTTCTGATCTTCACGAAGCATCTTCAGCAGCACTGACTCGAGAAAGGTGTACTGAATATTACCATCTTTTCAAATCATCTATACAAAGCCTTCCGTAAAGTAACGCCATCAATTATGTTCTCCCAATGTTCTTAATTCCACTATGTAGATTTTACAAAGATATTTTCAATATTCGGTATTATTAAAGAAAAACATTGCTACCATAGCTATAAGTTGATTGCACATATTTTATCTTGTTTAACTTAGCTTAGATTTATAACTCCTTATTCATATTGGTGTTATATACAATAAAAAGTTTATCTATAGTTTTTATTATAGAAAAATTATGAAAATCTACCTACATTAATTAAAACCAAGCTCCAATCACGTCCTATCTTTCACGCCTTAACTATTGAACCGTTCATCTTATTTTGCATTTACGGGTTAATAAAAGGACTTTCATCCAGAAAACTTAAAAAATTGACAAAATATATAATAACGCTAGTGAAGCCGCGGGCACGTGGGTAATATATATGGAAATTGAAGTCTCGTCAATTCAGCTCGAAATCAAATCATGGGGATCACCACGTGATCTAACAGTTGTTTAGTAATTTAATTCTGATGTGAAGATACCATGGTGTCGATTTATCTACCTTTGTTGAGGCAACTTAATCCAGATCGTAGATATCGTTCGCCATAAAGCCGTTTACAAAGATAAGTATCAGAAACAGTAGGTAGTTAATTTACCTTAATAGGCACCCATTAATTTCTCCAGTGCATTGACTTTTAGGGCTTCATATCGGGAAATGAAAAGCGGAAATTATAAGATCCCGTGCGACCGCCCGTTTGTTACAAAGGTTCAATGAACCTACTGAGCCTTTTTCATCGTAATTGAAGTGATTGATAATATTGCGAGTTATTTTGATGTGTCAAACGTGCTAAGACGTGCTGACACTAAGTGTTGTCGCCCATAACAACAACATAACTCAGTTTCTCCCCTACCGAATTATGCGACGATTCAATTTGCAACGCATTTCACCCGTCGCGAAATGGGAATTTAACGTCTTATGTGTATGTAATTTCACCGACACCCACACTCGTAGTAGAACACGCTAGTGCGGGTGCACTACTGCGTGGCCATGGATTACCAGGTATGGTTACTTCCCCGGATAAACTCAATGCAAGGTCTATAGCTACTTTAGGTAATAATTTTATTAAAAAAAAATATTTTTAATAACTGATAACAAATTAAAATAAGTAGGTATATGGTTGCCTTTCTTATCATCTGGGTAACTTAATCGAAGTGCAATTTGTTTATAAAGTGAAATTACTTATTCCACTTTGTGCACCTAGGTGAATTGATACAGGTGGAATAAATCTATACTCATACACAGTAATTCTGCCACAGTAACAATAAAGAAAACTTGACATAGGTCAACAAACAAATACAATGAAACAAATATCATGAAAAATACAACTATGTAAAAATATGTTAACTATTGTAGTATTATAGAAAAAAAATCTTTGGTATTCTCTGGCCATATATTTATTTCTATTTAATTATGGTGAAACCTTTGCCGTAAACAAGCGTTAGCTCTCTGAAGGCCAATTATTAGATATATTTGTTTCAACACATCTAATTTTAAAATACATTTTTAAAAATCTCATTTATTATTCTAGATACTTATAACGTTTCATTCAGTGTTAGATTCTTGGGTACCCTACCCATATCCTATTATTACACAGGCTATTAAGTAGCAAGCTTCAAGAATATTGAATGACCTACATAATGACTAAAGGTTCTTAAAATACTCAATAGAGTATTGAAAACGTCTGTGAGCTCAGCATCTCAATGAAACTATAAATTAAATATTGAATCTTTCAAAGTAAATATATTGTCACTGAATTGCTCAAATATTACAGTATTTTCATCGATAATTCTCGTTGTGTGCATTTTTTCATATCTCATTGTGAAAAGATTGAACGAGCGGATAGCTTACATATTGTTAAGTGGTGACCGCCCATTAACAACAGCAGGGTCCAAGCGAAGAACCAGAAAACCTTATTCACATCTTACTTAGATCGTTCCTCAGAGACGGGAATGTAACTTGTAATTGCACCATCACCGGCGCCTCTCGGAACACCAGTTAAAGCGGCAGTAATTCTCCACACGAGTTGGCACACGTTCGAGGTTCGCAGTTACACCTCAACAAAGCTCGGTCAATAAGCTCGGAGTCCCAGGTCTCTATTTAGATCTTTGACCGTTGTTTTGCTTAACCCCAACTGGACGGTCAACATTTTTTGCTTGCGGGATTTTGTTGGATTTTCTTCCACACTTCTTTAGTGACCGCCGGTGACCTAGGTACGTCTAGGGCACTGTACGTGTACGCACCTTTTACGGTCTACTTAATTCGAATCTTCACTAAATCGTTTCATAGAATAATAAACAAAACTCAGAGGTATTTTAAAATTTTGCAGAAGTTTATTAATCACGGTTGGCGCATAGCCGTAGCGGTGGAGCGTAATAACCGCGAAACTTTCGAGTCTACTCAATTGTTTTAACTTATAAGTGATTAGAAAAAGATGGCGTTTAATTGCGCGTCTTTTTAACCATTTAAAAAAAAAGCTATCAATTTGACACGTATCTAATATTATTGAAACATTTTTTTTTATTCGTATATGTTAATCTGTTAGGGCTTCCAAACAACTATACAAAATATTTATAGGTGTATTTATGTATGTATGTATTGTATGTATTGTATAAATATTGTCCCAGTATTTCTCCGAAACTATGAATTGGATTGTAAGCATTACTAATACGTATAAGTGGGCGGGCTTATTCATACGAGCTACGGGTGTGGATATCTTCGGCAATTGCTACCCTATTTGGATGTTTTTTTTTAATTTGTTATATCGTAGGTTCCGTAGATTTTTTATAGAATAAATTTCACCCTTATGGGCAGTAAGCGTGAAAGTAGTTACTTTGATAACTAGCTGTGCCCTTGGTTTCACCCGCGTATAACTTATACATTACAGATTATAGAACATATATACAACATTGCATGGTATAATTATAATTACAATTACGTATTATTATAATTAGCCACTACCCACCCACGCGGATAAAACAGTTCGATAGCGATTTTACTTCCGACTTACTTTTCAAATATCAATATTTAAGTGGGCGGACCAAGAACTGTAGCTTCATGCTAGCCTTTAGAATTGGGCTATAATAGCTCCATTCTATAGGCTATAATTATATGGGGCTATATTATAACACAAAAACATTTTTTTTCAAATTCAGAGATAATTCCAGAGATTAGCGCGTTCAAACAAACAAAAAAAAAATCTGAACTACAAGGCCTTGAAATATTTACAGGAATTAAAATATTTCAATCAAATCGGACAACGCGTTAATGAATTAAAATGAAGAACACATTGTGACTTTCATCCCCTCTCCCAAAGGAACCGTGCTAAATTTAAGGATAACAACATAGCTATATAAATAAATAAAATTCTGAATTAATAAAATTGTAAAGTGTATATTCTACATGATTTCCACACAACAAAAAGAGATGTATTTATGTAACAACAGCGCGAGCTTTTGTCGCCTATCGTGACATCGCTACTGGATATGTAGGAGAGAAATATAATATCCTTTGGGGATACACCAGTCGGAACCATGGCGGTAAAAACGTTTTCCGGTGGAAGAAAATATTCGCGAGTGCAGAAATTTCAGAAATAAAAAATGACATTCTAATATTTCCTAACTGTCCCCGCGACTTCGTTCGTGATTGCCATCCCTGCAGACTAACTACACGCATTACGAATAAAAACCACATTTGAAGAACAATGGTTGTATGATGTTTATAACAATATCTCATAGAAAAACTACTCCTACGAATAAAACTTATTTCTGTACAATAAAAGTAACACCAACCAATGTACCTACAACTAATTAAACTAGCATTAGGTAGGTGCCTAAAAGCTAAATAATTGCATAAAAAATGCCTATGCTTACCATAAAATGTCTTAAAAATAAAGAAAACCCAAGAAACATTGATAGAAGAACAATAATTATGTAAATAGTTCTGAACATAACTTTATATCCTAGAATACATACTAGAAATATTGAGATTTGGCAATATCTGACTTCTTTAGAGTGATCTGACTTTGACAATAGACCTATCCATTAAGCTTATAGGATAAAGTATAGACGCCAGCTTAAGATGAGCCGCACGTTCAAAGGTTCCTTTACATTGATTTATTATTCAAGTTATTTGGACTTAACTGAGGGTTGTAATGTCTATATTTTCCGAATTACAAAACCGATAACAAATTATGGGACAATCTCTAAAGTATCTCCTTTACAACCTCCTTAACAAAAAAATGAATGAAATCAAACAACGCGTTAATGAAGAACGAAGAATACGTTTTGACTTTCATCCCCTCTCCCAAGGGAACCGTGCTGAATTTCAGGATAAAAAGTAGCCTATATCCTACCTTGACCTCAATTCGTGTCAAGTTTTATTTGAATACATTCTGTAGTTCGGCGTGATGTACGGCCAAGATACAGACATACAGACACACAGATAGACAGACAAAAATAAAAAAATACAGTTTTTACTTCAGTATCGATTAAAGAGAACCCAAAAAAAAACGATATATATTCAATGTAGAGAAATGGATCTGTTACAGTTTTAATATAAGTATATATAGATGGATAGATTCTATCCAAAAAACCTATTATTACGACTTGGCAGTCAATTAAGCGGCTTGGACCTACCGTGTTGAAGCCAAGAAGACTGAAGGCGGTCTAGCTTTGGTATAGATATAAACTTTACATAATTCAATGCACCAAATATTAAATAGTCATTATTAATTAAATGAATTACTTAAGCTCCTAAAAACTTATTCCTAAGCTCATTCGATACCGAGAGAGTGTATTTCACTCCACCAGTCGTTATGTGGGGCAAATCTTGCAAATTTAATTCAAGCCTCTTCCCCTACTGATTGAGCTATCATTTTTCACACCGTTTTGGTTCTGGCTTGAATAAATATGCAAACATTTATCATATTTATACAATTTACTTGATATTGAGTAGTATGTGCTTTCAAGTTAGAGTTAAATGTTGTACCTAGAATATCAAAATTGGCCCATTAAGAAAACGGTCTGACAAATGTATGTGATTACTAAATTCAACCGACTTTGGGAGTCTTATATTTCGTTGTCATCTTAGAAAAAAAGGGGAAACCTTCTTTTTAAAATTAATATGTACTTAATCCACGTTCTTATTACAAAGTTTGGCGCTTTTTCAATAACTATCCAGAAATAACAAATTCAATAAAAATAGCAATATATGCGAGTTATTCTCACTTTGTCAGCAGTCGTCCAAGATAAAACTAATATCATTCATAGATACGGCAACTGGAAGTCACGGGGTGAAACAGAGTCCCAACGGCGTATAAAATATTCACTATTGTAGGTTCCGTTTAGATAAACGTACTCATGATGCCAAATAAAAAATTATGAATACTCCGATATCACCATTATAGAGTTAAATATTGTTAACCTATGTGCTTTTATGAAGTTAAGTTATAATAGTTTACCTGCTGTTTCTATTTTACACATGAAATTGGCCGAGTTATTGGTAACATATTTGCCAAGCAACGTAGCCGTTAATAAAAACATATTGAATACCATAGATTTTATTAGTTCAATCTACTACGGCTTTTGTTCAAAAGATATAACTCCTTAAAATAGAACTTTATGGGTTCAGTTAAAAGCTTTCCTTTAACAATATTATACAGACATCTAAACAAATAAATCACACAAGTTCTTGATTCTGTATCTATTCTATTATTAATTAAAATTCGTCTTTGAGATTAACGGTTTTAACATTGACCCTCACATAAGCCACAAAAACCATTTACTACTTAAAGGCTGTGGCATAAAATCTGTGGCCACAACTCTTACGAGCGTGAAAGCCTCTTACGAGTTCCGGCTTACAAAACTTAAATATTTACATGGGTGGGGGAGCCTTACCCGAGGTGTCACTGTTTATAACTTAGCTAACTTATAGGAACTATTCTCCCATTTTTACGCATTTTGTGGAGAATCATAAATTTTTGTTTGCTCGTCGACATTACTTTGACAGAAAGTTATTTTTCACGCTTATATCCAATATGTAAGACACAAAAATTGTCTCTACCTATTTCCTTTATAGGCTGAAACCATCCAACCGATGTGCCCCAAACTGGTTTCATTATAAACGCAATAATGCGAAGATGGTTTTAGACCACTAAAACAATGCGTTAGTCACAATATGTATTTCTTTTTTTAGCGCGATTGCCCACGCCGGGTATCCGCTATTATACTATAAATTACAACTTTCTCTATCAGTTTCTGCAATTTAAAAGTTCATGGCACGTATTTTAATAAATATGCGGCTTTAATCTGTTATATTAATTAGTCTATTGTGTAAAGTTGTACGATAACATGATAATTTATCTATGCAAATGTTATAAGAACCATCTGAACACATTTGCATTTATAAATTATCATCTTTGCGCGTCTTGAATATCAATTCATTACTGCACTGAGGTTGAATGCTGATTGCTCTGTCTCGCTGTCGCTTTTGCCTCGATTATTTCAATTCCATTTCGTGTCATATTTCGTTGATCGTTTCCTTTCGTTGACCAACTCAAATGATTAATTGATGGGGAATACTGTAAACTATCAGTATTATTCGATGAAAAATACTATCATCGAATGTGACATGTATATCATGTATAGCTGGTAAATAAGCTATCAATCGCTGGTCTTATAGATGTATATTAAGTAGATTGAGATGTAGATTTCATCGATTACAAGATAATCAGCGATGTCATTCTTTCGATTTCATAATAAACCTTTTAGATTTGTATATTTGACTTTATTTAATAGTAATTTATTTATTAGTGTAAGTGGCTTGTGGCATTTAAGCGCAATAAATAGAACAGAGCATATTTGATATGCCATATTTGGCGGAATTGAGTATAGCCTATTATTTTTTGCCAAAACATTTTGCAGGCATTGAGATAATTATTATTCGTGTTACCAAGATATTTACCATTATTCCGGGCAAACTGAAATCTTTGCGAGGTCGGAGCTTGTAACTGCGTCAAAAGATCTGGAGTCAACAAAACTCACAAATCATGGTAAATATCTCGGTAACACGAATAATAATGTTCATAAACATGATAGTTTAAAAAAAAAAATATATATATCATTGAGATAATGTCAAAAACTATTGATCACACGTTCGCCTCGATGTGCTTTAATCGGCCACTCAGAATTACATCGGTAAATTATCACTGTAAGTCAATGACTTTCATAAAAAATTGCGATGCGCTACGCGAATATTAAATACGAATTAGGCATCAAAGAGTACTTTCGTACACGCGAGCCGTTTGCATAGCGCATCGAAGATTGTGAAGTCTTTGTTAGATATGGTTAGTTTCATTCTAATTTGCAGGTTTTATTCGAAGTTGTCTTTTTAATAGCGACGGCTGACAAAGCTTATATTTTTCTTGTCTTTGTTTTTCGAGCTGCGAAGAGTACCAGTGGCGGGTCTAATTAGTTTGCGGTCCACTTCTTGTTTGAATAACGAATGTTCTTTGCAAATGAATTATCATTCGGGTTAATTAAAATACCTATATTGGCTTTAATTTAGAAATAAAAGTTAGAAATAATTACAAAAAGCTTTGAAGCTTTTATACAGACAAGTACAATATATTTTACAGCGTAGAAGGTAGAACTACTACCAACTAAGCTGTGAGGATAGTCAATACACACGGAGTTGTTGAGGTCAAGGAATTTCAGGTTAATTGAAAGTCCTACGCAAATAATTATTTTAAGAAACTGTTTGGTTCAAATTAGCTAAAATTGGTATGTAAACCTTTATTGAGTAACAAGAGAGTATATATATTGTATATCCCCACACCTTTATAAGCCTTCCATTCCGTGAACTTTTTGCC
Organism: Aplocera efformata; assembly: GCA_921293045.1. Taxonomy (NCBI): domain Eukaryota; kingdom Metazoa; phylum Arthropoda; class Insecta; order Lepidoptera; family Geometridae; genus Aplocera; species Aplocera efformata. The sequence continues at coordinate 7,461,737 of OV121045.1, forward strand.
CTACACTCAAATCGTGCGTACATATGACTAAGTTTGACGCCAGTTCCAAGCCTCTCGCGGGAAAAAGGTAAATCATGCTAACAATATTTTAAGCAACTTGTAGTTTCAAACATTATAATTATATAACTGACTGATTTAAAGGAAAGAAAAAACTGGCTTCAATATTTTCATCCCTTATTTATCGCCCTCAATGGATATCCATGGTTCTTTTTTAAATGGTACGGACCATTTAATAAAAACAAATCCAAATCAGTCTTCAATAGGCAAAGAAAAAGTCACAGGAAAGCAAAATACGCAATTTTGTTTACTAAGATGAATATTTTACAAGCTTTTATTTAACTTGCAATGTTTGTCCGGATGTAATCTTGCAACTGAATTTTAAATCAGTTATCTTTAATCGATTGAGCTGAAAATTAATTATACACGCTTATTTTAGATGACAATGCATGCTTAGCTACGTGACGTCATTCTAATTCCAACATGGCGGATCATCCAAGATGGCGGACTAGTTATATTTTCTGCACTACCACAGTATAGGTATCAAATGAAAGGACTTGCTGAGGAGAACACGAAAAAAGCTTGTTATCAAAATGTTTTCTTACCATTAATTTATTTCCATTAATTTTTATTTTACAACCAATATTTTGAAATTCTATGGGATCAATCAAGTATGCGGTATATGCGGTCCTATAAAAAAATATTTTTTCAACTCGGTTGATAAATGACGGAGTTGTGATGTAAGCAGCCGAAATGATAACCATCTCCATCAGAAGTCAGTTGAATATATCTAACAAAAAAATCAGCCAAAAACACGTCCCAATAAAAAATAATAAATATGATACGAATATCGTCGATAATAGTGAATGAAGCGATATATGTGAGAATCAAGCCTGAAATATACTAGGCCACTGAGGTTTCGAGAGTGCAGGCATTCCTTTTTTATTGACTGCCTAATTGGGCTTTTAGGCACCGCCGACCATGTAGTCTGTTGTCCAAAATTCACTTTATGAAACGAAATTTGCCGTGTAACATTCGTTAAATTGTACTACAGCGAAAAAACGAGCCCACGCTAAATATTTTTTATCAAGCTTACTAAGTCACTATAATCTTATCTTATTTGTATACAGAATCTACAACTCATTCTATCTGGACCTGTGTTCGTCAGATGTGTGAATATTTTTAATTTCCGCTCATTATAACTCATAAGAAGAAATGATCTTCTGTCTAGGATTACAGTATAAGCGACCAACTGAACCACTGTCACCCTGTCCATTCTATCTTCATCTTCATCTGGTAACAATGAAAAGTGGTATTAAGGAGTCGCTATGTTGACATTCAATTAATTACAAACAACGTCGGAGCTGACACCACAGCGACTCCTGGCTACGTTACTCACCGCAGAAACACTACAGTATTAGTTTGCCTATTTTGAGGGATTAATTCCCGCTATGCCTTTCCTCGAGAAAATCCTACTATGCCCTACTTCTTACCTATGCTATATCTGTGGGAACTGGGACTAATCTAATTAGGTTTGTAAGTAAACAAAATGGCGTAGATATCGCGTAACAAACACAAACAATACCTGAATAGCGTACCTCTTACCTCTTATTTCTTGGAAATCAACAGATATTGTATCAAAGTAAGGTTACTAATTTTCCTGGTTTAAGATACCTATTAAGAACTTAATAAAATGTCTTAGTACTACCTTTTACTCTAGTGATAAGGTACTATTATTGTTCTACTTTTTATTTACTTCAAATATTTTCACATAATACAGGAAAAATGATGGGCAAATACATTTGAATAAGTTCAAATACTTTAGGTATATATAAATATGATTGTTATTTGTAAGTTATATAATTGAAATCAAGGAAATTATTCAACCTTTTTTACGTCAGGGTCATAGTTAAATCGTAAATATTTTTGTTACAGAATCTCAAGAACCAGATAATGACCACAAACTTGTGGGTTGAGCAGTCCTGGTACGACTACAAGCTTCGTTGGGAGCCGAAGGAATACGGCGGAGTGCACATGCTCCATGTACCATCAGATCACATCTGGAGACCAGACATCGTGCTCTACAACAAGTGAGGCCGACTCTTTACTATTCTGCTTGCTAATAATATTCACGTAAATTTGATCTCTAAAACAAAGGGCTAAGTAGTGGTGCGTGTATTGATAAGTTCGTTATGACATTAGAATAGAATACTCGAAAATTTTAATTTTATTGCTAGTCAATTCATTCCTCATATGTCTATCAACTGCATAAAATACGATAAGATACTAATTAATATAAACTAAGACTACTTTCTTCACAAAAATAAAGTAGTAATAAAGATTCACTACTTTATTTTTATAAAAGAACTGTTCATTAGCTATGCTTTTGTTCTACGTCATAATACGTCAGTCAGAAGAAGATGGAAAATTACTTCAAATATTTGACCACGTCAGTCTTCGTGAAGGCTTTTCACACGTGCAAGTGTTACAACAGCTGGTTGTTATTGTAAAAGTGATTGACATAATTCCAATGTTAAAACCATTTCAAAGTCAAACAGGATCCGAACAAGAAAAGCTCTGAGTTGGCACAATGCGACGGTGTTAGGTTTATTTTTACCTGTTTATATGAAATTCGTTTCAACCCCGCATTACTTATTAATAAAACACGCGTTTACTAAGAGATGAGGACGCAGACGCAAGCAAATAAATAGATTTGTACGCCGTTGTAACTTTTTACAATTTTTTATTTGGATGACTTGATGAATTGTAACTTTAAGATCGTACTATACCTAGGTATACTTTTTAATAAATGTGCGTCTTTAGTACCTATTGCCACTATTATTACAATATTATTCAGTACCTACGTAAAATGACAACATCTTACCTAAAATTATAACCAATTTCATATGTTTGTTACATGCACCGCTACTATGCCAACTTTAAATACTATTTTTTGTCCAATAATTCCTTTCAATCTTCTAATTTAATATTTACCTTACACAATCCTTCACTTCACATCCAATGCAACCACCATAAAGTCCAGTACTTTAAAAATACCACAAGACATTTTATTTTTATTTAGATAAAATTTATTATTTAATCTTTGATCAACTCATACAATTATAAACACATCATTAGAAAGTAAGTTACAAGTATTACAAAAAATGCAACTGTTTTTTAAGCATTCGAATATTACAACTTTTCACGTTAAATGTTTGATTGACCAATATTTATGTAAAACGCCAAAATTTAAACAACAGGTTTCGTTGAGTTCATTCAGTCGCCGTCTGAGGTAACTCGAAACATTTTCAAGATAATTTCCAATGTAATTTATGCAGGACCGGTACGCAATCGCTTTAACGTCGGGACAATATTCTGGCTCTTTTGTATTCAATGTTTATTGTGCAAATACATTAATCCGACGCTCAGCAAATAGTAAGGAATTGTTATTTGCTGTAAGCGATCGATACTTTAGTGAACATTTCAAAACTAAATTTAAATAACCTACAGTATTCTACGAAATGAAACTCGCTGTTATTTCGTTACTTATTTTAACATTTCATTTGGTAAGTGCTATGTTCGTATTGAATGGAAAAACAATTGAAATAGCTTTTTTTTGTCCATTTACTTACTTTACCTACGTGGTTTTAGATCGCTGGAGACCCTGATTGGCAGGGCCTATCAAATGTCTTCGAAAAAATGACGACGGGAGTTGGAAAATTATGGTACGATATGAAGGATGACCTCGGCGATGTTATTCATAAAACGATAAAAACAATGAAAGTAATTAGAGACCATATCTGAACATTAAATAACGTATTGTTAATTTTAATGCTTGTATCCAAAAATAAACTAACGGATAATATATTTAGATCTTTGTATTTTGGGTGGCATTTATTTTGTAGCGCGTGGTACCTTCCACTGGCAGACTTTGATAAATGACCGGGATAGCAATCGTAACTCATTTCCGATCCTTTCCTTCGAATTGTGTGCGCAAGGACCGACTACATAATGTGCACCTTTTTGCTTTCGCCCCTAACCTGGAACCGCTGTGAATGACGTCCTTTTGAATCGCCGCCGGCCCTTTTACCTATATCATGATTTGCCAACCCCTGCCCAATAACCACGTGTTTATTAACCCTTATGAAATATTAATTCATGCAACATAAACTAGATCTTGTAAATTAAAAGTTGTATTTTATTTATTCATATGTCACGATGCATGTATGTTTTGTGGCTCGTAATAATGTAGTATATATGTCCGTATTTCGGTACACTTTTCGGGAAATGTCTGCTTTTGATGCAGCCTCCCCGAGTCGGTACCGGTAACGTAAACATAAATAACTAATGTGACAGTTGCATTTCCATTACAGCTCCCGGCTTCGAAATGGTAAAATAAAATAACAAACATATATTAACTTCAAAACATACATAACTAATACATTTCATATAAAATATACTCTCTCAACATGGTAGAAATATACCTGGCGGCAAGGATAAAGCGTTTACGCAACTAAAATACTGGCACACCAACATACCATCAAATGTTACACTCTAACAGAATTGTTTTATTGAATTGTTTAGGCACATATGTAGAAACACGTCACGAACACACACGCACCTCGAGTGAGGCACACGGTAGGTACTCGTACAGACAGCAGGACAGCCCGTGCCAGAGCCGCGGGCCGGCTTGTAAACTTGCCTTCACGTTACAGTGCCGACGGAAACTTCGAAGTAACGTTGGCGACCAAGGCGACTATCTACCACCAGGGGCTAGTGGAATGGAAACCACCCGCGATTTACAAGTCTTCCTGCGAAATAGACGTGGAATATTTTCCTTTCGACGAGCAAACGTGCGTTCTTAAGTTCGGTAGCTGGACGTACGACGGATTCAAGGTAATACGCGCGGCTCGGCCACCGCCCTCGCTGACCGCTCTGTTTGTCCGCAGCGCCGACGGCAACTACGAGGTGACGTTGATGACGAAGGCCACCGTCTACTACAACGGCATGGTCGTGTGGCAGCCGCCCGCTGTCTATAAGTCGTCGTGCTCGATCGACGTCGAGTTCTTTCCTTACGACGTGCAAACCTGTGTGCTTAAGTTAGGCAGCTGGACGTATGACGGCTTCAAGGTGACGCCCCGCTGAACGCTGCTTGGCGCCGCGTCGGGCCGTAGCGTAGGGCCCGCCGTCCCGGCATATGTCCATGCAATAGCTTGTTGGCTCGAACGTATTTCGTCGTGTAATTTATTATTACTTTTCTGTCCATGTGGTATGTTATACTCACTTTTACATGCAGACTGTACGACAGGCTGTAGAGTCGCGGCGTAGAGCGCGCTGCCCCCGCCCGCTCCCCGCCCGGCTCGCTCCTTAGATCTGATATGTTGCAAGTTTACATTTCCTATTGCGATGGTGATGTTTTAAAGTATGTGGAGTAGCGGTATTTCGACGTGCGTGACCACGAATGCTCCAGAATATCCTCGGCCGGTTCCACTTAGTTCGTTCGGCCTTCCTCGCTCGACAAGGAAAGGTATAAAATTTTAAATGCCAGGTGATATGGGATGCAATAACGTCACTCGGTCCGTTCCGTTCCTTTCCGACACATCCTGCTCTGGTTCGGTCTTTCCGCGCTCCCAACTAACGTAACGTTCAATTCATTTGAAATTGCTCTCCTTACACTTAAGAGAAACCTGTATTCAAAATAGGAGAGTAAGTGGAGGGACGCGACCCTGAGCCTTCACACTCCCCCAGTCCCACAGCTGGCTCCGCTCGCGCCACACACATGACACACACACCGGCCACACGACGCTTGCTGCATGCTCCCCTAGGGTCGATGTACACAGAACTCACCGCATGAATCCGGCTTGCCTCCGAACCACTTGCATTCCCGATCACGGCGGCCGCCATATGCGAGACGCGACGGCGGCCTGACACAGCTTTACACGATACCTTACACGCGAACAGGTTAAGCACAGCACGTGAATCAGACTGTGATATTGATTAAATTTCATACATGAGGCTCAATATACACAAACGAGCATTATAGTCATCATGTTGCATATTTTATACCTTTCCCTATTAGCGACTCTCCCACTGGCTGTAAAACTTATTGATGTCGCTGAAAGTCCATTGCATGATATCTGTTCATGTAGGTACCATTTGATCGATGTGAGACACGGTGATTCCTATCAAAACTCGACACGGAATCCATAAAGTACAAAAAAAAAACTTATAGTTGTTAAGAGTAGCCGAACGGTTCTATGATGGAATCTAAAATATATATTCCGATTCTGTCATCGAAGCGGTCCATGCATGCTGTTACAACACTATCGAAGCTTTCGCCTGGTGCCGGCACTCTGTTTCATTGGATCAGTATCATCGTGTAGTATCGGTGAGATTAAAGTACGGGGCTATATTGGTGTATATGCTATACACAAGTGCAAGTAGGTCCGGTGTTGGCACGAGGCGGAAGCTGGATGGACGGTGCACCCGCGCGACACACACACGCGCGGCGGAGCCGGCGCTTTTCGCCTCCGTATCCGATTGTTTGTGCGATCGTCACGAGTCGAGCACCCTTCGCATCGGCCTCGCGGCAGCCGGCGGCCGGCGGCGGGCGGCGGTCGAGAGCGCTCCCTCGATGCTCAAACGATGGAATACGGAGTGAGCCATCATCCTTATACTCTTGTCGAGAAAATCACGATCATTGGTTTTCGGTGTTCTGTGTTACGCGTTGTTGTTTCTTAGCATGATTCGGATTATTGTTGTTGTCTTCATTGAGAATTTATGTGGTAAAGTGTCGTAAAGGATCTCATCTCAATTTATCCAGGTACATCCCACTTGGCACACTCTGTGGTATGGTTTTAGTGACGTTACAACGAAGAGCACATTGGACAAATTACTTTTTTATTTAAGTCTTAGATGAGATGCTCCACTCTTAGCGACCTAGCTGCAACTGTCAAATAAATATTAACCTTCTCGGACATTCAAGAATTTTACACATTGTGTGACAGGGTGCATGTATCTAATAATGACTGACTAAATAAAACGTGAAAGCAGCTAATAAATGCAATAAATAAATAGATAATATAATAGTCTTAGTATAGAGCAAAAATATGTTTGTTTCAAAAAGTATTCTGAAATAATATAAATAAAAATCGTGAATTTATCCTTAAGAGTTTTTGCTCTAAACTAAAAATACAAGTAGTTTAAAAAACAATAAATGCATCTTATAATAAGATATAATTATAAAGTTGGTAATAAATTATACTTTAAGTATTTTTGGTAAGTTTATTCAATGTGTTACTATGGTATGTCGGCATCAGTGTTTTAGTTCAAAGTCCAGGTAATTTTATCTTCAATAATTACTTCTGATTTCAACTTCGCACCATGAACCTTTGACATTCTTAGATAAATTATAAACACTACATAATAAAAATAAATCATCTAATAGAATATTTCAGTACAAATTAACGTCAATAAAAAACCAAATTCATGTCCATGGCTTTGTCTTGGTATACATACATACACGAGTTGGACGCATTGTTCTATGGATCTGTTTGCACAGGTGGACCTGAGACACATGGATGAGCAAGCTGGCAGTAACGTGGTATCAGTCGGGGTGGATCTATCTGAATTCTACATGTCCGTGGAATGGGACATCTTAGAAGTACCTGCGGTCAGGTTGGTACTCAGTGGCATTTATAGCTAGCTAAGGCCTCACAGCTCAGTTGGTAGTAGCTGTACTTTCTACGCTGTAGGTCGTTTGGTTCGTTTCCCACCCAGGACAAGCATTTATATGACGAACTTAAATGTTTGGTTTATGTCTGAGTATTAATATATATTTACAAAAATAAAGTACTGTATAAGTATTCTGTCTGTTGTCTAGTTTTCATAGTACAAGCTTTACTTAGTTTGGGGTTAGAGGGTGAAGTGGGAAACGTCCAAAAAAATATTGTCTTAAATATTTGACTTTCGAGTGATGACTTTAATTTTGTCTCTTGTCGTTTCAGTAGGTATACAGACATAATTTACATAGACGAATGGATGGAATACCCTGTTACTTCTGTACTTATTTATTTTATGTATTCAGTTATTTAAACCTTAGGATTACATCATCTACACATATATCTGTATACAGTTATATCATATCGCCTTTGAAGTTGGGTCACAGGGTTCTATATATGTCTTAAATACGTTTGATCTGCGTAATCTGGATTCATTGAAAATTTACCACTGTTGCCGTAGGTATGCATCGAATAGACGAATTTCACAGGCCATGAAATAATAGTTTCAAGTGTGCAATATATTTTCATCCGACAACATAGACGCAGTAACTTTAAGTTAACTTTTCCTCTAAATTTTGTCTTTGAGACGGCAAATAAAAGTATTTATTGTAAGTTTGTTTTCATAACTTTCTTCAATAAATCCACGGTAAATATTATCTATTTTTGACACAGCAAACCGAAACGTTTACTTAAGATATTGCCGAACCGACTCACCTACTTTTCTGTTTGCTTTCCTAACTTCTACACACTCGGCCTTGTAGCTGATTAAGTTTTGGGTTAACTTTGGGTAGGAACACAAAGAACTAATTAAATCGACGTATATTGATCGTTATCTATGAAACTTCAATAAGAAATTACGGAGTTTCGTGTCAGGCCGCTTAGGCCCCAGAAAATCATTTACAAAGTTTTACAGTTACCGTCTGTGTTGATAATGAAGTAAGTTTTTCTTATTTTCCGGCTGCGAATGCCCAAAACTCGTCTGGAAGGTTCGCTGGTTTTATTGGAATCAAAAATTTTACTTTAACTGCGATTATCCAAAATCACTTTTAAGGTGGAATGGATATACTAATGCGATAACAAAATGGCGTATGATGATATATTGGATATTTAGCCTTGAAATGTCAATACCTTCGACTTGGGGGTAATGGTAATGTATTGATAAACATCAAAAGCCTGAACAGATCTTCATAAATATTTATGAAGATCTATCTGTTCAGGTTTTTTATGTTGAGCTAAAAACCAATTCGAGCATGTCAGGTTTCAAACAGAAAAAACCGCATCACTATCGATTCATTCGTTTGGGAGCTGCGATGCCACAGATAGACACACATACATATACACACCAATTTATAACAATCCTCTTTTTCGTCGGAGTTTATTGATAATATAATGATAATAATTAAATTACAGTATACAACTTATGCGATTAAACATATTCTCCGTATCTTTTTGTTGCCAAACATTTTATGTAAGTGTACTCACATTGTCATTGCAATGAATTATTATTATTATTAATTCTCATAAATTTAGGCTAAGTCTAGTAAAAGAGGACATATTTACTTTAAAACCCTTTTTCTAGCAAACTCATTCAGACCTAAACCTTCTAAGAGCTTTTTTGCTCAAGTGCCGAATAAATAAAAGCTCACGATAGTTGAAAAAAATATTCCCCACCATTTAGATCCACTTAAGGGGAGGAGCGAGTTCCAGATAATAAATGAAATAGTCGTTAATGGCAGCCACGATACATTTTTCTCTCCACTCGGTTACCGTTTATGTCCTTTTAAGTGTTGTGTCATTAATAAAAGTGCACATAGAACGAGATCCAATTTCGAAGCCAAGTCTTCAGATAATTATAACTAGACTTAATTGCCGTTGCATGTAATTGTATTATCATTTTTGTTAGTGAAGTCCATTTTATTTTTAACAGTCGGAACAGACGTAAATTTAACAAATTAAACTATTAAAACATGAATACTGACTTTAATTTGACATATTTATGTGCATATTATGGCTTAAGGTTCTCCCATGACACTTTATATGCTCACGATTATGTTTACTTGTGTGTAAAAGTTGACGTGTCCAAACGATACTTGAGATCTAAAGGAATAAACAAATTTGACTTTGAGTTTAAAACATCCGTTAATATGATTATTCCTGATAGACACTCGTATTTTCGATCTTTACAATTTTATCACGATTTTTGGTCGAGCGGGGCTTAAAGGAGGGAGATAGCGGTCCTTTCAAGAAATAAAAACGGATCGTAATAAATCACAATCTGGGACTCGTCAAAGTGATTTAGCTATTATGGACCTTTGGAAACTTCGACATGGAGCTGATATATTTTAGACGTAGTAGCTAGACGTAGATTTATTATTTTTATTTTCACTTTCGACGGCACCGTAGCTTAGAAGGTAGCCCTGCCTTCGAAGCGAGAGTTCCCAGGTGCGATTCCCGAACGGAGCAAAAAAATGTTAAATTCCATCGGATGAAGTCGTGGAGAACAGCTAGTTTATCAATATATACGCATTGACTAGTGTTAGAACTTTGTAATAAAAACGATAGATGTGTCATCATATTATATATAATATCCTTGTAGAACGGACTGTTTTCCGCAACTAGGCCGCCAGTGGGCCCTTTTTGCGTGACGGGTGGAGGATGTCACTCCAGCCACCCGATGTCCTCCAGGAAAGCAAGCAGCTCATTGATGCCGGCGCAGGCTTCCCGGGGCGACCTCGGTATCCCGAGGTAGGTTGCTCTTGGAGTAGCCACGCTTACGCACTCTAGGAGCACGTGCGCGGGTGTCTCCTCTGCTTCAAGACATCCTCTGCATAGGGGACTGTCTGTAATGCCCAAAGTGCATAGATGTTTGTTTAGTGGGCAATGACAATTCCAACTATATGTCGGATTTTGTCACGTTTCAAGCTGAGGAGTTTTCGGGAGTATCTCGGATTAAGTTCCGGAAATGCCTCCTTCGACTGCCTGCAGTCTTGTGTACTTGCCCAGAGCTCTTGGTGTAGTTTGCCAGTTCGCTTACGGATCCAGGAGCGTATTTGGTTGAAAGGCAGTGGGATTATTGGTTCCGGTCCTGCTGGATGCATTTCCGAGCCACTTCTCGCCAGTGCGTCAGCCCCATCGTTTCCTCTGGAGCCACTGTGCCCCTTGATCCATTGTAGAGTGATTTTGTTTGACTTACTTGCTTCCTCCAAAAGGTGATGACACTGAATGGTCAGACCTGAAGTGTGTTCCGTTTTCTGCAAAGCTCGTAGGACCGCAGCGCTATCCAAGAGTATCCTGATGTTAAAGTCAGTTACCTTTCTACGTAGCACTGCTTGGGCGGCTTGGATTATACAATATATAATATCCTTATAATAAGTTAATCCTTATAACATCAGCTATCTGTCAGTGAATGTCCTGTCCAAATCGGTGCAGCCGTTTCGGAGATTAGTCGGAGTAAAACGATAAAAAATTAAGACCAAATGTATTTTTGTTATAAATACTTATACTTTCAAATGCATTTAATAAGTAAATGTTATTTTGACATAACAAACATACTCTTAATTTTATTTACCTGGCAATACTAAAAGAATACGTAAAAGCGTAGATTCACTCGAGACAGTAATTGATTGAATGCGGCAATATGAGACACGTGTAATGATTTCGTACTCCCGAGGGGAATTAAACCCGTCTCAATTTTTCACATGACATCATAACGCGCTCCACGACTTAGTTGGAGCTAAGCCCTTGAGAAAACATCAAGCTTCAGCATTAGCACATCAAAATCAGTATCAGCCTCTAATGGTCGCACTGCAGGGACACTCTCGCTAAGTGAGAATGCATCCGGTACCACGGGAGTCCAATTCAGATGGGTACTTGTATGATGTCATGTCTTCGAATTTTTGGTTATAGAACATGGCCGTTTATTCACAATGTTACTTTCATCATTTAGTTTAGATATTTGCACATTTTTTTTTATTCCTTTAGATCTCAGGTATCGTTTGGATATGTCAAATTTTAAACACACACGTAAACATATTTATCTTATCTTATTACTTTTAACGAGTAATTCTTGTGTATTTATATCACGTATTTCGGAAACGTAGAGCCGTTTCCTAATTATGATTCCGATTTTTATTAAATTTTGTGTTCTGAGAGGGTGTTGCTGTATAAGTTTACGTTTTACGCAAAAAAAATCCCAAGGGAAGGTCAATCGTCCAGGTTCTGAGCATATAACGTGTCATATGAGCTTCTTAGACACGTTACATGCTATGTCAAATATATGTCAAATTCCAGTCAGTTTTTATGTTTTAACTAGTCTAATTTATTAAGTTTACGTCTCTTCCAACCCTAATAGTGACCTTAATACCTATAAGTAATTGTTGCAACTCTGGATTTACCCAAACTAGCAACTAGCGGCCTTTGGTTTGAAAGTCCGCGTCCAACTCATTCGCAACTATGCTCTCCGAAAACTCGGATCAGCAGATCACAATTAAAATTTGGAGATAAACTGATTACCTATGTGAAATGTAATTATTCAGCGATAATAAATAATTAAAATATATTGTGAGAATCTGGCTTGGTTAATGTTATTGGATTGTTCGAGAATAATTAAAATTTGATGTATAAAGGCTAATTAATGGTTAATTTTCAAAATAGGTTGCTCCAGTTTAATATAAATTAAGGTCGTGGGTTTTTCGACATTGTGAAGTAAGGTGCAATTGTGGAGAACTGGGAATTGTTCAATTAATCGGAACGAGAATTTACTTTAAATAAATTGTGTCACTATTATAGTTTTATGATATCTTTCTGTTCTGTTTTATTTCAAGCCTTAATTATACGTGCTACAATCATAAATGATTTATTCTTTATTTTATTATATTGTATGTCTTGTACATCTAGCGAAGTTACTAAAACTCGTTTATTCATTTGGACACGCCAAAAAAATTACACACATAAAGAAACATTCGTGCACACATAACGTGACAGCAGATACATCAAGTTATAGTAAATTTTCATATTTTAGCTAGTCTTATTTGTTAATATTACGTCTGTTCCGACGCTTGTACGCCACTCAGGTTGGAATGAGGAATTTGTACGTGCAGGTCAACAATGCATTGTTCTGACGGCTGCGCAATTCATAGTAGCTGCAGTTCGGTAGAGGAATTTGGAACACTCGTCATCGCTAAATAGAAGTTACAATGTTTGCTGGAAACTTCACGCTGAAAGGCGAATGTTTGCACAACGGGGATAGATTTTAATGTGTATCCACTAGGCGTTATTCATATATTTTTATTAATGTCTGGATTTGTTTCATGTCTGATAACACAGAACTAATAGCAGTAGAACTTGCGCCAAGTTCGTCTTGAGAAGTACTGCCTCCACACCTGGTAATCACGAAGCGCACATGACAAAGCTTGCTCATCTGTAAAGAACATCTCAACTAAGCATCTTCCCGCCCGGTTACTACTTGAATGGGTGACCATTTAGTGACATTTGAAGTGAGCGCTTCCGTGCTTCGGAGGGCATGTTAAGATGTCAGTCCCGGCTATACCTTGGAAAAACTACGACACTAAAGTTAAGCATAAACGAAATATTCCTGGTTAATCCGCCACCAAGCAGTGGTGCACTCGGGTTGCTGTATTACGGTGAAAGGGTGCTGATGTCGGTGAAATTACGGTCACTTTAGGCGTAATATCCCTGTCTCAGAGTGACGGGTGCAACGGGATGCGACTTGGGTCGGAAGAACCGGATCGTTACCCGGGTAAATTTAGCAATTTTCAATATTCTATAATTACAAAAATGTTTTCTACATTTCTAGCCAATTTAATTTGGTTGCTTTCAAAATAAAATTTTAGTATGTTATTAATTCACCGTGACTTACGATTTCATAAACTATATACTAAGGGAAATTAAAAAACCAAATATTATACAAAACATAAAAATTGCCGCTTTTTGTACTTGAACCCATTTCTAAGGCTGACTCAGCTTAAGATCCGTCGTAAAGTATAACATCTAAAATTCTAATGAGCATTGGGGGCCATAAATCTTCAAATATAACTTCAAATAAACTTGGTGTTATATTTTAACATAACGTGTCTATAAATTCAAAAACTGAAACGAACAATGACGTTCTCTTTAGATTCATAGTCCAACAGCAATGTTACAAGATGCAACGTGAAACCACAATGCATAAATGAGGCGTTGGTTGATCCTGGAATGCCTGGCGGGCATCCAGGAATCCGGCCTCGCTCTCAGCCAGAGTGTCATTACTGCCCCGTTACTGCGGCATATGCAATGCATATACAACGTTAAGAAAGGAATCTTTATGATGTGAAACATCTTTCAGCGTTTTGGCAGTAAAACAGACTCGTATTACGTGACGGCAAATATCATGACACTTTAATGCCTTCTTGTTTCACAATGCCCAGCACTGTCTGTGTGACGCCCAAAATTTTTTTGACCATATCTGGCGAGCATTCCGTAAACAGTTGCGTAGTTGCTACCACCCAAAAGTAACAGCAAAACGACTCCGGTCCTCCTACCAAAGTATGAGAAGACCCAAGTATTATAATATCGCGGGCGACCGTCACGAGACGGGTAACATCTCATACGCCTGATATCTTGGAATCTCCCTGTATCGAAAAAAAAATCTATAGATATTCCTTATTGAACACAAAACAGTAAAATATACTTACCTCTAATCTAATCTTAGGTTACCGTAACTGGAGTTTTCTTCACGCAAACCTTTGAGAAGTTGTCTTTGTGAGGTATAAATGGGCATGTTATGAAAATAAAAATCAATTGAAGTAATGCTTTTTATAATAAGCTTATAGTACTATCTTTGTGTATAATTCATGTAGATCACCATTAGACTCGCCATAAGGATTAATAATTTGACGTACAATGCAGGGGACCTACTTTTAATTTTCGATATATTTACCGTGGTTATCGATTTTATGTGTATCATTGATACTTCTTTTGTAGAATGCGTGCGTTGAATTGAATTTTTCTGCTTGAAATTTGTCACAGAACTTAACATAATTGATAACGGGTACCGTGAAATAATTGTATTGAAGATCATGTTCCTAATTGCATGTTCATTCTCGCAAGCGCTGTATACGGCAGCGTTCCGCCAAAGCATGGTTTCTTTTTATTTTTTTCTTCTTTTTTATGTTTTTTTTTTTATTATTACTTTAATTTTTATGTACTGTGATTTGTTGTATACTATTGTGTTTGCGAGAATAAACTGTTTTTCTTTCTTTCTTTCTAATTGAATCTTCCTCTACCAAGCCTTGACTTCTACTATTCAAAGTTATTGTCAAAACTTCATTACCTTACAATATACGAGTATTGTTAAAAACTAAAACCCAACTACGCCAAAGCCGTAAACAAGATTGTAATGAAAATTAAGTAGTTGGAGGCCGAATTCACGCGTATTAGTCGGAATAGCCTCCGCCTACTCAATTCTCATTACAAAGTCGGGTTAGAGTTTTGAACACCGTTTTACATCGTTTTAGTCGAATACAGTTATTAATCTTCAGCTGCAAGTATTTCAAAACTACCAAGTTTACAACAAAATGAAAAATTATTTTAGAATATATAATTCAAGGCACTCCATATTTTAATTTATACAATATTTTTTTTAAATTTTCTAATCAATTATTTGCGGACCAGATCCGTAATTTTGGACAATTTCCAAAAATTCGTATCCTACAATTAGCGCACAATCAATTAGTTTAGAAGTTATTACAGATAAATGCATACGGGCTGAAATCATATTGGCTTTGCCGTAGTTATTGAATATCAAGAGACATCACGGACACTATTGATTAAAACAAGTAAATAAAATTACAAGATTACGCGTACTTTTTTCTACGAATACGTTACTATTAATTTTTTATTTTATTTGATATATAAATTCAAAAATCCTTAATATAGAACCATATAATATAATATTTCATATAATATCCTTTAACAAACAACCAAAGAGACCAAAATAAAGTGTAACAAAAAAGTTAAAAAACGCAAAAACCACTGACTATTAAAATATAAGCTTCGCAATAATAAAACCTTCCATGGGGGTATTGCAATAAAACTACGTTCCAGCCAGGAAGCATCAAAGTAAAAGCCTTAGCATATTGAGTTTCGCTTCTATAGATCCTACGTTTATGTCGGCACTCTCCGACATCGCTTTACGACGTGTATCCGCTTCGCAACGTTAAGCCTTGCTTGCTATAAAGGGTCCCGTCTGATACATTTACCACGAATTTTAACGGCTTAATGAGCTTTGAAGTGAGAAGATGACTTAATCTGATGTAAAAATCATTTTCCAAGCCTCGGGTTGCCGGATCAAAGTTAATTTTCGTTGAAATATTAATTAGGGGTTGTACATATCCCTGATGGATTAGGTGAGAACATTATAACTACGTTATTGAAAACTGTTTCTAGAGACTTGTTTTAAATTCGATATAAAAGCAACCATTGATGTATTAAACAGGGAGATACGGCATGCTCACCAATCATTTTGACAAAAACTGAGCTCAAACTTACTTATTCCTTTAGATCTCCAGTACCGTACAAATATTACACACACAAGTTATCATATTCAACAAACAGACAAGAAACCCCTCGGAGACAGCGTAACATATTCGCGAATATGTTCCTACATCAACAGTGGAGCAAATTCATGCCCAAACTTTATTTTCATCTGGATAATCTTTGAGTTATTGTATTTTATAATGCACTTTGAAAATAAGTATACGTGTAATGATTTTTTTTTAAACTGGAATTATGCTTCGCTCGGAATTTTCTAAAAAAGCGTACACCTGGACCATTAATATAATTGCGATTATAACTAGATCATGTATGTAGATATACGGGAAATCACATACCCAGTTATATTTCCAATGTCATGATTCATATGCATCACCGATAAAGAAAGAGCGAATAGCATAGTGTAGCACGAAAGAGAAAAAAATAAGCAACTGATTAAAAAAAATCGGAAAACCGACTAAAATACTTTCAGCACTGTTTACAGGAGTGGAATCAATTGATAACCCCCTCCTTTTTTATTCGGTTAATAATATATATTCTTAGCCGAAAATACTATTCGCATTATTTGCATATTTAAGCTGTAAATTTTTAAGTTTGTATGCATGCTATACACTTGGAGAGTAATGCTGTTTCTTTTTAAGTCATCCAATTATAAAAGTGCATTGAGAATATTAGTATTATTAAAATACTGCACTAGTACTTGACGTATGAAATTCAAATTCAAATCATTTATTCGCGAAACATAGGTTACAATGGTGACAGTTTAGAATATAAATTAAGGCACAGCCATGTTTCTGCTTAACAGCATGCAAATTCAATAAAATAATAATTAGTTAATTAAAAATAAAGATAGATAAGAAAAAATATAGATAATGAAATCATAATATTAGGTATGACTACATACCGGCCGCGGAGCATTCCAAAAACCTAGTGTATATTTTTTGAGTCATTTTATGATTATTTTACATTCACCTACACTTGTACATAATTTGACTCTGTAAAAATATATTCAAATTGAGGGAGGGTAAAAAGGGTTTCAGAACTCGCTTCAACGAGACGGGCGACAACCACAAAACTAATTAGTGAAAACTTGAAGCGTAAAAACACCATTTACTTTGAACTGCAGCTCCAGCGGGTAAACTTTCAGTTTTCTTTGCAAAAGTTGACGATACAGACTCTTTCGTAATGCACTTAACTCGAGCAAAGCGGAGCAGGCTGAAAGGTATACAAGAAAATCTATTTACGACGGGTCCACGAACAATTTTCTTTTAAAACCTTTGTTACTTGTTGTCATAAGCGCAGTTACTTGCAGTCCGTATTGTCAGCAATGCAAGCGACAGGAAGAACTCGATAAAGGAACTTTCATATAGAATATAAACTTTAAACCCAAAATACGAATAATTTACGAAAATGTGAAAACCACTGACTTGGGGTAATGGTGATGTACTGATAAAAATAGATGCCTGAACAGATCTTCGTATGGTATAGCTTACGCAAATAGCCGGTTTTAAAATATAAAAACAGGAACACAATTTTATCTCTGACTCTTTTGGCTGACAATTGGCTAATGCGATAAAAAAACATCAGTTTTGGTTCTAATATCTTAGTATTTAGAAACTATACTACAATTTCCTTCAACAAACCGTCAGGTGGACACTCACAATGTCGCCTTGAGATGATTTCCCTTGAAACGTTATAAATGTCATATTCATATTCCCTTCGATGCTTTTACGATCCACTCAGCGAAATTACGTAGGGCGTACAATTCTTACGAGAACGATAAAAATATTTTTCAATAAACAGCTTTTACGTCAGTTTAATATTGTGGATGACTGTAATAATAACGTTATGAAGTACAATTATTAGCTATTCTGAAAAGATCTAATTCATTGTTTTAGTGGACTAAAAGCATCGTCGCATTATTACCTTTCTAATAAAAAAGTTTTAATGGTATATATATATATATAGGTAGAAACAATTTTTGTGTTTTATATATTACGATAATTATATATATATTTTTTTGTTTATACGCAGGAATGAGAAGTTTTACACATGCTGCGACGAGCCATATCTGGATATCACGTTCAACATCACGATGCGAAGGAAAACATTATTTTATACGGTGAACATTATCATTCCTTGCATGGGGATATCCTTCCTCACAGTATTGACGTTTTACCTGCCGTCGGATAGTGGTGAAAAGGTAAGGCTCGCTACAAAATATATGGTGCATCTATACATATAGTTTGGAGGTTCATGTTGCTCGCATCCTTGGGTAATAGCAGGCGCGCATGAGACGTTAGCACCTGCAGGTTGCACCTGGATGTGACTGTGGTTTTTCCATACAAATCGAGAAATACCTAAATTGTATTACCGCTTATATTGGCGACATTTTTTTATATTAGATTTTAGGTAAAGAAACTTTGGAAATGGTGCCCGGAAAATTGAAAAAATCGAGAAGTGACAGTGGTTTTTTTATTAACTATAACAACTATTTAAACAGGTTTAACCTAATGCAATAGTGTAGTCAACTTTTTATTTTTAATCACATAAATACAAATTATATAAATTTTTTATCCAAAATAACAATTTTACCATCTCAACCATATTAAATTAGTCAATATATAATATAGACGCTTCTCTATCAGTTATTAACTGTATGACGCATGATTGATTACTTTTTGTCGAAATTGGACTGCTCTTGTTTGAAATAACACAATTTTGACTTACTTTATAATAATTTTTTTTAACAGGTGACCCTCTCAATATCGATACTGATTAGCCTTCACGTGTTCTTCCTGCTGGTTGTGGAGATCATTCCCCCGACATCATTGGTTGTGCCCCTGCTGGGAAAGTATCTCATATTCGCTATGATACTCGTGTCTATAAGGTAAACCTGACATATTTGCACTTTATTTCTATATAAATAATTATGTTTCGTACAATTAGCACGGATAAACACAGATTCACACAAAAAAAACAACCAAGACCGGAGGACAAACTTTGTGCTCACATAAAATATATTTGCCCCCACTAAATATGAACGAACATAAGTATATATAGAATAACAGATCCGTAGCTTAGTAGGTAGTAGCCTTGCCTTCGAAGCGAATCTTATCATATCTGACGGATCACATTATTGACGCAGCACATTATTGACTGTTAATACAACTGTGTTAGCGCTGAAAAACTGATGATAAAACGGGCAATTCGTACTCGGACTCTGAGGGTTCCACGAGGAGATGAACTATTTTAATGACTACAGAAGCGCATATCCCTTTAACTATTTTAGAAACCTCTATTTAGAAAATTAAAATACGTGTGGAATGTAGCACAGAAAGATACACAACAATTTCATCCCTTTGTTACATAGATTGAATGTCAGCTTTATATTCGTCTTTTTTATACTACAGCTTTAGTTTGTCTTTTGTGACTACATACTTTTATTGCGATTTATAGAATAATTACCTTTAATTCAACAACTACAAGAATTCTTTTTAAGCCATTTGACTACGGGATCCAAAAAATGAATCTTCTTCGAGTAGATATACGTGATGGTTCGAGACAGTGGTATTGTGCCAGGTTTATTAAGGCATAGCTAATCGCAGGCACAGCGAGTGCGACTGAATACGCGATTTTCGTTAATTTGCAGCTTTCCTCGTTTTATTTCTACAGACTTAGGTGATTGTCATTAATTTAAATCCCGTAGTTTTTTTTTTTAATTTATTTTTATAATCCGGGACATAAATTGGGGGTTTTTAGATGGATGATTTTAGATGACGATGGGATCATTTTCATCTTTCTAACACAAAAATGTTCTAATAACCCAATATTCGTATATGATCCCAAACAAAAACCGCGAATTTTTTATACAAGGCCACTTTGATTCATAAGGAATTATTTTAATATGACCGAGGCAGACCATTTGCAATCCCCGAATTTCCATATAAATGAAGTCTTTTCCTAAACAAGGTAATCTACACCAACTCGGAATTAAAAATCTAATTTTCCTATATTAAAATACGGTTTCATTTAATCAAAAAGGTGAGATTATTCATTTTCCTTTTTTGTTCAACTTATTTTTTATTGTACCTTGGTAAGTTTACGTATTTAGGATTGGACTTAGATAGAGGATAGATTTGGCTCCCGTAGAAGATCAAAGCCTAATTACTGTAACTTATAGAGGCCATTAAGTACATTAGGCTATCCATTAGAGGCTAAGATACGAACTTAATTAAGGTGCATCGTCATTTAAGTTACCATTTAAATGCAGTTTCATAAAGTTTACTTTAATGTAAGAGTTACTTATTTTCGAAAAACAAAGACAGGTAGCGTATTTTCAACGGATCCGTTTCATACAGCAAAATCTAAGTCTTTTAGGAATAGATAATAGAACTGAATGAGCTTGTTATTGCTAGAGTTAGAAGCATGCCGTGATATTCGTACTGTCTAGGGCTGTCAGGAATTTCGGATGAATAGTCAACTGTAAATCAATATACTATCGTCGTGTCTAACAAAAACTTCAACAAAGAAACTTAAGTAGGTACTATTCTTTATAGACTACCTGCCTATATAGGCTAGACACTGATTTAACTTTCATATTAAACTTCAAAACTTCTTTCATAATAGTGAATGTTTTTCCTTCACTATTATAGAATAATGATAGAACATTATATCAATAATCATTGAAATATGAAAATAAATACAAATGGAAATCTAATTATATATGAGAAGGCACAAGGAAAGTAAAGTGTGGCAAATATAAATATAGTTTCCAACAATATTATTTATTGTTGGAAAAATAATCATACTACATTACATAAAACAGAAAAGCCAAATTTACCACCTAAAAGGTTTGCACAGATATCTAATTGTTCGCAAAAACAGAGATATGAAAAATCTGTACGAAAGAACCGTACGAAAACCCTAGTGTATGTTATCAACTCAAGCCTACGGGTGGGTGGAGGAGAGATGATTATTTAGGCCAAGCGTCTCGCTCGATGCCCCAGTATTCCTTGAAGGTCGACTAATCAATCTTGATCAATCGTTATCTCGTACGAATGTTTTAATAAAAGCCGATATCGAAAACTAGTTTTTGTTAAGAGATACACGCAATCTATTGTATTTAAGGGGAATGGCCCTTGAGAGTATTTTTGAGTAGATTGCGAAGTCATTACTAATAGAATAAAATCAAATAAGTGCCTTACGCACTATGGATGGAATACCTAAACGGCAACGCGCAAGCGATGCCAACTGGTATTGATTGGTATTGCCAACGTTTAAATGCTAAGGTAACCGCCATCAGGTGAGCCGTATGCCTGTTTGTCCCATTAGTGGTATATGTAAAATCCTCTATTAGCTTAGTACCTACTAAGATAATTATCACTAAAATTATTTAGAATCTTTTAATTTAATAAAAATATAAAATTACTAGGTTCCATGCTACCAATTGAATTCCAATAAACAATAAAAAAGTCTGTATTTTAGAATGTTAATATCAATTACTTCAGTAAAATCTTTTATCTAACAAAAGCCCTGACCCCAAAGGATTTGCAGTGTCGTGGGTATGACTATCTATAATTTATAAGTACCTACCGTGAATGCAGACGCTGAAAGTTCGAAAACGCGTTAAAAAATTACGGTATATATATTTGGATCATTCCATGTTTCATGTTCCATAATCCTAACATGTTAGGATCAACAACAACAACATATATGCTCGGCAATCGACTCGCGACTTTTTCTTCTGGCAGCTGTTTAAACCACTGTAGCCGCACAATTACGTTGCAGCGACGATTATTATATTGTCAAGCACTCCAATTTCAAGTAAGTACTTTCGTACTTTGTTTGAGTAACTTTTATACGCTGGCCCAAACACGACAATATACGGTATTGTTAGGGTGTAAATAAAAAAGAGGTCAACAAAATTTTCTTACTTACGAGTATGTTTCAAACATTAAATCCTTACATGCGCTTGACCTTTTTTGTTAGTTATTACAGTGATACTCTTAGGTAAATAGGTACGTTAAGTAATAGTAAGTAGCCAATTAACTTGGATGATTTAATTTGGAGGTGAACATACAATAGTTAATTATTTCAACTTAATTGGGGTACCCAAATTACAGCCAAATGATTCCGAGATGAATTAGGGAGACTTCAAATTGTAATTTGTGCGCCTAGGTCAGACCACGAAACGCACAGTTTCTATAATAAAGGTACTTCGCTTAGTAAATAAATTACCTTCACAACTTTTGTTTATGTCACTCACTGCCTCTTGCTAAGCTTAAGGAGTCTGACAATATTATTATTTTCTGTCTGTTATCTTGTCATCTTGATATTATTCTTTTCTTGTCTAGTCAAGTATCCTATCCGCTCCTTATTCGATATATTTGTGTTAGATATATCGAAAAAGAAGTGATTCCTTCTGCTCTACTTAATAACTAGTGTTTCCCGCGATTTTTTAGGGCGTATCCCTAATAATCTCTTATTTTTCTAAAGTTAAAGTATCCTAAGTTACTCCTTATAACACCAGCTATCTGCCAGTGAAAGTCCCGACAAAATCGGTCCACCCGTTTTGGACAAACAGACAGAAAGAAAAAATACTTAAATCGTTTTTTTAGAACTGTATAAACATACTTCATTCATTAATGCATTGAGTAAAAGGTTATTTTGACTTTGCAAAAAAACACTCCAATTTTATTGTCCAAGTTTGTTGTGTAGATATACGAGTAATACTATATACTTAATGAATGTAGCACATAATTAATCAATCTCAGATGTTGGTATAAGTAAAAGTAGATATGACAGCGAGCATCACCGGACGGGAGCGAGGCGTCGACCGAGTGCGACCGACGGTAGTTGACGGGAGAGAGATAGAAAGAATAGAGTTTCACACACGCCGTACTCGACGTCATATTCCTGTAAGACGGAGTGGCGACGAGAAACTCGCGCTGCCGTCACTTTTGCCGAGACAATGTTGGTACATGATCAGAGCGGACAGTGAGTTTGTGAGGCCCTAGCCTTTGTCATTAAACTGTTTCGCTAATTTTTACTAGGTACACGGTATAGGAAAAAAGAGGACATTAAAATAATTTATTTATCATGACTTACACTTAATTTTTATTCTCTGTGCTGTCCATTTTGTCTTCAATGGGGGCTCGGCCCAGATCCGCCCCCGTGCATAATCTAGTACAATATATTACAATACTGTGAGGCTCGCTTGCTATGTGTTTCCAGCTTAACAAGAAACGTTGATCAAAGTCCACACGTATTAGGTAGAAAACATGTATTAATGAGCTGTTGGTGAAAATACGGTGAGGATTGAATAAGTAATGCTACTCTTAATTACTTAATCATAGTTATTATAAGCATGCCTACTCAAACATGGCGGTAAACAACTTAATAACAAACCGAACTATATAGCACGGTTCTGAAACACTTGTTTGTCTTCCTAAATAGCTGCTAAATATGGATGGAATTATTCAAATGAGATATTTGCGAGCAATTACCGAGATTTTATTTAAAAGAAGACGTAAATTAGCATCACCATTAGGCTAATTGGAATCGGCGATGAATCAATTTGAATCGCAAAAGTTTTTTCAGCTGAACATTTGTGATTTTACTGGGTAAAATTTTGTAATAAGGTTTGTTGTGATTTTTTGGGTCACTGTTTATATATTGTTGAGATAACTCCCAAGCGAACCATCAGGGCATTTTTCGATCCACCAGAAAAAGATTTAAAATTTTCGAAGATCCAACTGATGTTATTTTAAGGAATTCTTGTTCATGATTGAAAGTTATCGTCGTTACCTTTTCTATAACTGGTAACATAGTTTGAACACTGATTCAAACATACCTCCTGTGCTATAGCAATTTCGTCTTATATATATCCAACCTATGTATTGGAACCTAAGACAGGTTCCAATTTACATTTAATTTATTAATGACTGGAATTTTTAAACCAGCCCCTAGAAGACAAAATATTAAATATAAAAAGCTTTATTTCCTTAAAAAGAATCCCTAAACACGATCCCTTGTTAATATGCATCTACAAGATCACGCGTACTTATTACAAAGTTTGGCGCCCGTTCGAACCCTAACCGACCCTCCATGAGAAAGGTTATTATGTAAGAGGTAATGGAGTGAGAGAAAGATTCCTTTGTTTTCGCAGTACATAAAACTAAAAGTACCTTTGGATCTTGCTAATCGATATTTTGACCTGAAGCTAACTATAACTTGTGATAAATCTGTAAGAGGTTCATATCTTTTCAAAATTTACATAATTTTAATGCTTTGAGGGTTACAGTACGACCCGGTGAAATTCACAATTGTTTGAACGCATTGTGGCACGATTCTCTGAAGTTAAGACCCAAAAATGATCAAAAAGCACGTTTCTGTAAAACAAATATACATAACCGATTGACAGTTATTTATTATGTTAATATTACAGAAGTCGTCAGACTAGACTATAAATAAAGTAATTACAGTAAACAATGGAAAATACACGAAACTATAATATTATATATTAGGGTCAAGCGGCACTGTAATTTTTGCCATTTAATAAGTTATGCACAATCGTAGTCGAACTAGGCAATTTTAAAAAGTGTTGATATGATTTTAAATCAGTATAGTGCCTGTAAATCAAGTTTAACGTGACTATTTCCTATTTCAATATAGTAGAAAAAACAGCAAACTTTAAGTTTTTACAAATGTGTTGGTTATTGATTATGTCACAGACATAACTGTTTTTAATTTTTGACACTGACATGCTGCCCTTTTGAATTTTATTCGCACAAAACTGTTTCCATGTGTAATAATATACGGTAGCGGTAGTGGAGCATGCATCGGCTTTATTCTACTATACACTGTACTATTTTCTTCCAAAAAGCGACTGATCTCCAGGCCCAAATTCAATAAAACAACATGTTTGTCAAACAAATCGTGAATTATTTTGACAGATAATAATGTTTCTATAATGAACTGCGGACTGCGTAAGTTTGGGAAACTGGCCATTAATCGCTGATCGCTGTTGCTAATGGCTATGTTTTGTTCTAGTATATGCGTCACCGTAGTGGTATTAAACGTCCACTTCCGGTCACCACAAACCCACCGGATGGCGCCGTGGGTGAAAAGAGTCTTCATCCACATCCTCCCAAGACTACTTTTCATGAAGCGGCCACAATATAAATTCGAAACAACAAGGTATGATTTAATAATTTTTCCTTCTCTTTTAATCCCCGACTGAAAGAAGATTATAAGTTTCAAGGGTATGTCTTATTGTCTGTGAGCCGCTGAGTGATCATTTTCTTGTGTATATTATATTAAATGTTTATTCCTCATACTTTCAAAAGTGGTCTAATTTTAAAGCGGTTTTTTTGTAAATAATTTATTGCATTCATTTTTCTTTTATAACAAATTTATGAGCTTCGTATATATTTCATGTGAAACATCTTTTGGCGCGCCTTGGCAGTAAAGCTGACTCGAATGATGGTACGGTAAACTGCATGATTCTCTCCCCCTTGATGAGTCATGCCCCTTGATGTTTTAATCATTGATATTTCACATATTCGGGGCGTCCGGTGACATCCAACCTTTATTTGAATTTTTATGGTTGTTTTGTCTAAGAACTTCAGTTTTACTTACCTCTTAACTTATATGAGTCAATAAGCTCTTGCAACAGAAAATTGGGGGATTGGTCTTGCAGGTTATTCAGACTTTTTTTTACTCACATTTCACTTTTCTCTCGATGATTTCCGCCGCCGTTTAAAAGAACCATTGCCAAATGGAAAAAATGCGAAAACCCAAATGGAACAATTAAACGTAGATATTTTATTTATTTATAGATATAAAAATCAAGTCAAAATGGTTGGGTTGAAAGTCACCATGACATAAGCTTTGGTATTACGAACAGAATGTTTTTTTTTAATTTAGAAATTGGAACAGGCATATTAACAGGATCAAGACCAAGACCAGGAACAGGAACAGAAACGAGGACTGGAACAACAATTCCAAGAGGAACAAGACCTGGACCAGAACAAAGATCAGGAGCTTTAGGAACATCAACAGAACGAGTATCAGGTTCAGAACTAGGAACGAAAAAACCGAAACTAGCACAACTACAGAACACAAACTAACACAATAAAAGGGTCAGGATCATGATGAAGCCTAGAAACGGAAACAGGAACAAGAACTACAGACAAAAACAAAATTAAAACCGTCCGCCGAAGCGGGCTGGAATTTACACAGAATATTTATTATTATGGCGGATTTCCCAACAAGTGATAATTTATATAATTGATTGTACGGAACCCTCGGTGGTCGTTTGGATCGCTCTTGGTCGGTTTATTTATAAAGTTTTATTCGTTGCCGTATAACTATGATAACGTTTATTAGTGTTTGAAATATGTTAGATATTTGTTGCTCTAATTTATCAGAATTTAATACTTACCTGATCTACTTTAATTTCCACTGAAAATTTGATATTTAAGTAAGACGAAGTCTTACAATATTGTTTCACATTAATAGCCACAGCCTATAATCTAGCAGATTACTGGAGATACCATACAAACATAATTATGTTGAAAGTTTCAAATATTTTTTTACAGATAACTATGTTACAATACTATATTATGCCTGGGCAACCAAGTTTGGCTCGGTTTTTTGTGCGTTGCATTAAAAAAGCCGCCGTTAACATTTTTGTATACGCTCATAATAATTTGTCGTACAATGAAATTTTCTTCACTTGATTTACGGTTTTTGAGATATTTAATTACATTTTATAATAATACAAATATTTAATGAAACTACATACGCGAACAAAGCCGCGGGTACAGCTAGTTTATTATTATCTAGTTTAATTATAAGTTCAGTACTAATTTGTTATTAAAAGTCGATTAAACTGGCTTTAATATTTTATCTTTTAAATCAAACTCAATCACTCAAATCAATTTTGCCATGAAATTTATATGGAACCACCTTGACATTACACTGCCAAATAATAAAGAATTATCCAAATTGGTTCACAAAGATAACGTAGCGAAACAATAAAAAACAAAAAAAACATTTTTTGAACGCTTATATGGAGTCTTATCTTATTCATGGAGATACTCAGCCATGAATTATTATACCTTTAACTTGAATGTCCAACTTCGTCTGTCTTTGTTTATCGTCGCCCGATCTAGGCAAATTTCCCGCTCGTTAAGTTAAGTAGCCACAGTACAAGTTGGAGACGAGGTGAGACTGAACACCTAACTCGCAAACTTCCCGTCTCACAATTAAAGTCAAATTATCCCGGACTTATAATCTGGGCCGTTTCATCAAGTTATTTCTTAATCGATGCCGCGATACAAGTCGTATATTTACAGTAACTACAGACTGATAGTTTATGTAAGCAGATGGAACTTCATTCAAGATTTGAGCTTTGAGTTGAGTTGGTAAAAGCACTGCTGTAGATCGCGGGTTCGATTCCCATCCAGGGCAAGAAATTGTATGTTCAACAAAACAACTTAGGTTCTCTCTGACCAAAGAATGAGGAGACCCAAGTGGCACCTGGTTGCGCCTGTCACCCGAGACGGGGATCCATCTGATTTCACCTACACCCACACCCTTCCACCGGAATACAGCAATGCGAGTGCACCACAACTTGGCGACAGCTTACCAGGCGTGGCGGCAATACTTCTCTGGCCGAACTTTGCACAAGTTGTACTGTCACATTTTGTTGCTCTTTTAATATCACCCAGAAGTACGTAGCATTTTCAAATTTTATTAAAGGACCTCACCTTTGGACTCGAGCAACTAGACCCCCCAAAGCTGTGTGAAAAGTCCATGAATATATATTTATTTAAGATGTGGTCAACGATGTTATGGTATACGCTACACGGTGGCCCAGTTGTAATAGCGGTAGCAAAGTTTAATTGTTGAAAGGCTGTTATGGAGCAAACTTTACACGCCGAGTTCAGCAACAAAGGTGTAATGTGCCCACTCATTCGAGCCGGGGTCTGTAGTAACGACCGCACATTCGTAACGAGATTAAATTTGGATGTTTGGAAAACGCAAACTCGAGATTTCATTGTTTGTTTCATTGTGGACGTGCAACTTTGAGTTTTGCAAAGTGATTACAAATCACTTTGCAAAAATAAATCGGTTAATATGACAATCAAGAAATGCCATTATCACGCTACACACTTACGCTGTTACTTATAAACGCCTCTCAAACATCTCTCAAAAGTTGAGAAGCGTTTCAGCAAATGATCAGCAAAATACACACCTATAAACCTGTCTCAAATTTGAGTAACGGCTAAGTAAATGTCAAAACTAAACACCACCGCGACCTAGATAAGCGCTTGATGAGATACAAGATGGCGGGTTTTATTTGAATCAGTTGATCGAAACGTCACCAAAAAGTTGTTGTTTATGATTTGTAATATTATTGAAAAATGGATTTCGACAATCTCCTTCGGGATCTCCAAAACGACGTAGAAGAGTTAGGTAATTTTAGGGCGCCTACGGCTAGGCACAGATCACAACTTTTTTATTCTTTTTTTCACAACTTTTCAGTGATGATTTGATTTTTGAAATCTTTTGATTTTGAAGGATATTGAAATTTGAAAGATATGACACTACCTTGTCACCAAAGATACAAAAATCTTAGTTTTGACTTCTGTAATCGTTCTATAATCGATTATTTTATTACAAATTTTTCGTCCGCGGCAAACCTTATGGTCGACCGTTCAAATTTAGTTTATCTGTACCTAGCTCAACTGATCAACAGCTAAATAAGGTTTATAGGTAAAAAAAAGTTAAACGGTATTTAACGGGTTGAGAGTGATTCAGTTGAGAGGTGGCTAAGTAATGATTAACGATTTTTTTATAAGTAAGGCTGTTATATTATAAAGGCGACAGTATATATGTATGTGTGTCTGAGTGTTTGTGTGTATATCTTTGTTACTCCTTCAAGTTCAGAAGACTCAACGGATTTGTTTAAAGTTTGGTTCCAAGATAGCTTATATCCTGGATTAACACATAGGCTACTTTTGATACCGGAAAACAGCGGGTAACACCGCGAGGGCAACTATTGTTTAAGGGACGTGAAATGTTCTATGTTTAAAATTATGTATTTCTCTAGCAGGTAATATTTGTTAAAAAAAAAAATCAAATATTTTTTTTTACATGTACTTTTTATTTAAGTTACAACTTAACTTACTTTTTGGTGGACTTCCTACTCACAATTATGTGTTTTAATTTCATTCCATCCAAAGTATTGTAGTCCGCCCATTGTAGTCTCTCTTTTTTTGCGTGTTTTTGTGAATTATTTTTATTATGTATGATTCTATCGAGGTTTAGATACATTGTATTTACAATAAAATTATTTTATTGTACAATGTATTTATTAAATATATGTAAGTTCATTCATTCATAACTTTTTATATTTTTCCTCTCTACACATTTAATATGATCTGCATATTAACATTGTGTATTAACTTTTTCGATCATAGTTTATTAGCGATGGTATCTAAGCCTTGCCACCACTGAGCTATATAGATTATGCTCTCCTTATCATTGAAAAGGTTTTGTACAGGCTTACGAAGCTAAATTCGTATATTAGCTTCGTATTGCACTAAGATACTTATAATATACACTGAACTGTGTATTTGCGTAGAGTAGACTGAATAGCATTTAAATCATAATTATAATACGCACAAGCGAATAAAATACCAACAAAACCGGCAGAAACTGAAAACGTTTCACCGTAATATAATTGTGAACCATTGACCGCATATTTCGTGCTCCATCAATCCTGGGTGGATCAACAAATTATTCAGGAGCAGTAGAGCTATGGATTTCAAAGCCGTATTTGGAATCGAATAAAAGCGTATTCTGCTATTTACACACACTCGTACAATCAAAGCACCATCGACTGCAAAATATAAGAACGTCGGTCGCTGGGTGGAATTCGGGGTGTGGAGGTCCGTACGTACCGAGGGAACTATTGGATTATTCGTCCGAATCACACTCGTACAAATTGTTTTCTTTTTTTTATTATACAATAGGACAAACCAAAAGACTGTCATTGAAAACTTAGTACTAAGATTCCATTCAACATTTGGGTACTAACCCTGAAAACTTGTAAATATAGCCTGATTCGCGACATGATTGAAAAACCTGATAAATGTCGCTAGATTATCGAGGTCTGCTGCATTTTGTGCAGTTAAATTGACTCAAATATGGAATATAAACAATCCGACAATCTGTGTAGTGTACAATATCTTTACAGGCTGGCGAGAGCAATAACACGAATCACTGACCGCATATTTGGACCGCTATCAAAAGCGGGAAATTCGCGAATGATTCTTGCGGTCAGTTTCACGAGTCACTATTGTAATTCGCTTAGAACTATCAGCTTCGAGTCGAGTGGCTAAATAGGCCGGCACCGCCTGTGGTTAGACTTAACATTACATTAATGGACCACTGTGGCCAGATTTGACGCCAAAGCCTAGTCGGAATCAATCTAAATGTGACATTATGAATGTCCATTGGCGGATCCGAGCGGCCGTCGAACCTCCCTCCCTATTACTAGTGATTGACTCGATAGCTGCTATTTGGAAATGCGAATATCCACTTTGGGGGACGGGGATAGCGAAATTTTCGACAAATGGTTTCGTGATAAATTGAATTTCATATGCTGCGTAGATTATAAGGAAAATTTTCCAAATTTAATCATGGGCGACTTTATGGTTTGTAATATTAATAAAAAAAATATTGTATTTTATTACGAAAGCACACCGCTGTGCGCAAACCGGTTTCTATTATATTTCTCGATTCTTCCGTAACCGACGAGTTATCGAGACTCCCCATTGCGTTCAGACGTTTAATTTCCGGTAAAGCAATTCAATAGCATGAAACAAAACTGCTACGGCTGGCTACGGAGCTACGACGTCTACGAAGCTACGACACTTTAAATTGGCACTAAAAATTACAAAACGTGGTGGTGGCAAGAATAGCGACGATCTGACATTACTATCTACCATCTATCTATCTACTATCTATCTCTCTATTATCTGAAATAAAAAATATAAAAAGGTATTTAAGATAATTATTAGGTAGTTACGTTCACAGATGTCTGAATACTAATGGATTTTTGTGGAATTCACAACCAAAATTTTAATTACTGCGTTTTCACTACCGAGGGTTTGTGAATGAATGAATCTGAATTCATGCAATAATTTTTACAAGTGATATTAAGTGACTGAATAAAAAAATCGAATGAACCGACTTCAACACTCATTTCACTTATTCTTCTATGGAACAACCTTGGACGTCAAATGTTTAAAAAAAGTCATCAAAATCAAGGATCATCGGTTGATAATTGGCGGAAAAATCGCGTAAGAAACATAAAAAACGGCCGAATTGAGAACTTCCTTTTATAAAGTCGGTTCGGTGTCGGCACACAATAAACGTGGTCATGACATTAGACAGTAGAACTGCTCATAGAACTTGCTTGATTTGTTTCCAGATCGCGTTATACGGCATGTGGGGTAGTAGTACGGTGCGGAGGCGCTGCAAGGCCGTTGTATCCTTACAGGCTAGCAGCGGCCGATGACGACTGCTGTGCCCCGGGAGCGTGGCCCCCGCCCGCGCCGCCGCCCAGACCCTTGACCCGGACGCCGAGCAAGGAAGACCTCACGCACACGACATACCTCAATTCTGGGTACGAGAGATGAATAAACATGAACCAGCTCCCATATGCATTACTTTTGTATTAATTATCTATTCAAAGGCAGCACCATTAAACATTTGGACGACACCTATAAAGTTTTCTGTATTACCTTGTCACAGTGAGAAATTTAGTTGCATATCGCACCTATTTTACGCATATTTTTTATATCATGGCAGATATTATTCCCACCATATCAAGTTATGCAGTTTGGAAGCACTATTTGTCAATCACTTGATTTGCAAATAGTAGACAGGTTAGGTAATCATAAAAATGACAGGTAAATTACGTGGGAATTTTACGTACTTTTTGTTGATATTTACCTTCGTCGGTGAATTGTCCTAATTTTTTAGGCTTTTGATTGCTTGTATTTTTTTATTTTGATTGTTACGTGCAAATAAAATAATCTTAAAGCGGTGAAGTAATTAATTTAACTTTTATCCGCAACAGTACAGGCATCAATTTGGTGCGTACCTACTAACTATTTAAAAACCTATATCAGGTAATGTCAATTACTGAGGGTAACAAGCCTAATAAAAAACACCCCATCCATTATTAATAAATTTTATTCGGATAAAATTTAATGGCTGTATTTATAATTGGGTTTTGATTCATAGTAGACTTTAAGATATTCGCTTCTCAAACATATTCACAGCTATTTGCACAATACAGGTTCTAATAAGTCAAATTTGGTACTAACCAACTTTTACTCGTAATTTTCCGTCAGTATGGGAGACAGCAACCGTTTTGGAGGAAGCTGCCTGATCCATGGGTCGAGCGAAGGAGGCGGTGGGGGTCTTGCGAGCACAGAAGACGAAACCCTGAGTCCAGTTCCCGACCCACCCCCAGGGTTCAGTCACTCCGCGTGCCCGCCTGAGGTGCACAGGACTTGCTTCTGTGTGCGGTTTATCGCAGAGCATACGAGAATGTTAGAAGAGTCTACTAAGGTTCGTAAAATTCTACACTGCTATTACACAGATGATAAGTAACCAATGGAGGCAGTATCATTAATTGTCTTTGGGATTAATCCATTATTTGTTCCCAATCATCACCTCTAGGATCGTTGGCAAAAAATGTCAACATATATCTGTTCTGGTCTAACCACCTCCAGTTGGGGCACACTGCCTTGTGATGGTTGTAATATCCACGTAATAATAGATACTAAATAATTCATGTAATTATTTTTTGCTTTAGTTTTCATATAATTTAAATAATTTTATTATAGAAGACATGCCGCACCGGATATCCCAAAGGATTAATCACAAGATATCCCAAAGGATTAATCATTTCTGATTAGTCTTTTATTTTTCACTCTTCTTTTTATATCGAAACTTACAGGTATTTTCGCGATCAAGGTGTAGAGTTTTCAAGTTTTGGTTCTAGATAGGAATTTTTTAAACCTTCACAATATTATTTTAAAGGAATGTTGTATTCGGTAGGTGAAAGAAGATTGGAAGTACGTAGCGATGGTGCTAGATCGACTGTTCCTGTGGATCTTCACGCTGGCTGTCCTTGTTGGGACGGCAGGTATCATCCTCCAAGCGCCAACGCTATACGACGACAGAGTACCAATTGACAAGCACTTCAATCAATATGCTACCTCGACGCTTGTACGCTGTCCACCACCGACGTAATCGTAACTGATTAAAATGTCTGCATTGATACGACACTAACTACGGCTTTTACTGCATGTTTGTATGTATTATTTAATTGATAACGAGACAAAAGTCTTGAAGCAAATGTCGTGCCAATACAGACAGAATAAAACTATTTAAGTCGCGATATTTCGCGTCGCGATTCGCTCGCAACAACAGAAAGAAAATACCATGCAGCGGGGATATGAACCTACTAACTAGATTAAAGGTAATACCAAGTTAAAAACTGTTTTTAAGACTGATAGAAAACTAAACAGGCCGACATTGTGAGCGAATCGCGATGCGAAAATGATACTTTGCCGTTGCATTGCAACACCCAACGCACACCCGTCCCGCCCGGAACGTGTTCTATTCCACGACACGACATTTTATCTATTCCTAGTATTAAATTACCTAGTATTTCATCTTTCCTACTCTATTCTTGCACCTAGTCTTAACGCTTCATGTTTGTTACGTAATTTAGTTTAAATCTATCGTAAATTGCCCCAAATTCTCCATCAATTGTCAACTTTGTAATGTGACAATAATTATAATTATTTTTAACTTTGTACTTAATTAAAAGTAAACGTAAACGAACGTCTCACTTAATCACCGATATTGAATTAGTTTTGTAAGAAACGATACACCACCAAGTAATATTGTCTGTGTTCAATAAATTTTCATACATTTAGATTGTAGCGTCGTAGTGCATGCCTCGATCATGCTTGACATAAATTAAGTACATACAATAGGCTCATACCTACATTCTCCTAACGCCACCTCGCTTATTCTAACCGTTAAGAAATAAGTCGACGTTTCGTAACTTAATACTATAAATTAATATTAGCGCTTAAGTAGACATCGAATCTACGATAATCATTTTATACTTGTAAGTCTTACTGCTCCTACCAGGTTAAGTAATCTCTTCAAACTCTTCTATGTGTACGTAACTTTTTGTCGTAGAATAGAACATGTACTTTTTACATATGATACGATTTTATTAGGTGATGTATTTTAAGAAAATTAACAGAAATATTTTGATCAAAAAATTGTCGTGTACGCGACTCAAAAATTGTTTTATTTTATTAATTTCATAAAAAGAAATTTTATCAATGTCAATAGGTATGAAAAATATTCTATAATGAGTATTTTATAACCAGAAAATACCTTAATGATAACTTAGTACAATATAATTATGTAACAATTTAATTTAAGTGATGATTGCTCAATTTTAAAAAGAGTCACTTTAAATCAAGATCATACTATATTTTTCTTTAAACTTTCCGAAAAATATTTATTTTGGCTTTATAAGAAATAATCTCAACTTATTTTTTATCTTTAACAAATTCAAATAGTTTTTATTCTTACTTATTTTTTTTTATAATACATAGTTTATTTCTTATCTGTTGTTTGATCCAGATAGAATAAACGGTCGTGTAAATATAGTGAATTTTATATTTTAGCATGATCCAACATGCGTACCAAATTTCGACAAGGAATTGACAAGTTTAAACCTGAAACTGTTAAAAATTATGGACACTAAACGAAATATTTGTACAAAATTAAAAATATCAGTAAAGGACGAGTAAATTTCATAGAATGGAGAAGTATTGTTAAAATGGCGTAGGTAGCAATAAATGCACATGAAAAAATGAAGAGCGAATATAGGATGTATTGGTGCATAGCAATTAGTAACCCTAATAATATGATATAATTACATTATAGAGAATTAAACAATTAAGCACGTTGGACTGCTCGCAGTAGAGTAGCGCAGCTCAATTGTAGTAGTGTAAGTTTGTAATTACCTATTTATATTGTTAATAAAACCGTTATACATACATAGAAATAAAGATATTTTTTATTTGAGTACCTACAAAATATTATGCAGGGTCAGAGAGCGGCATGAAGATGAACAAGTGATGGTTCATTTTGAGACGTAATAATGGCGTAATAGTTAGTCCTGGAAAAGCAGTGGCAGCTTAAAGCTCACCACTGCACACGTCTTTATTTTCACAACACATAGTTGAAGAACTTGCAATAACTCGTAATCTATACCATTGGTACAAGCTATGCTTAGTTTTTAGCTTGATGGAATGAATATGAATATTTATTTATTTTAGTTAAAGACCCAGATGCTTCACATTCAAACTCATTCAGATAAACTATATGAAAAAGGGCACCTCAATAATACAAGGAAAGTCATAAACAAATATTCTGTTCATGATATAACAATCAATAATAATCTAACGAGAAAAAATATTTCCTAAATGCTCTAGTCAAGTGGTGCGAAAGCAAAATTCGAGGTTTGGTTTTGCGTACATATAGGTATTATGTAATAAATATTACAAAGTAATAAATGCAAATACTTATTTAATCATTAGTTATGTGGTGAAAAATAGAAATTACACAACTATTATCACTATTCGTTTACGCTACTCTTCTGTCTTCACAAGTATCGAATTACGCAGATAAACGGTACTATTTATTGCATTCCATAGTATTTACATAGATGTGAAAAACGACACAGCTGTTTTATTGTATAACGCAAACAAGCCAAGGATCTCCAAATAATTGGGAAATTGAATGGGAATTTCAGCGACTAACTGCGAGCCCGCATTATAAGCAAAATCTACTGCCTAAAAGTATTCATTTCAAGATCGACAACTTACGAAGAATCCAACCGAAAGAGAACTAAAAGTGTGTCCAATGAAGTGCTAAGGACTTTCAATATTTAACAAAAGTACCTAATGAAGTCAGTCGATCTTTTATTTGAGACATGCTACTATCAAAAAGTAATCGTAAATGGATTTACAATGTCCAGAGTCCCAGTCAATGGGTTACCAGTAGGGCATCGAAACTCGGTTCAATTTTGAAAACCCGGGTTTTCGGGTCTAAGAGTAATCAAAACCCGGGTAGACCGGTTTTTTCGAGCATTTCGATCTTTTTATTGTAATTTTTTAAAATACACTAATCTGCGTTTTTATATATCGATTTCCTACAATGAGTACAAAATATAAAGGATGAGAAAGAATTTAAATAAATGAAACAGTACTTTACAAATTACAAAAACAGTTTTAATGTTCAAACTTTTCGTACTTTTGATTTTCGTAAAAGTACGAAAAATGGTAAAAATATTCAAGAACACTCCGACAAAAAACGATGACATCCTGAAAGACTCCATAAACGAGGATTTATTATTAAGTTCAACACCATCCTCGTCATTGTCTATAGAATTCGTGTCTTCATTAAATTCTACAGTTCCCAGTCTTTGAGCCAATACCGGTAAAGGCAAATCTTTATTCTCTTCAAGTTCGGCAAGGCAACGCGCGCGTTGCCTTTACGTAATAAATAATAATTTATCAAAGCGTATTTTTATTCCATTTACTTATTATTGCATGCGAAGTGGCTTAAACTTAATAAATAACAAAAACAAAATATTAAAAAAAAACCCGAAAAACCCGAGTTTTAAAAATAAAAACCCGGGTTTTTTTGTAATCCTCAGAACCGGGAAATCCCGGGTTTTTTCGGTCCGGGTAAACCCGGGCTCGATGCCCTAGTTACCAGCCAAGTAATTCAGGATCATCAAAAAGATCAATTGCTGTTTTGTCAATGTTTTTAAGGATATCATCCAATAACGCAGCTTGTTTTCTGCTCTCGGCGATCAGCTTCTCGGCTTGTTCCAAGGTCTCTTTGTCTTGACTGACAAGAGACTCATAGTCCATGGAGGGAACTGGAGTTGTTTTAGAGGGACTTGCTGGTTTTGTAGTTGTCACTAAAGCAGCAGTTGTTTCTTCTGTAGTGATCACAGTCAGTTTGCTGATAAAAGTTTCTGCAGTTGTCAAAGTTGCTGCAGGTGTACTCATGGTTTTTACACTTTCTGTGATTGGTAAAACCGCAGTTTGCTTATTTTCCTTCAAAATATCCTTAATGTCGTTTAAGTATTTTAATTCATCTGCTTTCCACTGTTCGAATTCACTTTGTACTGCGTTTGTTTTGTTTTTACTTTGTTCCAATTCTACTAGAGCTAGCTTGATTTCATTTCTCAAATCGAATTCATTCATATTATTTTTCTGTGATTTGCTTAGAAGTATTTCAAATATTTCACGAATTTCATCATCCGTATTAGTTTGATGTATTTCTTCTTCAACTTGTAATTTATCAATTTCTTTTATAATGGTCTCCAAAGACAGCTTATTTTCATATTCCATTTTTGCAAAATCGTCATCAGCCCTCTTTGATAGATCATAAAATTCATGTTCAAACGTCGAGCTCATATTAGTCAATAAAGCAGTTTCACCGTCCAAAGAGCGTTCAACGTGTTGTACATCTTTCTCTAGTGAACTAAAATCTATAGTATTTTGTGTAATTTTCACCTTGTTATTCTTTCTATTTCTGGGTTTCTTTCTTCTTCGCGCTGGAGGCATTGGTTGGTTTATGGGGCTTATTGGGGCTATGTAAATTTCGATAGATGGTGGCATCGGGATAACATCTTCAGGTTGCTTCGTCTGGCATTTGTCATAATTGCCAGATACCGTCGCTTCGGCATTGAAAGCTTGTTGGACTGCGAAGACTGTGCAATCGATTGTTTCTTTTATATCACTAGCCGCGTCACTAATCAGTTTCTCAACACTAGCGCGCACGGCTGTAAATGAGTTCGACAATTCACTGAAGAACGAAGCCGATCCCTGAAATGGATGAATTCATGAAAAACATGAATAAAATATGCAATTGAATAGGTACATTAATATTTAACACACCTGCGCCACTAGCACCGAAAAAATAATCACTGTGATGCTCATATTATTTTTTGTTTCGAAATATAGACATAGCTGTCCTTCTGTTTCTCGAAGACGAAAGGTGGACTCATTATACTTGGTTAATGCGCGACAGCCTCCCTATTATAGTCTTTATTTAGACAATTATACGTCGCTTGTGAAGCGGCTGTTCAAAGATTCATGATGACGTGAACGGATTGAAAAATACCGCCGCGTTGATCCGATGCTGAAGCGAAGCTGATAGTGGTCCCGGCCTTCGGAGCGTGGTAAGACACCACGCTTCAAAGGCCGTTCGAAAATGGTTCGTCATCAATTTCGCTTAATTTTAACATCAACATTTTTAATTGAAACAACTGATTGGGAATTTTTTTTTAAATTAAAAGTGTATTTGCAAATATCATTTATTTTTAGTTGCTTACAATATATCACATATTTTATACTTTTCATCATGACACAGTTGGTAAGTAATATTTAAAAATTTTTAACGATTTTCTTGAATCTCACTTCTGTTTCGCTACCTTTTTTTTAATCAGGACTAATTTCAAGTGAAAAACACAATACGGCTTTGATGAACAGCCGCACTGGCAGACTACTTCAACAGCTTTAGTATACAAGCTAGAGATTCAAGGCTACCGTTCTGTATAACAGTTTACACTTACAGGTATACTTCTTATAATATCATAATAAAATACTACAGTAAAATACACGATGTTTATTATTGTCAGACAACATCTACTTTCACTCTGACGGAGATTTTATCTATTCCAATTAGCCATCTCTTCTACTAATATATCTAGCTTGATAATGGGTCATACAAGTTAGTACCAATACGATAATTATGTTAGCGGCCAGACAATCAGGAGCTACGCAGACGTCAACTGAACGATTCAACTGAACAAATCGCCTTCCACATTCCCTAAATTAATGTCAGAGTTAGAAGAAATCACAAGCTGTAATGGCAACGATTTAATGCAGAACATTAGTAGTGTTTTTAACAAATCGAGGAAAGCATGTGATTGTGGACAATTTTAGTATACATTCAACAGATTTATGTTCGTAAAATGCCCATTACTTTAAACTTGTATTAATTCTCAAGTACCAGCGAGGCAGTTAATTAAGAATACTATTAAAAACTTAGCAGCAAAATGGAATTATAACTAGACTTGAATTACACTGCTTTTGCGAATAGCTAATGAATAATGTCAGACTGTGCAGGAGGCTACGGCAAATCGTTTTCAGCTACCTATTTTACAAAATTTATAAACAGTATATATACCATTGAGATGGTGAGAATAATTGATACCTTTAGATAGATACATACATTAATCGAAATCGAAGACATTATTTTAGACATTGGTCTGACACCAACTTTTTCAAATACTAGTCATACAATGGTCTATCTCAATGAACAGATATCTCAATATATAATTTGGCACAAATTGAGCACATTAGTAGCCATTTCGTCGCACGGTTTTGATTATTTCACAGAAATACCTACATCTATAGAATATATATAAATTTATCTTACAGTTATGGTGTACATTAAAAAGTGTATTTATAATATAATCAAAAATATTGTCAACACATTAAAAGGTAAAAAAAATCATATTAAAACAGAATTGATCTATTATTTCAAAAATAAATAGGTAATATACAAAATAAACTTTGTGATATAAAATAAATAATAAGGTACTCACAATGGAATGTTGTAAGTATCTCTACTACTCTTTACGATAAGTCAAACAAATTTATTGCCTTTATGTAAAGCTATTGGCAATGATTGGCCGTGCTGACTAACAAAGTTGCTTATACAAAATATATTTGTGATATAATACCAAGAATGTTCACAATTCGGCTACGATTACAATTAAATAGATATCTGCCATGAATGGCACTCTTACGATTAATTTTTCCTCATTATATTAAAATTGTTTAATACTTACACTAATCATAACAATAAATACTACTTGAACACTTCTTGTTTTCAAAACCACGTATTCAACAAGTAATCAGGTATTTCAAATAGTGAAATGCGATATTTACTTACGTAATTAGTTGTCTCACTGACAGTTTTAAGATTGATTTCGAACTTGTGCCAGATTTCAGGCATATAAAGTTTGACAAATTGGCAAGCGTATAACAAGTAAAAATTCCAATAAAATCCAATACTTATTCTTATCATTTGTAAAATAAGAATCAATTCAAAAAATAACATTACTAACTGCCTTACAATTTAATTATATCATACAATAATAACTCGATCTAATAAAATTACACAATTGCTTTAGATACACGTGTTTACGAGTATATGATAATATTTATGAATACATTACAAAGTAGTTATAAAATACAATTAGTAATATAATAAATGAGTGTCAAGAGTATAACAAAATATAATATTTAATAATTTTGATGGTGATCAAGAGATATGTTTTTAACAACCATTTTGTAAACATCTAATTCGACATATTTTTGTCGCACACAAAACGAATTTCTAGATGTAGGAAGATTTTTAAAGCTTAATTTTCATACGAAAATATGTAAGAATTTGACGATAAAATAAAACTATACTATCATTAAGAACACATTCATGAATCATTTACAAACACAGCAGCCGATTAACGTCATAAGATTGTAATTACATTATATAAAACGCGCTAGTAATACAAAATGACACAATTAAAACGCACTTACCATATTATTGTATAATAATAAATTTTTACATTTATTAAAAATTGATTGAAGATTAAATACACATTTTAACTGTGATTGGTCGAATAATTTTGTCAAAGAATGCGTTCATTAGCGTTTAATTATAGAGAGATCACTAACAATAGACATTACCTCAAATACACATAAGGTCGATTTCAAAATATTTTCACAACTAGCAACACAGCGTCTAGACAAGTATCAAATGATTAGCGGGGTCATCAAAAACTTATGACAAGTCGATAAACGGGGGTCAATCAATATCCGGTCCGGTTAAGATTGAGTTCAGATCGTAAAAGATATGACACATATTGTTTTAATTGATTTCTCCGTAAATGCGTCGCCTTGTACGCAACTACGTTTAAAAGGTATAACCTTTAAATCCCTACATGTGCTGGTTACCCCCTGAGTGGTGCTAAAGGAGCAACCAAAAGTAGCAGTAAAACTTTTGCCAAGTTCGTTTCGAGAGGTACTGCCACCACACCTAGAATCTGCCGCCAAGCAGCAGAATGAATGCGACTCAGTGTAAGATCCAAATTTTATACTGAGTCGCATTACTGTTGTCATGGGCGTGGGTTGCCACTTACCACCAAGTGGGCCCTCAGCTCGTCCCATCACACAATCACATAAAAAAAAACCCTACCGGCCAACATACAATTTGTTTCGGTTTTAACAATCGCTATACAAAATGCTTATCGTAATGTAATTAGCTAAAGATTTGTTATCGTTCAAAAAATTAACGCAGTATGCCTTTCAGTTGATACAACTTATCAGCACACTGTGAGGCGCTTAAGACTTCCAAAAAAATAATGTTTTTCGACCAATAAAATTGTTACAAAGGCTCACGCATTCAAGGAGTGGCATCAGTGTTATCGCTAGAAGTAGACGCGTCCCGTTCGGGGGGTGTGGGCAAGTTGAGCGGTTGTTCCTCTGTGGCTATGTCCCGTTGTGGCGGTAAGGGGGCCCCGTTGAGCTTGGGTGTGGGGACCCCGGCGAGTTTCGGCAACGGAGGGATTGGGGGTGTGGGGGACGCGTCTCGAGACTGGTTGGGAACAGGAAAGCCGTTGGCCATTCGCTGGTAGTGTGGCTTCCATTTATTGGCTGGCGGTGTGTAGTTTAAGTGGTCGTACTCCATTTCTGCAAAAGATGAAAAGAATCAGACCTGTTTATTCGTCTCAAAATCCTAAATAATATAATTTATGCGAAAATGATTTTGTTTGTTTGCTACTGTTTCACGCCTAAACCGCTGAATTGATTATGATAAATTTTGATATAGAAATAGATTTTTCTTGCTAAAAACTTATAGGTGTGGGGAGGAAATTATGTATACAACAACCGGAATTAGTTGACAAAATCAACATTAACGCAAGCAAAACCGCGGGTAAACGATAGTTATTTAAAAAACATAGTTCAAATCAAGTATAAAAAGAGGGAACATGGCAATCCAGTCGATTCGAAATGCGCTTGGACAAAAATGATTCCTAACAAGGATTCATTGTGTCAAATTTTGTTTCTTTTCCCGCAAATGAACCCCAAAAAGTTTTACTATATTATAAAATTCACACTTAATTTTTATACCTACCTAAGTTAACATATGACTCGAAATATCACAAAGACTTACCATATCCTTCTTTGTGTTTAATTTCGTCATAGACATGGTCCAACTTGTTGTCGTCAACATATTGGTATAGGTTGGGATTATTTGCGTCGGCGTCCTTATTTTTCATAGAAGACAGTGGATCGTAGCCTGGAAATAAATGCAATACATAAATTCACGCCTCTTGCTGCGAAGTGATAGATAGAGCCTCAATTGGCCTTATAATCCAGCTGACTTTCCTTCAGTACAAACTATCATACATTTATAATCAGAACACTTTTTTTCAGCTGATCAGGTGAACTTATCACCGTGATTGCCTTTCCATGAAAAAGTTCATCGGTAAAATAAATCATTTCATAATAGACGGCCAAGTTATACTTGCCATAAATATGACCAAAAATTCAGATATGTTTAGTTCTAATCATGTATTGTATTAGAAAAAAGCAGTCAACAAAAAAGATGTCTCAGTTATTTCTAAAGCAAGTACAAGTGCATTTTATTATAACTAATTAATATACCGCGGGCTAGGTTATCAGGATTGGAAGATAAAACTTTTAATACATTATTATTAAAACGCGCCAATTTTCTTACAATAATTGCCGTAAAGGTTTTACTTGTAGTATGTGATGGGCCTAAGGAGCTACTGGGACGCGTTATATGAACACGCATATGTTAATTTGTGTGTGTAAATGTAGACAGACCCAAACTATACTTGAGATATTAATGAATAAATAAATTCTAGGTTGAGTCAAACGATTTCAAGACTCAAACCTTATTTATTCGATTCGAATTTTTTATCCTGCTAGAAGATTTATCTCCGGATTTTAAACTAACGACCTAGGAATTTAAAGTAAATTTTCTTCCTCTTTACCACGCTACTAGCTACAAGTAGTATGAGCCAATCAGCCAACTT
Organism: Aplocera efformata; assembly: GCA_921293045.1. Lineage (NCBI taxonomy): Eukaryota > Metazoa > Arthropoda > Insecta > Lepidoptera > Geometridae > Aplocera > Aplocera efformata. Next base: position 7,505,405 of record OV121045.1, read on the forward strand.
ACTGTCACCAGAACACGATGCGTTATTTCTTAGTTTCTCTAAGGTAGCGTTGCTAAGTTTGCTGCCTGGTCCAAGGTTATTCACCAAAAGTGTTCCGTTGTTCAAAAGTGTCGTCGAATCGTCCGACCGAGCTGATCCTTGATAAGAGTACACAGGATTGTCGAAATGCTGTTGTTCTGGAAAATTAGATTATTATTTTGATTATGAATGGTCCGCCATTTCATAATAACCAGATTACGGATAGAATACTCGCGAAAAGGAACGAATCCCACCATTAGACATTTCTTACTTATTCTTCGGTTCAGGGTCGTATAGAACTTGAAATCTACTAGGTAAATATTTTTCTTGAAAAAGTGATTATCCATTTTTTTTTTAATAATTAAAAGCTTATTAAGGGAGGTATTAAGATTTTTTGACGTTGAGTTTGACATACCAGGCTGGGCATTAGGATCCGCCGTGTAATGAACATGAGCGATCTCTCGCTTGAGATTGCGCACTCGTTTCCTGTAGTACATCGATATCAGGACTGCGGCCGCCGCGCATAGCAGTACCAGTATCACCACAACAGCGGTTAGACCGGCGTTCGACGATCCTCCTACTGGAATAACGGGCATGTTAGGTTAAATTAGCGTTGCCATTATGTTACAGATATATTTGAGGTTTGTAAGGATGAAAAATACCAACAATACTGACGCAGCTGTATATAAACTGGCTCACAAATTGAATTATAAAAATCCATGTAAATCTTGACAAATATGAGATGAAATTGGCGCCAATTTCTGGCCATTCCCACTTACACTGTTTTTAGTGCGAGTGTCAGGACGAGCTGAAGGCCCACCAGATTATAATTGGTTACGATAATCGAAAACAATCGTTTTCGATTATCGTAACCACTTATAATCTGAAGGACATTATTATTATGAGATTTCACTGACACACACTGGAACATAGCAATGCGAGTGCACCACTGCTTGACGCGAAATAACTAGATTTCGAAGCAGTACTTCTCCGGGCGAACTTTGCACAAGCTCTACTACTACTGTGTCTCTTGCTCGCACATCTTGTCTTTTCGTTTCGTTTCCAAACTTAATCACATTTCGTCAAGCTGAGAGTACTTTTGAGGCCACAGTAGGCCAAAATAGTCCAAAGACTTGTCAATAAGTTACGTACCCTCTGCTCGATCCACGTGTATAGCGTCGCGCGCCGGGACATCGCACCGCTCTCCAATAAAGCCGCGGTGACATACGCAGCCTTGGACGGGATCGCAAATCCAGTTGCCTTCAGATGAACAGTTGCAAGCCTCCATGCAATGGTCACCGTAGTAGCCCTCCGGACAAACTGTGAATTTATAATTAATCATTCATCTAATAATACACGACAATAACGATGTACTTCAAAATTTAATAAACCATCTTCAATCCTTCATCCCTCAATTTCGCCCTTAGGGATAAAATTTCGACCACATCGAGGTACATCCAATCAAGTAAAAAATCATTGTCTGAATCTTTTCAAAGTTATTTCTGTTGTTTTTAAAGTCCACTATATATGGATAGGATTTATGTTTTTGAATTGTGATGTATTGTATTTTAAAATATATCATAAATATAGATTTAAAATAAACTTAGCCAAGTGTAACCTAAGGTTCCTACGGTTTCAATAAATGAGTATGAGAGTATTGGATTTATGGAACAGGACATTATATATTACTTCTTGCAGCTAACTTCAGGATAGCCAAGATACATCGGACTAACTGTATATTTCACTCACACTGCGTGCAGTAGACGCCGGTGTACCCGGGCGCACAGCGACAGTAGCCGTCGTTGGGGCGGCAGGCGGCGGAGCGGGCGCAGCGGCAAGCGTGTCCGCAGCCGGCCCCCCACCACCCGGCCGGGCACGCCTCGCCGCACAGCGCGCCGCGCCAACCGGGCAGGCATTGGCACTCCCCTGTCAAACAAAAAAGAGTTAAAATCGTTCCATGAAACAAGTCCCCTGACTGTGGCGCTAATGTTGTTGAGGCCTAACAAAGGTAGCATGGGAGAGATCATTTTTACTGATAATGCCGCTTTTTGTGCATCAACCAATATGTTGTCTGTTTATGTATCTTGCTTGTAATTGTTTTTTTTTTTTTTTTCATTCTGGTGTGCAATACAATCTGTCTATCTATATCCTAAACCCCCTCCCAGCCCCACCTTTCTTATATCACTAATATCACCTTTCTTATGTGACATTAATTGTATTACCAAATGCGCCAAATAATTGGTACCAAAATGCGCTCAAAGAGTAGAATTAGGTGTTTGCCAGTCACGTGATGTATTTGTATTTGTATCCAGGCGAACATTGTCACACTGTTAAGTAATAAAGCCTAGTATTTAAGTGTATTTATAAAGCTTATTTTAATCATATTTTTAGCGTAATGAAAGCTAACTATGCGTAACATTATGCGCTAAAGGAGTACAAAATGTGCTCACCAGTAACATGATGACAGTCTGCGCCGTTTTTGCAGTTGCAATGTTTCTCGCAATTGTGTCCGTACGTGCCGAGTGGACAAGGGAACTCGCACGCTACGCCGGTGTAGCCACTTTGGCACGTGTACTTCCCGGTCACGGGGTCACATGTAGTGTTGCCTGCAATAACGAAAATTGCCAAGAGTAAAATGGATGTCGAGAATCGAATACTATAGCAAGTATGAACATAAATCATGAATTAAGATAGCCGATAAGGATTTTCGATTGCGGCTGTACCGCATGGCGAATGTTTGATACTCAAACTATAACAATAACACTTTATTACTTTTCATATGGTTATTCAATGAATAATAGTATGCATATAACACAATATTATAATAGTTTCCGACAATTAACCCTTGTGTAGCCTAAGGCCCAAGTGTTCTAATTTATCTGTCTTTAGAATAAATACCTGCTTATAAAGCAGATAAAACACAGACATAACTAATATGAAACATTTTATATCCAGGTAGGACGGAATAAAAATTAAATATCGGGAATACAGTGAGTAAAGAGTGTGCTTTTTCATTTTAAATACAAGTAGAATTTTTTGTTTTTTCCTTTATGCTGAACAAATGGACGTTCTTTTTAAGTGTGTATCTTTTTCGGGCTAGAATTAAAATCTGGTCACATACAATTAATTCTGAGCAGAATAATTAAAGCGTCATAATCTTACCGAGTGGGGAATGCGGACAGCGCTGCGAGCACGAAGCGCCGTAGAATCCCGGCTCGCAGGGCAGCGTGCAGTTATCACCCATCCATCCCGCGGCGCACATACAAACACCAGTTTCCGCGTCGCATGACGAATTGTTCGCGCACGGACACCGCTCCGAACAAAGCGATCCGAATGTTCCCGATTTGCATTGAGTTTCGCAAGTCACACCTGCGTAAAAATAGGGGTTTGAGAATGTAGAATACTCAACAGTAACCCCCAGTTTCGGAAAGCAGAGTATAATAAAGTTGTTAACAAGGTCCAATACAATGTTGCTGATTACGTTGATGTCAAACCGAAATACAGTAGAACCTCAGTAATCCGAGAAACGTTTTGCAAGGCGGATTAACGAGTTTGTCGGACTACACAGTACTGCTACCGGACCCTAAAGTCGGGACCTTTTTTAAAAGTAGTAGCAAATCATAGAGTGCTATCATATTCACAATCAAATAGATAATATACGTCATGCAAATAACACTACCCGAACTTTAGTCTATACATTTGACCGAAGATTTGCCGCAATAAATTTGTTTGATTGCCGGATTGCCGAATTTGTCGCACTACACAGTACTGCTATAGTATGTGTAAATGATACTGTAAAACTAAACTTCGGCATCCGCCTTATTACATTTGTTACGGACTAAAAAATACAGCAATAATTTTAGAGCTGTGAAAGTACATTTTAGTTAATCCTGTTGCTAACAGGATCATTATAGTCGTAGTCCAATAATAGCGTTAAATCATCGCTTAAGAAATTTTTAATGACGACTAATCAGAATTCTTCACAAGTACTTTTATCGAGATGATGCAGTATTTCGGTAATTAGCAGTAATGTTTTATTGCCTTTCTCAATGTAGGTACTTAAGGTCCATGCAGTTACTTAGGTAAATGCTAATAATTCGATTAGTATGGACTCCGTTAGACACAACAAATAAAGAGAGGAGGACGTCTATACTTGTTTTTTTTATTATTCGCCGTTTCACGAGGCACGAATCGATTATTATAATTCAAAATTAGAATCGATACATGGAACGGCGAACTTTAGGAGCGTTGAATCGTAATCGCTCCTGAGGATGCCTCGTGGAGAGACAAAACACTGTCGACTCTATTTTTGAGTATTTACTCATTAATTAGAAGTTTAGCGGAGGTTTTCTATACACCCTTTTCAGATCATTTTAACATGGACTTGCGTAAAGTAACACCTGAATCCATCATTTATGAATAATGGGTTGTATTTTTCGTCTGATCTCTCTTTGTTATAAGCATTTATTTTCTATATATACGTGCTCTTACAGATAACGATAAAAACGTAGGAAAAGTGCGTGCATCATATAAAATCCCACAGTTTGTTATATCAACTCACTTCGTGAATCACGCACA